>CADEBD010000046.1:0-1200000 GCA_902825455.1 Arctia plantaginis | reverse complement strand
GATGTATATTCTAGACGTATTATTTGTTCTCAGCTCTACGCAGCCAAACCTCTTCAATTTGTAGAAAAAAAGTTGCTTAAAATTATAAATTAAAAAAAACTTTAAGATGTCGTTTCAGATATATCAATAAGTAATGATAATCAATATGAAACAGAACTATTAGATTAAAAAAAGTATTTTATTTTTCAACATAGTCTCCTTGCAAGTTAATACATTTAGTGTATCTTTTTTCTAAGCCCATGATTCCCTTAGAAAAAAATTCTTTGTCTTGACCCTCCCAAAATGCCTCTACTGCGGCCATCACTTCACTTTTGTCCTCAAATTTGTTGCCCCGGAGGTGTTCTTTGAGCCGAGGAAAGAGGTAGAAGTCACTGGGAGCTAGATCTGGCGAATAGGGAGGGTGTTCGAGCAGTTCGAACCCCGTTTCTTCAATGGCAGCCATCGCAACTGCGGCTTTGTGAGCCGGGGCGTTGTCTTGGTGAAACAGCACTCCATCGCGCAGTTTACCGCGTCTTTTTGCCTTAATAGCTTCTCGCAATCTTCTTATTTGGCCTGCGTAGTAAGATCCTGTTATAGTGGCCCCCTTTTCCAAATATTCCACCATAATAATTCCTTCTGCATCCCAGAAAACAGACGCCATAACCTTTCCCGCTGAACTTGACACTTTGAATTTCTTCGGCGTTGGTGAGGAAGCTCGTTTCCAAGTCATTGATTGTTGTTTGGTTTCGGGATCAAAGTGGTGGATCCAGGTCTCGTCCATGGTCACAAAACGCGACAAAAAAAATTCTTTATCGGCCTGGAACTTTTGAAGATTCACCCTCGAAATGTCGACTTGTTTCTTTTTTTGCTCGTCGGTTAACATTCTCGGTACCCAAGACCTTTTTCATATGCATTTTGTTGACAATGATTTTTTGAACGCTGCCATAGGAGATCCCTGTGACCTCAGCTACATGCCTTACGGTCACCCTTCGATCGGCCAACACGATATCTTCCACTTTTTTGACATTTTCTCCAGTAAGGGACGTGGAAGGGCGTCCCTCGCGATGTTCATCTTCAGTGGAGGTTCTGCCCAGCTTAAATTCCTTTGCCCAGCGTACGACTGTGGAATATGGAGGAGCAGACTCCCCCAATGTTTCCTCTAAGTCGCTGTGTATGTCTTTGGTAGACATTTTTTTCAGGCAGAGGTACTTGATGACAGCTCTTATTTCATTTTTCTCCATTTTGATGTTTTCTCTTCGACAGTTCGTATTCAAATGAATGTATCTCCCGGTAATGGTGTCCTATTTATACATTTTTTTGAAGCTGAAGTAGTGGATATATAAGCAAACAGAAAAAAAAATAATTTGGGTTTTTGTGCGTTCTAGAAATACTCGATTATCATTACTTATTGATCACCCCTCGTAGGTATACACAACAAAAATTATGTTTATTTATTTTTAAATTTATTAAATTCCTTTTTTATTGAGAAAATTTATATTAATTTTTACTCTCTTTTCACTCTCTTTTTATTTTACTATTGAAATAAGCATATTTATAACAAACAGATAAATATTTGCATTTAGTTGCTGTGTCGTCCATGTATGTGTGGTATAGTAGGTCAAAACCTCCTCTCTCAGCATAGTAGACTATTAGAGGCTGTTGATGATGATTTAGTTGCGTCATCTGAAACCATGATGACCGTTCAAATTAACAAACATTAAATTAATACACTATCTAATGCATTTAGGCAGCATATAACAATAAGAGTTTTCTTGCCAACAGAACCTCAGACCGAGAACTCCACGCTATAGTAACGGACCTCGTGTTGAACCACTTCATTTGTCCAGCAATAGTGAACCCCGAGGCGCACGGCGTGGTCGAAGTGCCGGTCTCATACATTGCACGATTCAATCTCATTCAAATCGCACAGATTATACAGATGCTGTGTCTTGCCAAGTATCAAGAGGTATACAAAAATGTAGTCTATCAAATGCTTTATAATCACGGTTAAAAAGGACGTCACCTAATTGATAGATAACCTAGAGACTGCGGCTGCTGCGATGCTCTTTTATTAAAACCAGTTTCCCTGATCTCTCCTATTTTATGCGTAGCCTATAACACCGAGTGGTTTTGGTTGGTTCGATCCCCATCGAAAACCCCGTTAGGGTAACGGTCCGAGGACACTGTAATCAACAAGAGCAATGTAGTGGTTGACGTAATGGTTACTCGAATTCCGTTACGGTTACGGGTTCGGACCCAATATGTATATAATAACTTACTTATAAAAAGATATTTGTTTTAGTTGGTTTTCTAAATATTTATAACTTAATTAACGTATATAACTTTCACTTTTCAAACAGGTGGAGGCCAAAGTGCGTGACGTGTACGTGAAATTCGAGCGTTCATGCGTTTGGACGCTGATAGAGAGCGTGATGACGGAGGCGTGGGCGCCCGTGCCGGCCGCGCCTGCGCACACGCACGCCGAGTCGCAGCTGCGCACCGACGCGCAAATCGACACTACTGTGGCGCTCTTCACGCCCGCTGATGCGCATCTATTGGTGAGTGGGACAACATTATCATCATCAGCCCTTAACAGTCCACTGCTGAACATAGCCCTCTCCTTAGAAAGGAGGCTTTGGCCTACTGTACCACACTGGTCAGACGGGTTGGTACAGGGTTTGTTTCAAGTTTTGTTTTGTTTCAGGATATAGTATGATATTTTTTTTCTTATTTCAGATAATGTTTCTGAAACGAATATCATCCAAATTGAATAACAACACGCCGAGCGTCACGGCTGACGAGCAGTCCACCAGCAGTTCTGTAACCGAGGCAGGGGCATTTAGGTATACCAATGATATTTTCAATACGTTAAGCGAGCTTATATTCACTGTTATCTAAATAATTGTCGTGTACAGTATAGCTTCCCATGACTACAGGTATAGATGTTCCGTGTCTCAAAATTTTATATTAGGTGTATATGTTTAAAGCACACAATTTTATTTTTTTACTTGGTGATAAGAAAACTAATGCATGCGATAATTAATTACAGTAATTATTTGAAAGATCCTAATATTATGTTGGCAGCGAATCCAGCAGCGAGGGTTCGAGCACGGGCGAGGTGCACGCGGGGCGGCTGGCGGCGCTGCTGCAGACCAACGAGCCCAACTACCGCAGCCGACTGCACGACCTGCTCAAGTACATGCCCGACCTCACTAAGTACAGGTGCACTTGCTATTCCTTACTTTTAGTTTGCATAGATTACAGCGACTTTTTATCTCTCTATTCCGAGGCACTGATTCTTTTAGCGACATTGACTTCTCTTTTATAGTATAGGGTTCAAACGAGCTGACGGGTCACCTGATGGCCAGCCTTCCCCCCTCTCTATTAGGAACGAGCTGACCCGCGCAACTTCGTCTGCGTCTCTCAATAGTAATAAATTTTCTCCGTTTTTGAAACATTCTTCATTGGTGCTCCACTCCTATTGGTCTTAGCGTGATGATATATAGCCTATAGCCTTCCTCGATACATGGGCTATCTAACACTGAAAGAATTTTTCAAATCGGACCAGTAGTTCCTGAGATTAGCGCGTTCAAACAAACAAACTCTTCAGCTTTATAATATTAGTATTAGGAATATATCATGTGCCGCGGGGAACTTTACAGACATACATGAAACGGACGGATGTGTCCGTTTAATGTATGTTTGTAAAGTCCTTTATTCCTAGTGCGGGAGTTGTCTTTAAAAAAAAACCACTACGCCATCCGTGCAGTCAACAATTGCTTAACACTAGTTTTCTGATTGACCGTGGCAGTACTCCGGTCGATCCTAGTCCTGATATGCCGAAGCATGACTTTCCTATGGTAAGTGGTGACTACAATAGAGACATCACTGAAATTAAAGCATATGCATTTTTTCTTCCACAGACAATCTTCTCCTACAGAATCGAAAGAGCCTTCTCCGATTGAAAACGGTCACTCTAGTAAGAAATCCATTCTTGCTAAAGTGCATAAACCGCGATTACCTCGATCTGCCAGCTCCAACTCTTCACTGGCAGCTGTAGCTGACGACAGACCAGTGAATGGAACTAGTAAGGATGACAGCAGTCTGGAGCAGTTGGATGTGCTGGTGATAAAGTTGGCGAATGTTGAAGAGCATGATTATGTGGGTGAGTGATAGTTGGATTTAAAACTGTATTTTGACCTTAATAAGTGTGGGCATTCTAAACCTAAGAAACAACTGAGGGAGAAAACGTCGCAGGACAACAGCACTGCAAAGAGAAGAAAAACTTGACACAAACCCTATAACAAAATGTCTGGCCAGAGTGGTATAGTAAGCCAAAACCTCCTTTCTAAGGAGAGGCCTATGTCCAGCAGTGGACTATTAGAGACTCTTGATGAATGACTCTTGGTAATAATGTACATAGGGCAAACAAAATCTCTATTGAAGTTTACTTATGCATATGAGTTGTAAATAACTCATTACTTGACTCATACATTTAAATTATTAGTTTCAAAATAATCCTAAGTTCAATAGTTTCTATTCTTTTAGTAGTCATTCATTAAAATAACAAGTACTTAGTAATACTGATCAGATATTTCGTTTGTCGTGTATACTATTTTTAAAGTGTATGCCACAATGAGACTTTCGGAGACACAACAAATAAATAATGAAACGAAATGGCAGTCTCATTTTATAAATAGTATTATCATCTGCCGCCCAATTCAGTGGTAAGAAGTTTAGCGGTTTCTTTCATTGCCTGATAATTTCTTTAATTAAGACACTGTATTGAATTGTTATTAGGCCTGGTGCCAGAATCGAAGGTGCTAGAATGTTACTATGGCGGCTCTGAAGCTGGTGATGCAGATGAAACTGGCTCTGCCCTCGCTGTGGCGGGTCCCGGCGCTCCTGTGCAGAAGAGGACTAGGTTTGTCACAATTATATGCTTAAATAATGTCCACTTTTGTTCCCATATAATTATTCGTATTCCTATCTACAAATTTTCGGCAATTGCTCAGTTCAGACTGCACGGATGTCGTTCTAACACAGATTAGTTATGAATGATATTACAGAAATAATTGAAAACTGATAAAAATAAGTTTATTTTAGGTTCTCGGTTTCTCACGACGAGGTTTCTTTGGGTAATACGTCAGACAATCTGGAGGCTGTCTCCGAAGCCGCTTCGAACCATAGCGTCACATCAAGCCTAGAGTTGGAGACAGAAGATCAGAACGACAATCTCTCTGACATGGTGATTACTACATTTTGATAGTTAATCATCGAATAGATAACTACGTACCATTTAAGGAAATATATCGCACCCTCGGTGCAACAAAGTCACAACAGGTCATTTTGTAATTTTACAGGAACGGACTTTTAAGTTTTTTTTCGATCAATTTTCCTTTTTTCTAGATTACGACCTACAGCAGCCGGGATATCTCATTAAAATTATATTATTTGTTCTTTTAACTACAGTATCATGTAAAAAGATTTCTTTGATTTTATTATAAAATTGAAAAAAAGGAAACAAAAAAAAAAGTCGTAACTTGTGACTATGTTGCACCAGGTACAAATATAATTTAATTATTTGAGCGTTATAATGGCACTTTGTTATTTCAATATACGTGAATAAAAATTGTCATTAATACCTTTAATCTGGTGTAGCTCCAAGTCACGACTGACTCACGCGGGCGCTGGGTCACTACTTACCAATTATACTCTGTTCTCCCAATATTCGTCGAAAAAGTAGCAAGAACCGCAAAGGCATTAATGCCATCTATCGATATATTCAAATACTTTCGCGGCTATATTTGATTTCCCAAACGAAGAAATGGTTTATAGACAATTTGGCATACATAAGTCATTTTGGCAATTTTGCCTACTTGTGACTTTGTTGCACCGAGGGTGCGATATAATATTATTTAATTTAAAAAAAAATAGTTTAAAAAAACTAAGAAACACGCAAAAAAAGCGTTGGGTGCCTGTTGTCAAATTTATTAAAATTTATTTTCAATTTTTTAGTTTGGTTATCTATAAAAAGCGTGTTATTAAGTTTTTTAAAAGTTTTTTTTTTTAATTAGTGTATTGTCATCGGTCCTCGATATATCTACAAAGTTTGAACGAATTTTGACCGTTTAAAGTCAGTCAAAATCACACCCAAAGGAGTCGGTTACAAACAAGCATACAAACATACAAGTGAAGCTAATATAAAGCGTGTAACAACACTTACTATATCTTCTCAGTTATAATGTGTTCATAAATTACAGAATGAATACCACGGAGTTAACATTGATGACGGATCATATTTATATAAGTATTTCCCTCAATAAACGTTACTTTTTAATAGTATTACTTAAAATCAGCCTTTATGTATGCTTGCCAAAACTTCATAATATTGCGTAATTAACACCATAATGCGAGAAGCCCAAAATCGATCTAAGTGGCGTGCAATGGGAGAGGCCTATGTCCAGCAGTGGACTGCGATAGGCTGATGATGATGATGATGATGAACACCATAATAGTGTTTGTAATAACTATAGACATTGAAATAGAGGTGGGCCGCGAATACAACGAGAGGAGGGCCGCATTATTCGCTTCCAACTTATACGAAAAAAAAGTATGCCAATATTTTTACTATATCCTCGACGTAGAAAAAAATTATACGAATAATCAACACAATGCTTTAGTCCGATCTGTGTTCAAGTTACATATTTTAAATATATTTTACTCTTATAGTGGAGCCTTTGAAAAAAACATATAATAATTGCTTAGGTATCGGCCAACGTAAGCGGTCGTGGCAGTCCCAACATCTCGGGGCGGGAGACACCTTCCTCGCAAGTGACTGATGGAGATGCAGCTGGAGACGCGCAGAACAGGAGGTGAATTAAATATTTCTTTATATTGAATCTGATTTGTAAAATAAATTATTTTCTCTTTTACAGTTCAAAAACTATTCAATTAGTGATGAGCTAAAAGTTGCCGATTCTATTTAAGAGTTAGATTTAATCAATTGTAAACAAGCTCGTTTCTTTTCTGATGGTAAAAAAGTTGCCGAACTCCGAATGTTTCTTTACACTTTAGTAAGTTCGAGTTTTTTTAAGCTTTTATCGAACACTAACTACGCAGTCTAATTACTAGTCAAAATTAGTTCATCGAAAGAGTTCCACATACACTCAATAAAATCTTAGTTACTGTTACTTTAGCCTATAACTAATGCCTGTGTTTAGGCTTCCTCAAAACGTGCCTGTGAATCAAGCGGCAAGCGCTCAAGCCAAAATGATGAAGCAGACACGGAGCGACATCGAGGATAAGTTCTGCAGATTTGAGATTAAGGTAAATTCATCATCATCATCATCAACGGCCTATACTAGTCCACTGCTGGACATAGGCCTCTCCTTAGAAAGGAGGTTTTGGAGGGTTTGGTAAATTCAATCATTCTTAAACAATTGTAATAATTTTCGTCAAGGAAAACAGTCGCTTGAGATTGTTTTAATAAAAAGTTCATAATATAAAAATTTAATGTAAATTTCTCTGCTCTGCATCACCAAAAGGTTGACTGGAAGAAAATGCCTATGGCATTAAGTCCGCCGTTAACATGACTTGGTCAACAAGATGCGCCTGTTGGTCTAGTGATCAGTGGCCCTGACTGCTAAGCCGGAGGTCGTGGGTCTATTCCCACCCATGACAAATAATTGTGTGATGAGCACGATCATTAGTTCTGTGTCTGGGTGTACTTTATCTATAATATGTATGTATTTAGAAATATATAAGTATGTTTATCAGCAGTCTGGTTACCATAGTCCAGGCTCTGCCTAGTTTGCGTCTGATCGCAAACTGTGTAAAATGTGTGAAAATATTATTATTAATTAATTCATACAATAGTGTGCTGTAATTGCCTTATTTCTTTACCATCTCCGGGGAATGGCTTTTACTAATATTAAAAATGTAAATATGTTATCATGGTAAATTTAACTTTTGCTGCAATAAAGGCTATATCTCCACCAGAAATTGTTGGAAGGCGACGAGACGATCAGCATAATGTCGGATACTTGGAGCACGGACGTGTTGGCCTCCGACTCCGAAACTATTGGCGACTCCTGCGAACAGACGCAGGTCGTTGCCAGTCAAGGTTGGTAGCGCGTTTTGTAATAATAATAATATTCAACATCACATCACACCACATCAACAGCGTTTAAGAGTCCACTGCTGGACATAGGCCTCTCCTTAGAAAGGAGGTTTTGGCATACTATACCACGCTGGCCAGACGGGTTGGTATAAGGTTGGTGTCAAATTTTCCTTCTTTTTGCAGTGCTGGTGTCCTGCGTTGTTTTGCGCCCTTAGTCGGCTCTTGTGACACCCACGGCATGAATTGGGATAGTGACATTCCGTATTCTTACAATTCAACATAAAACTAGTATAAGTTACACATTAAAGATGAGATAGCCTCCGTTGCTACATTAGGTAAAAACCTGTATTTCGGCTTACGGCGCCATTCCAAATAATTTTAACTTTACTAGCATAGACAGATTACGTTCGTTATATAAAGTAAGTGCAATGATCGTTATGTTCGTTAAATAAAGTTCTGTGTTTACTGTTTTATCTTCATAACTCATTTCTACGTACTGGGTGTTACTTTGTTCTTTTTATTTCCTAGTTTTAGAGGATATTTTCTAAGTCTTTGTTAAATAATAATTGCGGTATTTTAATATTACAATATTTCACTAAGCTTTTATAGTTTACCCGTTACCCTTTAAAAAATAGCACGTCTGGCCAGCGTAGTAGGCCAAAACCGCCTTTCTAGGGTCGAGTCCTATGTCCAGCAGTGGACTAGTAAAGGATAATGATGATAGAAAAATAGTGACGCATTGATCAACCCCCGCTTCTTGACCAATTATGTTATGACTCGACTGGTCAAGGTGTTAGACTTGTTCGATGTGTCACTATTTTCTTAACGCGAATGGATTACAGTCAGTGGTTAGAGAATAATAATAACAATTTATGGTTTATCCAGGCACTAGTAATAGTAACACAAACGCACCAGACGTATCCGAAACAGCCAGCGAGTCTGCGTGGAGCATGGACGTACTCGCTTCAGACAGCGATCGCAATACTGAGGTATCTTGTTCTACTACGATTATATTTCCACTTACAAGAAATATATATTTATTTCCGCACCCAGTTCATATAGGTATTTATAGTGTGACTATGAGGGAAATTGCTTTTCTCCTGCAATAATGCGGGTATGCGCAAAATCTCTTTTTCGTTAACCCTGATTTTATCTTTCTCCATTCTATTTCCACACTCTTTCTCCAGGCCTGATTAGGCATGGTGTGAATTCGGGGAGGACCTGAAATAACATGGTCCAGGTCCTCCCAGAGTATTGTACCTGAGGCCGGCCGTCGGGGTGGTTTTTAGTGGAATCACCACATACTCCTGGCTCCTGAGATAAGCGAAAGATGGTACAGTTATTGTGAATTTTATAAATGGAAATTGATGTAAATTAGACTTAAGACAAGCTTAGCAAGAGTTAAAGGAGGTATTCTAATAGTAATATAAGAGAGGTTTCGGTGAAGTAAGTAGTGAAATGGAGAAAGATAGAATCAGGGTGAATGAAAAAAAGGTTTTGCGCATACCCTAAATTAAGAGATTCCTGCCCTAAGAGGGCAGGAAGGTGATGACGTGTAAATATTATATACTTGATAAAATTAAACAGTTATAATAGAATAAAGGCGTGTTTCTGTGCAGGTGGACACGGACGACTGCGTGTCGGTGGCGGCGCGCTCGGACACGTCGTGGCCGCGCCGCCCCTCGCAGCAGGACGACGCGCCCTCCTTCAGGCCCAGCCACCAGGTACCACCGCACTCACAGACTAAAAGGATCCTTTAATTCTTGTATTATACACTCGAAACTTACCTAATATGCTGTACTGTACAAAACAGGCCTCCTCTTTTTCAAGGTTTATGTATGTGATTTTTTTTCCCACCGTAATTTCTAAATCTCTAAACAGATTGAATGCATGCGGTATCGTTTGAATCATAATCGATCACCATCAATCTTAGATCATCCCAAGTAACACTGGATATATTATATGTATACCAGCTGACCCGGCAAACGTTGTTTTGCCACATACATTATTTCAAAATTTTTTGACAAAAAAAAAATGGTGTATGAAAAATAGATGTTGGCCGATTCTCAGACCTACCCGATATGCACACAAAATTTCATCAAAATCGGTCGAGCCGTTTCGGAGGAGTTCAACCACGCACACCGTGACACGAGAATTTTATAAATTATATATTGTTTCATACTGCTTTATACGCAGTATATCATAACTAATCATAAACTGTTATTTCAGAACGGCAATGCGAAACGTTCAGAACTGAACAGCCCCCGGCATTCCTCCCGACCGAACTTGCCCAACAGGTCGGGCGGTGTATACCTTAGCGCGACTGCCACCCTGTCTCGTGGAGGGGAACTGGATCTATCGCACCCACCGCAGAGTCACACTCACTATAATATAGAGAACAGAAAGAGCATATTAGTTAACGGATATCCGGTACGCCACAAGTTTCTTATTTTATCTTTAGTATATTATTATGTAGTTTATTTTTAAATATATTGACAACCGGATGGCGTAGTGGTTTGTGTAACAGACTGCTATTCCAAAGGTTGCGCGTTCAATTCCCGCTCAAGTCGACATGCATTCCTATGCATAATATATATGTATTTACAAAAAAAAAGTATGTATGTGTTTATATCAGTGATCTAGTACCCACAGTACAAGCTCTGCTTAATTTGGGACTAGATGGCGTTGTGTGAATGTGGTAGAATATTATTATTATTTGTGAGGTGAATGAGCAGACGAGTCACCAGGATGCTAAGTCACTACAATGGACTTCTGCACTTTAAGTGTTCTAAGAACGTTGCCGCCTGTTATAACATCACTATTTAGTAGATTAATATGTCGCGTCACGTATATGCTTCCCTATTCATTGTTCCTCTATCTGTGATACTGTAAACTATATCTAGTCAATCTAACAAGTTATTTTATTTACAACAAGGATTCCCAAACTATTTTGGGCAAGAGACCACCTTTCCAAAATTAACTGATACCTAAGACCCCATAGCGAAATTACTTTATAAATCCTATCTCATTTTTTTCCTATTGATACAAAATACTTACCAATTTAAAAACTTTGCCGTTGGTTAAGCTAGTTAACTTGACATTTTTTTCTCATCATTTTTACAAATAAATAGACCAGTCAGTCTTATAATAAGTTGGTATACGTAACACAACTAATAGAGTATTTTATCGCGAACTTATGTTAATTAAAAGGGGTCGATTTTTATACCTCGTCGACCCCCAAAATCAGTTTTTGTTTATGTCGATCCGATTTCGACCCTAAGGGGTCGACTACTTTGGGAATCCCTAATTTACAAGAACCTAAACACCACACGGTGTAGCATACAAAGATAATACCACACTTTGAGTCCGTTCCCTCCATATTCAGGGGGGAGGGGCGAGTTATTGGTCTCCGATAACCTCACTCGCTTGGTGTAAAGCAATGAAATAGCTTAACACAGGTTTCCTGTGAGGCCGTGTTATCATTCCGGTCGAGTCGGCTCATTAAGTGCCGAAGCATAGCTCTCCCACGGTAGATTAATGATTATTTCAAAAAAAATGACCATCTGTAAAGTAATAAGAGGTAGTAACCCAGTTGATCTCTCCTCAAATGGATTTGTACTACAGTGAGAAGTACCAACCAACGCTACTGACATTAACAAAACTCCATTTGAAAGATATGGTTTGTAATTTACAAGGTGTATTGCAAGGTAGTGCTAACAGCTTAGCATCAAATAGAAAACGTGTTTTTTTGCCAACTTAAAAAAAAATTAGCACCAGATATTTTTTGTACAATATTCAGATTTTAGTACAAAAATATTGTTGATATTTTTAGGTGATGACGTGCTACGCAACATCAGCTCCAGAGAGTCCGAGCACCTGTCCTCCAGTGCCGCTGTCTAACGATGTCTTTGATTATATACCACAAGAGGGGTTAGTAACATAGAATAAATAAATATCCTTGAATATTCTTATTATCTAATTTTAAAGCCAAATGTCAATTTATATGTTAATTACTACCTGGAACCCGCGACTTTGTTCGTATGAAATTTGAAAAGTTTTGCCTTAGTCTGTTCGATTCCCGGACCGGGCAAAATTAAGTAGGGTTTTTCTGAGATAAAAAATAGCCTTAGATACTCCTTTTATACACAGCTACCTGGTAATACTCAAAAACTTCTGCACCGATTAAGCTCAAATTTTGACACTATACAACCCGCTTCAAAGATTGTTTGAAGAGAGAATGCAATGCACAATGTCCCACTGAAGCGTGGCAGGCTGCAGTTAGTTTGTAGTTAAAATATTTTCAAAATTGGTCCTAATGTTTAGAAGATTACCCAGAACAAACAGACAGCTTTATAGGCATAGGTCGTGCAAATAACCGTGTAAGCATGAAAAAAACCTACTATTTTACATTACAAACAGGCACTTCAATTTTATTTATTTGTATATGTTTTTAAAGACATTTTAGGACGGCATTTAACTAGTACTACACAGGTATTTATCTTTCCAGACCAGAATAGTTCACATTATAAACATCCAATTTATATTCCAGCAGCAGCGCACAAACCGAATCAACATTAGACGCCAACAGCCAATCGGACGCCACAAGCCAGTGGGTAGACGACAGTTTCCCCGCACAGCACCACTCCCCCGACCGGCCCTACCCATCAACATCCAAATACGACCACCCATCCACATCCAAACCTTACGACGACAACGATCTAATGGATCGATCACTCAACTCGAGCGAGAGTTCTTTCAACGCTATGTACGGTCGATACGATTCAGGTATCGACACAGAGAGGCCCGAGGCTGAATCGAGATCAACTATCACGGATTTGATGACTCGAATGAGTTCGGCGACCATTTCCACTTCAGCTAACCTGGTAAATAATATCACTTCTCGAATAGTTAAGTCTGAAATTCGCACTAGTATAGTGAGTATTAGTTCGTCGAAAATCGAGAAGAAAAGAGATGGTACATCAAATATATCTCTGAGTACGTTGTCGGTGAATAGTGCGGAGACATCTGTGTCGGATAAGAGTTCTAGTCAGGATGTGAACTCGGAGATTGTCACAGAAAGGAGAGTGAGTCCGCCTCCGGTCAAGAATGTGTCTACGGGAGCGATACCGAAGAGTATTAGTTTTGATTCCACAGCTGAAAAATCGCAAAGGTTTGTGTTTTACTTTATTTAAAACATCTACATTCTAGTACAATAGGGAATATGCATGTATTTTTTTTATTTTTTTAAACGATTCTACTAGTTATTACATTACCAAAAATAAATATAACACATCCGAAATATAAACCGTCAAGCAAAAAAAAAATTATTAAAATCACTATCATTTTGGGGCAATTTGAACACGTCCATTTTGGCGCGCTTTTTTTGTGGCGTCAGATTACACTTTCAGACGAATTCGATGTCAACAACGGAGTGAAGTTCACAAAGTTTGTGAAAGTTAAAAAAGTGAGTGATAAAAATTAACTTATTACCATGGAAAAGCCAATAAAAACTTATTATAAATATTGTGCCGTTCCGTTGTGCCCAAATAATATCAAAACTGCACCTGACAAAGTATATTCAGTCATTGTGTTGAGTCTTTCTACACGGGAATTTAATAATTTAACACTGAAAACGTATTAGTTATTAACTTAAAATGAAACAAATAATCACCAGAAACCAAATATTACAAATACACACAACTTGTTGACACTCTTGACAGTGTAGGTTGACGTCACGTTTTATTCAACCAATAGCGTTGCGTTTTAGAAATTTGCGAGGGAATCTTAAAAAAGCCAATTTTTGATGATTAAATTTCACTATTAAATTACAATAAATTTCAAAAATAATTGTATGGGTATCTTTTTTTAGCAATAAAAATTACAAATAAAAATATTTTGTCCATTTTGGTGTCACGTGCATATTCCCTATTAAAATAAAAAATGGGTTTGTTGTTAAAAGATGTATAATGTGATTCCTTACCTCTTAGTCGAAAAATTATTTCCTTTTAAATGCAACTAAATGAATGGCCTAAGAAGTTATCAGTGGTTTAGAAGTAGGACTGATTTTATACTGATTTATTCCTTTTCTTTAAGAACAGCACATCACTATATGTCTTTAGATTGTTTAGTAATAATCTTAACGCATGAGATAGTTCGCATGAGATGGTAGTAGTATTACTAATCTCATAACAGGACCATCTTGAAAAAGGATTCAAAGAGAAGCACGATGTACACGTACTTGGATGACAAATACATGTCATCCAAGTTTTTATCTAGTTAAGGGATGTTTTCACTAAAAATTTTTTGGCAATTTATAGTAAATAACCAAGTTATTGTTCATCAGGAGACGCATTGGAGAAGACGGCCTTGTGGGCAATTTAGATGAACTGAAGAATAACGTAAAGCGTTCAGGTGGGAACTTGCTGCACAAAATCAAGATGTTCCGACAGAAAGGGCGTTCGCATCACCACCAAAACGGTAATAGCCTTTTTATATGAATGTGTAATTGACCATCAATATTACAAAGAGAATACAAAGATACACAGAGATACAGAGTATCGCTAGGCCTGGCCCACTCCACAAGTATTGAGTATTGGGTATTCTGTGTAATAAAAAGACAGCGGCATAGTCATCAATTAGTAATGGAATCGAACTTTACTAATAATTAGTGATTCTGTGTAACTAAATTTGACTTTTGAAGGATGGCGTAGTGGTTTAAGCCGTCGCCACGCCGCTCACTACTACACTTGAGTGTTGAGGGTCCAATCCCCACATGGGACGACACTTTGTGTGATCCACAAATTGTTGTTCTAAGTCTGGGTGTGTTCGTTTCATGTATGTTTGTAAAGTCCCCCCCGCGACACAGGATTTATTCCTAATGCGGGAGTTGTCTTGTCTTAGATTTAAAAAAAATAATTAAAGTTTTCACATGAGAGTTGCATAATTAACTAGATTGAAGCATTTACATGTACTAGAAGAGAACTTTTACTTCCTATTTCCACAACACAATAAGTTCACTTTATTTGCCACTTTTACTTATCGTAGAAATATTATACTCGTATTATGTAAAATTCTTTTATCAAGGAAATAGTATGTCTTCTCTAATTCAACTACATTAATTTATATAAGTATACTTTTTTCCACCATCTCAACAGGTTTATCCCAATACAATAATGGACTGTCTAAAAACACTAATGACCAAAATAAACTTGTAGAAACAAAAAAACTCAAACGTAACTAGTATCGAACTTAACTAAGTTAGAACTAAGAATTATTACAGGTCACTCAATTGACATGAAAATATGTCAATTCTATCGCTAACTTCCTTTATAATTCGTATAGAGCGGCTGAGAAGCGTTGTGTAAACCAGGTTGGTCCCATATTCCCTGTTTTGTTATCCAGACGTCAAACTCCCCGAGGAAGAATCTCGCAGTGACGACGGCTCACGCGACGTGGCCAGCGTTGAGAGCTCAGAGGAGATCCTCGCTAAATACCGACGGAAGAGTTCCGTCGAGTCCACTAACAGCAAACACAAGCGTGTTCAGCGACGTGTGTCTGACGTACAGGATATGACAGATATAGACAGGTACACCTGTTTTTTTTAATTTTTTTTTGTGCGGAAATCCCCTCGGATACCACCTATCGGTGCCATGTCGGACTCGAACCGACTAAAACCGCACGCCGTCTCGGGTACTAATAGCCGGGGAACCAGGTATACCCTAGAAAGGAAGTCCCTGGTGCCCCGACATACCTCGGGCCATCTACAACAACAGGTATACGACCCCTACCCATAGACAGGTATTATTATGCGTTATTCTTCATTAAGTATTATCATTCAATAAACAACAAAATTTCTTTCTTGGTTGGTCTCTTTAAATTTTTCTTTTAGTACAAAGTAAACTACTTTTAAGCGTTTTAGAATCATTTTATATCCATTTTTTATTAGTTTACCTGTGTTTTTTGTACTAAATCGTTGGACTTCCTTATGCTATTTTGGCGCTATTATACAATATACACGATAAATATTAATTTGTTAAGATTGCGTACGTAAACACTAGGTAGGTTTATTTAGTTGGGTTTTAGGAAGTTGAAGTGTTTGTTGTTTCGTCAATAATGTCAATGTTTTTAATTGGTTTTAATTATAGTATGTTGTTGTTTACAGGTGCGAAGGGGTAGTGGATTTAAACGATCCAGAGGTTTTTAATAGTATGAAACGCAAGTTACGTGTGGTACTGTCAAACCCTGATCTACAATGTTCTGATTACGTTCCTAATGTAAGTGATTTGCATGTTTTTATAAAGGAATTATTGGTGTTTGTGTACCTGTTTTTATAAGGTTTTTCTGATAGATGGCATTATTAGTAGGTTTTGACCGTGTTGGTGGTGCAGTGGTAGCGTATGCGACTGCTGTGTTGAGGTCTCGGGTCGGACCAAACAATTATATGAGTTGCAAATATTTGTTTTGGAGTTTGGGTGTTTTTTATGTATAATATGTATGTATTTACAAAAAGTACATTAGTATTCTATCAGTCAATTTAGCTTTCATAGTACAAGCTCTGCTTAGTTTGAAACTATGAGAAGATAGCGTTGTGTGTAAGATGTCCGAAAATATTATTTATTTTATTTATTTAGGAGCTGAAATAAGTAAATGTCAATCGAATTATATTTTTCGACATTTGTAAACATACCCTACACATTCATATTAGCCGATTCGTATCTGGATCTTGAAATTTTTTCGATAGAAATATCAGATTATAAGTCAAATTCTCGTCATTTGCCGGCAGTTTTATTCTTTTGTTTTAATTTGTTTGTGAAAGTTTTTGAAGATGCTGGATTGGAGGCATTATTATTTTATAGAACAAAATTGATGCGTTTGAGCCGAGTATTGACAATACAATGAGAGACACGATATAAAGTTGTTTTGTGGCATGGCAATGCTCGATCTTATGTCGATTAATCGTTCAAAACGCTTCTCGAAACTTAACATGGGAAGTTCTACCTCACCCGCCGTTTTTTCCATGGATCGTGGATTTCATCAAATATGACTGAAAACCGAAATATAGAAAAAAGTAGTAGTCGGCGATGGATAATATTTTGAAATATAAATCTGTCAATTTTTTTACGATAGTGCTATAAAATTTGAAAAAAGAGAGGCGGCGTAAGTTAAGTCGTCCACTATTATAGTGAACGTACTCGTTATAAAGCAACGAATGAAAAGCAGTCAAACGTTAGATAGATAGTTAGTGTCCCCGTGTCAGCCGTAGTGACGTGTGCGCGTACCCGCAGCGCTGCACGAGCACGTCGCTGGTGGAGTGGATCCGCTGGGCGGGCGCGGCGGGCGGGGGCGGCGCGGCGCACGCGGAGGAGCTGGCGCGCGCGCTGGGCGCCCGCGCCGCGCCGCTGCAGCGCCTGGCCGCCGCGCTGCGCGCCGACCTGGCCGCGCGCCGCCCCTACGCCGCCTACCTGGCCTCGTGCCGCGCCGCCGCCGCGCACCGGGACCTCGCGCTCGACAAGTAACCGCATATTTCCTTGTTTGTTCAAACGACGGCGAGCCGCCCCGGTCTCGCACGAGTATGGCCTCATTAGTTATACTAGTATTATCTATCTTTATATGCAATATTAGTACGGCGCAAAATGGCGACGGCCGCTTTGCGCCTGCATTTTAAACCTATAATATCTCAAAAAAAAACATTTAAATTAAACGCTGTAAAGAACAATTTAAATCTATACTAGCTGAGACCCTCAGTGTTACTCGCATTTGTTGTTATAACCGCAGGCCTAAGTTACTTCTTATGTCATCAGCTATCTGCCAGTGAAACTCCCGTCGAAAACTGTCCAACCGTTCCAGAGATTACCCGGACCAAACAGAGAGACAGACAAAAATTGTAAAAAATGTTATTTTGGCGTATGTACCGTATAAACATACATATGCATTTAGTAAAAAACGGTTATTTTAATATTACAAACAGACACTCCAATTTTATTTATTTGTATAGATTAAATGCACAACGTATCTAACGTGTTAATTGAATAAGAAATAATAATGTATTGTTCCTTAGCTTCATAAATACCCCATTATTTTTCTATAATATTTAAAAGATAAAAACTGTAGGTTTAGAAAAACTTTTTTGAAGGTACTTTTAAGATATACAATTTAATAGTACCTTATTTTGGTCTGCAATGCAATGCAAGCGTGCAAAACCAAATTTTTTAAGACAAATCTTTGAAATTTTCGAATTTTCTCTACTATAATATGCATGTATTATACATATAAACCGTTCTTTAAAAGATCTAAGCTTACAAAACTTGATTGTATGCTATGTAAAGATACCAATTTAAATATAGCATAGCGAAACTATAAAAGTAAGGTAAAGGTTAGAAAATCCAAAAAATTACATAAAATAAATTAATAACTTCTTTCTAGCCGTTTAATACGAATAAACAAGGAATACATATTTGTTGTTACACAGACAAATAAAGTTGGTGCGGTCGGAGTGGCAGTGGTGCTGCCGCGCCGCGGCGGCCGCGCGCGTGCTGGACCAGCTCGAGCGGGGCAGCGCGCTGCGGCGCCTGGAGCGTCACCACCACGCGCACAACAACCACGCCATGCTCAACGGTACCTTACACCAAACAACAATGGATGTTTGTTACTCGATCACCTCCAAATCATTCTGGGTCATTCTAGATGAATTTTAGCACAAAAATAGATTATAATATTAAATAGCAGCCTGCTACTCGTTAACCCAGAAAAGTAAATTGACAAAATCAACATTAATGCGAACAAAACAGCGGACACAGGATAATTACAAATGGGTTACGCCCAAGGCAAGAGTTGACCCTGCGAACTTAGGCTCAGCTATTAAAATCACTTACCACTTGACCAAGGACATGAAAAGCGTAAACTAACAAAATTTTATCAACGCAATGGAATTTCTTCCATACACATAAAAAACACATTCAAATTTTTCGCTAGATCAAAAATATATTCAATGCTAAAATTGTTTTTTTTTAAACAGAGGCCGACACAATTAAATTAACAGCCTAATTGGTTATTATTGAATATTTCCAATATTATTTTATGGTATTTACATTAAGTATTTTCTTTCAGGAGGAGAGTTAATGGATGAGAAAGCAACAAGACTGACTGCCGGCGTTAAAGCCATAACAGCTGAAATAAAAGCAGACCTCTCGTGGGAAGGTAAGTTACATAAGATAATTGGCAACATTTTACTCAATTTTTTTTCTGTCTCATCATCAATCTCATCAACAGCTTTAGATAGTCCACAGCTGGACATAGGCCTCTCCTTAGAAAGAAGGTTTTGGCATACTATATCACGTTGCCCAGACGGGTTGGTTTAAGGATATTTTTTGTTTTTGTTTGTTTTTTTTTGTGTCTATTAGAATATAATTTATAATTGTAATTAACTGATTGAAAATGAATACCCCTATTCCATAATTATATCCCCACTGGTAGGCATAGTTGGACTTTTGCCGTTTTTCGCTATCAGCAGGTATAAAAAGTTTCCAAGAATTTCTAAAAAACTACACAAGCATTAGACTTTAAACCATTGAGACCCCAAACTAGGTATATATGTGCTACGGAATATTGTTATCCAAAATGTACGAGTACAACTAGAACTGGTCATGGACCTCAAGGGTCAAAAGTTTTAAGTGACTTTAAAAAAGGATATGGTTGTTATTTCAGCAGTAATTTTTATTGTTGTTAGCTTTACATTGTACTGTACAATATATGGGATTATAATTTTATAGCTTACGTTGTGTCTAATGAAGTTAACTTTTTAATAGTAGGTTATAAGTATTGGTTTGTTTAAAGTATAATTGTTTTTACCTTTGATTTTTTTTTTCAATATTTATAAACATAACCACCACAGGGACCACCTAATTAATCATAAAAAGAAACCCCTTAAAACTTTTTGTCCCTAACGGTAGCTATAAACGGGAAAAAACAACTAGCTCAATCGGTGCGATCAGAAGGGATATGAGGAACAGAAGGTTCCATAAAAATTTCTTCATTTCTTAATTTTCTACCTTTAAAATTTTCTTAAAATTTAAATGACGGTCCATAAATAACGGATTTCATGGATAACAAAATCGAATTGAATCGTTGTACAGGTGCAACATCGACGATACTAGAGAGTGTGGAGATGACAGTGGAGCGCGCCGCGTTCGCGCGACTCTACCTACACGTGTTGTTCCCCAACGGTGAAGGAGACATCGCAAGGGATCAGTATGTAGTATTTTATGATATAACACTAAATCTAAAAAAAAAAAATTGAGAGTGTTCCTTGTTTGATTTGTAATTTTGTTTTTTTTTTTTGTATTATGATGGCGCATACGAACTTTAATTTTATTAATTGTTATCATCAACAGCCTTTCAATAGTTCACTGCTGGACATAGGCCTCTCATTAGAAAGGAGGTTTTGGTCTACTATGAATTTAATTTGATTTGATGAATTTTGTATGCATTCGTCGTTTGTATACATAATGTGGGAGAGCCATATTTCGGCATAAAGGGTAGTTTCAACCGCAGCGACGCGGGTGCAGGTGATCCGTCCGGGACCGTTTCAGTAAAACGGGTAGAGTGAGTAACGGTTGTGGTGATGGCAGGGTGCTGGGCGAGCACATCCGGCGCGTGTCGGCGTGCACGAGCGCGCGCGCGCTGGGCGTGGCGCCGGCGCACCGCTGGGCCGCGCCCTTCCCGCGCGCGCAGCGCCTGCTGCGACACCTCGCCGTCTACCGCACGCCACGGGACAAGGTGCTCACGTCGTTATATTCTTCGACATTACCGACAAACTTTATTTATGAAAAGAAAAATGTATTCTATACGATTGCACGGATGGCGTAATGGTTTAAGAGATCGCCGCGCCACTTCCTACTGCGCTGAGTGTTGTGGGTTCGATCCCCACGTGGGACAACACTTTGTGTGATCTACAAATTGTTGTTCTGAATCTAAGTTCTCTTTGTGTCCGTTTCATGTATTTTTGTTAAAGATATATATTGCTAATGCGGCAATTGTCTTATAAAAAAATAAAATAAGGTATTCCTTGCATTTTTATTATGCAATTTTATAATGGGATATTTACGGTATTTAACGCGCTCACGATAGGTATATGCCGGGAACACTACCATGGCCTCAGATTATGATGTATAATACATTTTTTTTATTTTGAAACTGTCGAATTTAAAAAACAATATTTACAAATAATGCGAACATTTCAAACAGAAAATCAATTCGACCGCCTTCTTGTCCGAATTTAAACGTAAACCCAGAGTACAAATCAATCAATTATTTGTTATTGATTGAGACGGTTCTGATATACGCTTCATCTTATAATCTGTTCAAAATTTAAGTACCTGATTTATCTATACACAAACATTACGATAGTATAATATAGGTACTAATTGTTTATTTAATTTCCAGTTACAATGTATAATGCGGTGCGTGACCTCGATAATGGCCGTACTTGGCCTGTCGGAGGGCACTACGCCCTCCGCGGACGACCTCACGCCTGTACTCGTGTACGTCATACTAAAGGTACTGTACACCTGTACACACTCAAACAGAAAAACTTGTATCTTCAGAACCTTTTATAGTTTCGTTTATTTCTACAGATCGAATATTACGTATTGTGGTACTCGAAAACATATCATTTTTAGTAATAAATGTTTATTTTTTAATATATATATTTAGTTATAACAGCGAGGGAGAACCGTATCAAAAATACCACCGTCCAGCATTTTATTAAATAATACTATGCTTGACGTGACATGCAATACTACTAAGTCACAATCTCACTAGCTGCAGGCTGGTGTTGCTTTTAAACCGGTTAGGTTAGGTTTATGTATGTATGTAATTAGGTAAATATTTATGTAGGTCATAAAAAGTGTTGGTACTAATTCTGTTGTTCAAAAACTCTCTAAACTAAACTAAAAATCACAAAAAAAAATCTAGTCCTGACAAATACTACGTTTTCAGAATAGGTAACGTTGTTTGATAGGACTGAACTAATTTTTAGGGCTTTTTACTTTAGAGAGTTTTTAAACAACAGTAAAGTACTATATAACATAGTAAAGAATTACTAAGACATGCAAATTACCGATTCAATTTTCATTTATAGTATGGTGTAATCACATTACAGTCAACTGTGGATGTTTAATAAATACCTTTTATGACAGTTGTGAGATCGAGAGTTGATCGGAACTGAATTGTGAACGAACTTTTATTACGAGAATTGGCCTTCCGTGTGATGCCGAACGATATTAAAAACTCCTAAATACCTCTAAAAAGTAAATCAAATAGATTACGTTCTCGATAGATCGTGTTATACTACAAATAACCTATGCAGGTGAACCCACCGTCGCTGCTGTCCACGATCGAGCTGGTGAACGCGCTGGGCGGGTCGGCGCTGCAGGGCGAGGCGCTGTACTGGTGGACGCAGTTCTGCGCCGCCGTGGCCTACATCAAGACCATGGACTACCCGCGCGCCGACAACAACGACACCTAGCGACCACACACGCGCCTGGTTTGTGTATATCCACTACTAGTCGTTAGAAAAATTTAACCCAGGATCCCAATTCTAAAACAGTCTTAAACGTGATGTAAGAGACGGTGTAACGAATACTGAAATAATGTATTCAGACCATCATTCAGAGTCGAAGATCTTTAGAAATTTCTGCAGACAAATGAAGTCTTATGCAATTAGCTGTCAAACGCTAAGGTCATTCCCCGTAGGTATCGCACAAAGGTAATAATTACATTTGTATTCCGTGCAAAACAGTCTACGTACACTAACAAAGTGACGACCGAGGGGAAGCCCCGCGCGCTTGGGCTATTTGATTAATTACATTGCAGTTATTCAAATGTTCTGTTTACTCATTGTAATTTTATTTCTAACCAAAAAAAAATGGAAAATTATTAAAAAACTAATTGATTGAAAAATTCCAATGATTTTCGAATCGAAATGATGGTCGGAATACACTATTTCAGTATTCGTTACACCGTCACTTACATCCTGTATATAACCTCACGTCTTTTATCCCTGGAGGAAAAACAGAGGCCTGTTTGAACACTCGTTTAATCGACTGTAATTTTATTCCAACTTTTATAAAATTACAATTACACACACACGGACGGACGGACACATAACTCCATTCATATGTGATCGAAAGCTGCATTAAAAAAATCCAGTCTGGTTTTCAATAAGCGGAATGAAAGTGAAAAGATTGTTAACAGAAAAAAAAACCTTAAGCATAAACCGTATGGCAGATGTTGTGTGTGCGTGATGATTGCAATGTTAGCTAGATTGAAATTTATTATCTGCTTCCGAAAGTCGTTACTTGTGTACATATTGCGTGTCATCACTTAAATGTAGGAAGTATTCAATCTATAGTCAATCAACGTCGTGCGCGACCGTCCTGCGAGGTGACAGACGGTGGCGGGGACGAGGTACTCAAGATGTCAGCGGGTAGCGGGTGGTGTAGCGGGGAAGGGAAACACTTCTCTTCGTGTGTAGCCGTGTGCTAGAATGACGCGCTACCTCGCCCCCGCCACTGTCTGTCACCCCGCGAGACGGTCGCGCACGAGATTGCCGGGTTATAATGTCTGTTTCTTGTTTCAGAATGGCGCGCGTTTCCACTATACACAATATACGATGTGTCATCGCGAGCGATGCCACACAATTTAAAAATAAAACGATACAGCACTCAATGCTAAACTTATTGATATATTAAAATCATAATATCAAATTATTTGGCAATTATAAAATATTAGCCTAAAATTGTATACCTGTATACCGAAATCGTATTTTTAAACATTGGCGATTGAAAAAATGTACGCGACCTGTTGTAATAAGGGACATTACACAACGATTATGCTTAATTATGTAAAGAAATGAACTGTGACGTCACTACTCTTTAATATAACTGTAAAGAGTGTGGCCATGTAAACATACTTAAATAGTATGCAGTAATTAGAACATTGTGAATAGTTTTGAAAAATCCAGGGAGGAACTTTAATCATTCATCTGTATTAGTTAAATTAGTGTAGGTGTATTATTGCTATGTCTATTGCCCCTTGCTAATGCGGCCCTGTGCCGGACAAAATGGGTTTATATTATTAAGTCACAGGTATTATTACTAGGTGAAAACATAAATTATTATGCAATAGGAATAGTTTTGTTTTACATCGAATTCAAGGTTAATGGTGTAAATTCTGGTCTATTTCTTTTTGATTTAAAAAAATATGACACATATTTTGTGAAAATAGTTGATTTAGGACTGTAAAAAATTCAATCATTCACTACATTTATTACATGGCGCGATATTTCTAAACACGTACTCCGGTAGTATCCATTAGTAGTTTAAAATTTCATGATTATGATAATGAATAGTAATTCCCATGGTAAAGATCACGAGACTCAACCTTTTTCGTTTTGAAGTCTAGTAATTTATGTAAAATAAAGCCTTCAATACTATTCGTTTAGTAAACATTATATGAGTATTACAGGCCTAAATTATTCGTTCTAAGCTGTTATTTAAACGATATAGAGTTTGAAAAAAAATCTATTAATATACCCAAATCCAATTATTATAATACTCATGAATGATTTTAAATTTAGAATAGATATTTATCTAATATTATTGTCTATATTAGCGGGGTCCATTGCCATGTATTTAATCATCGAGGCGTGTTAATTTGACGTGTCTTTGCTATCGATACGAACCGTCCACGCTCGCGTACATGCGTACGCGCATTGTTTAAGAATTACGAAACCCTTATGCAATAGTCGCGCTCTACTGTATAGAGACGTTTTAAATTTGTGCTTTATTGTTTTATCAAGTCGTCAATGTGAACCCAAAATTAATATTTTTGAAGTAATCGTCCTTGTTTAGAACTACAAAGTTGCTAATTCTGTTGTTCGAAAACTCTCTAAACTAAACTAAAAATCACCAAAAAAAAACTTTTGTCCAGTCAAATATTACAGTTTATGGTCAGTCAGAATATGAAACGTTGTTTGACAGAACTAAAATTTTTTTAGTTAGTAATTTTTAGTTTAGTTTATAGAGTTTTCGAACAACAGAATTAGCACCATTGTCGTATAACTGAACCACCGACATTCTAAATCATGTGATTGAAGTCAATCCATTATGCTTTTAAACTCGTTAGCTGCACAGTTTCGAAATTAAAATTAAACCTATTCTTATAGGGAATATAACCTGTCGACAATCTAGTCCCTTGCGAACCGCCATTATGAACAGTAGACCGGCGGTAGTTCGACATACGTTTTGCAGTGCGATCTCCTTATAATCCAGAACTTTTTGGAATATGTGTATATATACTTATTTTTGTGGTATAAGGGGCCATAGATTTTGCTGAGGGGGGCTTATGTCTCCTGAGCTGGCGGCGGTAATCACTTACCATCAGGTGACCCGTTTGCTCCTTTAACCCCTCAATACCATAAAAAGTGTGTAATTTCTTTTAAAAAACTTTTTAAAACGTAAAACAAGTAACAAATTCAAATACAGATCTTCAAATTAATTCACTCAATTTCATTCACTCACAACGAGATTAAACATGCATTAACGAAGATTTGTTTAGCAGCATAACCGTGTCGGATTATAACGGGCGAGTGGGTAATATCTACGATCAGTTGTAATATACATATTATACATTTATGTTTTAATTACCTGTTGAATAATCGTTCGATAAGCCTGTAGCAGTGTCGCCTCATCTCTGATATCCATTAAACTGTGATGTAGCATCGATACAGTGAAGTAAAGAACGTATTTTTTTTAAATGAGTGCAGGTATCTATAACGGTGTGATAATTATACATATTATAAAGAATAATAATATCGAAAGTAAGAAGCCGATGAGAATAATTTATTGCAAGTGTACATTTTATTAGATTTAGCTTGTGTAATATAGTTTTAGTAATCGTTAATGATCTTACGGAGCGGTTGGAAACGCTTCTCTATGTTAACTAACATAAGGTTTGTTTTGGATGTCCAGTTAAATGTTAAGACGGTGTAAAATGCTTTGATTATTTTTTTATTGGGTGTTCTAAAACAGGCTGTTGAAGGAATAACCCCATCGTCGTCATCATGTATCGTATGTTAATAGTTTGTAAGCTAAGCTCTAATACGTTATTAAGGCACCAGTTTATTTCGCACCCCTATTCAAAAGACACTATTTTTGAACTAACATAGCATGTAAAAATATATGTAACAATAATACCTAGTTGCTTGTAATCGATCAACAATAGTAGGCCCCGTCGTTATATATTAAACGATTATTGATGTAACGTCAGCTCTATGTATTTATTTATCAATACAATTATTTTTTTATATAGAATGGAGTCGGTCGGAAAGATGATTGGAAAAATTAAAAAAAGAAATCGTACTTTCAATGCAATGCAATTTTTTCACGCCGTCTCGGGTACTAATAGCTGGGGAACCAGGTATACCCTAGAAAGGAAGTCCCTGGTGCCCCGACATACCTCGGGCCATCTAATATTGTAATTGTATTCCACCTAAATCGTTTAAGTTTTTAATAGAAATGAGTGTTAAATATATAGAGCGGACGTATTTAAGTGAAATTATATTAGTGAATAGCAAGTTTCGATGACAATTTGACCAACGAGTTGTCGTTTAATATTTTCTTCTAAATATATTCTACTAGCTGACCCGCGCAACTTCGTCTGCGTCTCTCAATCGTAATAAATTTTCTCCGTTTTTGAAACATTCTTCATTGGTGCTCCGCTCCTATTGGTCTTAGCGTGATGATATATAGCCTATAGCCTTCCTCGATAAATGGGCTATCTAACACTGAAAGAATTTTTCAAATCGGACCAGTAGCTCCTGAGATTAGCGCGTTCAAACAAACAAACAAACAAACTCTTCAGCTTTATAATATTAGTATAGATTTAATATTTGGTTTTATTTCGACCATTGTCATTTAAATTGCGACTGTTTCCGAATTCTGTGTCAAAATGTGTCAGAATTTTCGTACAGACTGGATTCTTTGTCATTCTTATGTAATTTAGATAAAAAAACATTTGATCGTTTTTTTTGTTGATATTATTAAGTCTCGTCATCAGCTTGAATTTACTGTTAGCAAATCGGTTTACCTACAAAAAAGGAGTAAAAAACTTCTATAGTATACTAATTACCTATTTGTAATAGGTAGGTACTGTGAGTGTATCATCGGTTAAAACGTATATGGACTGGAATCAAAAAAGTGATGTTATCAACGGTTGGTAGACGATTCAAGCTTACTATTACGAATTTCTACTTATAAAGCTACAGGCACTTTCTCAAACATGTTTTGTTGCCATAAACAAAATGTAAAAAATACTTGCCCATTTCGCATTTCGCTAACTATACATATATTTACACTTATGTAGTAGCAATCTGTACCACATTTAAATATACATGCACCTTAATTATTTGTATTTTAATATAACAGTAATGAAAGCCTCTAATGTTGTGTAAACTCTTGCGCACTTTTTCTTTACATCTGTTTCCTTATTAATTGTATTTCTTATCAATATAAACACTTTAGTTTGAATCTATCCGTTTATTGTAAATAAGTGTGGATCTATCTTTTAACTCAAGGAATAATTTTTGTATACTTGAACTCGTACGACAGGAGGATCATGACCCTCAACTGGTTCCACTCTTGGTTAAAGCTTAAAATATCTTTATGAAAAATAATAATTGAAATCGTCTTAGACTAAACTCATAGATCAACACACATAATAGCAACAATTTGTTTTGTGCCGATGCACGATCGCCCGTTTCCAAGGGGTTGAGCCTTATGAGAATAACGGGCGAAGAAACTCACGACGGGGTTACAAAGTCATATAGTTTTCATATTTTATACTTTGAGCAATCCACAACGTTATAATAATGCTGTTTGGAATTTTAAATTAGAAAAAGAAAATTAATAACAACTCAAGTTAAATAGAGAAAGAAAGAAATAACAATTAACAATTTCTTTAAATATTAATTTTTAAAGGTTTTGTTCTCAAGTTTGTAGGGTTACGAATAAAATGTTCTAGCCATTTAAATGACCATCCGATTGTCATCGAATTTTGTAACTACTTTAAAATTACTGAACAGTTATCTTGCCTATGTAGACGGCAGGTCTAGTATGTTTGTACGGCTAATAGGCGTTGCAATCTAGTATGTATACCAAACAAAACGGTGTGTGTTACTCATATATAATTGTAATTTACCTTCGATATGTAATTATAATCGTAATGTTTTATATTTGCGTGTCAGACATTTTAAATTATAAATTAGTTCTTCGTTGGAAAGAACGAAAAAGCGACACTAAAATTAAATTTAAATAAAAACGGTTGTGCTGTAACCTTGGTTTTTGTGATGTTCCAGGGCAAATTGTTTAATATCTGTAAATAATTTAACAAAAGCCCTTTATCTGAAAAGAGGGTTGTTTTTATTGAGTCGTTGATTTGTATCAGTGAATTTAAAAATTACACACTATTTTTAATTACATATTGAAAGCAGACCACATTATATTTGGGTAAATCTCACCACAATATGTACCTAATGTAATCAGAGCAATGAAATTATATTTAGCAATAAACTCGTGTTTTATTTTTTGTCCCACCCACAAAACCCACAATCGGTCAATTTGACTGTAAAAAATACAATCAAAAGCGATTTTGAATTAAAATCTTACAGTAAAGCCACATGATGCGTTGGCGGTGCCGTGCGGCGCCGCACCATCTTGAATTCGAAGTTAAGGGTGCCACACGGTCGATGTGGCGCCGCAGTGCACCGCTGTTAATCACGGTGCAGCGCGTAAATATTAAATAATTGTAGCAAACAATTATTTACGTTCGGCACACTAACAATGGCTGGCTGGCACTAATGGTGGCGGTCCCGCCGTCTCGCCAAGCCCAGTGTGCTCGCGTGCGACGCCGCGCCGTTGCCCATCGCGTCGTGTGACATAGTATAGTTATTTGTATTTAGAATAACGTAGCAGCACCGCTGCTGTGCTGTACCTCTCTTAATTATTTATTTTGTGGATTAAATTGGTTTTGAATCGAAAATATAATCTTAACCACTTGGATGTTTTTCGCCACATGGTGAACATCACTGAAATCCACTAGAGAATAAAACCGTCCCTTTAATGAACTGGTTTAAAAAAAAAACCTACATAGGTTGTATATAATGAAGCGGTTTCCGTTCCTGTGCGCTTAGATCTTTCAAACTCCGCAACGGATTTTAAAGCGGTTTCCATCAATAGAGACTGATTCAAGATTAAGGTTTACAATACATTATGTATATGGTGCAAGGTCTGGTGAGTATGGCGGAGGAGGGAGAGCTTCCAATCCCAGCTCTTGCAGCTTGGAGACTGTCTGTTGCGCAGTATGGGATCGCGCGTTGTCGTGAAGGAGCAGTGGGGACGACCGATTGACCAAAGCTGGTTGCTTGATACTCACCAGACCTTGCACCTACCGACTATTACTTTTCCCGAAATTTAGACAACTTTTTAGTGGGTAAAAAATTCAACTCCCGAGAGGCAGTACAAAATGCCTTTGAAGAGTTTGTTGCCTCCCGTCCAGCTGATTTTTACAAGAAGGGCATCAATAAACTGCCAATGCGTTGGCAAAGATGCGTCGATTGCATGGGTGATTACTTCGAATAACAGAAATAAAAAAGTTTGAAAAAATAAGTACTTTCACTTATTGCATACAAAACGGCAATTTCATAGGTAAAGACCTAATATAAAGATAAGTAGCGCCACTGGATGAAAGGTAAGAAGTAATAGGTTATCTCGGTATGGACATGTCATGCGGAGGGTTGAGGAAAATGTAGCGAGGAACGTGTTAGGTATGGGAGTTAGGGTACAAGAAGAGGAAGACCAAAGAAAGGATATGGCTAGGAAGGGAGTAAACAGTGAAATGATGAATGATAGAGTAGAATGGAGGAATAATACATAGGTACTGCGCCGACTCCAAATAAAATTGGGATAACGGAAGGCAGATGATGATGATGACATACATGTATAAAGATATCCTGCAGTTTAATCCAATCATAATAATATAGTTAATTACACTCGACGCCACATTAGTACATACATCGTAGCCGTGACGGATCGCTAGTAGAGAATGCATTGATCACGGCCTGGCAGACGACCGTGTTGAGTTATTTACCCCTTATCTAACATGGTTGATTGTTTCATAGTGTCATTTGCAAGTGACAAAAAAAATGGAAGAATTTCTAATTTGCAAAGCATTTGTGAAAGTTTTCCATATTATAATGCTACTTTTAGCGTTTACAAACCAGTATTTGTTTAAAATGTGTCCATATCCTGTTGATTCGCTGTTAAAATTAGGTGTACGCGGTTAATTCGTTCGCTTTTATTAGAAGATTGAACCTTGTTTCTCTAAGGTGTTTGCGAGAAACACTGGTTGGGTAATATAAAGGTTTGTATCCACTAGTGATGAGCGTTAATGCTAATTAGATTTAATTTAATTAATTGCTAATTCTTGTCTTAGCATGTTAATTGTTAATGTGTAATTTGCTAATATTGCAATTTCTTCCGAGGTGAGCAAATTAAAAATGATCTTAACTTGTGGGTAGGTATATTACTTACTACTAATTGGAACGAAGTTCCGTGAAAGGGGGCTAGACGGAAAAAATTCTTACGAAAATTGGTCACGACACTTTTTGTTATAGTAAGCTATTGTAAGCTGTGCGGCGTCGCATGTTTCTCTGTCTGTCTCTCTCTCTCTTATAGAAAGCAAGCCAGATATTTTCATTTCTATCTTTTTATGTCAGTCATTCAGCGCCATCTATCGAATAGATAGGAAATCATTTCTCAAGGAGATTTTACCAATGTATAAATTGTTTTAATTAGAAACCAACTGAAAAATATGTAGGTAATAGCCGCTTTCATAGATGGCGTTGTAATTAAAATGTGCCGAATCAGTTTTACTCGATCGTTACAACTTCGTTCCTATCGGGTGTCCCACGACACCACACGGCTTTTTTTTTACATAAATAACTTATTTTTATAATTTAATTAAAAAATTATAATTTAACTCACCGCGATTTTCGTGATCAAAAATTGTCTACTATTTTTTTTTCTCGAACTTTATTACAGAAATAATGCAATACAGAGTTTGTTCCCGATATGCCTTTGTCAATGCGTCACTTAACACTATCTAAAAAATATCCCTATCTATTCACATAATCGATCGAAGTGGCGTGCAATGGGAGAGGCCTATGTCCAGCAGTGGACTGCGATAGGCTGATGATGATTCACAAAATACCTATTTACAACGTACACGTCACACTCCCAAAACTTAAATTACCTACATATACCTACCCTTTTTTTTTCCCGTGCGGAAATCCCCTCGGATACCACCTATCGGTGGCATGTCGGACCTATACCTACCCTATAATAAACATTTATGCAATAAACAATCCTAAATACGTGCATTTTTTTAAATAGACAATAAATCCTTTGAACTCTCAATCAATCGCGCCATGCTTGGTCATCGTTCCGCGCGAAATTTAGCAATAGCAGTTGTATTACTGTTTTAGCACGTCGATTTATAATGTTTAGTTTAGTTAATAAGAATGTGAAAGCACATGCCGCGTGCATTTCTCTTAAAATAGACCATAAAATCCTTTGTAATCTCAGAAATAGCAATAATCGGTACTTAAACGTAATAAACAAGACGTAGTAAACAGACGGTTAATTTTTGTGTGTGCGTCACTTGGCGCGTTCTTTAAAACAACAGAATATGGATCGCTCCACAAATGTTTGAGCGGGCAGTATTTGAATTGGCTGGCGCGGTACCTATTCGGCACGACTGCTGCCCAAGCCAATGTTTGAGTATGTATGTATACTTGCCGCGAGTAATCGATTCGGGCCTTAAGTTGAAGCTTTTTTGATTATTCGTTTAACGCGCTAAATCTATGGACTACAAGTTTTCAATAATTATTTTACTGGATAGAGTTGGCATGAAACATTACGCTAATACCCTTAGCAGCGAAGCAATTAACATAAGGTGGAACTGCGGGGAGTTAATAAGTAAAATTTAAGGTGTGCGTTACCCCAGCAAAATAATGTCGAAAATGGTCATTTAAACTTTATAGATAATTAGTTGCTCCCCTTCTGTAATTGTTAAGCACATTTTTAAATTTGTTTCACTTAAACTTTTTTAGTTATTTCAAAAAAACATTTCCTGCTGGGGTAACGTTTGAAACGTTACCGCAGCCAGACATTTTCTTTTTTAATTGTAATATTGAAATAAATTTTAGCTAAATAATTAGTTATCTGGACTAGGTAAATGTTACAACTTATTTGGTATTTGTATTTTCTTCGGCTGCGAAGTTATTCGAAATCCTGCTGGAGTAACGTTTGTGGGTTTGCTGGATCTCTGAAACGGGTAAGCGGATTGTAACCATCTTTTGTACATAACTTCTTAAGGATTAGTTTTAATTTGTTCGACAATAAAATAACAAAAATAATGGACCGTTTAAAAATTATTTAGGTAAGTATGAAAACACTTCAATACGTCCTAACACTTTAAATAAGACCTCTAAAGACTTACTTGAAACGTTATTCTATTGCTTGTAACTACCTTCAAATGTATACGAATTTTCGTAAGAATACTGTAAGTGACTAAAAAGTTATGATGAAATGTAGCTCTCCACGTTCACGATCACAATGTGTGCGGCCTTTTTTGGCCACCGATAAACCTGTGTGTGGATATATAAACTGAATGTTATGCCAATAATTAGTTGTTTAGTTCAGTTGTCTACCTGTAAAATTTCAGCGTAGTACATATAATAATTTACGAAATAATTAAATAAAAGTCATTAGAAGGTGCAAGACCGTGGTAACCCGACCATGTTTAGGTGGTTACAAAAAAGCGATCACCCAGTACATTGTGCTGGCTTTTAAAATATGTAGGATATTATTTGCAAGTTTACTACGGATATGTACATAAGTGTTACAAAAAACTACATGTTTTTTAAATATTTTTTATTTAGGATTGTTTATTGCATAATTAATAATCAGCCGGGAGATTAGGTATTGTTTTGAATGCTTTTGTTTTCTCGTAATGTTTAGGTGAATTGTTTATAGTTGTTCATAGAATTGGTACCTGCGTAGTATTTGTTAATTGAAGTTTAATTTTAGGGTAGGTATAGGTAATTTAAGAAATATGAAATGAAATGATAAGTTTTGAAGAGTGTAACGTATGCGTTGTAAATAGGTATTTTGTGAATAGATGGGGATTTTTTTAAGTGATGAATCGACTTAGGCTAGCATATCGCGAACAAACTCTGTATAGCATTATTTCTATAATAATGTTGGAGAAAATAAAATATTTGATCACAAAATCGCGGTGAGTTAAATTATAATAAAATAAATTATTTATGTAAAATTGGTAATAAGTGATATACCTACCTAAAAGTTATGATCGTTTTTAATTTGTTCACCCTGAACGAAATTTCAATATTAGCATTAGTAATTAATATCCTAAGACAAGAATTGACAATTACTTAAATTGAATCGAATTAGCATTAATGCCTATTATTAGTAATTAGGTACACACATATTGAAGAACTCTCAAGAATACGATAAATATTTGCAAAAATAGAAAGCGGAAGCGCACACGTACTTTACAACACGTATATTATCTGCCTAAGGGTCAAGTTTAGTGCACTAGATGCAAATTGCAAACAATGAAGTATCCCTTCGCCCCTCCCCTCCCGCGTTCTAGCGAAGGATGTATTATCAGCGATTCTTGATTGACAAATATTATCTGACCAATAATTTTATCTATAAAAATGTATCACTTTCACTCGATAAATTAAATTACCGTTATTATATCAAAATATCATTCAACAACTGTTGGTTTTTAACAGAAATCAACAGTCACGGGCTCAACGCTTAACGGTAGGTACATAGGTATAGATAATTCTCGGTTCTAGGTATAGACCACAGAACAATATTACCTACTCTTACGGATATACGACTGTTGGGCGATGCAATGTTGATGCATTCTAATTTACAACTGTATTCTTCTACTATTCGGTCTATTTTAACTTATTGTAGATGACTTGTTGCTTTTAATATTTTGATGCATTCAAGTCTAAGCTCTATACACACCAAAATAAAATACAATTACTTTAGTGTTATTTCTTTACAAAAAAAAATCAAATAAATGAAACGATTTCTTATTGGTTTAAATTTTCGTTTTATTGCAGTCAGGTGAATCGTTCATACATGTATCTATATATTTATAATTTTAGCGGACCAGTGCAGATTTTCTGTTGATTGTAGCTCCGGTAGTAAAAAAGACTAAATAAATTTTAAGTAAAGAAACTAGTGCTTAAGATCAATCAAGGTAATAATAATGAATAAATATTGAATGTATTTAACACTGTACGCAACTGTACCGAAATCGTAAGGTGTATTACACTAAACATTTTAAAAGACAGCGCAATGTACTGGGTGATCGCTTTTTTGTAACCACCTAAACATGGTCGGATTACCACGGACTTGCACCTTCTAATGACTTTTATTTAATTATCTCGTAAATTATTATATGTACGACGCTGAAATTCTACAGGTAGACAACTGAACTAAACAACTAATTATGGGCATAACATTCAGTTTATATATCCACACACAGGTTTATCGGTGGCCAAAAAAGGCCGCACACATTGTGATCGTGAACGTGGAGAGCTACATTTCATCATAACTTTTTAGTCACTTACAGTATTCTTACGAAAATTCGTATACATTTGAAGGTAGTTACAAGCAATAGAATAACGTTTCAAGTAAGTCTTTAGAGGTCTTATTTAAAGTGTTAGGACGTATTGAAGTGTTTTCATACTTACCTAAATAATTTTTAAACGGTCCATTATTTTTGTTATTTTATTGTCGAACAAATTAAAACTAATCCTTAAGAAGTTATGTACAAAAGATGGTTACAATACGCTTACCCGTTTCAGAGATCCAGCAAACCCACAAACGTTACTCCAGCAGGATTTCGAATAACTTCGCAGCCGAAGAAAATACAAATACCAAATAAGTTGTAACATTTACCTAGTCCAGATAACTAATTATTTAGCTAAAATTTATTTCAATATTACAATTAAAAAAGAAAATGTCTGGCTGCGGTAACGTTTCAAACGTTACCCCAGCAGGAAATGTTTTTTTGAAATAACTAAAAAAGTTTAAGTGAAACAAATTTAAAAATGTGCTTAACAATTACAGAAGGGCAGCAACTAATTATCTATAACGTTTAAATGACCATTTTCGACATTATTTTGCTGGGGTAACGCACACAAATTTAAGAATACATATGGTTTTGAGCTACATCTGGCTGCACCGAATCGCATATTCCTATGTTTCTATCCTTTTCTGGCACTTATAGCTGTCTTTTACTAGAGCGAGAAAGAGGGCGGGCGTGGGACCGCACTCGGCGAACCGCTCTGCAACACGAACAAAATGAGATTGCATGAATGCAGGGAGGTGGCGCGGAACAAGATGCACGATGCAATTTGAGTAGGTATGCTACCGCATGCTTTCGGCGCAGCTAGCATTAATTTGTTGAAATCATTGTTAACTGTTCTATAATAATCTAAAAATATCTGGATTTGCTATTAAATCCGGAAATTGCCATACCTGTTTCCAAGAAAGAACCCAGAAAGTATCTACCTACGTTTTTTAGTCCTGTTATTCTAATTTGGCTTTACTTGCAAAATGTACGCTATATCACTACTCTCTTTATCCTGTCCATTTTGAACTGGCACTCTGAACAAAACAAATCTCTAAACGCGAACGCGACAGCTTTCTGCCGCATTCCGAACGACAGCAGCAACACGTCGTAGCACAAGTAGGCGTCACACTTGAAGCTCTGGTCGGCTAAGGCCTGGATGTATAGCTTAGTCTCCACGCCGGTGAAGAACATAGGTGCGTACCTACCTATGGCTTTGCTCAGGATCGTCATAGACGCAGGTTAGGTAACGGGAATAAAAATACGTTTTGCGTACAACTTTTATTTTGTACTAAGTTTTACATTTTTTATAATGTACACTTATATTAACAACACAGCTTTGCAACACGTGGTCACTGAAACAATAAATTAGAGGTTATTTACATTGTATTTTCCATTGCATTTTATGCATAATTTTGTTTTATCAGTTAGTGAGTTGCGTCATGGCATTCAGCAGTAGCAAATTTATAATTACATCATTTAGGTAAAAACAGACTTTAATGCTGAATAAATATAATAACAAATCATAGAAGCAACTCATCAATTTTTACCATTAACATTTATATTTACCTTATCACAAGTGTAGATTACGCCTATGATCGTGGCCGTTCCTTCTTTTCCTTGTATAAAGCTAGAAGGGATACGTTGGCTACCTTGACGACCTGTGAAACAAAAACACTCGTTAAACAATCACTAAAATAACATTATATTGGGTTTAATGGAACTCACTGCACCACGGCATGGACATACAAACATTTTTTGTGTTAAAACACAAGATTTCCTAATATCTAGGCGTATAAACGAGTATTTTTTTTTTTAATTTTGAAATTCAAGTTCCTATTAGATAAAATTTTCCTCACCTTGAATCTAACTCCGGGAATATCACCAACGGCGTGACCCTTACGACCGAAACCCGCAACTAGCACTTCGTCGTTCTCTTCAATGTGGTTGAGACAACCGTCCCGTGGCACGAAGGCTGTCACTTTCTTGCCGTTCTTGATCAACTGAACACGCACACACTTGCGGATGGCAGAGTTAGGCTGTTTGGCTTCAACACCACTGTTGATAGAAAATATTGTGGTTTACTTTGCGTTCTAAGTGAAATAGGATAGGTACATTTTTTATATTTCTCTATGCAAGAGGGTTATAACAGTAGCCAATAAAAATGCATACATTTGCATTTGAAATCGAGAGCCTTCTGGGAAAAAGAGCTGACTAGCATAAGAATGGGTGTGTTAAAAATAGTATTATACACACACATGTTTATTGAGTAGTATTTTAAAAATATTAATAAATTATTATATTACCATACATACCTATTAATAGAAACATCTAAATTTTCATCACATATCAGTTATTTTTGTGCAGCGGGATACATAAATCACATCCTCCGACACTAATATACCCAGCAAATATTTACACTAATAGTAGTGGAGTTATGTTACTAATATTTTAGTCTACACAAGTAAAACCTCATGTTACGAACAAGTATTAGTAGTCAAATATTATGTTTGTTACTGCCACTACAATGCTTAAAAGTAAAACAAATACATACATACCACATGTTAATCTTGAACTAAATGACCTAACTAACATTTATTTAAACAGATAAGACCCCTATGTTGAGTGAGTTACTTTTAAGGAATTGCTTCCTGTAGAATGACTCACAAGGGTCATAATGAAAGTTAAGATTAGTGAACCGATTTCTTTTCATTGAAGTAAAGACACTTGATAAGCATGATACAACTTTCTTGACCTTAAGTTATTTCGAGTAAATAACAGTATTATCTAGTGAATATAACTGTATGGAGTGTAAACACCATACATAATGCGTGTGTATAACCTCATTCACAGTTCATTGACCCATGTGGTATTTACATTAAAAACTGATAAAACAAGTTTTAACATTAGTAGAAATCCACTGCTGTCGTAGAATTAAGTATTTAACTGATGGAAAGCATTCAGAAATTATGTAGATTCTTAATACCATGCTATTAGTAGGTCACGATTTAAAATTTCCATGCATAATACTGCTATTATCTTCAGATTCTTCTTGTAGATTGCGAAGCAGCCACTCGCAGTATTATCCTGTGATTGTAGTACAAAAAACACATTCACAGGGCATAATAGTGCGGGGGGACGCTACGCTATTTCCAAGCTCTTCGTTCTTCTGATATCTTCCAACATGTTCAGTTCAATTGTGAAGAAATTAGTACCAACTACCATTCTCACTACATATATGAACTCACAAGACCATTCTAGTAATGTGAAGGTAACGTACTTACACTTTCTCCAGGACGATGCCCTTAGCGTGAGATGCACCACCGAAGGGATTGGCCTTCCACCTCGTCCCCATGTGAGCCTTCTTGTATTCTTTGTCGGCCCATCGTTGTTCACGACGATGGTTCACGTGCTTACGCGCTGTGCGAATTCCTCGGGGTTTACCTGAAATAGCGACGCTGCCGGTTATCACTTGTGTTTACGACGCACGACACAGAAATCGATACACCATAATTTTAACTACATATCGTGAATGAAAAAACTTAGGTTGCACCTCGTAATTAACGCGGAGGCAAAGAGATGAAAACCGATTACTTTTACACCACGAGAAAAACATGTCTGCGCCATGGCCGACACCTATGCATGCACATATAAATTACAACTTTATGGGATAACATATTGAGAATTTACACTCCTACATCGCATGCAGTTTTGCTACACTGATACACGCATTTTTAAAACAAAAATAATAAATAAACCATAACAAATACTGCACAAAACTATTCCTTACCCATTTGGATAGCACGACACCAATCGGCTACGGATGGGAAAAGAAATTATCTAGCTAGCGAGCCAACCATCGGCTTCAAACCGTCACTGCTACCAACACTCCGAAGCTAATTTAGTGTTGCTATTTTCGAAAGTTTTTGGTGTCTGAAAAAACCGTAACTGTTAGAGCGCGTCTGTGCAGGGATATTTCACAGCGAGGTTTTTAATCGCGCAGACATAAATCGCCACCGTATTGCGTTCAATTTGCATCAAATCACAGATTTTTTTCTCGCTAATTATTTTCCACCAATGCGGATAGTCCTATATAGATCCTACGTAAAATAACGTTGTGCGCACGGGCCCTTAAAACAAAGATTTAACACAGGTTTAAGTATTATGTGTGCTGAAGTAAAGTAATGTATCCAGGGTCCAAAACCAACTTCCTTTAAAAAAAAATTTAAATCTCTGCTCTAATGCCTAATCTAATTTTGTTTACAATTTTAAAGAGTTCACATTGCGGTTATTGATTGTAAATTATAAAATCATAATAATAATCTGTATCCAATCCTAATCCTGTTATCAATCATCAGTTATCAATGCTAATCCTGTATAGCGGTATTAACAATTCTTTCACAGATTAGCAAATATACAGCTTCCCAAAATGGCACCATTCCTTCACAACAATGTTCACTTATAAGCTGAGACAGGCTCCAAACAAGAAAAGGTTTCAAGGGTCTCTAAAACGTTTCTCAATTAATTTTTGGATGGGAATTATGTACGATAATTTGGCCCTTACATTCTAGCCGATAACTTAAATGGCCAAGCCTATGGAAGCTTTTTGCAAAATGATGTTTTTGGTCTTCTTAGCGATGTACATTTAGCTACACGACAACATATGATTTAGGAGCATGATGGCCCACATAAAACAGAATTAATTTTCGTGAATGGCTAAATCGACATGTGCCTAATTGATGGATCGGCAGCGTACCCATTCCATGGTCAGCGAGTTGTCCAGACCTCGTGCCGATCGATTACTACGTCTAGGATCACATGAAGAGCCTCGTTTATGATGTATCTCCGTCACCTGTGCCATCCATAGATGAGTTAAGACATCGCATGACAAGTGCAGCTGAAGAAATGAAAACGACCTTGACAAACACTTGAGTTACGGAGACGAACGTACACATAATAGGAGGAGCCATTTTGAAAATGGTTTTTAAATTAATTGAACTAAACCTTTATTATTTCCTTTTGTTTTATTTTCCTAAATTAAATTCATAGTCTCATTCGAAGCTTACGGGCCTGTTGGTCTAGTGGTTAGTGACCCTGACTGCTAAACTGGAGGTCGTGGGTTCTGTAATCCAGGACACATAATTGTGTGATGAACACGATGGTTTGTTCTGTATCTGGGTGTAATTGATGTATAATATGTACGTATTTAGAAATATATAAGTATGTTTATCAGCAGCCTGGTTACCATAGCACAGGATCTGCCTAGCTTTAAATCAGACAGCAGTGTGTGTGAAGTCATTATTATTATTTTACGGGGTAGTGTACCTTAACTACGCAAAAATTTTTTCCGTCAGTCACTAATACAAATTTCAAAATACCGATTTTCATATGTTTCAAAATGCCTAGTATAACATATCCGATTTTTATTTATCCTATTTTTATAATTCAACAATTTAAATATTCCTGACTTTTAAATACAATAATCAAATTCTAGTTTTCATCCTTATAGTATTCAGTTTTATTTTCATCTTTTAATTTGATGTTAAGTATGGTTAGTTTCATACTGCGTTGGCAAGTTTCTAATTTATGTGTGTTATGACTAGTTAAGCTCCAGATTAGGCATCCACATGTCATGACAGGCAGAATACACGAATTATATATTTTGCTCTTCGCTCTCAGTGGTACGAGTGGGTTTTTTATTACCTCCTTGAGTTTATTCGAATTATTGAAAATCGGAATGTCGTTTTTCGGACGGTGAACCAGTAAAATAAATTTCGAGTATTTTAATAATAGACATTATAATTCTTAGGTATTATGAATCGGTATTATGAATCGGACCTTCGAAATTTGGAATAAAATATTTTGGAGTATTTTGGTGTTCCCTTTTGGGTTTTCGTTTTATCATAATTATTTATCAATTACGTAACTAAGTTTTATTTACCTTTTTGGATTCAAAGATTGGATGTGTAGATTAAAATAATTTGCAGAAAAAAAACACTAGCTTTTTTGGAGAAAACACATTTTTGAAGACAGCTATACATAAATTCGGATACGTTACAGCCTGTACTTCCTGTATGGATAGTGATTATTATGATTTTATGATATATCTGAGCAGAGAATTGTTGTTAATGAATTTTTAAACAACTGAAGAGCTGGGTTTTCTAAGAAAAACATAAAACTAAATTATTACGAAAACTATCAACTTTGATGATGATTTGGGGTCAACATAGTAGCGAAGGACCTGCCCTATGACTTCCTAAAAGGATCCGGACCAATAACCCTTTATTTCAATGAAAATTATCTTTAAAATTCTAAATTAGACGTTGTATAAATTTCTACGAGTTCTAGGACTTCAACTTCAACTTTTGGTTAATGGCTTTGTGGTAGAGTGTAACCACAATTTCGCCAATGTCAGAGTTCTAGGACAATTTATTTCCTCTTCCAGTGACAAGTTTTCATTCGTTCATTTTTAATCACAGACTTCAAGTTGTTAAAACATTGACAATTGTTTTGACAATAGTCACTCTCTTTGAAATGTGAATTGTGATTGTTGTGACGAATTTTTCTAGAAATTCTGGTCGTGGTTGAAAAAGTAAATAGTATCTTAAGTCTATATAAGATTTTACAGGATGACTTTAAACTTAGCAAGAAAGGATGGTGGACCGGGCTACGTTGGCATACAGTTCTGTCAGGAGTGCAACAACATGTTATATCCGCGGGAAGATAAAAACAACAAAGTTTTGCTATACGCATGTAGAAACTGTGATTACAAGCAACTAGCCGACTCAAATTGCGTGTATGTCAACAAAATTATGCACGAAGTCGACGAGTTAACTCATATAAATCCTGATGTTGTTAGCGACCCGACCCTTCCACGCACCAAGGATCACATGTGCCCTAACTGCAACAACAGAGAGGCAGTATTCTTCCAGGGACAGACAAGACGCGCTGAAGAAGAGATGAGACTTTATTATGTATGCACAAGTTGTAAACACAGATGGACTGAGTGAAGGATTTTAAGTGTAAGATTAAATTTATCAATAAATCGTTTTGTATTATGTAGTTGTTTTATTAAACTGTCATAGTATTACGAACTCTTTATAATACTAGTGAGATAATCAGTAAATAGTAGTTGTTTTTCATTTTAATTTTTCTGAATGAGGTGTTTATTCTTTTGTTTTTATGAGCACAAAAAGTATGTTAGTCAAAGAGAAGAAGAGCCATTAGAACTGGCTTTCAATATGTAATTCATTATTAAAATGAAACAACATTAAATTTTAATACTTTATTAACTAAAATATTGCCAAGCATATCTGTTCTATATAACAGTTAACAATTCACAGCCATTGATTAATTAATAATAAACATAGAATACTCTACCCGATCTAACACATTCATACAACTTACAAATGTAAACAATCTATTTCAACAATAACATAACAACTTCTTTAATTATATTATCATTTTAATATTACATTGATTTCATAATGTTTATAGCAATTTTAATCTATTGCTATTCAATAACTAACAGGATGTATTAAACATACTGAGTGTGGAAAGCATAGTGACATCTTATTACAATAATTGTAACCAAAATGTTGGTGTTGTAAGCTCTAAGGGTCATTACCGATAGGATATGACATCACACATTTAGATAGTACACAATAATGCACATAAAGGTCATACAACAACTTATGAATAAAAATCAAATTGTATTGTTAGTGTGGTATGCCTTTGTCTGTATATTTTTTTTAATATGCCTCCAGTAATGTCTTGATGTTATATCCTACCATGAAAGCTGAATAAGTATGCTCTAATTTGGCACATTGTAAAGTACTAATACACTATGGAATAATGGTAAGTATCTACCGCTTTTAAATTCCTACCAATTCTACCTTGAGAAGAATTCAAGGATTGCAAGCCTAAAAATAGGATCAAATAAAAGTATGTAGGCCTAGTGTAAAACTGTATGCCCTAAAAGCATGTGCAGTAGAGATTTAAAGATTAAAATAAAATTTCTTACAGCTTTACTAACAGTTTATAGTATATAACTAATAATTAACATTTATTTTTGTATCATTTCTATGTTACTCCATGTATCTTTTTTTTTTTATTCAACAACTTTGTTAAATATTACAACAGATCTTTTGGTGCATATTTAATATTAGACCTGTGTGTATAAATATTATTATTAATAGTATTAGTTCTACCAGTTACAAAATCATCTTAAAATTAAGTTTCTTTTCTCACAATTTTCGAAGAAACGAAAATATAAAAAAAAAGTTAAGTAAATAACTTATTTTTTGGAATCTGATTAATAAGAGTTACATAATCCATGGTTAATAAGCATGGTTAATAGAAAATGTATCGAGTAGAGGTCATAAGATCTTTGTTGCACTTAATCATAAATAAACAAAATATTCAGATATTAACAGAGTTAGAAGAAAGGATATAAATTAACTCCTCACATGCCGCTACACTGAACAGCGCTTAACGGTGAAGGCACTTTACAGTGTAGCATCATATTGCGGCCTATGAGAGGTTAATTATTATTAATTACAAAATAAAAAAGAAATATACACTTATATGATATATGTATAACAGATTGAATTTATTAAAGAGTATAGTTTTACAGTGATTTTATTGTAAATTATTGTGTCTTTCAGACAAATTTAAATCTAAGTATAGTTTCTCTCATGGATACTTAAACTTACTTTTATCATATTTTTAATGATAACCGAATGGAAACCCTTTTTTAAATATTTGTTTGTTAGTTTGGCTGTTTTCCTATATAATATAATAATAATAAACGTCTGATCCCATACTAGGCAGAGCCTGTACTATGGTAACCAGACTGCTGATAAACATACTTATATATATTTAAATACATACATATTATAGATAAATTACACCCAGACACAGAACAAATGACCATGCTCATCACACAATATCTGGGTGGGAATCGAAGCCACAACCTCCGGTTTAGCAGTCAGGATCACTAACCACTAAACCAACAGGTCTGTCAACAGGGTTTTATAACTTGAAAAGTTCTGGCTTACACACTTACAAAAAAACCCAGAACTTTCTAAACATCTCTTTGACTAGATAATATTTTATGGGCTATTTCCACCAGACTATCACACTAACTTAAAAGTATTAATTAAGCAAGGGCATAGCCAAAATTAGTTTTAGGGCAGAGCAAAACCAGGTATCAGGTATGAATAAAAAATATCTCAAATATTTATTTTAGCCAGAGACCGAGAGGATTCTGACAGAAATTGTATTAAAACAATAGAATTTTTACACCCAGTCAGTAGGTAACAGAGGTTCTGGTTTCCTAACGAAACTAAAACCGTTCATTTGTGTGAAATGAAATTTGATTAGCAGTTTGATTATTGTTTTGATTAGCAGTTGGAACAAGGCGTGTTTTCGTATTTGGGTAATTTTTGAAAAAAGCACGTTCGGTTAACGATTTGAACATCCCAGCTTTGGAGCTTGCTTTGCCCACCGTGACGTAGCCCTTGTTAATTGGTCACTTAAACACATCAACTGGACAAACTATAACTTACAAATACAATACGTACAAAGGATCGTATATTTAACAGGAAAACTTAACAAGTGTACATTATAATTTATTTATCATCAACCATTTAGGAAGACGAGTTTTCGAAAAAAAAAACTAATTTTTACGTATTTACCTACTTACATCTATTCTAGTACATGAACTATTTATCCCTCAGGATATATAATAAAATTAATATTGTGAAAATTAAAACTGGGGTTCTAAAAATAAAAGGTATTTTGCTTTAATTTTGTATATTGGAGGGGTTCCGTATTAATAAAAAAAAGAGGGGAGAGAACCTGTTTTGGGTTTATATTTTTAGTACACAGAACTGTCCTATCCTAGGTTTCTTGCATAATAGAAAAGACATTAAATGCAGGGAGACATACCGTCATGATCTCCAGAACAAACCCGTCACGCGTTTCACTGTCTGCTTTTGCGCTTTTTATTGTAATTCCTCTTGATCGTAATTTCTCGCAAAAGTGTAATAGCACGCACAATACTTTTGAGAAATACCGATAAATACTAGACTTTTTACTCTGTTTAAGGGTATTAAACAGATTAATCCAACATATGGTGGCCGTTTGATGTAGGAAAATGTGCATTATGGTGTTTAGAACTCAATGTTTAGAACTAAATATGATAGGTACTATCGTTTATCGTGTTTATTAACTTAGTTAATTTTTATATAATTATAATGAAACATTAATTTTATGAAGCACCAAAAATCTACGACTAATATTATGATATCTAAATGTGCGTGCAAATTTATGGTACGTATTTAATGTATACTTTAGCTCCTCGTAAGACAATCAAATAAGATGTCTATAACCTGATTGGTGTGCGGGGCTTGATCGATGCGTAACTATTTTCTTAACGCGAATGGACTTTGATAAAAATTTACAAAAGCAAAATAATACCCATCAGGTACTCGAAAAACGGAGTTTCACAAGTCTCTCAATAATTGACCCTCTTATCAGTAAGAGTTTTTATGCTGCTGATCCTCGCAAATTCGTCTGCGTCTCTCAAAATAAATATTTGCCCCGTTTTTGCAACATTTTTCATTGATGATCCGATTTGGTCTCAGTGTATTGTGATGTTATATGTATAGCCTTCATCGATAAATGGGCAATCCAACACAAAAATAATTTATCAATTCGAACCAGTAGTTCTTGAGATTAGCACGTCCAAACAAACTAACTCTTCAGCTTTGTAATATTAGTATAGATACTTAAATAACCTAAAAGACTCGTAAGTATAATAGTTACCCCTATTTTTGAATGATTGTTTTAACGGGAAATAACAGAATTTGTAGCTAGCCATAGCTTATTGATGTGTTTTACTGTGAACATTGAACTGCGTGAATTTTGGAATAGGTTACACTAGCGCGGTTAGACTACGCTAATCTAAACTATTCTTTTCATGGATAAATAATGTAATAATCGTATACAGTTTGAAACGTAGTTTTTTTTTATATTCATTATGTAATGGGTATTTTATTAGATACATTTATTATTCATTTTGTCGAGCATTATATTCGAATGGGATAATTCACAAGTTAGTAATTGATGTTAATTTTAAATGTATTTAAAATACATAAATATGAAAAAGTTCATTTTTCATAAAATGCACCCTAAAAGGTGTGTGTTATTCTAATGATATCTAGGTTATCTTTAATATAATCAAGCTCGGGCAAAACAACCGTTAATATTTAGTAGAACACTAATTGTAACCTTATTGTAAGTACAATGCAATGTTTGATTACCATTTTGTTCAAGATAGCTAGTAAGTACGTGACGTAAGTGTTACCTACCTAAATCTTTACTGCAGTGCTATTCTCTAAGGAAACAGTCTTGCGTACAGCGCTGCCTCAGCGTCGCACTTCAAACTAACTTTGTTTAAAATTCGAGGCTGTGACAGCGCTGTAGCGTCGAATTTCAAACGAACTTAGTTTGAAGTTCGACGCTGAGGCAGTGCTGTACGCAAGGCTGTTTCCTTAGAGAATAGCACTGCTGATTTCAATACAGGACAAGCATTCTAAGTATAAACAACTTTGTACACTGCACTAATAAAATACTTCATGTTATATTCGTCTCTATGGATAAGTATTAGAAGTTCATGTGATTAAGAAACGACGCTTAAGTATGTATTAAAAAGATTAGGATGTAATGAGGTTGAAAATTTAAAAAATGCACAAACGGCTTTGGAAATATCGGCTGAGTGCAAGTTTATTTCACATCGACTCGCTCTCGAGCGAGTTTAGCGTTGCGATTGGTGGAGATTTCATCGCGTGCCAATCGTAGCGCCGAAAGCGGTCGCCGTGACGATCGAGTAGAAATGAAATAAACTATAGGCTTCTGGTCAGGCTTACATGTGTGTGAAATTCCGGTAAGTAAGTACATACCTATTTTATTTTATATTTATATATGTGTAGGTAAGTGACTCGTTTCTTCACTTGCATATTTGCAAATTATTATACTCGTAGTTTCAAAACCATTCTGCGTTATTAGTTTCAATTTCTCTAGTAAAAGTTCGTACTGCTGATCAGCTATTTCGTTTATCGTGTGTACGTGATTTAATGGTTAGAGTGAGAAGTATATAATAATAAAATAAATCTAATGGGAACAAGTTTTTGTATCTGTCTGCGAGCAAGTTTAGATTGCCTAACAAACATCTTATTGTATCGTTTGTTTTTATGGGTACAAAAAGGCATGTATACATTAGGTTTTGTATTATCATCTATCTGCCGTTTTTCTAAATTTAAGCCCACTACACTACGAAGCGAGTATAATGAGTGATGAAATTAATGTCATGAAACTTGTTTCAGTACTCAGTACCTTGAAACTTGATCATGACTCCGTCAATATCAAAGCTTTATTTTGTATTTTAAAACGTTGTCATACGGATGATATCAGAGATACAGATGATACTGTGTTTCGGATTCTAGAGACATTCATTTACCAATGTAACTCTTGATGAATCTAATGTCATCATCATCAACAGCCTTTAGTAGTCCACTGCTGGACATAAGGCTCTCCTTAGAAGGAAAGGTTTGGACTACTATGCAACGCTGGCCAGACGGGTTGGTGTAGGGTTTGTGTCAAGATTTCCTTCTCTTTGCAGTGTTGTTGCCCTCCGTATTTTTGCTCTCTTAATCGGCTCTTAGGACACCCACGGGTTGAATAGAGGTAGTGACACTCTGTATTCTTAATCCGTCACCACACGGAGCCTAATGTCTCTAAACTAATTTCATGCCACTGCCACAAATTTCGTAATGTAAATTAGGCTTCAATTCAGGCCGCGCGCCTGTCTCATCCCTTCGTGGGAAGGTAATCGTTTTCAGACGGGACAAAGTAATAAAGTAAATTGGCCAAACGGAAAACGGCGTCCGATAGTGTAACCGTCTGTCCCGTCCTTTATGTGTCACAGTTGAGGTCCCGTCCTCTAGTGTCCTTTTAATCACAGAACGTGATTGGACACTATGAGGGGATATCAACTGGCGAATTTATTTAGTCTAGTAATTGACTTATTTTTATGATTTAATAGAGCAGGTGTTTTAATTTAATTGTTTTGTATGTATTTTAATTGATTTGCCAATATGACAGGCACGTTGATGTTAACTTCTATAAGCATATACTCTAAGACCCTACATTGTCTATTGTTTAATTAAATCATAAAAAGTAATCTCTTTATGATGTGATTTTTATTAATTATTCCTCTGCTATGAAAATGACTGGTTTACTACAAAAACTTATTTACAAATAATATTGGTTTTTACAAAATATGTCGAAATTAAATATTTTACAGTCAGGATTAGCTTAAAATAAAAAATATAAACAAACACAATTTGGTAATTCTACAAGCACCAAATATTTGTTTTTAAGCTTATTAAAGTAGAATGGTTTAATTACAATTTTCTTGAAAGTTACCCTTCTGTCCAAAGAAGTGATTAACTAACTATATAGAGTGGCTAAATGGCCCAAAAGAAGGAAAAATAATGTTGTAACTTGGTTTTAAAACAATGACACATATTGATCAACTAAGCGGACGGCTTTATATCTTAAGACGGAATAATTGGTGCACTACTGTTGCTGCGTCGATGTATTTTCATAATCAATGTGGTTTTAACTGCACTTAGCTTAATGAATAAGCTGACATCAAAGCGTTGACGCATTTTATTCTAAAACTTTAATTACATTAAATTTTTTACGAAATTTACGTTCCATGGGCTGCGATGTTAATTTTAACTTCATAGAATTTCGTTCTATTCTGTAAAATATTCAAATCGCATTTAATAGGTCACTTCAAATGAATCATTGAAGCGTCATAAAAAAAGCTAAAAGTAGAAGTAAAGTTTAGTTCATGACCATTATAAACTAAACTACGTCTACTTTAAGATTTTAACTTTAAAAAAAAATTGTTTAGGCCGACGCTGCATAGCGATAATGCTAGGATACCTATTACTATACCAATTAGCAATGAATCCGTCTTTACAACAACTTGTCAATTAATATCATTTAAATAAGAACATTTTTAACAAAAAGTTTTTCAATAAATTATAAAACAAATTCGAATATCTCCAATTTGGTATTATGTTGGATACAAAAACGATATCAAACGAAAACAAAATGTTTCTTAATTAAAACTTTTCGAAGAAATTCGTATAACTGGTCGGATTGTTCATCCATTTCAAAAGTAAATCTCAATAAGAAATCAATGTAAGTACGTGGCATCGATTTTGAGTCGTCTGCCACGTATGGAAAACCGACGTCAGTGTTCCGGAGGCAGCGGTAGTTCTGGAGAGTTCTCCGGCAAAGGAGGCAGGACATTGGCCTCGAATCGTGAGGAGATGTTACCTGGAGGGGAGTAGTTCGCGACGACGATTACTTTGCCGTCCCTGGAGCGAGCCTTGCCCACCCCGAAGAATGATGTAGCCGCCCAAACCAGTTGGGTAAAGTGACCTGAAAAATGGAGACACAGGTTATTTTGGAAATTGATTGATGTGGGTTTCAATGGCGCCGTAATATTACTCGTCCCATCGTTACATACAACTTCTCTGCATGGCCACTTTTTCGCGTGTTGTTGTGCCTATATTAATTAAAATAGATAGTTTGAAATTGGAATTAAATAGGTGTCTGTTGTCTATAACGTTACCTGCGTTGACGTTAGCATGAAGAACATCAGACTCCCTGAAAAAATTGTATTGGCGCACGGCTGCATACCAATAGGAAGACACTTCTTGACCTGTAATGTTATTGAAGCATTGAAGTAATCAAGTCTTTTTGCTAAATAGGGCACTGAGCTTTTTAGATTAAATTGTTGTTTTTAGTGCAGAACAGGATTTGCTTTACTTTAAAAGATCTATTAATTTATATATCGCTATATTTTAATTATTGTCATAGGTTATATAAAATTATTCATTCTATATTTGAACAAATAATACTTATAGAATGAAACTGTACTGTACAACAAAAGTTATAAATTTTAAATAAAAGCTTCGAAAGAATCTTAGTTATATTTGTGATTTATTGAAATTAAAACGTGTGTTGGATTAATTTCCATACGAGTAGTAGGTACAGTATACTCGTACTGTTTAAAGTTTTGACAAATTACCTTTGAACAAAACTAGGCCACTCAAATTCAAATATTTTATTTCATAAAAAAATTAAAATTATGTGAAATCGTTGCTTTCACTGATATGCTTTTGGTTCAACCCTTACTTAGTGGAATCTCTATAACTCGAATGTCAAGGGAAATACAAAAAAAACGAGTTGACGAATTTTCGACTTAACAATAACTTCGAGATACATATGATTTAACGGCTGAAATTGCGACTTACAAAGTCTTCTAAGTATATTTTTCGATTTGTAGAGTCAAATTATAACAATTCAACTTAAATTTTATAGTACATATATATTTTTTACATATTGTATGGTTACGGTGGTGTTACGGTGTATTGATTTTTTTTAAACATTCCATCTCAATGTTGGTACAAAAGAGTTTTCTATTTCCCCAAACGTCGTGTTTAAAAAATAAACTTACCAGTGACATCAGGCTGGATGGCACTGACTGGCCGCTGGTACAGATTCTGACCGACATCGCGGTCATTCCTGTAGCTGAACTTGTTCGTGTGGGCCAAATGGTTCGCCCACGCCTGTGCGTAATCGCATAACTGTGGAGAAATATCGAACATATCTATTTTACAAAACTAGCATTAATATATTTTACAGGATTTTTTAACATAAGTATGATAAAAAGACAGGAGGAAAATAAAAAAAATGTAATAAAAGAATACCTACTAGTATCTTGTACTATTAACAAAAATCACATAAAGTTCGTTGGTTAGTTACAATTTATCCCTATCTGATATTTGCTTATACTCGTAACAGACTGGATATTGTTTAAAACGAAGTTATAACATTCATTTATGTTATGGCGCCCAACATGGGACTACTTAATTGTAAAATAAAACTACTGTATTAGGGAATAACGACAAAGTTCAGATAATGCACTTAGTCCAAAAATAACTACGAATCTATACTAAGGTTATAAAGTGTTTCTTTGATCCTACTATGATTAGGACCTACTGGATCGAAATAAAAAAATCTTTTCGGGTTTGATAGCCCATGTATCGAGGAAGTCTATAGGCTATATAACGTAACGATACGACAAATAGGAGCCCAGTATCAATGAAAATCTTACAAAATTTATTATGTTTGACACGCAAAAGAAGTTTCGCGGGTCAGCTAGTAATAGTATAAGCGATAAACCAAATCATTTTACACATTATCAGTAAAACTAATCAAACCATGCTTTTGGATATACAAATCTCGCATATGCCAGGGCTATGTGGTGGCAAGTTATAGATGCTCCAGTCATCATCATCATCATTATCAACAGCCTTTAACAGTCCACTGCTGGACATAGGCCTCGCCTTAGAAAGGAGGTTTTAGCCTACTATACCACGCTGGCCAGACGGGTTGGTACAGGGTTTGTTTCAAGTTTTCCTTCTCTTTTCAGTGTTTTTGTCTGTAGTTTGCTCCCTTAGTCGTCTCTTACGACACCCACGGGATGAATAGGGGTGGTGACACTCCGTATTCTTAATCCGTTACCATACGGTCAATGATGCTCCAGTATGACTCTTAATACATTTCCACAGTAAAATACCAGTACGACAACCGAAACATTGTATTGAAAATTTAAGGAATTGTACTATTACCTCTGGCGCCATATAAAGCTGCGGAGCTCCGTGCCGCTGCCGGTACACATTATGCCAGCACAAACATTCCGTGATGAAGTCACTATCTTGCCAGGCGGTGCGAACTTCACTCCACTGCACCACCATGGTCACTGGCTTTGACAGCAGCACCTGTTTAGAAAAAAGCTTTTAGATTTATCATACTGGAAGTGATGGAATTCAGACCAGGAACTCCGCGATATAAAACATTAGCTAAAAAGTTTTATTTATTTAAGAGCGAGAACTTTTAGCCAATTGACTAATTTTATTACCTATTTTGGAAATGTGTTGGTAACGTCATTTATTAAAATAAAAAACAATTGTACAAATTAAAGTATTTTCAAATAAGAAAACTATTATGTGTGACATTGCCGCTCTCTTTTAGACTTTGATAAAAATTACAAGATTAACATTCAATGAAAACATTTTTTCTACTTGTCAAGAGGTGGCGCTATAGAATTTCTCTAATACGGATCAAATTCTTTGTATAGATAGTTCAACTCAGTTGTGCGCGCGGCCCTATGTGTGCGTGGGCTTGTAAATATACAGCTTTCATTCGTGTGGCAGTGACGCGGCAGTCGTCGTCCGAGCAAGACGTGTTCTTATCGCTTTTTTTTTAGTCGTTTACGAAAATGTCTAGTTCTTCACGGAGAAAATGTTTAAGGAGTCAGGTAAATATTTTTTAAATTTAGATGTAATTAATATTTATTATGATTCTATATACGAAAAAATATATCCTTGTTGACGTTTACGTATTATTGTTTTAGACTCGAGAAACCATTGCTAAGGTATACGAATTTCTGAAAATAGATGCGAGAAATATATTGGAACTAGTAAGTGATCCAGTTTGCAGTGCAAGTCCAATTTTAATATCGAAATTAAGTGAACATTTAAATAGCGTACAGAAAAGAACAGCAATGGCAGTGGGGCAATGGCAATATCAGAGAGAACAATTACTAATATATTGGCTGAAGGAAAAGAATCTGACTCTTAATTTAAATCTCCGCATAAAGACCGTAAAAAACGTTTAAAAAAGTTAGAATTAGACAACTTTAACGTTGATGTTATACGTTCCACTATTCAAAATTACCATTTAGAACATCGCGAGTTACCTACCTTGCTAAAGTTGAAAAGAATATTTCAAGATAAACTTAACTATGATTGAAGTATTTCGACTCTGCGTACAGCTTTGTTAAAGTTGGGATACATATGGCGAAAAACTGTGGATAACAGACGTGTTGTTATAGAGCGGCATGACATCCAAAAACTACGATTTTCCTACCTAAAAAATTTACTCAGATACCGTCAAGAAAATCGGAGTATCGTATATACAGATGAGAGCTACATCTTAACTAATCATGTGCAAAACAAAGGATGGGGTAATAAAGATGGACCACCTTTAAAGAGAAACCTGTCGAAAGGACAAAGAATTATCATTGTGCATGCTGGTTCAGAACAAGGTTTCGTACCTAACGCACTATTGACATACAAAGCAAATAGTGTTTCTGGTGATTACCACTCTAACATGAACGCAGAAAACTATGAAAAGTGGCTAAAAGAACGTCTAGTACCGGATCTTCCACCTAACTCTGGTTGTGCTTGATAATGCCTCATACCATAACGTTCAAAATGACAGAGCCCCAAATTCTAATTCCAAAAAAATAGAAATGCAGAGATGGCTGACAGAAAAAATATAGCTTTTAATCAAGATATGAAAAAAATTGAACTGTATGGTTTGATTAAAAAAAATAAAGAAAAATATATCTGTTACAAGAATATGGCATAAAAATTCTTCGACTGCCACCATATATCATCCTGAACTAAACCCCATAGAAAATGTGTGGGGAATTTTAAAGAATTATATTGCTTCGCATTATGTCGACCAAAATGTGACGGAAATAATGAAACTCATAAATGAACGTTTAAGTCAAATTGATAAAGGGATGTGGGGTAATACTTGTCGATATGTACAAAAGAAAGAAGAAGAATACTATAGACATTTTGACATGGAGTCAGAATTCATAATTAACCTTGGTGAGAGCAGCGAATCCGAAAATTCATCATTTGATTTTTCAAGTAGCGATTCAGAATAATGTTCAATAAATAAACATTACATTACGAAATAACTCTTTTTTTTTTAAACCCGTATATAACCCGTAAATAATAAAAGTATTTGTACGACTGTACCTCTTGTCACGCACACAAAGTCACTGTATATGTACAAGGTTTACCCACATATAGGGCCACGCGCACATCTGAGTTGAACTATCTATATTTGCTCTGTGTTCTTTAACTACCTACTGCATACACGTATTTAGAAAATTTAAGGTTTATTGTAAACATTGAGCATGTGCAATATAAGCGTCATTGGCACTGCTGACCGTAATTTATGTTGTAGGTAGAGGAAGATAAAATATTTCCAGTTTGTAATACGGCTCGACTGCAAGCTTGCGACACCAATAAATTAAAGTCTGTAAAATACAAATGTACCTATAACAAAATAAAACTTCAGTGTATTTTAACTAGTGATATTCACTTACTCTTGCACAGATGTTCTATGTTTTTATAATTTTTAAAACTCAATATTCAATATTTTTGGATGACTTCTTAGTGAATTTCTTTAATGTTGAGTTGTATTCTTAAAGGACCATAATGGTGTTCGTTTGTGACCATTACATAGATAAAATAAGTTGAAATTATATTTTAAAAAGTTAGTTTCGTATCTTCTTACCCGAGTCTAAAAGCCTAAATCCACTCCGTTTCTGGTGAGTAATAAACTGCAGACGCTGTACATTGAAACTTAAAATATTTACTTACAGGGACCTTAATTACATTGTCTGTTTACTATTACTAACTAAATGCATGAGCGGACTAGGGCTGCTTGCATTACCTAGTACCTACCACTTATTTAACATAATTGTTGACATGGAAATGGTATCTATTTTATATTTGATCGCAACAACGCTTACTTTTATTAAAAAACGGTGGTAAATACATACGAGTAGTTTTAGCTTCAGTTGTTCTTTTCTTTTAAAACACGTCTGACCACCCCTTTTTAAAACGTGGACGCATTCTCACCCCACCATTCCACACTAAGATGTTCATGTAATATAGTGTGAACACTAACTTGACTGATGCCTAAGATTTTCTCTATGTCCCTGTATGTAATTCGTGGGTTATCTCGCAAATGCATTTTAATATCCCACAAATTATCAGCAGTGACTGCTCTTGGCGGGCACCTACTTCCGTCATCATCATCATCATTATTTACAAGGTTAGTTTTCCACCTTTTAAATTCGTTACACCATCTAAAAATTGTTGCTGGAGAAGCAGACTCGCCTAAAGCTGATTTTAACCGTTTTAAGCTTAAACCTTCAGATGATCGACATTTAAAGTCGTAATATACTCGTTTCATAGAACGCAAATGTTCACGTTTAAGCTTTAAATAGCCTTTTGTGTTCGATTTTCAAATAAATTTGCCTTCCAATAATATATGATCCAGATGCGTTCCATTTTCGAATTTCGGAGATCTCAAAACTTCATAGTGATTTACGTATTTGTAAGATTTTTTTTATGTTAAGGTATAAATTGGTCGCATGTCTCAATGAGATGAGACGTCATAACATGTTGTGCCGGCACAAGTCTATTAAGGTTATGGGATGCCCATCGTGCCCACAACGGTGGATCCGCGCTTGAAGTCGTAATAAACTAAATAAAATATTCGGGAATGAAAAAATCAATGAATGATATTAAAAATATATTTATGCAAAAAACGTTAAGCGATTTTAAGGTGAGTATGTGTCCTTTTGCGATCTTAATCGACAGATTATTTAGTAAACATAATGTTTAAATTAGAGAGAGAGAGGTTAGGTTTTATATTACCATTGTTGTATAATTTTATGTTACATAACATAAAAGTGATATAAAGCCTAATGCACATTGGGAACTGTACAATAAATATCTTAAAAGCAGTGCGTTAACGCGCTGAAGACTTATATTGATGATGATAGTTTCTTATTATGAAACTTAATTAAAGTAATTACGGGTTTGAATAGCTGATAAAGGGGTTTTGTCATTTTTTGTATAGTCGACTATCTGCTTTTTTTTCTAAATGGTGTCGAACACTGTAACATGTATATTTCTTTTAGAGATGATTGGATCTCTAAATATTGCCAACTGAGTAGAAATATTGTTTGGGGAATCATTATGTCCAATCATTAGGATATTATTACGTAAAAACTTGTTTGATCGTTTGTTTAACCGCATAGCACCCGACCCGACTGTTGGCCTGGTGACGTGCGTCGCCACGCTATGAGATAGTGTGTGTAACATTTAGTGCGGTGTGGCGACGTGGCGCCATGCGTAAGTGAAGAGCGAAGTGAGTGACTGAATATTAAACTTTAAGTGTGCTATATTTATTATTTTTTCTTTAATAAATCATCATTTTGAACTATTTCTACCAAATACGACTCGATTATTTTTTTGCAAAATGATGGAATAAGAATTAATGGATCTAATTTTTTATGTGACATATACCTCTCACTTCAGCCCGAAAACAAAGCATAGAAAAAGTAAAGTATTAAAATTTAAAACGGAGTTTTACTGAACTTGTTAGAATGTATTAATGTTTGAAAAGAACCCTGACTGTTTTCTTATTGTAGACATGCCTTTAGAAACTTTTATATTAATTTTAAATTACCCGGTAACTTATACCTATAAGTTAGTTTTGTGTTATATGAGGCCAATTAGACGGCCTTACTCATATATACTATTATATTTCTAGTCTCAAATGCATTTAAGGAAAATCATTCACTTTGACGTAACTTATCGTACCCTCTCTGGCCCCGAACCGAACCAAATGTAATATGTAAGCCCGCCTGAAATAAGATTCACGATATACGTATTTCCCCACACTTAGCTGAATCGATATTGCATAACACCTTGTGCAATATCGATTCGGTGACGCTTGAATTTTGGTTGTGCATTGCATGTGCGAGCTAGCTGAACATATTTTGACATGTATAGAGGTTTGCAGTTTATTTTAAGTACATTTTTTACAATTCTCCTTCAAATACGTAAATAAATAATTATTTTTAAAAGTAAAGAAAACGAAAAGGACCTACTTACCCATTCTATTTTCTTTTTTTGACAGCTGCTTGACAGCATAATTTGTTTTAAACAGTAATAAATTTGTTTGGAATCAAATTTAAAAGCCATATTAGAAAAATTGCAATAAATATAAAACGATAAGCGTGGAAACAAATCACGATTTTGGTAGACTTATAACGTTTATATAAATTTTGCTGTTGCTTTTCTGCGCCCGAATCTGTCTTCTTTTCATTGATGACAATAAATTAAATTGATGTCATTTTTAACTTTTGATTTCAATTAAGCTTTCAATTAAGCTGTCTTTCAAATTAGAAAAGACTGCCTGGAATAGTTAGTAGTAGTAGTAGTTTTAATAATAGGGACTTAATGAAGGTATGAAGTGGCTTTTTTCAAGTAGCCATATTTTTTTTTTTTTTTTTTTTTTTTTTTTTTATAAAGAAAAGACAACTCCCGCATTAGGAATAAATCCTGTGTCGCGGGGGACTTTACAAACATACATGAAACGGACACAAAGAACACCCAGACTCAGAACAACAATTTGTGGATCACACAAAGTGTCGTCCCATGTGGGGTTTGAACCCACAACACTCGGCGTAGTAGGAAGCGGCGTGGCGACCGCTTAAACCACTACGCCATCCGTGCAGTCGAATTAAATTTGATATAAGTTTTGTAATTCAAACTTATCCTAAGTACATACTACAAACATTTTAATTTCTAAATTTTTATTTCAACAATTTTTACATTACGAAAGTATTTAAGACGAATTCTAGTAATTATGTATTTTTTTGCAAAAAATATCATTTTGTTCGGATGTGACTGCTGCGACACAAGTTATTTATTGCTTATTCAATTTTTTAGTTAACAATTTTTCAGTAGGCTACCATTTTGAAATTTCGCGATCGGGCAAAGGGGGACTTTGGTAATTAATTAACAAAGTCTCTCTTGCCCGATCGTGAAATTTCAAATAACAATATCCACGAAATACCCGATATTCATTCAATTCTTACGTCTTTACTAGATACTTTTTCACTCTCTTTTCCGTTTTTTTAATTCTAGGTTTCAGGGTCAAAAATAAAGAATAAAAAACTTTTTGATTTTTTTAAATTATTAATCTCTATGTAAAATTCTCTCCTGAACAACTTTTACTCGAAACATTTTTCTGTAAAAGCAATACTTTCGAGAACCAAAAAAATTTTCGTTTTCCGAACTATTTTACAATATAAAAGTATGACGCGTATCTCAGTTTTTTTAGAGACTTCAGAATGTAATTTTACGTTTTTTTTCTTAATTTTAAGCCAAATTTCGGCTTTGTCTCTGGGGCCGCGACTAATTTTATATTTTTTTATCGAAAATCGGATCAACTTAATGCTAGGAATTGTGCAGTTTGAAAAAAGGTGTTAAGGTTCATTACGTCCTAAAAAAACCATCGCCAACTTAAAGGCTTCGGATACACCTACCTAACACATCAATCAATCGAAAAGCTTCATAATATTTTTCATCTCTTTGGTGAGTTGAGTGAGTGAGATTGATTGCCTTGCAGGTGTGTTCAACCATTTGTTAACTCCCTACTTTATTTTATCTTTGAGACTAAAATATTTTTTCTAATAGCCACATGTGAATTTATAATTATGTAGTGTTATTCACTCGGTTCTACGTCAATTGTAATTATTGTATGTAACTAAATGAGTTGCACCAAAATTGATACTAGATGAGGGATGAATGATGATGGAGGATGGATACGAATTCGGATATATGAATACCGGATACGATTACCGGATTACCCGATCGGAATACGGTTACAGGTATTAAATTAATTTCGATTGCCCGATAGTTTTGGATAGTAAAGTGATCATTAGATATTACATTTTTATGTTATTATAATAGCAAAGTTCACATAAGTAGAAAATTATATATTTTTATTTCTTGGTTTTAAACAAAAAATATCCTTACAAGTCATTATTACAGCTAACTACTCGTCATCACACATCACACATCAACAGCCTTTAATAGTCCACTGCTGGACATAGGCCTCTCCTTAGAAAAGAACTACTCATATTTAAGTATATTTTATATAGCTGAAAAAATCAAGGAGAACAATGGATTATTTAGCTTACTATGAAGCAAGAAATTTAAGAACAAATTTGAACTACGTACTTACTTTAAAAGATATAGGAATGTAATATTTGTATATACATCACATGAAAGAAATGCCTCTCACTTTAAAACAAATGAAAGCTTTTGTCATTGAAATATTTTATAACCCTATTTTACAGTAAATCCACTTCCCTCCTTAGCAAAGCGGGAGACAAAATGAAGTAAAATGGGCATACACCCTTTTAAACAGGGAAGCACCACGGCCACAAATATTACGGGTCCTACGTGAGCTATGTTTGATTTCTATAATATGTATGGCAGAATCGCCTAAACGCACGGAAATTCACCCTAGTTGACACAAGATCCCCATAGTATACCGCCCCAGATGTCACCTGCAAGCTATTCAGCATTATATTACGTTCATTATACCAAAGACTACATTCCCAGAGGATATGATGAGCAGACTGTTCATAGTGAGAGTTAGGTGTTGAGCATTGACACAATGGTGACTCGACTAATTTAAATGAATAAAGCTTGCTCTTAAAGTTACCATGACCCGTAAGAAATTGAGCGACACAGTGATCCACCTCAAGCCATATCCTCGACAACCGTTCGCGAACAGATGGAAAGAATTGGTAAAGATGGCGCCCCTTGGATGATTCATCCCAGCGTTGTTGCCATTCGTCTATTAGGTCGTTATAGACATCGGGCTGCTGTTGAAGCAATCTTGTAATTTTACCGCGATCCCGCGCGCCCAAAAAATCGCATTCCATGTTTTGTTGTCTTGAATAGTACATGGCTGCACGTCTCTGCACCTCGAGATCGACCGGAAGCACACCCGCCAACACCGGCAAAGCCTCAGTGCTAACCGTCCTATATGCCTTACACAAGAATATCAGTGCAAGTCGTTGGCCTTGTAACAGTTTGCGACGGACAGCGCCTACGGTCGCCCTATCGGCCCATACAGGTGCACCATAGCACATAGAACCTAAATAAGTAGCTCCGTATATGATCTTTAATGTATTAAATGATAGGAGGGAAGTGGATTTACTGTATTTCCAACTCCTCCAATTTTCTTCTGATTAATTTCGTTGCGGGTTCCAAGACAGTTTAATTTCTTCCTGGGACTTCCCGAGTGTCATAACTCGGTGTGTTCGTGGGTCACTGCTGTGGATCCTGGTGTACAGGAGTTACAGTGGTGGGCGTGTGGGTGGGATTAGTCCCAATAAAAAAAAAAACCCTATTTTACATGCAAACTACTAACGATTCCAGCTCAAAATTGACTGGATTTTGTTTATAAATTATTCCGGCTTAAAGGCATACATAAAGGACATGTTACTAGTTAGTACTAATTAGTACAATAGCATTAAAATATTGACGCTGAATGTACTAAGGTTATCATACCTCTCCTTACATAATTGAGGGACCAGATGGGAAACCGAACGATAGCTTAAACTTCCTCATTAGCATTTATTTATGAGTAAGGTTCCTAAAATAGCTAAATTTACCTAGGCCTTGCCGCAGAGCGTTTCGGTAAATAAATGCAAATTATATGCAATTCCGTATACGTGTTCTGAAGTGTTCTCCACACGCGATCAGGCCGAGCAATGGCGGCGTTTTAATTATAATTTTAAAAACGCTTTTGCAAATATTATTTATGTCACTAAAATTTTATAATTATTTCTATAAAAATATAGTTGACAATTATTGATTAAATAATTAATTTTCTTTCTATTTAGTTTAATTAACTTAAATAACAATCTAGCACCCTAAGTTTTTAAAGATCTAATATGTTTTTTTTTATTTGAGCTTAAGGAGAATAAAATTATTTTCTACTTTTTGTTCGATTAGTAATAAAAGTGTGTTTTTTTAAACTATTTTTGCTTTTTTTAGTTTTTAATTATGATGATCACAAACTGCCGATTAGTTTTTTAAATATACACAACAAAGTTTTACTTTCAAAGCTGACTACGAAACGTTCATACCCCGTGGGCTTATGTTTATAATACAATCCTAACTAGAGGATTAATCTTCAATCCTTTGGGTCTGGAACACTAAAGTTCAAAGGTATATCTAATTATAATTTAGCGCTATAAAATGGTACGTAAACGAAATAGTAATTCTCTGTAGGGAACCTGTTTATAAACAGAGCTCTTTGAGTCAGATAAACATTTATTTTAATTTATGGTAGCCTAAATTCAACCGTAATTAATTAAATGTGTTCTTGGTTATGAATAAATGTTTATGTCTGAACTGTTTGTTAAATTTTTAGTAATCTTAGATTTTATTTCAGATTTAAGAGAAAATGAACTATAATCACGAAAGTTAAAATTTTAAACGTTTTTTATTTGTAAAGTTATTAGTGCTCACTGCATAGTCTGAACTGTTGCGTGTACGAGTACCTACCTAATATATATAAAAAAAAAAAATGTTGTTTTATTTTCTTTTATCGTGAAATATCTAAACGGTCATGTTATTTTTAATCTAGCAACATGTTATTCCGTTCTGTCCCTGAAAAATAACTAAAGAAAAAATATTATGATTACGATACCTTGTTTTTTTTTTTATGGAATTAGGTCCGAACATGTGCAGCTTGATCCAAAAATTTTTAATATTGACTCTTCAGTCAAATCGCCACTAGGTAAGTGATAAAACCAAGCTGTATCTACCACTTGGTTACTCCATAGGTACACTAATCTTTTTATTTATTTTTTGTTTGGCGTTGAAGCACGTTTTTTGAGTTTTACTAAACTGTAATATGTTTACATCTTATTATTTTAATGCTGTCTGGTCTTTAATTTCGTAATAAAATAGATTAAAACCTAAATTTTCTAAATAAGAAACCTCGTTAGGCAGGATCACACTAAATTGTAAAAATGGTCATTTTAATCATACTTTACCGGTAGAAAAACCGCCTTCATAACCATAGCTGCAAATAGTGGATTTTGCAAATAAAATTGTGATTAAGTTCTCAAAACGAGGTCGATAAACAGTAAACATGACAATCATGTTGGAAAATTAAAACCACAGATAACATAGAATACAAAAGGTTGTTTGTATCTGTTTATATATGAAAGCTATTGTGTAACATTACGTTGCTGTATTGAAACTATGAATCTATTTTTTTGTCGAATTTATGCCTTCGGCGTTTGGCACTGCGCCATGTTGTTGGGGTGACCTTTCTCTTATATAAAGGAGGACAAATTTGTTTTCGCAAACAATAACAAGTTCATCAGAAATTTATGACACTTAAAATTGGTTTCATGTATGTTACAAATCTTACGCTTTTAGAGGTCTTTGTTTAATGGCTTTTCATACCATCATTAACAGAAAGGAAGTAATTCCTAAGGTTACATATCTCACGATTGTGGAGGGTCCTGGCATTTAGAAAACCATGACCACCACATTTTCGTTTAATATATAACCTCATCACCGATGAACGTGGGTGATGCATTTGGTACGCAGTAAGCAATGTACGAACTCTTCTATAAAGGGTATCTAGTTCTGATTCTAAGGGTTGTATTTTTTTAGTATAGTACAATAATATAGGAAGTGCTGATTCATTTACGTAATCCGTTCGAAAACCCCCATTACTAACCACCTTCAAGAAAAAAGTATACATTGCAGAAAACAATCAGTTCTTGTGTAATTTCCAGTCAAGTATAGTTATGTTACCTAAAAATAAATTCAAGTCACTAAAAAACACTAGCCACGGCACAATCTTACATTTATAAATAAACAATGTTACCATAATTCTGTGCAAGTAATCAGAAAATATGGTTTTTGTTTTCAGATAAAACCTTTCTATTGACGATGCTAAAATGTTATTATTACATTTAATATGAAACCGTCCTTTTCTTTTTCTTATCCATTCCAGTCACAATTTTTATACAACTAAATATTCGTATCTCAGCTACATACAAAAGCCTTTATCTCTGGCTTTTGTAGCCGAAATTCTGATCAATACCGCAGCTCTTATTTATGAAGGACTTACAGAACTCAAGATTGAGTATCAAATGCTTTAAAAAAATACTTTTTCTTTAATGGTCGTTAAAATATAGGTCCATTTATTTGTATTATACCTACTCAGTTACAGCACGAAAGATGGTATACAATTTCTGTAATTTCAGTGATCGATTGTTTCCTTTGCCCCTACAGGGGAATTATTATTAAGTAATTAATGGCTTTGAATTTCCGGCCATTACTGACAAAGAAAGAAATTCTTTTTGCAACAGTAACGATAATGTAATTTATGTAGATTTGTTTAAAAAAAATGTTCTTTACAATTTTTATTTGTAATATCTATTATGAAATCTAGATTAATATTAATTAGCCTAGGAATTTCGTTGTTTGAACGCACTAAACTTAAGTTATATTTGAATTTCATAAACTTCCATTTCAAGGTTAGTATCGCTTTTTTATACTGATGTAGGCAATATTCCGTGTTATTGTTGAAAGTGACGCCTTCATAGGATGTTATTGTAAAGGAACCAACTGCCTACCAAAAGAATTGAGACCGAACATTTATTACGAGAATTGTCCTTCTGGTCCAAAAATACACTAACTTCTTTGTGCAGGTATTTAGTCAACGCTGATGTCACTTTTAGCACTTCTATGACTTCATAAGTGATCTTAACATAAATTTTCCACCGTTATATATTGAATACAACCTTTTGCGACTCCGCCGGGCATATATCGGTTACTCGCTGATAATGTAGCTTTCCATGGGTGAAAGAATTTTTAAAAAGAGTTTAGTGGTGTAGATGTGAAAGCGTAACAAACAAACAAACTCACTTTCACATTTTAATATAATAAGTGTGGATATTCCGTGACTGCACAGAATGCAGTACAAAATTCAGTACATAAGTTAGTGCCTCTGAGTCTCCTGAGCGGCATGTATTACTTTTCAAGAATGTCTGCAATTTATTTATGCTAAAACTCAAGTGTTGCAAGGAGAAAATTTTAATGTGAATCAATAAAAAGTCAAAAAACTACAAAGAGCATAAGCCAAAATATCCTAATTCATTAAAAAAAAATTAAAAACTGTTATATGTAGTTCTCATTTTCTCGTTTCATTGTGGGCGTTAGATAGATAGAAATAGTTATCTGTAATAGTCAATGTAGGTAGAATTAATATGAGATGTAACATATATTTTTAAAATAGGTCGCTACATTGTTCCCACAAATTACCCCCTAATAGATTCCGCATTATTGAATATTTGTTCTGATTCGAGTTCACCAAGTTTGGCGGTATGTAAGTGTTGCGGGGCACGTGACAAATGCGCTGTGATTGAATATTTCAAAGTCAAACATAAAATGCACCAAACCATAGTGATGAGACAGGGTTGGGACGTTGATCGATAAAATGGTTTGAAGATCTGAATGATTGATTTTTATTTCATTCTTGTTTTACTGATTAGTGATAAATAGCTGTATTGATCAATGTTTATTTAAAAAAAAAATTAAAAAAATAAAACAATGCAATATAATATATATCTGTGCCTCTTGTGAAAAGTGACACAAGTAAAAAATCAATACTTTACAGGAGAACAAAAACAAGATTTAAAATTTTGGATAAAATTTTAATAATTACATAGAGATCATAATTATATGATAAAACTAAATGTAAAATTAACAAAAAATATAGAGAAATAATATGAAAAAGTAAGTAATTTAGTAAACAGTAGTTTGGTGACGCTCCATTTTTGAACTCCTACACTGGCCAAATGAATGAACAAGTGTTTCCTGATTTGCTAATCCAATGGTAAATACAATAGACAATGTATTTTGACATTGATATTTTTTTTCACAAATTGGTGCGAAATTAAATTAGTTAGCAAATTAGTTTTTGGATTTGAATCCAAAAACTAATTTGTGTGTTAAAAAAATGGTCAAAAAGGACGTTCGGTCATTATACTACAGTAACCCGATAAAAGTCGGAATTTAATGGCGTCAAGCCAAATGTTTTTTTTACAGGACGGTAGGACTTAGGAGGATATGCAAGGTGAATATAGATTCTCTGTTATCTACACTTTTCATAATTTGTTTTAGAAAGTCAAAGATGCCAGCATTTATTGAATTATTTCGTGTGGTGACGTATTAAGAATACAGACTGTCACCACCCCTATTCATCCCATGTGTGTCGTAAGAGCCGAATAAGGGAGGCAAACTACGCAGGACTACACCACTGCAAAGAGAAGGAAAACTTGACACAAACCCTATACCAACCCGTCTGGCCAGCGTGGTATAGTAGGCCAAAACCTCCTTTCTAATGAGATGCCTATGTCCAGCTGTGGACTATTAGAGGCTGTTTGATTGACTTATTTTTCCTGAAACCTTTTTTGTTCTGGGACATGCGAGTACATATTGGTATTCTCAAGAAAATTGTAAAGGCGATTGTAAATTAATTTCTCTATGACCATAAAATATCGGAATTAATGCAACCAATGTATAATTCGTTAAAAGCGTCTTATCACTTTTTTTTATACACAGGCTTAATAATAATATTCCTGTTTCGGAACATAAGTTTACTTTACATGTAACAAAGCGGATAACAAATAATATTATGAACGTGTTTTATTATATTTGTTGTTAAATCATCATTACCAGTCCTTTTAGTGTTCTTTAGAGAACATATTGTTTTTGAAACTTCTTCTGGTGTGGTCGAATTCAGGTAGAAAGAGTTTATAACTCGACCTATTTTTGGTGGGTTCACATTATTGCTTGGGGTAATTTAAACTATATAGAAGTCATTGAAAGCATTACAAATATCTTCAGTATTAGTAATTTCTTTGTTTTCGGTAATAATTTTTGTTTTTGGTTCACGAGGCAATTGAACTTTGTTATTATTCATTATTTGCCAAGTAGCTCCGCTCTTATTGATAGATACTTTTATATAATGGTTATTTTGCGCATAGTTGTAATAAAAAAAAAACAACTACCTAACTACAAAACAGAAGAAAATCAGGTAAAATAATGATTGACTGTAGGTAGGAAAGTAGGAACACAATTGAACTATGAACTCAGTCAAACCAATTTACAAACAAGTATGTACCTAACTAAATATCTACTCAGGTTACGCTACATCCCACGATTTTATTTCTGAGTCCGATCAATGCCCTAGTCGAGTGGTAGGACCTACTTAATTATTTTTGACCTTTTAGTACATTATCTACATTTTTTTACTGTTTCGAAATTTCTTTCAATTAAATCTGTAAGAAATATGAAATTTGCCATTTAATTGGCAGCCAGACAGTTTTTTCTTAGCGTATTGTATTCTATTAGTCAAGCTCTAATATTTGATACCCACATCGGGGATTGTAAAAAATATTTATCTGACATTTTTTGGTGGCGGCCATCTTGGATTAACAATTCTACTAAATAATAATATATTCAATTTTGTTCTCATCAGAATTATTGGGGGGGTAAATTAACATAACAATAAGGTACTAAAGGCCCAAAAATCAACCAGGAGGGCTAGTGTAAAACCGTTAAAACACATGTGTGAAATATCATAAAGTTATGGTAGCTTAGACTCAAGTCTCTTAAGACTGCAAAGCTAGCAAAGTAATGAGAACGAGGTTCTCGTTCAAAAGACTACTCCCCTAGTTCGTTAGAGAACCACTGACGTCAGTGAGCTTTCTAGAAGTTTCTTCAACACTTTTAAATTGAACTTTTTCTATTACGCCTGAGGCTTTCGGGATTATTCTTTCTGATTGAGTTTTAATGCATTTATGTGGTTGTAGAAAACGGTTCGTTGTTACGTCAATAATTCCCTTACTTTATACACACCTACACACATGTATAAATAAATTACTAATGTAAGCGCATTTATTTTTATCTACAATTTATTTTTAGATACGAGTTCTTTTCGGTATGGAAGAAGGCTTAATGTATGTATAGGTAGTTAGTTGGATGAACAAATATTGGCTGCTGTCGCAGTGCGTTACGATCTAATAAAATATTTTTATAGCAACACTTTACACTGAACCTACCATCACTTGGACATTATTGTAATTGTTGCCAGTCATAAAAGTTATGTTTATGTTTCCGGGCCCCAGGGGTATGTTTAATAGCTTTGCTTTCCAGTTATTCTGTATATAACTTACTTCATACTTAAGGTGTTGTCGTTATGAACTAATACTTTTTAATAAAATGTTAATAGTTAAGTTGTCTCTTATCTATCTCAATCAACTTATTTTTCATCTCTCTAACCAAGGCAAGAAGAGAACTTTCTGGTATATATTCCTACTTTACTAGTACTGAATGAAGTATTTTTCAATTAGATACGGTGACTTAATTAATTAAATTTGCAATTGATTGACGCTAGTCATTTACCATCATTACCGCATCTACCTAGTCATTACCTAGTCATTTACCGTCAGGTGACCAGGCGATGTGACAATTTTACCATTGTGCCATACATGCGTTTACACTAATACAAACCGTCCTTAAAAAACTTATTGAAAATGTAGCTAACTTACTTGGTTAAATTTAATTATTCATGTACTAAATTACATCACATTATTAATCATCATCCACAGCCTTTAATAGTCCACTTCTACACATCCTCCTTTTCTCAGAAAGGCAGTTTTGGTCTATTATAACACGCGGGCCAGACGGGTTGTTATAGGGTTTGTTTCAAGTTTTCCTTATCCTTATAGTGCGTAGTTTGCTCCCTTAGTTAGCTTTTACGATACCCACATTATTAATTAGAAAGTCAATATCTGTTCGGTATTTCAAAATTTCGAATACCGCAAATATTACAAGTTAATTTAGCGAAGGTCTTCAAACTCATCTCTCAATATCCAAGCCAAGGTATTCGACGGATCATTTATCACGAGTAAAAGGAATGTTTCGCTCCCGTAATTGCGTCTCAAACAATGTAAATACCTGAATTATTCTTGGTTCTTTAATCAGGTTTGTATAAATTATTGCTGGTATTATAAGCTGTTATATAAGTTAAGCCGATTGGCTACGAATAAGAGATTCAACTTAATTAATTAACAACAAAAGGGATGGATTAAGTTTAAGGCCTGTGTCCAAACGAATGGATTAATTTTGATGGGTTTTTTGTTCTTTAATAAGATAAGTATCCAGTATTTTGATCCAAGAGTCGTCGCGTCGAGGGACCGCTAAGTAAATAAAAAGTACTTCTTAAGTAAAGTCGCATGGCTCATCTGACGTCTCTTGGATGAAAATACTAGATACTTAAAATTAAAAATAGAGGAGTAATAAACACATTTAACTTTCTCATTTTGTAGAAATTTGTGTAGGGAGTTTGTTCAGTTTTATGGAAAAAAAATCTTTTCTTGTTGTCATACTTAGATTCCTATAAAAAACTATTACCGCACTTTAATGTGGCTAAATTATTTGAACTTTTGCAGACATTCGCGTAAGATTGGTGGATTGATTATAATTTCGATTTGCATTTTCCGTAAAAACTCTGAGGACCTAAACGTTGCAAAAAAATCCAAAAGAAATTGCACGCCAATTCAATAATAGTTTTATTAAGTTAGATAGGTTCAGAACCTTGATGAAGAATGAAAAGTCTAACCTGCAATTGCCTCAAAAAATATGGATCAAAGAAAAAAGTGAGAGAAATTACTTACTGAACCTCACGTCGTCACGTCACAAATTGAATTTGAAGAAAAAAAATAAGATAAGAAGTAATAATAATAATCAATAGTAATAATAATAATAATAGTAATGAAGTACTTATACTTCATAGATTGAAAAAAAAAGTCGAAAAATACCGCGAAGAATAAGATAGTGAATTCAAGAGGGAGAATTTATTAAGTTTGCCATAATAGATATTGATTGCGAAACTTTGCCGAGAAGTATTTGAAGCAAGGAGAAAAATATTAACGCTGCTTATTTCAACGCTTTATTTGAACGTATTTATTTAGAAGTTTCAGAATCAACCCCAAAAGAAAATGAGTTTCTATTTTAGTATGCCATAAGTACCTACCTTTTTTTTTTTTTTTCCTCGGATACCACCTGTCGGTGGCATGTCGGACTCGAACCGACTGAAACCGCACGCCGTCTCGGGTACTAATAGCCGGGGAACCAGGTATACCCTAGAAAGGAAGTCCCTGGTGCCCCGACATACCTCGGGTCATCTACAGACTAGTAGAGGACCCCCCCCCCCTGTGGGAACCCCATGTTCCCTGTGCTCCCTGGAAGCGAGCGCGCTTCGCAACGCGCTCGCTTTTTATATTAACACTTATAAAATTTTCAATGTATTCTTTTGCATATTCCTGGAAAAAGGTCTTTAAGATCTTGAACCATTTAAATCGAAGCTCTTTCAGATTTTTTTCCAATTGTAACTTGACGTGCACTAAACTAACGTACGTATGTAGATACTTATTTTTAGATATGTTTTCCCTTGAGCCATTCAAGGGTAAAATCACCTTTTAAAACAGTCTGTACACGTATAGGTCTACACATAAGTAAGATTCTTGAGTGAGCACATCACCAACATCATCTCCTTCACTGGGTATTATCTGAAGCTTTGCCAGAATCGTGTACAACCTTCTATAAGCTTAAAGGTCTTTTTGATCAAATATTACATAAGAGTCTCATAATAAAGACACATATATTATTATGTATATACTTCTAAGTGACGCAACGTAGCACAAACACATGGATCACACTGAAAGATTTTAGAATAGACCAGTAAGCAGCTGATGATTTTTTTAAAATTTCGAATTGTCCCTAATTCGAAATTTAAAAAAAAAAACATCATCTTTAGGAATCTGTAGATGTTTTATGATTTCATATGTCGTTTGTTTTTACAAATTGATAAAAGCTGGTTATATTGTTACCAACCCAAAGCAAAAAACAATCTGCGGTTTATGTAAATCTGATACATGTCTAAACTATTCGTCCTTATATTGTAAATACGTTCTTGTGTTATGCCTATGTATACGTGGAGCACTCAGATAGTTTTGAGAAACTAACAAACCAACTTATATGGATAAAATATTTCAATTAATTCTATACAAAGTTTCATGCGTGTAACTAGATTTCGAAACTATTTTTTCAGTCCGCGGCAAACAATTCTTCTACGGCCTTCTCGAACGCTGTTAACGCATCTTCCGACGACAAAATCTAAATCCCTTTCAGTTGATTTTTTAGGGAATAAAAAGAAGTCACACGGTGCCAGAACAGGACTGTAAGGAGCGTGACTCAAGACTTCGACCGGTGCGGTGTTCAGAAAGTTTCTTGTTTCGAGCGTTGAGTGCGCGGGCACGTTATCGTGGTGAAGCAAAGGCGCGGCGCCCGGTATTCGGTCGCTCATTGCAGTGAAAGCTTCTGGCAGGTATTTCATAGTATACTATTCGGCGTTAATGCTGCTTTTGTAATGGAATCGACACCAGATACCCTGTCAAGGTAAAGAAACTAACGATCAAAATATTACCTTATCTTCTCGATCGCTTCACTTTAGTAGGCGTTCGTTCGTTTTGAAACACCCAAACTATCGACTGACACTTTGTTTCTGGATCGTATTGATTTATCCAGGATTCGTCACCAGTAGATAGTTGCCTTATAAGGGCCTTTATCCATAAATGACTCGTCTAGTTTAAAGCTACGTTTGAAATCATAAAAAATGATTTGAATGATGATTTGTACGAAAATCTTCCCGATGCAGATCTATTCTTCAATAAAACTTGATAATTAAATTTAGCTCTCAAAAAATATGCAATGAAATTATAAATTCGAACTGTGGTATTTTTATTATTTATAAATAATCACATTTTCCACAAAATAATTATAATCAATCGGGGCTTCATTCATAAACCTTTTTTCGCAATACTTTCTGAGGGGCTTGGTGTATTTAAAACAATCAGAGCCTCTTTTCTACAAAACTGATTATATACTTATTTAAAGAAACATTTAAATGAAAGCAGTTGTAAAATAAAATATATTATTCAGACATCAAAAATTAAACCTTTACCCCAAAATAACTGGCGAATAATTAAATTTCCAACTTTGAGGGCATGTTTTTTGCTTTTGAAACGTTTTGAGGCCATTTCACGGCTGACAGCTGGTGAGGTCGACGAGGCCTAAAGGTTGCAAAAATGTTTACGTGGTATGTCAAGGACGCGTTCCATTTTCTCGAAATCATAATATTATGCATAATACATAAGAAACACAATAGTAAATTCTGTCTGCGCACTATTTATAACATGCGTAGCACAGAATCTTTACAAGCTGTTTTTTTCTGAAAGGGCTTTCCTCACATTGACAGGCATTTATACATATATTGGAATTGTGTATTTTTGTAAAATGTAACATGTCTTCTTTCAATCTTAAATATAACTCGAAACGTAATATACGCAATAAATATAAATTCAATATAAACCTACCTAAAATTAATAATATGATATATTACAAAACCACATACATAATAACAATAGGAGTATTTAATAAGCTCCCGCCAGAAGTAAAAATATTAGAGGGAAAAATGTTCAAGAAAGTTTCAAAAAAATTGTTAATCAAGAATTAGTTCTATAATTTGTGAGAGCATTATCTCACAAAATAATTTGCATGATTGTTAAATTCATTGTAATCTTCCTTATTTATTTATAGTTTACTTTACAATTGCAATGTCCGATTGGGTACCTGTTGAAACTTTACAGGTAAAGCTACTAAAAACATCTCTATATGTAACACATATGTGTGGTGACGGATTAAGAATACAGAGTGTCACCACCCTTATACATCGCGTGGGTGTCGTAAGAGCAGACTAAGGGACAAAACTACGCAGAACAACAGCACTGCACTGAGAAAGAAAATTTGACACAAACCCTATATCAACCAGTATGGCCAGCGTGGTATATTGGGCCAAAACCTCTTTTCTAATTAGAGGCTTATGTCCAGCGGTGGACTATTAAAGGTTGTTGATGTGATGTGATGTGATGTGATGTAACACAGTTGTTTGCAATAAATGTCTTTGTCTCGCTCGCGCATAGGTCATTTAAACAGTTCTAGAACTTAACGGTATTGAGCATCGCATACATGACATACGAATCGAATATCACATTCAGATAAATCGTTATTTGATGGGCGTTTAAACCGCCTCCGCTAGTCTTGAGCTCATCATTTGAAGAAATATTTTAGCACCAAGGATGGAAAATTTTAGAATGAAGAATGCAATTTTCTACAATTATCACAATTATGATTTTTGTATGAGTGCGAGAGCCATGTTTCGACACAATTGGCCGGCTCGACCGAAGTGGATACCACTAATATTATAAATGCGAAAGTGTGTCTGTCTGGCTGTTACCTCTTCGCGCTGAAACCGCTGAACCGATAGATAGATGAAATTTGATATAGAAATCGTCCGAGTCTGAGAAATGACGTAGAGTAGTTTTTATCCCAGAAATCATGGTTTAAAAGGGTGAAAGGAGGTGGAGGTTTGTGTGGGGAATCAATAACCGCTGGACTAATTTAGACTTATAAAATACAATGGTTACTTTTTACACGGACGGAGCCTGGGCAAAAGCTAGTTTTATATACATTGAAGTTGGTTACATTAGCATTAAGTATTATTTGAAGCCATTATGTAACTTTACATATTAGAATAAGGACCTTACTTATGTATGAATTAAGTATAATATCGTTGTTCTTAATGACACTGTTAATGATTACAAACCAAATCTTACCTTTTGTAAAAGTTTTGGTCTATTGTCGAGTTGCGCCTCATTGTTGTTCTTGTTTTCGCTGTCACTCTTATACGAGTTCCTGAGAACAACAAATAAACTTATTAAAATAAGTTAGAAACCTCCCTAGTGTATTTTTAGGTAAGTAATTTTGTCTCGTAGTTCATAATAGCGATAAGCGGAGCGACTTTCAACATTACAGTCAACTCCTCAAGTTTCCATTTATAATGTGACTTTTATAATATCTTGTATAAACCTCCCTTCTAAGGAGAGGCTTATGTCTAGCACTGGTCTATTATACGTAGAGGATTCGATAAATTTTCGGGACTAAAATATGACCGGAATCCCGGTCATATTTTAGTCCCGAAATTTTTGGGATCAAATTTAATGAATCCCGGGATTTTCGGGATTGATACATTTTTTACATAAGTCAATAAAAATATGCGTAAAAAGAAACGCACTTCCCTTGATTTGATGTTTTGACAGCCATCTTGTCTACACAGCTGATTTCATTTGTTTTTGCTAATGACCGGTTCTGGATTATGCGTAAAAGTGTGTAATTTATAAAGTTTCTGTGCAATTTAATTAAAAAATATGAGTAATTTAATTAAAAAGTATGAGTAACATTGGTCTCTTAAGCATTTTTTTTTTATAGTTTATCTAAATAATTCTAATGAAGTTGATTTTTTGAAGTTTATTGTTAGTTTCATAAATTATTTACTGCAAAACAAAACAAAATAGGCACTAGTTTGTTTATTTTATAAGAAGAAAATATAATTTTGGTTAACCGCCTTTTTGGAGATTTAAAACTTAAATATTCTATGTCCTCACAAAACTAAATGATAAACAAAAAAAATATTTTGATATGTTTTACTGTCTTTTTGTTACCACTTTCCATTGCCAATACATTCCCGGGACTATCCCGGGATCCCGAGATTAACTGAAGATAATCCCGAAATCCCGGGATTATAAAAATCGACCGGGATCGAATCCTCTAATTATACGTTGTTGATTGTATAATATCAGCAATTGATGTTACTTCAAACCTGGATTCTTAAAGTGTGTTCCGAAGAACGGTCTCCGGTATTATGTGCATAAACTACTACATTTAAAAGTATTCTCTAAACGTTTAAGGCTGTGACTGATCGTGTATGTCATAAGAGTCAACTCTTATCATTATGATCAAATACCTACCAAGTGATGTGCCGAAAAAGTGATCAAATATGATGTCTATAAACTAAAAAAGAAACATGTTTGCAATGTCATCTTGCCTTTAGCTATCCATACTAAGCCATACTAATATTATAAATGCGAAGTGTGTTTGTACGTCTATCTGTCTGTATGTCCATCTGTATGTTACCTCTTCACGCTTAAACCACTAAACCGATTGAGATGAAATTTGGTATAGAGATAGTTTGAGTTTCGGGAAAGGACATAGGTTAGTATTGATCCCAGAAAATGATTTTTGGGATCAAAACTGTCCTATATCCTTTCCCTCGTTTCACCCCCTTAAAGGATGACCTTTAAGGGGGTGAAACGAGGGTTGGAAGTTTGTATGGGGAATCAATAACCGCTGAACCGATTGATGAGATGAAATTTCATATTTAGATAGTTTGTTTCTTGAGAAAGGATGTAGACTTTTTACCGCGTAAACCGACATACACGCGGGTAAAAACCATTTTTTTATTAATTGTTTTTTTTTATGGTATCATGGTATCACTCCGGTCGAGCCGGCCCATTCGTGCCGAAGCATGGCTCTCCCACGGCAAGAAGACCGGCACTTTGAAAGAGAACGAGCACCGATAACCTTTTTTGACGTGACAACGTCTTATAATTCGATGGAGCCAGCTGCACGTACGAAAAAACATGACTCATGCGGCGTTACCTCGCTCTGAGGCGTTCCATTTAAGGCTTGAAGTGCAAGCGAGAGCGCGGAAAGGCGACAAAGAGGCACAATCGGCCTCCGCGTTCGGCAGCGTTCGACATCTGTCTCTCTCCTACTTGAGTGAATTTTCTTTTGAAAAATGCAACCATTCGATTAGTATTTTTTTATGACGTTGTCACGTTCAACTATCGTCAGTAAACCGACTTTACAGACAACCGATTTTTTTAAACAAAAGTATGTATTTGTTCATAATATGTGTAGTATAGTCAACTATTATAATATAATAGTAATATTGTTTTAATACTTAAACTCCCACTCCAGCTTGAAAAATCAATTTACTTAATAAAGCTTATAAATAACGACGTGTCGGGTAATAAGAGGTATTCAAAAGCCCAGCGGTCCGCTTATCCTACTTATAATGAATAGGCTAAGTGATTGATCGGTGCTTTACGTGATCAGAAACTCTTAACTCGACACAAAGTATAGTTAATCAGTCAAAGTGCTTAGATCGCCACTCACCTCATGTTCCAAAGAGGTAAACATTTCTTTTAATAAGTTTCTGAATTGAAAACAATTTTAAAAGACAAACTTTTTTGTATATACATATTTATATAAACTATTTATATATATTTGACGGGCCTGTTGGTCTAGTGGTTAGTGGCCCTGAGTGCTAAGCCGGAGGTCGTGGGTTCGATTCCCACCCAGGACAATTATTGTATGACGAGCACGATAATTTGTGCTGTGTCTCGATTCTGGCTGTTATTTATTTATTGTGTGGGTGAGGTTACCGGTGCCCAACCCCCTAGCCCCCCCGGGTTGTTGGTTACCGGTGTCCAACCCGGGGAGGGGGGGGGGGGATTGGACACCGGTAACCTCACCCACTCGGTAAAAAGCAACTAAACTAAAAAATTGCTTCCAACCGGTTCCCTGCGAGGCCATGGTATCATGCCAGTCAAGCCGGCCGATTTGTGCTGAGCTTGGCTCTCTCCTGTTAAGAATATTATCGTGGGCAAGCCATGCTTCTACTAGGAGTAAGACTACATTACCAGATTTTCATTATAAAAAAAAATACTTTCTTTTTTATATTTATAAAGACAACTCCCGCAGTAGGGATATATCCTGTGTCACGGGGGACTTTTACAAACATGAATGAAAGGACACAAAGAACACCCAGACTCAGAACAACAATTTGTGGATCACACAAAGTGTTGTCCCATGTGGGGATCGAACCCACAACACTCAGCGCAGTAGGTAGGTAACCGCATAAACCACTACGCCATCCGTGCAGTTGTCGTCAATTTAGAAAGAAGTTAAGTAAGAGTCTAAGTTTTCTTGCCAGTCATAAGAGTTTTTATTCTAGCCGCAGTACTGCCTTAAATTTCTGCATTTCTTTATTTATAACGACACGTTTAAAGTACCTCATTACCATGTGAATATCGCCGCAGTCAGGTGTTGACGTCACGAGCTACAGCGATACTTGAGTCTTACTTTACTAACAAGCTGTGCTTGTGAACTTCGTGACGTGGCGCAGCTAGGATAAATCTGGTAAGAATTTGTTGATTCCTAGAATCGAAACTAACGCCAATACTCCAATTTATGCCGCAATACTGGATTTTGGCGAGGAAAGCAGGGATTTTAACATTTCGCTGGCAAATCCAAACCTTCCGAACCGGAAACTTCCATGGACCTAAAATCGAAGAGCTCATAGCACAAGTAAATGAAGAAGTACGAAAGTTCTTAATTTGTAGTCCCCACCATTCCTTCATCAGACTATGAAGGCAGAGAATATGCCTAGACTTTCATTGTCGACACACAAAAAACCGAACTAAACGATTTGACAGCTCCTTACTGGTTCGCATTACAAAAGTATGTACCTACAAATGTTACATGCGTTTAATTTCCAGACATTTATAATCCTGGAATGTTAAAGATTGGAGCGAATGGGCTTCCCTTAGAGATATATGTACCATCTTCTTCTTCTACATTGTCACTTTCAATGACATGAGTTTTCCAACTCATCTGACAAGTTGGAAAACTCATCTAATAGGAAGTGATTGATTGAAGTTTTTTAAATGGGGTCAGTGTCTGTTATCTAACCAAGTTCTAGAAAATAAAAACCTAAATAAACGGTCAGTGTTAATTTAGTTACTGTAAGTTATTTATATTAATAATGTAGTAACACTCATTATCTCTGTTATTTTCATTTTGCGAAGCCCGCAGAACCTTTTATGTAATCTAATATTTTATTATTAATGCATATTCCTAGGGTTGTCCACGTTTTGTTGGCAGATTTATTTTAGAATATGTACAAAAATAAAATACACAATCAAAACAACAATAGAATTTTATACTAGAGAAATTAACAGGTTAATTTTTTACTTTTTAAATGTTATAAGAAAAAAATATTCTTTCAAATTATTAAATATGTAGGTAATTTTATTATGTAGGTTTGAATAAAATATAATGTAATAATGCGTATGTACTAAATGCTTCTTTAACAGTTTTTGTATGTGTAATATATATCTTCATAAAATTCTTTTATACATATGTTTTTTACTGAATTCCTCTTAAACCACTAGACAGATGTTTAAATCTTTGGTGTGTTTTAGTGGAACCCTCGACAGTATACAATTCAGTAGGTACATGGACCTGTGATCAGGTTCTAGGATTCTTTTTTAAAATTTTCATGATATTTACTTTGTGTGTTTGGTGGTTCAGAAACACACAAATATAATTTCGTTGCATTTGGCGCTCTAGAAATCTATCAACTACCTACTACGTCCTCTAATATTTTATACTTGTATTGGGTCCGTAGTCCTTTAAATAATTATTAAATTGTTGTGTAATAATTCGCCAACCCTACGCGTGTGAGGAAGAATGTTCGGTGGTGCGAAATATAGAACCATTTGCGGAATTAGGAGAGACTGCCGGACCGCCATTATTGCCACAAGAAGGGTGTCTGGAAAGTATAATTTATTATGCGTCATAAATTTGCGGTAATTTTCTTTTAATATTCTTACTAGGTCGGTAAAGAACTCAGCAGTTTCAAACTTACGGATACGAATTTATTAAAACTTAATTACTTCCTGAAATATTTCAATGCATATATTCATGCAAGCGAAACCGGTGGGCGAAAACACGTGTATATTTCAGGATAGTTATCAGTAATTAATCATATTTCTTCATGAGAATAATAATGCAGAAAAATTGACTAAGTATAATAATAATAATTTATTTGCCATAATATTTTAGAATCAAGGTGAACATTGAACTCTGGTACCCAAGGTAAAATAAACTTGTGGTACATATACAAAAGAAGTAAAATACTATATTAGCGACTTCTTGTTACAATTTTAGTTCATTTTAAATTGTAAATTTTCACAAGACTACATTTCACAATCACAAAATAGGTTGGGATGTGTGCCGTCTAAGAGAGCAAACTACGCAGGACAACAGCACTGCAAAGAAAAGGAAAACTTGACACAATCCCAATACCAACCCGTCTGGCCAGCGTGGTATAGTAGGCCAAAACCTCTTCTCTAAGGAGAGGCTTATGTCCAGCAGTGGACTATTAAAGGTTGTTGATGATGATGATGACAGTAGAAACTGATCAAGTAGTCTAGTGATGTTTTACCAGCCGGTTTAAGTTCACACTTTGCTTTTATAGGCGTGCACACCTACTAGTTCAACACCTCATTATAAATTTATTATAATTCACTTCTGTGGTGAAGGAAAGTATCGAGGAAGAATTTGTTTTTATTTTACCCAGTTTATAAACAGAGCTAATATCGATCTTTCGACTTACATTCTGATATTAAGTATAAAGAGCTCTACTCTATGTATGCCAATTAATTCGATTAGTTCTGTGGAAGCATTTATCTAAGTCACAAGTGCTCGCGTACTTCGGCGGGATTAAAGCTGTACAGGCAGCTAATATTTATTACCACTGATGTTCAAAATTAAGAATCCGTATGCTTAAGCTTAATTTATCTAGTACACTGATCAATGGAATAATGAAAACAAGAGATCGATTCATATCGAGAAAAATCCAGGATTGGATCATTCATAACACTGGCCAAATTAAAATAATTAAATCAAGAATCATCCGTGTAGTGACGGATTAAGAATACGGAATGTCACTACCCCAATTAATCCCGTAGTTGTCGTAAGAGCCGACTAAGGGCGCAAAACAACGCAAGTCACCAGCACTGCAAAGAAGGAAAACTTGACACAACCCGTCTGGCCAGCGTGGTATAGTAGGCCAAAACCTCCTTTCTAAGGAGAGGCCTATGTCCAGCAGTGGACTATTAAAGGCTGTTGATGATGTTGATGAAATCAAGACGAAATGTGTTTATGTATAATTCGTACGGTGCAAAATTACGTCACCAAACTAACATGCAAGCAAAGCTTGTAACGACGTGACAGACGTGTCACCAGATGGAAAGTGACTACCGCCGCCTATGAACGCATGCAACTCAGGAGTCAAAAACGCGTTGCCGGCCTTTCAGGATGGAATACGCTCTTTTCTTGAAGGTCGTATCGGTCCGTAAATACCACAGACGATAACTTGTTCAACAGATTGGTTGTGTGAGGTAAAAAGTGTTTTGAAAAGCGCACAGTCGCGCAGCGCCAATCATCATAGTGATGGGAACATTTTGATTCAGAACATTTTGCCGTGGTTTTATTAACAGTTTTGTATTTAAAACAAAAATGTTAATAAAGCATGAAATTGATACTCAACTCAGTTCCTATAGATGTGTAATGTACGTCACGTGAAGGTGAACATCGTTGGGTTCTTCATTTATAACGACTGAGCACATTACCGTATAAAACGTTATCTACATGTTACATGCTCTGTGTCGAGACGAGGATCGTGCCGAAGCATGACGTTCTCGTGTAAAGCACATCAAAGTTCTTAATTGCTTAAAACCTACTTGGAAAAATATGCAGGTATAAAGTTCTGCGTAACATAATGCGAAATTCGATTTTTTTTTCAATAACTTGCCACGAACCGATTTTTCCCAAAGTATTTTATTTTTAAACTATTGCTTTTATCCGAAATATCACGTTCAAAAACTAGCCAGTTTACTTTTTTCGATTTGAACTTTCTCAGCCTGTACTAGATACATAGGATAGAATTTGAAAGATTTATTTATAAGGAGGGAAAAGTAATTATATATTTCTACATATTAATGAAGACTTACAAGAAAACTGGACCCAGGTCTAATTCTGCTCCTAAATATTTATGATTTTTTTTTTGAAAGGTACTTATGGAGGAACGGGTGTCATGTCCCTCCAACACAAAGGGAGGATCCTCCGACCAGGTGAGGTGATCATGCCTGGCGGGCCGCGGCCCAACGGTTGATGTTGGGAAGTTGTATATATGCTAATCGGCGAGGGGATTCTTTATATCGCGATACAGGATTAGCAATTCTTATTTTAGTAGTTACTCCGTAGTTCGATGTGTCTTCATTAGATGGCGCTGTAGTATGTTTATGTGGGAGTCGCCACATACTCTATATATACACATAGATGCTATAAAGCACAACATAATCTTTTTCAACTTTTTTTGTCTGTCCGACTGTATCTTGGCTGCGCTTTACGTCGAAACCGCTTAATGGATTCAAATTAAACATGGCACAATTTAAGTTCATAGAAACTAAGTAGACAACTAGTTACTTTTTATATCGATTTTTTTCACAATATTCTTAAGAAAGAAGATGTAATGAAGGTTAAATTACTGTCCATAAAAGTGCTACCACTGCACTATAAATACTACGAAATAACAAATACAAGAAGAAATTGCTTCGCTATTGCGGGAAGTTCGATTTTGCAAGCGCTGGATAAATACAATACCGCAAACTCATTCCCGTTGCGTGCTTGCCTTCAGTATAGTCAGTGTTAACAATGTCAGAGTTCGCTGAAGGTTAGTTAATAAGTATACAATAGAATGTTCTTTCCAACTTCCGTGATAATTTAATGGAGATGCACGCTATCCAATATTCTACACGAATACCCTAATATATCACGGAAACTGCTTTTTGTGAAGATAAATAGTATTTGAGTTAAATATAATCTAACATACTATATTTAACTATTGAAAACTCGTATACCAAACGTTATTTTATATGTTAAATGGGCATTCTAAAGAAAACTTTGTTAGGGCTTTTTAATAGGAGATTGTAGGCAAGCGTATGTGTTTCATTTCCGAGAGCTTAATTTATGAGCAGTCTACTTAAACACATTTAATGTCATGCAGATAAAATTTCACCGTTCAGTCAATTTTTATGGGTCGTGTAGACATTCCCTCGGTTTTGGATAATTGGTACAATTATTGTAAATTAAATTTGGTGGATTTTTCCTTTTATGTTATTCTGTGGTAAACTTTAACTTCTGTACTTTAGACTGCAGTTATGAACATCGGATCTAGAATCCCAAAGTTCAAAACAGACAAAGTTCACTTCGTCTCCCCAGGGGATTTTGTTGCAGGCCGGGGTGGCGGCGAGCGCGTTGCGAAGCGCGCTCGCTTCCAGGGAGCACAGGGAACACGGGGTTCCCACACGGGGGGGGGGGCGTCTACTCGTCTGTAGATGACCCGAGGTATGTCGGGGCACCAGGGACTTCCTTTCTAGGGTATACCTGGTTCCCCGGCTATTAGTACCCGAGACGGCGTGCGGTTTTAGTCGGTTCGAGTCCGACATGCCACCGACAGGTGGTATCCTAGGGGATTTCCACACGAAAAAAAAAAAAAGGGGATTTTGTTATCTCCTCCCAGGCTTTCCAGTGCAGACTGAATTGCTGCATAAGTACCATATGTTTAGTGTATTTTAAACAGGGTACATATAAGCAAACTATTCTAAAAAAGCAAAGAAAATACGTTAGACATTTTAAGAACACGGAACCCTAATGAAAAGTAATGGTACTATTAAAAGGGCACGTTCAAATCCATCAATCTTCCTTCACACGAAGAATGTTGTCGGAAGTAACTCACTTCACTGATGACTATAAGTATGCCGCCAGTATAAAAACTATTCTAATGTCTAACAGTGATTATTATTCTCATTTAAAGTAGGCCTAATGTATTTGGCCTCTAAAATCCACATTTCAAATGATTAAAGATGTCATGTCAAAGTGTTATCAAGGCAAAGGCATCAGAATAGAAAGTTTTGGACGTCGAACTATTTATTTAATGTTCTATCTGAATATTAAACAATTTTTTATATTAATGGGGTACTAATACACACAGAAAATCTGATAGATTCTGAAGTTATAACTTTTTAGAACAGTCACAGAGACATTTACATGACAACCTTACGCTGCTTAAAGCCTCAACTTGAAAGAGAGCAGAAAAATCTATAAAAAATATATTTTTGTAAACTTTTTATGGTGTGAAGAAACCGCCATGATGCAACATCACCTGGGCCAAACGGCAATATGATATGTCTGCCACTCAGTGTTCTGTCATCGGGTACGAGTATTATGGCCAGGGCCTTAGGTAACCTTAGGTTGACAAAGGAAACCGTTTTATTTTTTGGGGGCGCGCCCGGTACACTTCGTTCCACCGTGTCGTCTCTTTTTCGGGTAATGGGCCCAAGGACGCAAAAGGCTGAAGATCGTTTACACTCTCCGGAGCTCGGTGCGTCTTTCACACGACGTATAAAAGACGCACCGAGTGCGTACGACGGTGCGTTTTTTCATGGAATGAGGTGGCGCAATTCCATACTCTCTTGCTCCAGACCAAGGATATAACTGAACAATGGCCTCCACTTTCTTTTTTTTTACCTTTCATTAGGTTTTTTATACACTTAAATAAAATACACTATACAAGGATGCGTGAGTCACAGCTTGTACAAACGAATAATAGAGGCATTTTGCCTCGTTGTTTATAGTATTTCGTATATTCCTTAAAAGTTTTAATTTGTTGTTTAAGTAGAGTCAATTTGACGCAACACCAGTTAGAATATATATTAGTGACTGTTCACGTGGTTTTAAGCAATAAAATTATTTAGTTAAGTCTTCACCAAGTTAGGTTAGTTAATACCTTCACTTGTATAAAAAATTAATACTGTTTTGTACGGAATTATCCAGATTCAAAGAGATATTTCCCCACGAGTTCATTTTTGCATTGGTCATTTATTTTAAATAAATTCAGCACAAGCATATGGATTCTTAATTTTGCAATAAATGTTAACTGCCTGTTCGGATTTAATCCCGACAGAGTACGTGCGCTAGTGACGTAGATAGATGAATCCACAGATTTAATTGAGTTAATTGAGAGCCATGCAGTAGAGCTGTTCATATAGAATATCGGAATGTAAGTAGGTGGCATTGAGTCCACAGATAGCTTAGTTTACAAACCTGGGAACAAAAGACACTTTAATCCATGCTGCCATAAGAAAAAACTGTCGTTAAGCGTTTTCTTACGATAATTTCTATTACCGTCAAAGTGTAATGGAGGGAAATGTAGAATGGTAGCTATATACAATAAAATAATTACTAGATTTACTGTTAAATAGGCGCAATAGGGTCTTTATGCATCGTCTGAAATCAGCTTTTTGGCAACAAGGCGTGAGTAAGTAGCGACCCTAACTTACGTACGAAAAAATCGAATAATAAATCATGATGATTTTGTCCCATGTCTAGTGCTTACTGTAGAGAAAGCGGAGTCCCGAGGTATATATATATTTTTATGACTCACTAGCTGACCCGTACAACTTCTCGTAAGTTCGCCAAGCCTAAACTTGTGCATTCAAAAATGAAATGAAACACTGTGATGTCGAGTGACTAAAGAGGTATAAAAAAACTCATGGACCGAGTCGTGTTAAAATTAAAAACTAGACGTGCAGTAATTTTGAAAATACCTACGTTCTAGACGTACCTATGTATTTTAAAAATTACTGAACGTACTCGTAATCAAAAAGTGCCAAATACGAATCCATAACCTCTTCACATCCGTTTGTTAATTTAATAATTGTTAATTAAATGTTCTATTAGAGAACACAACTGTTTCGTTTAAACGTTTTTAGACAAAAACTTTGAAGTCAAGTTTTAAATAGATTCAGCCAAAACCCTCACTCGCTCTTACTTATAATAAATACTTTAAACATTTTTTAATTAATAGTATTATTTGGAATATTATTAATTTATCTCGTTTTGCTCTAGCCTAAAACCAACCCTTTACACATAATATCCTTCTCTAAGAATAAAGGGATCTGTTCGGGTGGGGAGATGACTTCTGAGCTGCAAGTTTTTTTTGCCCATGGGCGACGATAGTCACTTACCATCAGGTAACCCGTCTGCACATTTGCATTCTACGTGTATTTTGTAAAGTATAAAGAGCCATAGAGCAGGCCATGCTAGGTATCCACCTCGTGGACCGTATACCAAACGTCGAAATTCGAAGCCGCACCAAAGTCGAGGATGTGGGTAAACGGATTGCCAGGCTTAAGTGGAGATGGGCAGGGCACTTGGCCAGACAGGATGACGATCGATGGACTAAGGCAGTTACCGAATGGTGGCCAAGAGAAGATGGTCAGACGACATTGTGAGGGCGGTAGGAAAGCAATAGATTCGACTGGCACAAAACCGCCAGGAGTGGCGTGATAGAGAAGAGGCCTGTTTCCAGCAATGGGTGCAACAGACTGATTAGATAGATAGATTAAACAAATACACGTAGAATAATAAGGACAACAGTACTACAAAGAGAAGAAAAACTTGAAACAAAACCTATACCAACAAGTCTGGCCAGCGTGGTATAGTAGGCCAAAACCTTCTTTCTAAGGTCCTATGTCCAGCAGTGGACTATTAAAGGCTGTTGATGATGATGAATAATAATAATAATCTCACACATCTCACATACGTCTGATTACAACCTAGGCAAAACCTGTACTATGGGAACCAAACTGCTAATAAATATACATAAGTATTTCTAAATACATACATATTATAAATAAATTAAACCCACACACAGAACAAATGATCGTGCTTATCACACAAATATTTGTCCTGAGTAGGAATCGAACCCACTACTGGCTTAGCAGTCAGGGTCACCACTAGACCAACGGGCCCGTTAATAAACTGATGCAAACGAACCGAGCAGCACTGCAGGCTGACTGAGGAGACCCTTACAATTTTTGAACTTAATCTTACGTAAATGGTAGATATCACTTACCTATCGCTCTGTAGCAAGGCTGGTGCCACCTTCTTCCGAAGATTAGCGAGCGCCGCCAGCTCCTCGCGCTTCCTGGACGGGGGCGGCGCGCCGCATAATGTCAACAGCGGTGTCGGTGTCGGCTGCGTGTTCCGAGATAGCAGTCTGAAGAAAAATAGAAAAAAAAACTTAATTATAAACGAAACTTGACGTAAGTCTTAGTACTAAACAAAAAGACAGAATAAAATTATAACCTAACTTTAGTCCGGAATTTTAGCGTTCCTAATTCTTGGATTGTTTGTGTCTTAAGAGGCCTTTTAAAACATCTCAAAAAGCCCAAAAGTTTAATAAAACCTTTTTCTTTTCTTCAATCTCGTTTAGTTTACAAAAAAAGTACTTTAGTATTTAAAAATCCGAAAATGATTGGCAATAAAACTGTTTTGTAGGTACGTGTAAACAAGACACAGAGCCTTTTAATTAAGCGGTTACATGTGCCTATACAGGGTGTAAGGGACGTCGTAACGAATACTGAAATAGTCTATTCAGACTATCATTTAGAGTCGAAAATCATTGGAATTTTCTGCCGAAAAATGCCTATATGCCTATTTTTTTATATATTTTCTATTTGTTAAAATGATGAAAAATGATATCACAATGAGTAAACAGAACATTTTACCGCAAATAATTTAATAAATACCGCATACGGTCAAAAACAATGTAATTAATCAAACAGCCAAGCGCGCGGGGCCTGCCCACCGGCCACCAACTTATGTTAGTGTGCGTAGACTGTATGCACGGAATATAAATGTAGTTATTTATTACTTTTGTGCTATACTAACGGGGAATGACCTGAACCTTTGACAACTGATTGCATAAAACTTTCAATTTTCCGGCAGAAAATTCCAATGATTTTCGACTCAGAATGATGATCTGAATACACTATTTCAGGATTCGTTACGATGTCCCTTACACCCTTTACATATATACTCCTAGATAATACCTGACTCTGAAATTATTTACACGAAAAGAAACAAGAACTATGGGGACTAAATGTGCAATCGTTTCCTCATCGCATAACACCACTAATTTATTCCAAAATGGTGGGGGTCCCCGAGTTGTATTGTATAGAGTAGCGTGGTATTAAATATCAGTGCAACAATTTTACCTGTTCTTAATAAGTTGAGAAGTGTTAAGGCAAATTGAAAATTTAATTATATTAGAGCCCGGAATGTCACTGCCTATATAACCCTCCCTACATTGTCAGCGATAAAACCACCTCCACCTAGCACGTTTAGCTGGACCATATTTAATCTACAGTTCGTATCATTCCTTTTATCTATCTAACGCGACTTTGATATATATAAATGATATCTATCCCCACAAATCGCGGTCAGCACGACTTAGAAAGTTTCCAATTTCCATCGACCACCAACCCCGTCCACTTATCTTCGTTTTCGAATAGAACGGTATTTATACACTTCTATATAAATTGCTACGTTAGACTTCCGATCTTTTACGATACCCGGTCTTCTTACTTAATTTGATATCAAATTAAGATTAAAACTGTTATTCTAATTAGAACTCCTTAATTTTTTTCTTAAGTATGGTCTTTTTCCGACCACTATGCGCCCTGGTTTTTTTTATGGTATAAGGGGTCAATCGAGCAGATGGGTCACCAGATGGTAAGCAACTACCGCCGGCCATGAACACCTGCAACTCAAAAGTCACAAGTGTGTTGCTGCCCTTGGAGTCCTTTCTGCTCGAGTCAGCGGGAGCCGGTTAAAATCGGTTTTCTGTGAGGCCGTGGTATCACTTCGGTCGACCTGGCCCATTCGTGCCGAAGCATATCTCTCCCATGTTAAACCGGTGGTCGTTGGACCATGAAAAATAAAATTTTGAAAATTTTATCATCAACAGCCTTTGGTAGTCCTCTGCTGAACATAGGCCCCTTCACAGAAAGGAGGTTTTGGCCTACTATACCAAGCTGGCCAGACGAGTTGGTGTAGGGTTTGTTTCAAGTTTGCCTTCTCTTTGCAGTGCTGTTATCCTGCGTAGTTTGCTCCCTTAGTCGGCTCTTACGAAACCCACGTAATGAATAAGGGTGGTGACACTCCGTATTCTTAATAGGTCACCACACGGACACGAATTGAATAATTATTCATTCTTAATTGTGCAATGGGAGAGGCCCACGCCCAGCAGTGGTCTGCGATAGACTGATGATTATCCTTGTTTCATTGATTTATGTATTTTTGTTATAGGGGGGAAACAAGCAGTTGAGTCATCTGACAGTAAGTGACTACCTCCGCCCATGAACACCGGCAGCTCAAGTGCCATAGGTGACCCGCCCCCCACCCCCCAGAACCAAGGAGAAGGGGAAGATTTGGCCTCTGGACCTCACTTACTCAGTGAAAATCAACGAAAGAATACCACTCGGGAAAGATGCCGCAGATGAGTTGGCAAGGAGGGGCTCGGTAACCCCGACTTCCGGCCCAACCACACTCCTGCCCATATCGTTTAACCAAATACGATGCTGGGTCAGGCAACGGACCTGTGAAGCACACAACCGGAGGTGGAAATACTCACCCCGGCTGCAGACAGTCCAAACTGGTGCTGAATCAAGTCACACCACGACTCACCTGCAGATTGATCAGTCTTAGCAGATTGGAAATCAGAATGGTTGTCGGAACTATTCCAGGACATCTAGCCCTGAACCGACAGCTATTCATCATCAATGCGACGGACAGTTCCCTGTGCAGGAGATGTCTGGAAGCTGAAGAAACGGCCGTCCACGTAATCCTGGAATGCGAGGGAGTGGCCACACAACGGGCAAGTATCATTAACGATATAAAGTCGCTCCTAGAAGCCTGTGAACGCCCCAGGGGGCTTCTGCGCTTCTGGAAGGAGCTTGGCTGGCTCACCTAGTCAACCAATCCTCGACGCATAAAGGACCACTCTGAGTCTAAATGCGGAAACCGAAGCCCACAACCAATACCAATACCAAAAAAATACCACTCCGGTCCAACCGGCTCTGCATGGCTCTAGTTTTCGTAACATTATTCAAGTTTGGTGGACATTCTGAAGACGGAACTAAACATACTGTAATTATATTTACTTATTGTTATTAATATACTGTACAGTGTTGGTTGATGTAGCTGTTGTAACATCATTTTTAATTAACTTGGAGCGACTGTCACCAGACCTCCACAAGCCAAGTACCTACTAGTCGATATCGAAGTTCTGTAGATAGACTATTGTCAAACTTTTTAGGGCTCCATCTTCGCGTAACGATTGCCACTAATGTTCGTATAGCAACCGGGACCGACGTCTTAACGTGCTTTTCGAAGCACATCATCACATCACAGCAACAGCCTTTAATAGTCCACTGCTGGACATAAGCCTCTCCTTAGAAAGGAGGTTTTGGCCCACTATACCACGATATACTTTATCTACGAGTATAACAAGTATGTATTTAGAAATATATATGTATGTTTATCAGCAGTCTGGTTACAATAGTACAGGCTCTGCCTAGTTTGGGAGCAGACGGCCGTGTATGACGAAATATGTGAAAATATTATTATATTATAAAGTAAAAATAAAATATCGCGATAAATTTCAAGCATTCTCTTTTTTTTTGACATTGGTAAAAATAATTTTACCTAGACTGTATATACTTTACCGTATGTACTTCACGTCCCCAACCCAAAATTATCCCTCATTATGCCTCTCAAAAGACTTTTTATCCGTGTCAAGAGTACAAGGAAAATCCTTTGCGACCGTACATTGGGTATAAAAAAGGATAAAACCCTTTTATATTCGAGAGTGTCTCCTATTTTATAGCATGATAAATAATGCATTATTGTTTGTTAAACGTACAATACTGATATAATAATTGTACAGGCCCTGCCCAGTTTGGGATCAGACTGCCGTGTGTGAGATGTCTGAGGTTATTATTATAGTGTAATTATAATAAAACTAGACAGAGCCTGAAAATCTATAAATACACACATATAATGGATAAATTACACCCAGACACATAACAAATGATTGTGCTCATCCCACTCAAAGATATCAAACCCTCCGGCATAGCAGTCAGGGTCACTAACGGTCAGTCAAAATTAAGTACAATACTATAGTATACATACATACATATATCTTTAAATATATAATTCTTCTGTGCGTGTGTATGTGACTGAACTCCTAAACTGATAGACCAATTTTGATGAATTTTTTGTGTGTGTTCAAGTGGATTCGAGAATAGTTTCGATTCACAATTCGGTCCACTACAAAATGCTTTTTTAGTTTAAGACATCTATCTGTACAGGTTAACGTCTGTAGGGTCCGTTAGTATAGGCAAAAAATATGCATTATTGTAGTACGGGTGGCAAACCTAAGGAGAACAATTACTTTACTAGTGGTAAAGCTACTAGCAATTTAGGAACGTGTTTTAAATTTTTCATGTTGTAGCTACTGCATGTTCCCATAAATCTACCTACCCAGTCTTTTGTGCACTTTTTTAGGAACTGAAAACCATTGCAGCACTTTCAAATATACTCTAACTCCACGTAATATCAGACTTGTACTGATGTTTTATTACTGCTAGGGTCTGATTAATACTGAAAGGAATCATAAGCACCTAAGCATAAACAACGAAACCAAAAAAAACTCGTTATTTCTCGAAGTATCTATATTTATCTATTTGTATAAATATTTATTTTTATAATATATATGTATAAACTAGGCGTAAAGTTAAAGAATCTAAAGGTCCTAAATGCAATGAAGCTCGGGTTTTGGAAATTTTGTTTGGAAATGGCGAAATTCGGAGAACATCAAAAATCTTTTATATAATAAAACTATAGCGTCATTGAAATGTTGTCATTAAAGAAAAAAAAATACGCCGAATAAACTAGAAGAATAGCTACCTGTCTAATTAATAAAATACAACGTTACAAGGTACTCAATATATAAGTGCCTAAATCAAAAATAATTAAATTGTAATAACCTAACCTTTTGTGATCGATAAAAAAGAATTACCGATTTATTTTTATTTTTGTCTACTGTATTTCTAAAACTCCTGAGCTTCTAAAGAGGTTCAGTATTATAAAAACAATCATTTCTTTGAAAAAAACATTCTTTTGTTTACGTCATTCAAAATACAATTACATAAATACACTTCTCTTACACAGACACCTATTTCTTTATTTTTTATTTTAGCTTTAATTTCTTTTTTATTCAAATTCAGACAAAAGACTTGAAAGTTCTATTTGACATCAATATTTAAATTCAGAAGAAGTCTTGATCAATGAAAAATTATAAAAAATAGACAACAGCACATTAAATTATATTATTAGTATATTTCCTAATAAAAATAAAAACACAGACCACACAATGTTAGGTCACACAAAGAAAATAAACAAAAATACCTTTTTGAGGCCGGCGTTCTCTTCGACAATAATGTATAATCGTAGAGATTTGAGCTTGAAGGGTTGTTGTTAATCGGCGGCGGGTAATATGAGTCTTCATCTCTGTAATTATTGTTGACTAAAGCCGACTTCAAAGGTAACAACTCAACAGTGTCGTTGGAACGAGGTTCGCGTGATGTTGTCATAGCGGGACTAGCATCGTGTGAATACGCCGGCTGCTTGCAGCCTACTGAAAGATGTGTCCTTGAAAATGCTGCAGTGTAGTGCTGCGCAGGGTATCTTTTGGTGTCGACGGCACCGCTCAGCCTGTAATGATAATGAGTTAAAATAGCAGATACTATGAGTAGGTATTATAATAAAAGTCTATTAATCAATTTCAGCTAAAATTAGAAATGAAATTATTCTATTTATCGGTGTTCTTCGAACTCAATCTATATCCTTTGGCTTGTTTTAGAGGGAAATACTCGTATATCTTTTAGAACGTTACTGCAGTTGTTACTCTAATTTTATGCAAATTTTCTTAAGATAGTAATGAGCATGACACGTCTTGTATAACACTTGTTCAGTAAAGGAGTAATTAACTTAAAAAAGTTCAAAGACGTCATGATGAATTATAGTAAACAGTATTCTTCGGACCTAATTTTTTCTCCCTTAAGGGCCTTAAAGCACAGCACGTTTCTGCTTTAATTAGACCTGATTTTCTACTATGAATGCTAATCGGACATAAGCTTGCAAAGTTCAAGAAACACTAGTGGAAAAATAAGCGTGTAAGAAGGCTTAATATGCGCGCGAAACAAGAGTGTGTAGTAGTCTTGTCTCCTCACACATAACTGCAAGGAAGAAAAAAACACTAAAGATACAAAGTACCAATATCTCCAAACAAAGGTGATTCAAAAACTATCGACATACAAACATACTGCCCTTCAAAATTAATAGATAAGAGTAATCATTGTAGACCTGTATCGGAACACCACTAGTGATCAGGGGGAGTTGCCAGGCTGTTCCGGGGCGAATCCCGGGCCGCGCACGCGCTCTTCATTGCGCGAACTGTCACTTCAACCATTCCTGTATTGCGAGACGAGTTACATTTCGTTTTTGGACTTCTTTTTCTTCTTTTGTCACAACAGAATGAAAATGGAATGAACAAAACCTCTTATATCTAATAAGTGCATTTTAAAATCATATTGACCGTCTGAAAACTAATGAAGTGTTTTCTTTCAGTAGTTATTAGAGCTTCCAATCACAATCTTATCGGAATAATGAATGAAATAATTTAATATTGTACTGAAATTATCATTACTTCAACCTTATACCTTAATAACCCTGTTTGCTAAGTAGGTAGATGGTTCTGTGTTCTGTTCTGTGTTCGTAAACCTTTTTTCTGTACGGAAGTCCCCTCAGATGTCATCCACCGGTGGGGTGGTTATGCCGGGCTCGAACCGAGCAAAAACGGCAAGCCGTCTCGGGTACCAGTTGCAGGGGAACCATTTGTACCCTCTAAAGGGTACTCATTAGTTCCTTTACATTTTAAATGCCTAATTCATGAAATTAATAAAAAGTAAAATAAATGTGCATATTATTATTTGGCATGTCGAATATTGTTGTCACTTCCCGCCAGGTACCTTAAGAACCGGAGCAGTGGCGATAGACACGAAAAAAAATGTTCGGAACTGTTTACCCTAACTTAAACTAGAAATCTGAATAATATATGTTTTTGTTTTTTTAAGTTTTAATATCTTAACTACTCAACCGATCATCATAAACCATGTATTCCAATAGTGTCATAATCTGATATGTTGAACGTAAACAATGCACATATAATCTTATCAAATCTTCATCAAAGAAATATATATTCCACAAGTGAGAAGTTGCCGCGTTTAGCGAGGGTTGTTTTTTGGTCTCCTTCCACGTTCAATAAAAAAAAAATTCAAAGACAAGCCCTACTTGTTTGTAGTTGAAGAGCTGGGTCACCTATTTCTTTATGGTAGGTATAGAGGGGAAAAATAGGAGACGGGTCACCTAATGGAAAGTGACTGCCGTCCCCCATAGACACCTGCACGAGTGCATTGCCGCCCTTTCAGTCCTTCCCCCCAGAACCAGCGGGTAGGAGGACTCTGTGAAAAGCAACGAAAGAACTGTTTCACACCGGTTTCCTGTGAGGCCCAGGTATCAATCCGGTCGAGCCTGGCTCATATGTGCCGAATAGACATGGGACAAAATCACAGTGAAATTTATCGTTCGATTATTTCGTACGCAGGTTAGGGTTGCTACTTACTCACGCGTTGTTGCCAATAAGCTGTTTTTGTTGGTGCATGAAGACCGTATTTCACCTATTTAACAGTAAATCTACTGATTTTTTTATTACATATAAATATAATGGTATTTATATGTAATAAAAAAACTAGTTTTACTGTTAAATAGCGTCTAACCTACCTACCTAGCAACCCTAACATCCGTACGCAAAAATTGAATGAAAAAATTCAGTTCACTGTGATTTTGTAACATGTCTAGTGAGGAAGTACACACTCTCTCACACTATCGTGGGATATTCAGAGACCTACAACTACATTTTAAATGTACTTTTTAACTAGTAATCAAGAACAATATTGACTTGACTGCACGGATGGCGTAGTGGTTTAAGCGGTCGCCACGCCGCTTCCTACTGCTCTGAGTGTTGTGGGTTCGATCCCCACGTGGGTCACCACTTAGTGTGTTGAACAAATCGTTGTTCTGAGTCTGGGTGTTCTTTGTGTCCGTTTCACGTATGTTTGTAAAGTCCCCGATGCCACAGGATATACAGAGTTACTGGGTAAGTCGACCTAAGTACTTTAAGGGGTTGTAGTTGTTATCATTTCTAATAGATTTCAGTATGAAATACCATATCCAAAACCCAACCATTTTCAAGATATTGAACTTTTACGATTTTTATAAAAACTGCGCAATTTTGCCTCATTTTTTTTTAACTTATATCCTTTATTTTATGTCTTTTTGTGTAGTTGATACGTTGTGTAACTTAACCGACTGGGCCGAAGTAGATGATTAATAAAAGCAAAAAGAACATTTTATGTAAATAAAAAAAAATTCATTAAGAATATAAGTTTGCAAACTTATAGGAACCGTATGCAAAAACACCCAAACCAACTTGCAAGGAATCTAATGAAGGAGAAACCTGGCATAACTTTCAGAAGATTAAGGAGACCAGCGCCGCAAGATCTATTGGACACATAGATGCTTCAACATAGTTGGGCAAATCACTGGATTTGCTCCAAACACGTCCTCATACAAAATACTTAAAATCCAGCTAAATGTTGAATAGACAGATTGCAGGAATTGAGGGAGTTAAAAAAAATAATTCACGAATATTTAAAAAAAAATCGGTAGCAGTAAAACTGCAGATATGTTAAAAAATATGTACGTATTGTCAGTTTTCTAAAAAAGGTATCATAGTCTAGGATAGTATGATGATCGACGGGACCGCGGGCCGCCAGAGAGTGGGGACCTCTGGTGGCAGATTAATTGCTGCGGTAGGGGAAAGGATGGCAGCCTGATCGCACTGAAAATGTGATCGAGCTGCAACATCTGAATAGGCTGAGTGGCAGGGAGAAGCCACTGGCTTTCCCTGAGATGGGACTTAGCTAGGTGCGGCGTCGATCTGGGGGACCTGAAATCACATGGCCCGGGTTCTCCCCAGGGCGGGGCGCCTGAGGCTGGCCGTCGGAGTGGTTTTTTGTGTAATCACCACATACTCCTGGCTCCTGTATCCCCAGGGAGCCGGGGATCCGAAGGGATTTTCCACTCCGTCAACAAAAAAAAAAAAGGATAGTATGATGATAATTATGAAAAAGAAAAGAAAAAAAAGTCTTAGGTGAAAAACCGGGAGTATTAAGAATTAGCGTACAACCCGGTAGTCCCTAGTTGAAAACTTGGCTTGTATTTTTGGACTGTTTCGTTTTCTATTCATGACTAACTATTACTAACTGACCTCTGTACTGTTGACTACTGACCTTGTATTTGTACTTCTGATACTGTTAAAGATAACGACCTATACGAACGAGGAATATGCTGACATTTTGATTTGTTACGGATACTGCCAATGCGTATTCGCACGATCCACTCAACCAACTTATTATTAATTAGAATTCAGACATTCTTTCTCTCTTCTCCTATAATTCGCAGTGCAACCACCATCCTGAAACCTTATGCCGCGAATGAGATGAGATCAAATGGTTAATCATCAAGTAAGTTAATTGAATTTTGTACCTAAAAAGGTTTCGTAGTGTTCTCGGGGAGAAAAAAAAACCAATCAAGTGGTTTGACAATACCCATCTACATATTCGAGGCAAATAATTAACGCTGTGTTAATTAGTTATACGGTTTTTATCAAGTTTGGACTACTCATGACCATGAAATATCTCAGAAATAAAATAACGGGTCTACATAAATCTTTAGAAATCCAATCTCTTCAAAGTATTCTCCTTCTTCAATAACTTGTACCAGCGTACATGGGTATAGGCCCGCAACATTCACAGCATACTACATTTGCCGCTGTGAGAGTCTAAGTTCTAGGGCAACAATATTGGTTGACGTTGTTCGAACCAATCTAAATCGTTGAATTATCTCGTTGCTTTCTTCGTCATCTTTATCAGTGAAACGTGATCTACGCAGATCAGATCGTCGCCTTGAAACCCGATCGAATTCCTATGCGATGTTTTTTTTGCTTTTCATCGAGTGAAGGTTACCGGAAGCCTAATCCCCCCTATTTGTGGTTTTGGGGCATTCAAAAAGGACAGCAAAGCACTTGTGTCTCTTGAGCTGTTGGTATTAATGGGTGGCAATGGTTCAGTTACCGTCAGGTGAATGTAAGAAGGTGCAGTGGTATCGTATGCGGCTGCTGTGCTGAGGTCTCGGGTTCGATTCCTGTGTAGGACCAAATGTTTGTATGAACTGCAAATATTTGTGCTGGAGTTTGGGTGTTTTCTATGTATAATATGTATGTACTTACAAACATAAAGTATATAAGTTTTCTATCTGTCAATCTCATCATAGTACGAGCTCTGCTTAGTTTAAAACTAGATGGCGTTGTGTGTCAGATGTTGGCAAAATATTTTGACTTATACATGAGATAAATACAGATGCATAAATTATGCTTACCTTTCTCTTGCATCATAGCTTATACTTTGGTGTCTCAATAAAAAACGCAATAAAGAGTCCCCATTACGACATTTGTAAGATCAAGAGTAGATGGAATTGAATTTTAAAAGACTTTTTATTCACACCTCAACAATTATTTTATTACGAAAATAAAATTGAACTAGAGGGCTTTAATTTGTAGTTAATTATTATATAGATCTCCATCTTTCTAATAGTTTGTTCATTCATATTAAAGGATACACGTAGTTTGGCCTTCATAATGATCAAACGCAAAAAGTAAATTCCTAATAATGTATTTTATTTATTACTAGGTACCCGCGACTTCATTCGAGTTTAATTTGAATTTTAAATGTGTGTTCAATTTAAGCGCTGCCTTAGTGGTGCAGTCCTTGAGGCCTCGGGTTCGATTCCCGGACCGTGCAACAAAATTTTATTGGGTTTTTCTGAGAGAAAAAATTGCTTAAGTTACTTCTTATATAGATAGCTACCTGGTTGTAAAATATTCAGAATGTAAATTTTCTTCCTACATTTTAGGTAAATGGTACTTATTCGTGAATAGTCACTAAATGTAAAAAGTCGTCATGAATTTGCATTGTAAACTCTTAATGACAGTCTGTTCAGATTTTGTAAAATAGATTTGAGATTTGACTAGCATGTTGTAACAGGCTACAAACAGTTTAGATTTTTTATTGTTTTGATATTCTAAAAATCTGATGATATTCTCATTATGAAGCCCAGTGTTTTTGAGGCTTTCAATACTGCATGTACTCTTGAAAAATAAGTTTAGAATGAATGAAGCGAGACTCTCAGGTCTGTTATTACATTATACATTATTGTCAAAGACATTAACCCTTGTAACTTATGACTGTGAGGTTCAACACTAGTATACTAGAACATAGTTAAGGTTCATTTTTTATATGAACCTTAAATATTGCAGGGAAGGCCTCATTTCAAACCGAAATTGTTATTGATTGTTCTGGAAAATTGATATAGGCTGTTGTTTTATATCAACAACCCAACAACAACAACAATCCCTATAACAACCCGCCTGGCTAGCGTGGTATTGTAGGCCAAACCTTTCTAGAAAGAAAGAAAGAAAAATACTTTAATTGGCACATTTTACAGGATTGTGATATAATTACAACAGAAACATGTATAAATTACATCTGTACCGATATGGACCACGGCTCAGCATAATGCTAGGCGCAATGCACCTAGCACTGGTTTTCAGCGCAGCCCAAGGGTGTTGTCAGCGTGTCTGTTCAATAGTGTAAATATACGATCATTATGTTGTTTAGTATGGTAGATTAGAAAGAAATATTGGTTTGAAAATATTCTGAGAACGATAGTAATTGCATAATAATTTGATTGATATAAAATCAAATAAATTTAATAGTAATTGCAAAACAATTTGATTGAATTAAAACAATTTGATTGAATTAAAACATTTTGACTTTGATAGTAAAAATAAAACAATTTGTAGTGAATAATAAAATAAAGTGAGATGTGACATATTATAAGAAAAGGCATATGTCCAGCAATTCAATTCAATTCAAAGTATCTTTATTTCATAAACAAAAAAAAGTTTTGAAATTGTTTTTATGTACACTGTAAAGTCGTATCGATCAACACACACACAATAGCAGCGATCTCTGTTTTGTCAAATAGTTATCAAAATAAATTTATTAAAAATTATACTAATACAAAATCTATGATATGCCTGTGCTGATCCGCAAATGTCCGTCCGTTTTGCGATTTTCAGATAGATACAATGGCTTCTTGAAATATACCACAACCTTGTTTTGATGTGTATGCCAGTATGTCCGTTATTAAGGACTAAAAGGTAAAGAGACAATAAAGAGAAAAATAAGTTTAATAAAAAAAACAAATAAAAGAGAAAGTGTAGTGAAACATAAAAAATAGAAAAGAAAAATAATAATAACAAAAAAACACTAGCCCACATCACATTTCCACTTAAGAAATAGGTGAAAATGTGGTGTGGACTGTGGAAATGTGATAGTGACTATTAAAGGCTGATAATTAATTTTTACCGATTGTTGCTTTGTAGAGGTAGCATTTTTGGACCAAGATGTCATTTTTGGAAGGGTACCCAAATAAATTCATACTCTATGGGCAAAAAGTAATATTTTTTCTCTATGATAACATGTTTATCGTCAAAAGTGACAGCTATTTTTATGTATTTGTACCTATTTGTACTGTGTAATGTGTAGATTTTACAGCTAATGACAAGTTTGTATTAGTCACTCTTATTGATTTTGATTTTTTTATAAATTCAGAATTCGTGCTCGTACAAGGCAGGTTAGTATAGACAAGTTTTCAAGGCATATCCTGCATTTACAATGTAAAGAAACGTATAGATCTATCGATAATTCCCGAAAAACCATTTCATTATTTCTCAATCATTTTAGTTGAAAAAGATAAGATTTAAGGAAAATGAGTGGAAAACTAAAAGATTAAATTTTTCAAAACCCATTAGAAAAAGTAACTTCTAATTATCGCTAAATAAACTATGGTCGGTAGATAAAAATATCATGAAAGCGATTGTTCTCCATTTTTAACCGCAGCTATCGCAATCAGGTAAAGGCAAGACTTCATGATACCAGTAGGTTCTTACTGAGTACATGGTCATCATGGTAATAATAATATTATGCCAGATCTATGATCCATGAATTAACAAATTGCACAATCTTAACATAATATTGATAACTATCAAATTTATAATTTAACAAATATAAGAATATTAATAAACAAAACCATTTAGAATTAATTGATATTTAGAATAATAATTGAATTGAATTTTTATTATAATTGAATTAAATCATACATTTATAGACATTAATTTGAAGACATTGAAGTAATTGATTATGTTATATAAACACATCACAGATAGAGAAATAAAGTGCAAATCTCAATAATAATAATAACTTCCTACATCTGACACAGGGCAGTCTGACCCCAAGACAGAGCCTGTACTATAGTAACTAGACTGCTGATAAACATAATAATAATAATGATAAACATACTTACACATATATTTCTAAATACATACATATTATAGACAAATTACACCCAGACACAGAACATATGATCATGCTCATCACCTAACTATTTATAATAGGCAGAAATCGAACCCTCTGGCTTAGCAGTGAGGGTCACTAATGGCCAGTCAATATTAATCTCATATATCTTTAAATATATAATTCTTGTGTGTGTGTGTATGTGACTGAACTCATAAATGGATAGACCAATTTTGTTTTTTTTTTTGTGTGTGTTCAAGTGGATCTAAGACAACAAATGATCATGCTCATCACACAAATAAGTGTAATTTTTAAAGTGACACAATATGGTAATAAGAACAATAACAATAATTTTTATCTCTTTCCAGAACCATGGCACTGTCACCTAATCCTCTAGATTTAATCATAATAAACAGAGGTGCACATGCTGGAGACGGACTGTGGGATCAACCCCAATCATCATCAGCAGCACCACAACCATCACCACTACCGCCGACACCTCATGAAACAAATACTAGGGTAACATAAGCCATAATCTATATACTAGCTGTCCCCTGCTATGGTACATTGTGGTTGCAAAAAATAGATAAAAGCCATCTTTAAAGTATGTAGTATATTATGTCAAAATTTGAGCTCAATCAGTGCAGAACTTTTTGAGTTTTTGAAGCGTATACAGACCGAACGGACAGAGAAAATGTGTCAAAAATTCTTTGTACCAGTCATCATCATCATCAACAGCCTTTAACAGTCCACTGCTGGACATAGGCCTCTCCTTAGAAAGGAGGTTTTGGCCTACCAGTACCAGTCTTTAAACAAATATGGCTCATGGATACATTTACATTATTTAATGTTTACGTACAGATACAATATGTACAAGAAATGTACTCGGTGTTCACCCTCAAGCACCTGAAGACCCCCTGTACTCCAAATAAATGAATAGCAATGAATAATAATACTCATTCCAAAGACATTATAGCACATTATCACATGACTCATCATCTATGTGTCATTAATTATTATAGATCAGACATGTGAAATAAGTTTGTAATGTTTGTGTATTTTTAATGTTATGTCGGAAATGTTATGCATGTCCGAGACTGGATAGGGATATATTACATTTATAATTAAGTTATAAAGTCAAAACCTGATATAGCGACATTGAAGGGACCGTATAGTTGCCGACGTCATATCCGATAGTTGTTATAAGCAATACACATACATACAGTTACATTAGTTGTGTAGTTATATTATTATAGGTACCTACATATCTATCTAGTATAGGTATAGGTTATGTATGTGAACTTGTTGTCAAATGAAATGTTAGAAAAGAAATAAAAATATTTATTAAGAAATAATTAGAATAGTCTAAATAGAATAGAATAATCTTTATTGTACACCAATTCAGGACATTATACATACAATAGTATTCCAAGTTAATGACCATGTACAAATATATGTACAAATATTCCTTCAATGCTTATCAATAAGATTTAAAATCGTCCGTATTGTTTTGTTTTGCGGGGACAAGAAGCGGTTGGTCGTTATAGTCGATGAATATCGATAAAGTTTCGTCGTTGTAAGCGATATGTCACTGTATCCGATGTTGTTATAAGCGGTATGTTTGCTGAATAGTTTACTAGAGATTCCGGCGGGACTTTACAATCTGGCTGTAATAACCGATCGGTCGTTGTAAACGATGTCGTTATAATCGGTTTCGACTGTAGTTTTGATAGAGACATTTTAACAGGAAAATATAAAAGAAAAATGATGGTTTTATTGTTTCAAAAGTTTTTAATAAAGACCTACAGAGCTAAATTCCTACAAGGTACATTTTGTTTACCACATTGTATTACTACAATCATGAAAAAAAAAGGTTAGTTATTTAATTTATAAGTACAATAACAGTTTAATTAAAAATACAACATCACAAGTAATTTAGACTCAGGACTCATTATTTGAGTTCCATAAACTTAATCAAGTTAGTTAACGGATTTGGATAAATTATTGTATGTGCAATCTATACCTACGATTGTGGATGTGGATATCCTATACCTACGGTTTCGGTGAAGGAGCTCTAGAATATCTTTGTCTTAACTAATTGATGTGGTGAATTTCTTATAGTTTACTATTTTTTTGAAGATTTCTGTGTACTGGTTCTTGACTGTTTGTGTGCTAAAGTACCTTACTGCTTAATTTTAGGGCGCTAATGAGAAGAACTAAAAACTTTAATATTGTTATACACTCACGCCTACATCTCCGAATTTGTATGGCATATCAAAATGATCGCAAAGCAAGGGCAGGGGGTTATGAGGAGTCATGACCCATGACCCTTGCTTTGGGCTGATTTTAGCTTGTATATGTGCTCCAATTTGTGTAAATTGGAGCGTGTCGTGAACCTAAACCGATGGGAGGGGTCAACTCCCCACTCCCTCTGGGAAAATGAACAGCTTATTTGCTCCTATCGCAATGTATCTTACTACAGTTTTACCAAGGGTTTCCCTAAATTTCTTTAAAATTTTATATTTGTCTGTATATTCTGATTTAGGTAGACTTATTTATCACATCAGATAAAACGGGACCATATCATATCATCATGATCAAAAAACGTGTTGCGCCTTAATTTGTATAGAACTAAATTGACATAGAAGCGTGTTGGGCTTGGTAACACTGTGCTCCATATTGTTATAGGCCAAGAATTGTTTATTCTGTAGGAGGTTTAAGTATATTTTCAGTCTACAGCGGGCTCTAATTTACAAAAAGCCTGCTTTTTTCATACTTTCTGTAGACATGGCCAAATTCTTATTGAATCATTTTTTTTACAGAATGTATATGGGTATGTATCCCCCATATATAGTTGTCAAACTACAGAAGCTACCAAGCTGTGCATTTATGAAGCCTGCAAAAAATTAAAAGACTCCGATGAATTTCATATTGGAGGCACTTACTCAGGGACCGAACCAGAGTTTTGGTTCCACTATACAACATCATATTGCCACGGAAATAATCACTTACTCAATCTATTCGTCTACCATAGAAAAGCTGGCAATTTCTCCGTACAAGTGTCTGACTCAAACCAACTCACTCTAAAGAAGGTTCTGGAAGATGATGTACCACATGTGGAACTTCCGAGTACTCTGACAGCAAGCAAAATATTTAGATCTACAAAGCCCAATCAAAATTATTACTTAAAAACATACTGCTTCAACAAAGAACTTGATAGTTTTAATCCATCAAGCACACTCATAATACCCATAAAAATTGTAGTGGATCCCAAGTATGTTTTAAATGAGAATATTGTCAATTCAATGAAATTGCAACACGATTTGAGTGCACTCTTAACAAAACAAGAAAAGACAGACTTCACTCTTGAATCTGCTACTCATAAGCAGTTCCCAACTCATAAGATTCTTTTAGCTGCTCACAGTTCTGTCTTGAGGAATATGATTAAGAGCTCAAAGCTTAAGTCTCTGTTTATAGATATAAGTGATAATGATATGGAATTACTTCTGGAATTTATATACACCGGCACTATCAAGAATGTGATGAAACAAGACTGTTTGAAACTATTAGAGATAGCAGATAAATTTCAACTCAAACCACTGTTCATGTTGACCCAGCACACTATTGGAGATCAGATAACGATCGGCAATGCTGTTGAAGTTGCTGTTATAGCCAAGAAGTATAAGCTAAAGGAATTAGAGAATAAGGTTTTCGAATTTATAATTAAGAATCCAGAAGTTATGAAAACCAGCGCATGGACAAATCTTAAAGATGTTGAATTAACCAAGTACCTGTTTCAATATATGCATACTATGAGAAACTGATATCCTCAAGAAAACTCGCTTCTGAAACAAATGCAGTCGTGTTGTATCCAATAGATTTGTTTCAGAAGGTGAGTTTTTGTATCCGAAAATGAATGAGAGAGACAATTGAAATACTTTTGAGTGTGTAGTTAAGTGTATACAGTGTATTTAGTGTATGTGTATCATTCTAGTTCTTGGAACAAAAAAGTATAAATAATCTTAAATATGGAGTCATGTTATGGTATTTTGTAGTTTTCTTTGAATGTTTAAGTTTTTCCATGTTATGTTTGATTACGTAAATAACTTATTGTAACATTGTAATTCTATGGAACGCGATGCTAATGTTTGTATGTTATATATGTTGGTGAACAATAAAATTATACAGGTGTTACTTTGAGGTGTGGTCAAATTCTAGCATTAAGCGCTAACAACTTTGGGAAAGGTCCAGATGTTTTAAACTGCATAATTAAACTTTTAAATTGACTGAAAAAGGTAATATTTGTAGAAAAGAACTTTGATAATGTTGATAGAATGTCCAGGTTATTATGAAAATTTCTGCAAAAAAAAAAACATTGAAATTAACATAAAAAATATAACAAAAATGAAGAGATAATGAGACCTACACTAGAAAATTAAAAAATTAAAATGTAGTTTTGTTTTTAAAGTTAACCTATTTGTAGGCTACACAACGCTACTACAATTTGTCCACACCTTTATGACAATGTATATGTACACTGTATTAACCTTAGTCAGTTCATTGATATGTAAACACGTCAAATGACATATCTAATCATAGACACACACACATTTATACCTGTATACATGTGTTCTGTAACAATGTATTCTGGTGAGTATATTATTATATGTTTACATGTGTGTGACCTGTAAATAACTCGTTTACATACATTTATAATTTTTAATGTTACTATAATAAAAGTCATAAGTCTCAATTTCTCTAGTAATTAGGTCATTAAAATCACAGATATTTCGTATACTAACCAGATATTTCGTTTGCCGTGTGTACATACCCAAAGTATGGAATTAACCTGATTATGTAACTTATAATAGAATATAAAGTACCAATGCATCTAGGAGTGGAGCTAGGAGCTTTAAAAATATGGAAATGAAGTTCTGGTTTCGAAGATTAATAAAAAAAAAAAGTTGGTTTTATGGTTATTAAACGATTATATATGTGTAAGCTATGTATAAAGTAAATGTTACAGTTAAATTTCTTAATCGGTCAAAAATACTTTTAACAAAAACAAAGAAAAGTACCTTTGACTGAAAATCATTTGTATGATTGTTATCGTTATATTATTATCTTTTGTCAATAGTTATTTCGTTTGAAAATTTATGGAAAATAGTAGTTCTGACTAAAGCCAATAGTCAAAAGTACCTACAGCGTGTGTTAATATAATTTTTTACTCATTAGAATAAAGAAAAATATCTAAGCTTACCTAATACTTTTATGCACTACTATCAGACAAAATTTACTTTTTACTGGTTTAAATGTAATAAAAGATATCTAGCCTAATCTCACCTAACAATAGTTTTAAGACAAAATACCATTGACTAAATTCAGCCAAACGTATTTTTCACTGGCTAAGTATGGACTGCAACATGGAAGTCAGTCCATCCTTGACCATAAAGTCCATGTAGTAAATGGGTATTTTGTTTTTTTACTTACAAATACAGAAAGATAGTAAGAAAAAAACGTTTATTTGCACAGAACACAGGTGGTATAGCCCGATGCAAACTTAATTACCTCTCTGAAGTTAGCTGCACACACAGGTGTGCACAGGTACCTACAGTCAAGTCGACTCGACTGTACGTAGACAGGAATATGCGCGCATGTGCAGTGTACGGATGTAACTCGCACACAAAAAAGCATGCGTGTCGAGTGTCGCCCTGCCCCCGCGTTTTTGACGTCCCGCTGCTGTCTATTATTGTGTTCTGCGCATCGAAACGCACGATGTTCCGAGCCGCCATTAAGTTTGCATCGGACTATATCAGATTTAACAATGGTGCATGTTTCAAGCTCTATTCTGCCTGTATTAGGCATGCAAATATTTATAGTTATAAACACAAATACCATCATCTACAGCCTTTACTAGTCCGCTGGCTGGACATAATCCTCTCCTTAGAAAGAATGTGTTGGCCTACTATACAATGCTGGCCAGACGGAATGGTATAGGCTTTGTATCATGTTGTCCTTCTCTTTGCAGTACTGTTGTCCTGCGTAGTTTGCTACTTTAGCTTAGCCGGCTTTTACGAAACCCACGGGATGAACAGAGGTGGTGACACTTTATATTCTCAATCCATCACCACACAGAGAATACGAAGCGGTTTAATCGTGTAGGTGGCCGAGATTCTCGCAGGCTTTCTTGTCACGATATCCCAGGTCCCCTGCATTAACCCGCTTGTGAGAGTCCGGTATACCACGGCGTCCTCGGCTCCAGTGAGGTGATATCAACACCCCCACATGACACTGAAAAAATACTGCCTTTTTCATGAAGTTAATCCAATTGACTCCATTCGATGAAGTATTATAATTTAGATGCGACATACACGAACACCGCGGCTCCCAAAAATATATAAAATATCTTACCCTCGCGAAGCAAGGGAAAGAAAATAAACTCCTCGATACGAGTTACCTGTTAAAGGAAGATCAATAATGTCAGTTGCGTTACGATTAAGTGCATAATTTGCCATTTCAGAGTACAGGCAACACATCCATACTTTCTTTATCATTGTCTCAATAGCTATGTAAAGTACTTAGAAATGGCAAAAACTATTGATATTAATCCTTAAGTATATTTTAAGCTAAAGAAACAAATGTATCATATAATATAATGTTTTTTAATAAATACCATAGAGTGAGTACATAATATTAGTCTCACGAATAAAAAAATAAATGTTTTAGTAATAGTGGTCTGTGATAGTAGTATGAATGGAAAGCACCACGGAAGCGGCGACATTGAAGGAATTATACCGAGGGTCACAATTAGGCGGCTACACCCAACATTTACTTGTCTAGATGGATTGATCAAGTTGATTAACCAAATACGTCTTTAATTTCATAAAGTTAAAGACGTATTTAGTCAATCATTAATGACAGGATTTCAACACAAATACTACATATAAAATGTGTGTTGAAATCCTGTCATTAATATTTTACCGTAAAAGATAGCTTTAGGCATGGGCAGCATAGGAGAACACGGGGTACAGCTGTCTATAAGTGGAAGCGATACAGGCAACGAGAGAGATGAATGCCCGATATTTCCCTCTGTCTTTTTTTAGCTAAGCTGCGATTGGCCTTATTAACCCCTCTGATTCCCTAGCCAACCAAAGAGCTCGACTAGAAAGATATAGAGGGGACTATCTACTATCCATCTGTTTCGTTGCCTATTTTGCAAGATTCTTCTAGCCGAACCATATAGTTCCACTAATAATCCTACGTATGTATGTATGGAAAAATTAAACTTCTGGCGCCAATGAATTTTTATACAACTTCAAAAGAAGACAACCAAACTTTCTTGTTTTTTGGGCAATTTACACATGATCATTGTTTCACAAAATCGATATTAACTGCAAAAGCCATTTACGTATAATGCGGTTTAAGTGTGCTCGCCCACATAAGTGCACAGTTTTTGAGAAATCAAAATACTGTGATTTGTAATGTGCATATATCTAACGATTTAAACTAATAAGTTCACGCCTTTTTGTATTAAAAACGCTTTAAATGGAGAATAAATAAAAAAAAGAGCAGCCATTTGAAATAACTATGTTAATTATTTTGACATAACTTTTTTAATTCTATATCTGTAAATATGGAAATTGACATACAAGTGAAAAATAGGGTTTCTTTTAATATGCAATAAAAATAACAACTAATAATTACACAATTTTCTAGAACATGCTTCATTTTCCTTTGAGAGCCTATCAAACAAATACGGAATAATTTAAAATCTAAAATGTTTTTTCAAAATATTTTTTCTTGAATGTAGTAATAATATTTAGACAACGTAGTATCCAAATATGGTAAAAACTGAATTTTGTATTTTAAACCGACGTTATTCTACGATCATGATGATTTTATTAACTGTTGACAATTATCTACAAAAAAAGTGATGAAAAAAGATGTTTCTAAAAATTATAAGTTTTGGTCATTTTTTTTTGGTTTAGCATTAACTGGATGATTGGATAATTGCTGCTGTAATACAGTCTAGTCATATACATGTAATAGACCCTACAACACTAAAAATACCATTATGTAGAATAACCATCTCATCTATGGCTCTCTCTATCTCTGCCAGTTTTTTTTGTAAGTCCAATTGACATATAATTAAATTAACACAATAAATTATGTTAACCAAATAATCAGTGTAGCTCTCGATGTTAGCTTCAAACAATAAATAAAATAAAAATATGCAAGTGTGTTTTGATTTATACCTCTGTTCTTTTATTTTTTTCACAGTTATGTATCTAAATTAAAAAAACGAGCATTCGGATATATAACAGAAGAACTGAGAAAACCAAGTAGGTAGAATAAAAAAATGTAAACAAAATACATAATTATGTTAAATCTCTAACGGAAGCCACGTTAAGCTCTTTTTTACTTAATTGCAAGAAGGCGAAAGGGCGTGAGGAAAGACATGATAAACTGAAAACCTCGAAAATAATTCTTGATTCTTGAAGTTTTACCTAGAGAGGCTGTTGCTTCAAAGAACTAGTTACAAGCATTACGAGTATATCCAAATTTTATCTATACCAGGCTGGCAATTAATCTTTATAGAATCTGATATTAAAGTGATGAGATGTTCAAAATAATCGAGTTACATAACTCACATTCAAAGTTGTGGGTTCGCTTCTGTCGTTGGTAAAGTACAAATATTGTATGATGAGCACGACAAATATATAATTGTGTTCTGTACCTGGATGTGATCTATCTATAGTACCTATGTATGGATTTAAAAACATAAATAAATATTTATTTTCAAATAAATGTGCCTGAATGACGGTAACTAGCTGTAGTTGGCACAAGGTGGGCGTAAAGAGCCCAGTCCAAAATGGCCGTTGATGGGCCATGCTCCGCAATGCGCAATAGTAGGCCATCATCAAGTAGGTGTTAAACAATACTGCATACCTCATTGTTGCCTGGCGAAACATTTGCGATGAACGTAGAATTACGGCCTCGGGTATTTATTTGTATGCGGCTCCGATTGATATCCTTACCTGTATTATAAATTCTAAAACTGCTAAAACTAATTGATTTTGAAACCAATTGAAATTGATTCACACTTACGAAGCATATTCAAACGCTTATTACGTGTATTTTTAAGAGGTCTATGAAATAGTGTAAATATTTAGAGTTTAATGCTATTGGTTACTAAATAAGATTTTTTTTCCCCTTTTCAAATGAGTAATTTTTTTAATTTCAAATTTTTATTTCTAGAAATCTATGTGGTATTTTCAAACAGGAGTTTTTCTTAAACATTTGTAAAAATGAGTTGTAAACTTTTGATTAAGAAAAACGAGCATGTCCGATTTTAAGGCCTCTTGACGTACTGTGTGACGTGATAACGTGAAAACAGACGAACAAACTAAAAACTTGAAATAATTATTATATTTAATTTTAGATTGCATGAAATTAATCCTGCGTTTAAGGATTGCCTTAAAATCTTAAATTTTAAAATAAATTCTTTACTTTAAATGAAACTCCTAAGTTTGTCTACGTACGTGGCCTAAGTCAGTGATTTTCAAAAACAAATTCAAGCAAACCTTGAGTTCTAGCCGTCATTGTGGGCTATATTATTGAAGTACTCTAAGATTATTTTAACTAAAATGATTTTTAATAGTTTCGTTGGCTTGAATTTTAGAACACTGCATGAAAATCACTCAGGTTCTGCACACTCTTGCATCTCAAGTCTGAGTCATGATCATAAACACTCCGTGATCGGTGTTATTCCGTACATCATTATTGCGGATTGCGGGACAGGCACAGTAAAGGCACGCTTGTTATCGCTAAAAATGAAGTTAAAGAGAATCCTGATAGTGAATCTGTCCTACATATTTTTTCAAATCGGATTATCAATACTTACAACGTAAAGCGAGCTTTGTGAAGATAAGGTGGAGTTTGGTTTGGACTGACAGCAATTACTTTCAAGAATGAAGTCTAGACCTAAATACCTGAGATGCGTATTAATAAAAAGTCCAAAAGAATGAACATAATGTTTGAAGTTTGTATTTTGTATACATCAAAGTGTACTTTTATATAAATCCATAGACAACGTTATCTATATTCTGTGACACCAACACAGTAAATTGAAATTTCTCTCTCCCTCATCCCAAGTACCCTCCCGTCAAGCGTGGCTAATCAAGGCACGAAAAGGTGAGGTTTGTCATCATTTTATTGCATTAAATTCTGTTTATTTCACGTACATCTACTCATAATTCTTGTGAAATTGATATTATTCGTCTAAAGTACGCTGTGAAAATCGAAAAAGCTACAACAAAAACAGGTGAAATCATAGGAATGCTTAGAATTTAGTATTAACAGTGTGGAGTAACAAGCGTTGGATTTTTTACGTCCGAAACAGTGTACGGAAACGGTTAATGCTTACAAATATCTTTATTTTAGGAAAATGAGCAGCTCGGAGGAGGTATCATGGATTTCATGGTTCTGCGGGCTGCGGGGGAACGAGTTCTTCTGCGAGGTAAATACTTGGATAATTAACGAATTGTGTTATGATTTCATAGAATATTGATCCAACATATTTCGTTTTAGGTGGACGAGGATTATATAAATGATAAATTCAACTTGACGGGACTCAATGAGCAAGTGCCACATTATAGACAAGCTTTGGACATGATATTGGATTTGGAGCCTGGTGAGTGTATATAATGTTATTGTAATACCATGTGTGTAGGTTAACTGCTGTTCTATTTATATAATTATAACAATTGCTTCAAATGGCTCATGTTGACATTAGACAGTAGAAAATAATTTTATTTCTTACCGACTGTTCTTTTGCAGTATAAAGTTTAGATTGTATTAAATAATTGCATATTAAACGTAAAATTTATGGTCAGAGATTGATATTTTAAATATATGTTGTATGACTACCAACCAATTAAATCTGTATTACCTAACATGGTATGGTCCAAAGACAATTCTTTTTGTCTTTGTAGCCTCATCACTTAACGTCATGTATTTAAAATGTCTAAAATAAATCTCTTACTAAGAAGACTGTTGTGCAATTGATATTTAATTATTTCTCAGATTGGTGCAGTAAATTGCTCTTTGTTTAATAATACAACCTACACACTTGGTTTTTTTTAATTATGAGATTACTTTTTCACAAAGGCATAGGGTATATTTAAGTGACAGTAAAAAGTTGCTTTAAAAGATTATTGTAAACCATAGATAAAATAAATTGAAATGTGAGTATCTATACTTATATTTAATATTATAAAGAGGCAAGGTTTGGTTGTTTGTTTGTAGTGGACAGGCTCTGAAGGTACTGGACCAATTTTAAATATTCTTCCACTTATAGAAATCTACATTATCAGGGAGTAACGTAGGGTATATTTTAGTTTGAAAACACAATAAATTCTGAAAATTGCTACAAATATTTGCTTTCTTTGCATGCTCTGCAAAAATTATTGATAATACATAAAAAAAATATTTGAACTTATTCAACACTATGCACAAAAAATTCATCAAGGAGGTCTATCTAAATCTTATATTTAGGCTATAAAAACCATTTTTGTTGAAATTATTTAACTAAAAGATGGATCAAAACCAAAAGTGATTCTATTAGTATCACGATATAAAGCTTTATCTAAATAAACCAATTAGTAATTTAGGCTATAAATTTAAGTGCAAATTATTTATTGAATTGTTCAAATCAGTCAATTCGTTTTAAAGTTATATATGTATATAGAAAATAATGTACTACGGAATTGTATATTTCAAAGACTAAGACTTTTGTATACTATCTCGTAAGGATAACCCACAGTCACCATTTTTTTCTTTTACATCTTACAAAAAAGTAATGGGTATTCCTTATCCACTTAAAAAAGTTCAATATGTTGTGCATTAAATGTAAATTGAAATAGCTCTTAACAGCATATTAAAATGAATATCTTAGAACATATCGGAGATTTAAAATGCGGGACCAGAGCACAGCAGTGCAAAGCATGATAAAGATGTAGGATATTTCAGTACTTAAAAACAATATTTATAGCTAGACTATAGGTAGTCTTATCATCATAATAATATTATTATTATTAACTACTCTACACTGACACCACATTAGTATGTACATTGCACCCATCCATATTACATAATATTCCATACTACATAAATTTTTCATAGGACTTCCTGAGTTGTCATAACTCAAAATGTTCGTGGGTCACCGCTGTTGATCCTGGTGTACAGGAGTTACAGTGGTGAGCATGTGGGAGGGATTGATCCAATACATACCATGCTACATATGATCCACTACAAACCAGATAACCATCCTGTTTTTCATCATTATTTATACTTTAACTGCAACTTTAAATAAAAAAGTGAAAAAAAAGACACTAGTATTTCACAAGCGATGCGAGAGATGGTGTTCCTTTCAATAGCCAATGGCACTTGCAACTAAGTCCCAAAGCATTGGAAAGTAGCAATCATGTTGCACCACTATTATATTGTTTTTGCAATGTTTTTTGAAAAGGCTTTAAGTGGTTGTTTTGCAAAATGTCAACTAATTTGTTGCAAGTTTTTTCTCTATTAAAGATAATTACTAATAATGTTCAAAGTCTATGTTTTATGTATTAGAAATACATTTTGTTATTTACAACTTTTCCTCGTTTAAATAGGTAAGAAAAATACATTAAAAGCCAATATACAGAATTGTTAAAGCCTGCCTGCTTTTTAATAGGTAGGGTGCTGACTTTTGCTTAAATTTAAGCACAGTTTTTTTTTCTTTTGGTATATAATAAAGAGATATATTTAAATTAGATTTGTCTTAAAATCATTTTAGGGCTATAGCCTACCAGGCATGATTGCGTCATCTCATTGGAATGCCTTTGTGTTGGAGGGATAATAATAATAATAATAAAAATTCTTTATTTAAAACTAAAAACACAGATTACAATATTTCAAATGTACACATTACTAATGTGTTAGTTACACAACACAGTATTGTGTTTATAATAATAATAATAATCATTTATTTTAGAATATAGTGATACAGTCTATGCAGTGTTAGTGCATTAGTAACAAGTTGCATAGAATTTATTAGTATCATTACATTAAATTTGTTTTTACATTATACCTATAACTGGCCTTAACCAATGTTTTTTAAAAGGGCAGTCGCACCTTGTAGCATTGACTTTTAGAAGGCCTTTTAGGTATTCTGCAGATGCTGCAAGATGGAAGCTATTTTCTTACGAATAGCCTCTAACCCATCCGTTTACATTTCGGCATTGCATTCGTTGGATTTTATCTTCACACTATTTGTATTAAGAATATTTTATAGGCAATGGAACAACTTATATTTCAGGTAGTTTGTCTGACATTGTAAGTCATTTAAATGTCATTATGCCTTAAGTACTATCTCTATATCTCTATATATATATAAAAATGAATTGATGTTCGTTAGTCTCGCTAAAACTCAAGAACGGCTGGACCGATTTGGCTAATTTTGGTCTTGAATTATTTGTGAAAGTCCAGAGAAGGTTTAAAAGGCGAATAAATATGAAAATGCTCGATTCTTTTTTAATTCCGAGCATTTTTTAATTGTTTTCATAAAAAAAGGATTCCTTTTGTTTGTTTATTTTATACAAAAGTTTAGGTCTTTTATTTATCAATTGAGGCAGTACGAAATCTGCCGGGTCAGCTAGTATTTCATATTTATTTTATTTTCATCTTCATTGCATACAGTTAACACATAAGTTACTTACAAATATATAGACGTAACAATCGGCGGTCTAATGGCTTACAGCGATCTCTTACAGACAACCTCAATACGGATATTAAATATTTAAAAATTTGGGTCGTCTACAGACACACGTAACGCATTATCACGTGAATATTTACAAATATCAACAAAAGCGCTCATACACAAATATACATCTGTTCACACTACACATACATATATAAACAAAATATACATACATATATATATATATATATATATATATATATATATATATATATATATATACATACATACAACATATATACTAATTTGAGACAAATAATTATTTATCAAATGAATATTATGAATCCATTATACATAGTAAATCATTAACATACTTGAAATTATTTGTGTCTTATCTGCAAGTCATGAGTTAAACATGCTATACAAGAATATTAGCCTAGCAAGTAGCGTAGAAATCAAAGTTTCCAGTCATTACTATAATAATATGCAGCTGGTGAACTTGTTTATGATCATTATAGCAGTTCCACCTTGTTAAATTTCTTACTTGTTCTATAAATTTCCCTTATAGTTAATCTATTAAACTCCAAGATTTTTTCTAACCCATTTAAAAGTTTTTCAGATATAATAATAATAATAATCATTTTATTGGAGTAACCATGACTCATAGCTTGTTAGTAATACATAAAACTTATCCTATGTTAGTAGTGACAATTTACACCATTATAGCATATAGAACAAACTCTTTTGAAGACTGTATAAACAGTGTTGGTTTTAGAAGTGTAAAATGTTATCAATTCTATTTATACATATAATGACCTACTTGATAAATTGAGTTAATATTAAAATACTTTGTACACAATTCCTCATTCAATGAATCAGCAAGACCACTTAGTACTTTTTTTTTATAATATCAGCAGGCACAGATGACAAGGTTTAGTACTTTTATTTCACTGTTTATCCATTAATTCACTTTGTTTTTCTTTTTTCCGTACATTTCGAAACCATTTTTTTAAAATACGGATGATTTTTGAGATAAACACTATCCTATGTCTTTCCGGGACACCAACTATCTCTATACCAAATTTCATCTAAATCGGTTCAGCGATATAAGCGTGACCTCTTCACGCTTAAACCGCTAAGAGACAGACAGAACACTTTCGCATTTATAATATTAGTATAGGGCGTTAGAAGCTTGGCTCTACATGAGATTAAAAACTTTTTGACAGTGTGAGCCATATATATGGTCTTGTCTTGCCATAATTTAAATTTAAAAAAAATTGTAAGTCGCTTTAAACATTTTTTTTATTTTGTTCATTTTATTTTTCTTATACATATAGATATCAATACTATAAACCTTGGATCATAATTATTTGTATAAATGGCCACACAACGGTCAAGTATCATTTCCGATACAAAATCGCTCCTAGAAGCCCGTGAACGCCCCAGGAGGCTTCTGCGCTTCTGGAAGGAGCTTGGTTGGCTCACCTAGCTAACCAGTCCTCGACGCATAAAGCACCACTCTTGAGTCTAAATGCGGAAACCGAAGCCCACAACCAATACCAATATTTGTGTACATTACCTACCAGTTGGAAAAGTAATAATATATACAAATTAAATCACATGTTTACTTTCAGATGATGACCTTGACGACAACCCTAACCAGTCTGATCTGGTGGAGCAGGCTTCCGAGATCCTATATGGACTTATACATGCACGATATATTTTAACCAATAGGTAAGTTGAAAACCATGTAGAAAACCGCAAAATGTCAAAAGCGCGCATTGATTTTTACTTTTTTCGGACGATGTCGTATAGGCAGTACGGTTCTGATCGGCCTTCTCCCGATCTGGTTCAGCGGGGTCTGTCTGGAGCATTAGGTACCGCTTCACGGAAAGAGACCATTCGCAAATAAGTAAAAATTGAAAATTGTCTCGACGTATTTTTTTTATTCATTTAGTAAGACAATACAATTTATTTCCACTTAACACTTGACATTATAAATCATCGTTTAGATTTTCCATGATTGAATATGAATCTAAATCCGAACTCGTGTTTATTGCATTAGTATTCGATGCAGTTCTCAGTAAAATCAATCAGTCAATAGATAAGATGACGTCATTGAAGCATCAGCTAATGTCTTCAAGATTGAAACGAGTTATGTGCCGTTTATACTCAAACTCAAACTCACTTTTACTGTTTCCAATTGACAAAAATATTTAATTAATTTAATAGACTAAATTATTTAATTAAACTCATAAAGTCCCTATTATTTTATAGTACCCCATGGTCATGGGCATAGTACTTATCTATGTCTTTTTTTTTAAATTTCAATTGCTCTTAGACGGACTTTGGCATTTCACTACATCGTTACTTTTATCAGCTTGGGTTTATCCAGGATGTTTGGGGTAACATAGTCAAAATCTAAGTCGCTGTAAATAAATTTGCACTGGCCATTGTGACAGGCGGACTCCAGCAGCATGTAACATCTACACACCACACTACCAATTAAAAACCTGGTTTCACTTAAGACCAAATATAATACAGGACTCGCAATCACAACACCCAATGCAGAGACAATTGTCGTGAAAACTGCTTAAACTATTCTCCAACCGTAAAACAACCTATAACAACTTTCTAAATGCATTACTTTATTTCATACTAGTCGTGTCTCAGGTTTTAACCAGAAATTTAGGGTAGCGAATATTCCCGTGTCTCTAAGATTTTAGAAAAAAAAAATTGTTTAGTGATTACGTATTCTTCAGATGAAATCCTCACTGAATAGAAATACAAAGCAAGTCGCGTGTTCGACATATAAAATGGTGTAAGATCAATAGTGGCGAAATTACAGAAGGCAAATTTTCCTAATAAAAGTTCGGCTAAAATTCAGTTCCGATCGACTCTGACATGAAAGGTACTTAGTTAAGGTAAAGTATTAAACATACAACGTTGACTGTAATGTGATTATGTTGTATTGTCATAGAAAATTGAATCAGTATTCTGCTAGTCTTAAATGATACTTTACTGTTTTACTATGAAAATACTTTTACTAAATTTTGACCGAACTGGTATTACGAGAATTGGCCTTCTGTTATCTAATGAAACTGCGCCGAGGCAGTTTATCGAGGAAGGCGCTGGCATTTTGTTATCAGTGATGTGCACATAAGAGACGATTTCAATCAATTTTATGAAATAATGATATTTTGAGTTAGAATAAAACTGATGTCGGCCGAGCAAACAATAATTCTTGCTAGTTTGGATCGTATCTGACACCCACGTAGCTTGCTTATAGGGGGCCACAGTATATCGCACAATATTGTACGTACTATTTGACGATAAACTGATTTATATTTTATTTATTTATCAATAATATTATTGATATGTCACGTGACATACGTTTATTGTTTGTTTACAGAGGGATTGGACAAATGTTAGAGAAATTCCAAACTGGTGATTTTGGTCACTGCCCTCGCGTTTATTGTGAATGTCAAACCATGCTTCCACTTGGTGAGTATTTTCTTTGTCCTTTTACACTATTATAAGCAGTACCGCTGCCAATAGGAACACTTTTTATTGGTTTATTCAAGATTTAATCCTGAGTCCCAGTAATAATACAAAACTAACCAAGTATTCCATATGACTTTAGAGGAAAAGGAACCTTAATAGGACCAATTTGTCTCTTTCTATTCTAGGACCTAAATTAAGCTTCAAAGTCATGTTTGAAAACTGCTTACTTTTTTTAATATGTTCCAGTTTATGAGGTTGAGTAATGTTTCTGTAAATGCCTACTCGCTCTTGGCTTTAAATCACCAATTTTATTTATTTCTAGGACTCATTATACGGAAATATATAAATGTCCCAGATATGCTTTTTTAAATGAGTACAGTTATTTTAAATAATTATACAAGAAAATATACACAAATGGCAATATCTGGCAACCCTGACGTGTATTGCAAGTGTTAAGTATTTCGTTCCAGGTCTATCAGATGTACCCGGCGAGGCGATGGTTAAGCTGTACTGCCCACGCTGCATGGACGTGTACACGCCCAAGTCCTCGCGACACCACCACACCGACGGCGCCTACTTCGGCACTGGTTTCCCGCACATGGTGTTTATGGTACACCCGGAATACAGGCCTAAACGACCTGCATCGCAGTTTGTGCCTAGGTATAGTCATATTTATGTACTTTCACCTGCACAATAGAAGTATTTTTCTCTAAATGAATGTCATCACTGTCAGCTCTTGAACAGTATAATGTTTAATATTAATATGTGTAAACATGAAATGATTATTTGTGTCAGGTTGTACGGTTTCAAGATCCACCCGCTCGCGTACCAGATCCAACAGCAAGCGGCGGCTAACTTCAAGGCGCCGCTGAGGAGTCTCTCGTACAACAACGGTAAACGCTAGTGACAACCCGCGCGGCCGGCGCCACACCCGCACATTGATACAGACGCTCCCACACATCGATACCGACTGTGTACATACCGTGACTACCTGTGACGTCACACTGCCCCACTACAGGACGCATAGCACCCACTAACCGTGCCTTCCGTAACTGTCATCCAGTCTCATATTGCGAGGAGCTCATATAAAAACGTCACTCTTTAATATTTTAATTAAATGGATAATGAAAATCAACACGGTTCTTGTACGACTTAAAATATTCACCCAATGATTTTTGTGTTTCTTCTGTTTCTAAATCTAACTTTCACGCTTACAAATAAGCTTCAGAATGAAGTGTTTAGCGAAAGTTCAGCTGCGTGGTACTGACAGTGAGTACATGGGAGCCTCATTGTGTCAAGTGTGAGCAAAAGGTGTCTAACAGCGTCCGCTAACATTGTCTTGCATAAACAGAAGCAGAGGCGCTTCTCAATAGGGGGCAGTTACATGTCGTGGGGCATTCACAGACTTAACATTGTGTTAATTACAATCCTGTGGCCAATTAGCAATAAATAACAAATTGTAAATCCAACAATAATTCATTTCACGGCACATTATTGTATTTTATTAGATATATCGAGTATGCCATGCTCATTTAAGTGAAACACGTAATATAGTTTAACGAGAGTTGTGGTATCAATCATAAACATTGTAGTAACAGCAGTTGACCAGTCGTAGAAATATGTACTGTAGCTTGCATTCAACATGAGAGTAACCGTAGGGGTCCTGTATTTTTATTTTTATATCCGATTACAGCCATTAGGAGCTAGGCGATCATTACATGGACGCGTATTTTTTTCATGAGAGATTTATTCTATTTGGTTCTTATGTACTCGGTTCCAGTAATTATCAATAAACGATAAGACAACTATTGGCCTTTTTTCTTGCTTCTCCTGCATGTTGAACAGGTGGATCCTCTCGCTGACCGCATACGAATGGATTGATAGTAACGAAGTTAGATACCGAGTGGCATAACTGGTTTTGTAAGAGCCATCGTAGCACCGACTAGAGTTGCGACGGAAGCAATAGTAACGTTGAAATGAGTATTACTTTAGCTAGTACGTACATGATCGCTATTTAACGTAGTCGCAACGCTATCACATGGACTGTTCACATTTAGTGAGCTGTTGGCTCGCAGCCAGAGAGCTTTGTTTTCGGTCGTTGGCGCCGCTTAGAGGCTTGTTGCATTATTCGCCTGTGCTTTTTGCGTAACAGTAAATAGCTGAGCATCGGCGCTCGTGCCGACCGCTGTGAACGGTCCACCCGCATCACTTTACTCAGTAAATTAACAAAAACCTTTGTCGCACTACACCCGAACTTAAGTCGTGAACTAACATTTTTAATGAAGAAAATGTTTGTTTGCCGCAGAAACGAAGACTTCCAGTAACATTCCAAAATGATTATTTAGCCAACGAGTGCGCTGCGACCAGGGCACAGGGTAAAGCTCCCTGCGGTGGACTGAGCAAGTGACCTGCGTGCAACCTCACTTGTACTACGATATATCTATCTACTAATATATAATAATAATAATATTTATTTTAAATATTAATTTTACTTACCATATAATAATACAGTTATGTCTTAAATTCAATAAAGTTTATTTTTACGTTTTCTGTATCATACGTTTTTCATTTTTTTTTTGTGTGTGCAGTTTTTAAATTATTAATAAAACATTGAAATATTAGACAACAACAATATATAATTTATTATAATAAGTAAGTAGAAGCTATAAATAATTACAACATTAAACTGTACATTGAAATGCAAAAAATAGAGGACTAAAGTAGCAAAGTGAATCTATGTCCATTGTAAGAGGTATTACAAAAGAGATCTATTACAATTAAATATAATTGACAGGGGTTTGGAAATGACTACTTGATTGTCTATAGAAACATACATATTAACTTAGCTATATGAATTATGATATTACAACCACAAGATAATGAAATAAGAGGAAACACACTTAGTTTTTATAGGTAGGTTCTTATTGCAATCTATACTTCAATGTGACAAGTACCTAATCTGTGGCATTCTGTTTGTTTTTTTAGTTTTGCAGCTACTTAGCTAAGTAGGTGCACAACTCCCTTATCAAAGCAGGACTATTAATCTCCTTAAACGTAGCACAGTCGAGCACTTCCGGATTAGTTTTTATGAATTTTAAAGCTTCATTCTTCAAAAAGTCAGAGTCATACATGTCTGAGATGACTAAAATATCAAAAGCATTGTCTAATCCTAACTGCTCTGAGAGAGCATACTGTGACAGTTCACAAAGACCTTGTAAGTTATATCGGTCTGCTAGCATCAACAAATTAGCAAAATTCACATTTTCTACATCTTTCACTGTGCCCGTGTAGATGTACTCTAGCATACCACGTAGATCTTCTTCACTGACATCTACAAGTTTAACATAACTATTCTGACTCTCAGCAGTCTCTTCTTTAAGCATTGCTTTGAAGACTTCACTGTGGGCAGCTAGAATGACTTTGTGAATCTTAAACTTGCCTCCGTCTGCAGATTCTATGGTGAAGTCTGAATCAATAGGGTCTGTCAATAGAGCCCCACAGTCATGGTTAATTTTAATCCTGTTAATTACATCAAGACTAATTCCCTTGGTGTCACAGGGGAAATTTACTGCTATATACAAATTCTTGTCTTTAAAAAGTTCAACATCAATATCTGTAAAGTTATATGTGGTAAGGTAACTGTGAAACATTTCTGGGACTTTTTTAAATTCAAATTCCTTATGGTACTGCTGTAAATAAACTATTTTGTTTTTCTTATCAACTTTGAGAGTGCTATTGCAGCTGACGGCGACCGTGAAACAGCTTTCTGTGTGGTTACAAATAAACAAGTGCAGCAGGAAAATGTTACCCACTTGTTCCGATTTGAACATGAACCAATAGTCTGCTACTTCATGCATATATGTGCCGCCAATATCATACAAATTAGGTCTATGCAACTTCTGGTAAATGTCTGGCACACATAGCCACTTTACATCGCGAGTTTGAACTACACGGTGCCCGAGCACCACTTCAGGATCCTGAAAAAAAAAAAAATCTTTAAGAAATATATTCGTCATATCAATGTTAATATGACTAATGTTGATTTTATCGACTGTAATGTTAATCTACGTTATGGGCAAGTATGCTATTAAGGTAGAAACTTACTGAGGCATCAGTTTTCTTCGTTTTTTTACTACAACTTCCTTCTCCTACAGCTTCAGACATTTTAATAAAACACTGAAAAATTAAAGATCAACACTGCAGTCTCTGTGATATACAAGTAGATAAATAATCTCTTAGAGTATTGTTATTAGTGGTGTGACGACTCGAATTTTCTAACCGATTTAAACCTGTTTGAGCATGAACCGAGTTGAATCGGTTAGCCCATGGTTAAATTCGGTTGAGCTGTGTCATAAGATCGCGCGATCGTGATTCGGATCTAACGGACATATTTTTGTTATATCCACCAAATGAGAAAAAAAGAATGCATGGTACTAGTGTTACTTGACTGGGTAGTTTGTTGTATTGCCCTTAGCTCTCAACAAAGTACAAACTACCAATCAATTCATACCGCCGCCACGTCGGTCATCGGTTAATGTAGGTAATGTCAAGTTTAACAGTTGTATGTAAACTCTGTTGCAAACCGTAAAACGACGGTTTAATTGATCACGTAGCACATTGCTTTCGTATGTTGCATTCGCTGGTCAACTCATCATACAGTTCAAACCTGTCACATCTCTAATTCCTGTACTCTATGATTAAAATTAATGATAACTTCAACAATTAATGCAATGTTCCCTTGTTCCAGATTCCAGAAGCAATTATAATTAAAGATTACGGTTTCTAAATATCGGTTTTTCAAAAATAATAAGATAACATTGCAAATATTTAAATCAGCTGTCGATATGTGTATCACAGTGTTAAATTCAATAATTTTTCGTCTGTCTTTCTGTCTATCTGTCTGTCCGTCTGTTACCAGGCTGTATCTCATTAACCGTGATAGTAAATACAGTTGACATTTTCACAGATGATGTATTTCTGTTGCCACTATAACAACAAATACTAAAAACAGAAAAAAAATTTTGTTTAAGACTTCACTTCGGGGCTAAGAAAACCGGCAAATCTCAAGAAATAACATGTAAAGTCTGTAAATAGTGTGTAAGTCTGTAAATAACCGGCTTTATGTTTGAATAATTATCAAACTATAGTTACCGCGATCCATGAACACCTGCAACTCAGGAGTCACAAGCGCGTTGCCAGCCTTTGAGGTAGGAGTACGCTCTTTTTTTGAAGGTTTGAAGGTCGTATCAGTCCGGAAATACCTCAGCCGATAACTTGTTCCACAGGTTGGTAATGGGAGGAAAAAAGTGTCTTGTGTGTTCAAATAGTGAGGATGAAAATTTTGCCGTGAGGAACGACTGCAGAAAGTTGCAGCCGATATTAGTCCGAACAATTCCTCGGAGCACAGATGATGCATAATACATACGATAAGGAACGCAGATTGAAGCTTCGTCTCTACGTAACGCCAAGGGATCAAGTCGGTCGGAGATCATTTGTCTATCGACGATTCGAGTCGCTCTTCTTTGGATACGGTCCAGAGGGAGAACCTGGTACTGAGGTGCCTCTGCATAGAGATGAGAACAGTATTATTGTAATATTTTTTGTAAATTGAAATTGTAACTCATCAGCAATTCTAGTGTAGGAATTGAAATAAATGTCAGGTTGTTAAATAAGTACACATCTCATCAAATTTATAAACATTATTAAAAAGTGTTAATTCTGTTAGTATCGGAACGCTCGACGGCATTCAAAATTGGCAATTTTTTGTAAATGTCACTTTGACAGTTTGACAGTGCATGGATCTCGATTGTTTTTAGTTTTTCATTTCATTATTCCGTAATTTTAATTTGGATTATTTCCTAATGCTATGACAATTGCTGAGGCTCTAAGCCTCTATCATAATGGTTTTAATCGCCGCGATGAAAATGTTGAGGTACGAGATGATAAAACCAATGTTACCTATTTCGTAATTTTGTATTATCTTAAAAAACATATTACCTACATAGAATTAGTAGGTTTAGGTAACAGGCTTATGTTTTCCTTCCTTTTGTTGCCTTGTGTTATAAACCTGAAGAGTAATATTAAAGACGCATTTCACTTTATTACGATCTGAACAATTTGGTCTCTCTCCCACAAAAGTCCACATTTATTCGTGATTTCATTATTTTTTTCATGTAGAGAGGCGGATGAGCTGAAACAGAAGATTTCTAAATTCAAAAGTGGAACTTCTATGCTTCAAGAACGAAGTCTATGGGCTACACAACAGCAGTTGCAAAAGGTTTTTTAATTAGACTTAAAAAAATATGACATAAATGAATAGTAAAAAAAAACTTTATTTATCTTTGGCACTAGTTACACACTAACATCGTAATAATGTAGCAATTTTCTATGTGTTCTATATTAGACTTAAATACATTAACACTGCCATAAACCTTTATCAGTAATTACAATTATGACTCTCACAGAATGGCCATTGTTTATTGATGATCCTGCCATCTTATGACTGTTTTGCAAATCACAAAGTATGAATCAAAGTTTCAAAAGCCATTAAAGAACCATGTACAGTCATTTTACACAAGTTCAAAAACTAGCCTTATTGTAGCAGTGGAATTTATATTCAACACTTCAGCTTACCTTTATTAAAATACTCTAATTTCTAATAAACTTATTAAATTAAACTAATTGTAGTCCCTCTAATATTGAACTTGTTACCCTGATTAGACAACTCTATTTCAACCAAAAATTTACGTTTATTTTAACTCTTTTATAAATAAATGAATGATAGATGAGTTTGAGTTGAGTTGGATAGAATTAGCTTTTTGTCTAGTAAAATTCTTGTTTTGTTTATGGTAGACTGCATTTTGAAATTATTGAATTAGAATTTCTCAATTCTATGTGTAAAAAAATTCATAAACAAATATTTTTATTGTTTTTTTATTAATAATTCACATGCACAATTTTGCTTGCAGGTATATCAAAAAGTACTCATTTTGGATCTCGACTATGCATTGGATAAGAAAGTTGAGCAAGATTTGTGGAATTTGGGCTTTAAGCAGCAGATTGAAGCGTTGCAGGCCATTTCTAAAGATAGGAAAGTAAGTATTTTCCAAATGTTTGCATAATGTGTTTGATCATTTAGTTTTTAAGAACTGGTACATTCAAAACTCATTTCCAATATATCCAGCATAAAAATTGTGTTGGTGTTAGTTTACAGTGCATTTGTCACTTAACACTTAGTCCCCAAGCATGAAATCTCGAAATTGAACATCCACATTAATATTTTACATGCACACAGACTCATTGTGCACTATTAATATACTACCCTGGAAACTAATCAATCTACTTTCGGTTTTTCGTATAAGGTTCAACTCTTCATTTTTGTTGATTTTGTTGAGTGCGGAGACAAAAGATGTGGTCACATCTTGTAAAAACTATCACTTTTTATGGAGAAATCTAAATTATTATCAAAAATATTTTGTGTGATATTGGAAATGTGGGTTTTATAGATGATATTTTTTTATTTATTAAAAAAAAATGTAAATACAGATTAAAATAAACACAGCAATTTAGTCAAAGTATCTTTATTCATGAAAGTTTTTTAAATTTAGTTGAAATAGTCTCTTATGTAGACTCTAAAGTCATAGATAAACACTAAATAACAGCAATCTGTTTTGTCAAATATTTTTTCAAAATAAATGCATACCTATAGCAAACCCATTTCCTAGGGGTAGAGCCTTATGAAAAGAAAAGGCAAACAAACTAACTGCCAATCTTTTAAAATTACCAAATTTTTTTGTTAATTTATCTGCATTTTTTGGTTTAGTTTTTGCATAAAGTTTAGTTTAGTTGTTTTGCATATCGATTATTCATTTTTTGCTTCATGGATAGCTTCGCTTTTTCTAATAGCCTCCATCGAGTAAATAGGCTCTTGAAACTTTTTGTCTCCTGAAACAATCATTATTACATTATTTATTTATAATATAATAATAAAATAATAATAAAAAAATAATGAATGAAAAATATTAATATGAAAATAAAAATAAACTTCACACATCTCACACACAGCAGTCTGGTCCCAAACTAGGCAGAGCCTGCACTATGGTAACCAATCTGCTGATAAAAGTACTTACATATTTTTAAATATATTCATATTATAGATAAATTACACCCTGACACAGAACAAATTCTTGTTCTCATCACACAATATTTATCCTGGGTGGGAAGCAAACCCACAACCTCCGGCTTAGCAGTCAGGTTCACTAACCACTAGACCAACAGGCTCGTCAAAGGAATATCTTTGTACAATGCATTTTACACATTCATTTAAAAAAAAGTCATTTTGAAGGTGTTTGTATAACTACGTCGAAGCTCTTTCATCGGTAGACATCCTTTTAGGCTTTGCACAGTCGGGTAAAAAAGTGAGCACATTAGGGATACTTACTGCTTTGTTTTAAATCTGCCTTTTTTTGAGTTTATAATTATTGTCTTTGCGTTTTTCCCTATCTGCCTGAAATAGGTTTAAAAATAAGTTACGATTTTAATTAGCACTAATATTCTAATGTAAGTACTAACGTGCTTGATATTAATTCGTACAAAAATACGAAAAAAACTTACATGCCTAGTTCGTCTAAATTTTGCCCGAAGAATATATTTTTAGCAGTAGTGAGTCCGACACTTGCAACCCACCTTTATGCTTGTTCAAACAGTTGATTTGGAACGACGAACGGACGTGCTGTTGCCTTGAATATTCGGGTGGCACTGAAGTTTTTGCTCGCGTATACTCTAATTTATTGCACAATTTCTACGTACTAAAATGTATAGACAACGGGAATCTTTTCCCGCTAAAAAATGATTATGACACAGCTTAGATTATAGCACAACGAAATAGCAGAGATAGTCAAAAAAGCAGAGGTCGATTTCGATGATCTCAATCAATGTTAAGGATTTTTTCTCGAAAACAAAGAATTATTTTATAAGTTTCACGCGGTAAAAATGTTGACTTATCTAATTAGCAATTTCAATTTTATCTAATTAGGCCTTTTTATAGTGTTATTTAATGAAGTGAGTTCTTTCATTTTTTTTAAATTGTAATTATATATTCGCGCCTTTCTTAGGGGCGTGCCTCTTGAAAGAGTACATAGTGATTACATAAATGTGGTTGCATACAGTGGTATGATTGCAATCACGGAAGTAGACAAAAATAATAACATTTTATTTCTGTGGCTTTCTATAACGTTAATGTCAATTAATTTATTTCATACAATACTTGTGCATTATGTATTTTTATGAGGTTTCATAAAAAAGAAATAAAATAAATTAAAATATTAACTAAACTATGTTTTGTTGGGAAATGAGAAAGACCAAGATTGAGAAAATTGATTCAGTCTCATACAACCATTGTTTTAACTGTGTTTTGCTTCTAACTATGCTGTCTCTGAATACATATCCTGTGATGCCTCTCGAGACAATTCTCCATAACGGGTCTTACCGCCGCAAAAACGACGTGTCCAACTCGTTCTTCCACGAGGACCTGATGAAGTTGGGATTTCCAGTCCTCCAGTTCTCGAGTGTCTTATAACCCTAAGAAGTACTTAGCATCTAAAACAATTAGGACATTCAAAGTATTTTTTATAATAATATTAATCTGTTTGAACATTAAAAATAAAGAATTTATTATGACATAGAACTGCACTGGCTCTCCTGGACTGGGCTAATTTTTGTGTAATAGCAGTTTTTGTGTACCTATCTACCACCGATGTAGCAAATGCCACATTTCTAAAATTACAAATGTGTGAATGTTGTATCTCCAGTAATCAAGAATGCAAACAAGATAAGCATGTTATTACTCCACCAATGCATATTAATATTAGGTATTTATCTACGAAGTTTTAGAATTGTATGAAAATGTTAAAATATTTTTTTTTGGTTTTTTTTTATTTTAGCTAATCAAAGTACTGGCCCAAATTATCTAAACAATTTTGCCATTTTGATAGCAGTTTGTTTATCCCTGTACTGTAGCAGTTTTGCTGTGTTAAATGTTTGCTCACTAAAAATGGTTTAAATTTAAAAGAAAAGTAGAATTCTGTTGTTGAAAAGTCAACCAACAAACCTGTAAAAAGAATACGTAGTGTCATCATCATTATTCGAGCGTTAATCCCGGTTGCGCCCGGTGACGCCTGGATCCGGTTTCCGACCTGGCGAATCGTCTGACTAGGTTATTTGGGGGCCTAGTGCGAAGTTATATCACATCAACTCGCTGTCGTAGGCGAACGCGTACGGCTTTGCGTTTCGCCCGCACTGAACTCTTCACCAGTCGCTCGCATTAGACCCCCTGATCCGTGTGGTGACAGATTAAGAATACGGAGTGTCACCATTCAACCCGCGGGTGTCGTAAGGAAGTAAACTACGCAGGACAAAAGGACTGCCAAGAGAAGGAAAACTTGAACCTATGTCCAGCAGTGGACTATTAGAGGATGATGATGATGATTGACGGCAGTAGGCACTTATCATCAGGATATAATATGTATAGTAGAAATAATTCGTTTCATTGTTTCAGAACCCCCTGCGCAGCGAAGGTCAGGCCATGTTATCATGGGTCTTGCAAGCGGCGGCCGGCTTCTACCTTTGTCTGTTACATCAGATCTGTACTACATTTAAACTGGATCTACCATTTAGGTAACACAATTTTTTTATTGGAAATGTCCATTTAACATGGGACAGAGACTCAGGATTTCCTACAAAATAGAAACATTATAAGAAACAATGATAATATTTTATATTTTATACTATCAACACTAGTCATTGTCCTTAATCGAAAGACTTATGGGAAATTAAATAAATATTCTCGCCTGTCTAACTCGGAGTGACGTAGAGAAGTGTTCTACACCTGCATATCCTTAGGCTTAATAATCTTCTTAAGAAAATCTTTTCAGATCTATTTAAGCCTAAATTTGTTTATCATGTGTGTATATTTGGAACGTGTTCAACCACAAAAGCCAGGGAATTGAAACCAGCAGGGCTTACGGTCACCAAGGACTGTCAGGGCATAAGTTTGTTGGATAAAATGTAGTTGTACGCATGGCTTTGCAGTTATACGAGTATATTTCTGCTTATATTACAGACGTCGGGCCTCCCTCTTGGGTCTTGTAGAAGGCTGGGGAGCGGGCGAGTCTGCAGTCGGAGCGCGGCTTCCTCCCCCTGCGTCCGCGCGGTACATCTGCCAACACTGTCTCGTGCACCTCGGAGACCTGGCGCGGTACCGGCAACAGCTCAGAGTCGCACATACTTTTTACAGGTATAGTGACGTTGTAATCCTAATAATCGATTTCTTCGTTTATAGAGTAGAAAAGGAACATTCTAGTTCCATCAAACGAGGGGGCATTACAAGTTGTAAATGGCCCAGGGTACTCTTGATTTATTTTTTGAGGTACGTCTGGTTTCCCGGCTATTGGTACCCGAGACGGCGGTTGGTTTTTAGTTGGTTCGAGTCCGACATAGCTAACCCACCGGCTGGCCGGTATTCGCGGGAATTTCCTCGCAGAAAAAAAGGGGTTTACTAGTAGCTACTGAAAAGTAAAGCTATAAAGAAAAAGGGGCAGTGAATAAATTTCTTTTGATTTTCTAAATTATAGTTTATAACGTTTTAGTAAAGTGAAATAACATGTTAATTCTATTACTATTAATAACTATTTGAATGTAGCCCAACCAATATATTGTAACTACACAAATTTATTTGAATACATTTAATTATTATTCATTTAGCAAATTAATGTCTGTTGTTTTTAAAGCCCCACCGGTTGTTACAGTTTAAATGTGATATATTTTATCCATATTTGCCTATTACTGTGTAATGTTGATATGCGACGTGTGCAGGCACGCGCTCGTGGTGTCGGCGCACTCGGGGCAGCCGTACAACCAGCTGGCGCTGGTGGCGTGGCGGCGCGGGCGGCGCCTGGGCGCGCTGTACTGGCACGTGCGCTCGCTGCTCGTGCGCGCGCCCTTCCCGCCCGCGCCCGCCAACCTCGCGCGCACGCTGCGTGCCGCCGCCGCCGCCGCCAGGTACTCTCTCACACAACTCTGTAAAGAGACCGTGCGATACCCCCTCATGACCCTAACGGCCAGCACTCATTGTTGTTGGCCCTTTAGCTTTTTTTAGTGTCCCAGAACAGCATCACATTTCGAGATTATGCAGTCACGAGATCGCAGTTTTACATTTTAAGAATCCCGTGTGAACATATGAAATTGTAACTCCGTATATTATTCTCATATAAACACTCAGATTAACACAAATAATAAAATCATTTTTTTTAATGAATTATAATCGAAACCGACCCTGATGTAATCTGCAAACGTTATATGATCAGGACAGCTTTTTTTACCTCCACTATAACTTTTTGAAGTAAAACTTCTTTACGCACGCTTGACTTAGGGGATTAGCTGGTGAATGCTTGACGAGAGCGTTACGAAAAGTGTGATCAGCGAGGCGAACGGAAGTTGAGAGGGAGAGTTACGTTTCGTATATTACTGTAGGGGCAAGAGAGAGGTGCGAGTACACATTTTCTTTCTCTCATAGCCAAGAAGTTTTACTTCAGTCATGTGGTCTAAAGCACACTCGTTTTTTTTTCATCTCAAATGGAACTCCTCCAAACTTACAATTTTAATGTTAACCATTATTCATAGTACATAATAAATGAACCGTACATTGTATTATGCTCCCAGCACAGAGGTAAACCCCGTGCCAGTGATCCCGGGTATAACGGACGGGTGCACGCCCACGCCGGCCGCTGCGCCCGCGAGGCTCGACGCGCACGGCTACGTCACCGAGCTGATACGTGCCATACATTACATACACACTGTGGAAGAGTGAGTAACAGATACTTTTGCCCTTCTCTACTTATATCCTGAAGCGATTCTTTCATGTATTTTGTTTGTTTTTATAGCTTTATCAATATCTTAATTTTTAATAAAGGACCGGCTCGATCGGAGACCAGGCTACACAGAAAATCGGTGTTAATAATTTTTTTCGTTATTTTTTCATCGAGTCAGTAAGGTTTCTGGAGTTAAGAAGGACTATTTTCAAATATAAATCTTCAAATATACAAAGTGTTTGAAAGAATTTAATTTTAAAACACTAAAAATTGTTTGTTACTCAGTCACATGAGAACAGCAAAACGGATCTGGATGACATTTATCACAAGACTACATTATAATCTGTAATAGCACATAGAGTACTTTTTATCAAGAAATCTTACCTTCTTCGTCACTATTTTCTTAACGCGAATGGCTGTACCTTAATGGCGAAAGCTTCGGACTTGGGATCGAGAAACTGCGGGTTCCCATACCATTCAGTGTACCATGGACCATGTAGACCTACTGAACGTGAACAAACATTCATTTAACTTAGTTGTTAGTAGTGATTATTTATAAACAATTTTGACCCATCAACAATACCCCAATATTATAATGTGTATTAATTTGAGAATCACTTGTTACAGATTAGATACGGCAGCTGCTTTAGTGAACTCGTTAAATTCGTCGCTGACGACACTCATTGCTACTGATAATTTCGAATCTATGACATTAATCAAGGTATTTACTTAGAAAGAGCAAGTATCTCAAAACGGATGTTATTTCCCTCCAACATTAGGCGAATCGTCTGACTAGGTTGTTTGGGGCCTAGTGCGAAGTTATATCACATGAACTCGCTGTTATGTTCAGCGTTGCGTTGCGATTCGCCCGCACTGAACTCTTCACCAATCGCACGCACTATACCCCCTGATCCGTGTGGTGACAGATTAAGAATACGGAGTGTCACCACCCTTATTCATCCCGTGGGTGTCGTAAGAGCCGACTAAGGGAGTAAACTATGCAGACCACAGCACACTCTAAAGAGAAGTAAAACTTGAAACAAACCCTATATCAACCTGTCTGGCCAGCGTGGCAAAGTAGGCCAAAACCTCTTTTCTAAGGAGAGGCTTATGCTATGTCCAGCAGTAGACTAGAACATGATCTGAAAAATTTACATTGCGTGATGTAGGGTGAGAAGTGTGCCACGTAGTTTGACTTGTCTTCGCTAGATGGCACTGAAGTTACTTTACGTTACTTGGTTGACGACACACAGCATTGCTTTTTTTTTTTAGAAATGTTTAAGAACATTTTTTCAAACGTTTTTTTATTTAATTCATAATAATATGTATACGTAAATACATTAAAATACAACAATAATTGTATGCAATATAAAAAGAAGAATAGAGACGCAGAAAAGACGAGGTTTAATCTGAGTAAAGAGATTACCATCAAGTTAATTTTTTGCAAAGCAGTATTTGTTTTATAAAATTATTCGTTCTCTAAGAAGCTAAAACACATTGTAATTCTAAAGATAATACAGTTCATATCAATATATTAGAAACCCTTATAAAGCAATTAATATTTGTAACCCACTAGATGGCGTGTGTAATGATCTGGCTCATACATTCCACGACGGAAGAGCTGAGCGTGGAGAGCTGTGCGTTAAGCGCTGGTGAGGCTCGTGCTGCCCAGCTCAGCTGCAGCCTCGCCACCGGCACCTTGCTGGCGCTGCTGCTGCCCAACTACACCGTGGACGTGGTCGTGCAGAGGACGCTACCCGCATGTAAGTACCCAACGGGGATGCCTGTTCACTGACCACTTAGCTGGGTTATACATGTATTCATAGAATAATAGGTTTATGCTTTAGGAATCTTTAAAATGTAAATGTATGAGATTGATACGATCAATTAATAGATATTATACACTTTCGAATTGTCCGTCGTTTCGACCAAATTGCACTGAGTATGGTAACAGATTGTCTGACATATGACACATTATGGAACTTGAAGTTTAAAACTAAATCTTTGTCATTCAGTCTGAAAGTGACCCTAAAATAAAGGGACAAGCTAACGATTGTGAAAAAAAACAAAACATCTGGAAAATATGTATGTACTTTTAGTTTTATTCGTTTTATATAAACAAAGTGTCACTTTCAAAATTAAGATCAATGACACTTCAAACGCCAAAATGCATCAAAGCGTTTAAGCTACAGAGTGTGTCAAATAAATATACATACATACATTCGAAAAACACAACTCTCCTTTTGGAGCAGTAGAGTAAGAAGGAAACATATTAAAAAGAAGATTGACCATATGGATGGTTTGAAGAGTTTAAGCAAAAGTTTGAGTCATTTAGGATCTGTTTTGGAGTTCACTCCTTAAGAATCGACTTCCATATAAGGCACCCGGTATGTAAAAAATATGAAGAGTAAAATTTAGTGATCGAATGACCTCGTTACTATTTTTGTGCTCAACCTATCGTGCGCATCTTTCATATGTGTGTGTATAACTAGTATAACTTGTGTTGAATCGTTTTTAAGGACTAAACTGCAGTCGTGCGTAGGAGCTGACACACACACACTTTTTTTATCTTTTGTTAATATCTTGTTTTTTATTTATTTTGTGTATATATTTTTAATAACTTTTTTAAAATATATTTTTAATAGGATAATTGAAGGACATGGTTAATTTTGTTGTCATGGTTGACAGTAAAAGTGTGGTTGAGCTGGGCGTCGTGGCACCCCCGCATCATGCAGGAGGGCGCGTGGGTGTCGCTGGCGGCGCTGTGGCCGGCCGTGGCGCACGCGCTCAACCTGCTCGCGCTCAGCGCCGCCCCGCTCACCGACAACTGTACGTACTGCCTTAACAACCCCTACGATACTATACCTCACACATCTCAAACACGGCTGTCTGATCTTTAACTACCCAGAACCTGTACTATGGTAACCAGACTGCTGATAAACATACTTATTTATTTGTAAATACATACATATTATAGATAAATTACACCCAAACACAGAACAAACGATCATCACACAAATATTTAATACATATAGGACATAGGCTTCTCCTCAGAAAGGAGGTTTTGGCCTACTATACCTGTATGGCTGTCCAGGCGGATTGGTCCATACCAACCCGTATATATATATATATATATATAAGTTTGCCTTCTCTTTGCAGTGCTTTTATCCTGCGTAGTTTGCTCCCTTAGTCGGCTCTTACGACACCCACGGGATGAATTTTGCAGTGCTGTTGTCCTGCGAAGTCAGATCTTACGACACCCACGAGTAGGGATGATACTCCGTATTCTTAATCCGTCACCGTCCGGACATTTCTATAATACTGCACTGATGATGTTGCTTAGCATATCTTTTATAGAGGGCTTATCTACCCTAATGTGTATTAACTAACTTATAATAACTTTTTCATTAGATGACAGTGTCCCTCTCCCTGAAGACGAGGAACTAGCAGGGTTCTTGCCTTTAGAGAACGCGCTCAAAGGTCTACGGTTCCCCAACCACGCAGCATGGGACACGTACGGAGGGCGAGTGCCTGATTTAGATGACGGTGATGAAAATACTGAGTGAGTATTAGCGTTGTAAAACCAGAGGCTGACATACAATGAAATGCCCTGTAAATATATGTTGTAATAATTCTATACAGAAACTTCAATGTAATACGTCTGTTGTGTATTACTGAGAACAACGGAACGTATTAAGTACGATTTAGACGACCACACGACGACTGAATACGTACCAAGTAGTACTTAAACTTACTTATTTTTAAATCTACACCCCAATTAATACCGTACACAGCTTCCAGGATTTATACAGCTTCTGAGTAAATGGAGGTTACAATAAAAAAACAAACATAATACAAAGAAATGATTAAATTAATGTATGTATGTAGGTAAAACAAGTACATGTTAAGGTGCATTCAATTTTCGAAGGGATTCCATAAATCTGCTGTGACATCGGTAGCAAAAGTTTTGCTCGTATTCAGCCTAAAAATATGCCTAAATAAAAACGATGTTTTCTCAAAATTTCAGCTAAAAAGCTGTAATATTTAATTCTAAGAAAGTCTGTCCAAAAATATTTGGTTTATCGCAACTAAAATTTTTCAAGAATAAAAAGAAAATTTTTGGACAACTCCTTTTATATTACTACGACAATTTCACGCAACCTCTAGTGAGCAACTGTAGCCGTAAATATTTGATTTTTATTGATAACTAGCTACTAACTAGATACATAATCCCGAGTGAACACTACATTTTTTCTAGTTAATCCATGGTGTCAGCTACCCCAAACCAATTTTATCAAAATTGGTCCAGTCATTTTAGCGTGAAGAAGTAACAAACACACACACATAAACTTTCGGCTTTATAATATTACTGTAATTACAATCAATTATTATTGTACTCGTCCGATCAATAATCATTATTGAAACTTGAACTCATTATGACTATATTCTTGCAGCCAACCAGCGGAAGTGTCAGTGACGTGTCTGAGCGGTGATCCAGAGTTGGAGCAGAGAGTTCGTGCTCATCGCATACTGCAGCTGGGCGTGCGGCTGTCACAGATCATGCCTGATCATCTTACCTACACGTGAGCATTAACACGTTTTAGAAATATCATCGGTCACTTGTTAGTCTGTTCGCAAGGTAGTATAAATGGTCACTGTGTTTTTTTTAACGCGGGAGGGCCATGTTTGGGCAATCTTTTCGTTGCTATTCACCGAGGTTACCCATAAAATTGTCCGTGTAGTGACGGATTAAGAATACGGAATGTCACTGCCCCAATTCATCCCGTGGGTGTCGTAAGAACCGACTAAGGGCGCAAAACAACGCAGGACACCAGCACTGCAAAAAGACGGAAAACTTGACACAAACCCTATACCAAATCGCCTGGCCAGCGTGGTATAGTAGGCCAAAACCTTCTTTCTAAGGAGAGGCCTATGTCCAGCAGTGGACTATTAAAGGCTGTTGACGTGTGTGATGTGACCCATAAAACCTAGTGTCCTGTTGTCTATCACTTTATTCACGAATGTATCACAGTGTAATAACAAAAGTTTTAATAATTCGCAAAAACAAGGGCTCTAGATAGATAAAGAGAGAGAGAGAAGGAACACTTGACATAAACCCTATACCAATCCGTCTCCCCAGCGTGGTATAGTAGGCCGAAATCTCCTTTCTAAGGAGAGGATTATGTCCAGCAGTGGACTATTATAGGCTGTTGATGTGATTGATGTGAAATAAATAAATACCATTATTGTTTAAACTAAAGTACACACTAGCCTAACTTAATAATTATTATGATCCTGAGGGAGGGCGTCAACCATAATCCTGAGGAGGGTTCGTCTTGGGGTTTTTTTTACAATAAAATGTTTTTTTTCTAAACCAGTTATTATATTATTGTATTGAAAAAGTTGTTAAATTAATGCTTATTATCGGTCCTTAATAAGTGAGCGAATTTTCGATTGAATTCTACAAAAACATAGTTTTTGATAGTGATTCGTATCTATTTGTTATGATGTGGTGCAGCGAGGAAGAGGGCCGCCTCAGGTTCAGTGCGACGTCAGTGGGCGGCGAGCAGCTGTCGCAGGCGCTGGCGCAGCTGCGGGCGGCTGCGGGCGCCGAGCCCGCGCCCGCAGCGCCCGACCCCGAGGACGAGTCGGACGACGAGCCCTCGCCCCCGCCCCCGCCCGTCGTCATCTCCGAGGCTGACTTCCGGGAGAAAGGTACTTTATATACATTCTACACGTTACTCAAGTGTGGTTGCATTTACGTGTTATACCAACTCGTTATTTATTATTTATTTATTTATTGGATCTCCAACAAAGGATATACACAAAAGTACATATAGTACACACTTAGTGTTTTGAATAGTGTACTCCTTCAGTTATAGGAGACCACAGCTCGCAATAGAATATCCAAACTTATACCTAATACAAAACTAATTCAAAAGAAACATAGTGAGAAAACCTCCTAAATAACATTAAATATGACAATATATTTAATTTTCTTTCTTTCTGAATACAAATAAACAGACAAATTTTAAAATTTAAAAAAAAAACAATAATAAATGAGAACCTTAGAGAACTCTTTGCAAGTGTCTTTTAAATCGGGGTAAGGATTCGCAAATATCGATATCTATTTATAAAGGCGAATACAGATATTGCGAAGCATGTCCAATGAGCGGTGCTCATCGCATGATTCGCAATGTATGGACGTTCATATTCGTCGCGAGGTATTTGCTACGCTTGTGTATTTGTTTGTATGTTTGTATGTCAGCAAACGCTCCACGATCAAAGCGTGCGTGTGGACGTCGTCAGACACTCACTAGGCGGAGCGTGTGCCGAGTACGACGCACAACGCATCAATCGATTGAGAAAAAGAACCTATTCTATGTATATATTTGGCGCATGCTAGGATTGATCCAGCCCACATACTACAATCATAATGGCACCACTGCAACAGCCTACACGTAGCGGCTGCTCCTTTTATAATTATTGAAGTGAAGCATATGCCTTGCCGAAAGCACATTGCGAGGCAAGCGCTTCGCACGCCATTGGATCGGCCCCAGTATGCGTCATTCGACCTGAGCATGCATTTTTACTCAAATGTGGAACATGCCTCGCAATGTCTGTATCCGCCTTAACTGAACTATAGTAAAGGCAAAAACATTTATATGATACTAGCTTTTGTCAGTGGCTTCAACCGCATCTATGTCAGTTATCGCGTTGAAAAGTAGCACATGTTACTCACTTATAATGTAGCTTTCCATTGGCGTAAGAATTTTTAAAATCGCTTTAATGGTTTAGTCGTGAACGCGTCACCAGGGACTTCCTTTCTAGGGTATACCTGGTTCCCCGGCTATTAGTACCCGAGACGGCTTGCGGTTTTAGTCGGTTCGAGTCCGACATGCCACCAATAGGTGGTATCCGAGGGGATCTCCGCACGGAAAAAAAAAGAGGCTTGAACGCGTAACAAACAAACTCACTTTCACATTTCTAATATAAGTATAGATGATAAATGTCATGAAAATGTCATCATAAATGATATCATGAAACAGAACGATATCTAGTGGCCAGAAGGCCAATTCTCATAATAAAAGTTCGGTCACAATTCTACTCCGATCAACTTTCGATCTCACAACTGTCATTTAAGGTTATTTCGTACTAAAATATTAAAGTACTAGCTGACCCGCGCAACTTCGTCTGCGTCTCTCAATAGTAATAAATTTTCTCCGTTTTTGAAACATTCTTCATTGGTGCTCCGTTCCTATTGGTCTTAGCGTGATGATATATAGCCTATAGCCTTCCTCGATAAATGGGCTATCTAACACTGAAAGAATTTTTCAAATCGGACCAGAGATTAGCGCGTTCAAACAAACAAACAAACAAACTCTTCAGCTTTATAATATTAGTATAGATTACTAAGAGTATCAGAACACAGATTCAATTTTCGGTTACAATACGATATAATCGCATTACAGACAACGTTTGATGTTTAATACTTTACTACGAAAATACTTTTTATGGCAGTTCTGTGATCGAAATTTGATCGGAACTGTTTATTACGAGAATTGCCCTTCAGACTTATAAAATCATCATCATCATCATCATCAACAGCCTTTAACAGTCTACTGCTGGACATAGGCCTCTCATTAGAAAGGAGGTTTAAAACAGGTTTTAGACTTTTAAAATAATGTTTGAATTTTATCGTTTGTAGTTCGCGAGAAACGCGTGGGTATTCTGAAGCCTCAGGGATCGCTGGAGCGAGCGCGGGAAGAGAGAGCCCTCGCCACGCAAGAAGAACATCAGGTCAGTGTATTTAATGAATAAAGTGACTTAGGCTTTGTGGCAGAACTAACTAACATTTGATACAGAATTGTACCTTTTAGTTACCACTTATTTTGAGTAATATTTTTAATAAGATAGTTGACCGAAAATTACAAGTAAGTTTCTTATTAAAGCAGTTTATTCTGTGGAAACACATGAATTCGAACTTTTTTAAGATCAATTCCTTTACTTTCAATATTTGTACATCTTTCATTTACTTTTAAACCATATACCCTGAGACCTATATATTAAAGGCGTTGAGAGACCTCAAAAAATATTGTAAATACTAGTCTATTTTTGACTGCCTCGGTTGTGCAGTGGTAGCGTATGCGACTGCTGTGCTGGAGGTCTCGGGTTCAATCCCCGGGTTGGATCAAATGTTTGTATGATCTGCAAATATTTGTTTCGTAGTTTGGGTGTTTTCTATATATTATATGTATGTATTTACAAAAGAAGTATGTAAGTATTCTATCAGTCAATCTATCTTTCATAGTACAAGCTTTGCTTAGTTTGAAACTAGATGGCGTTGTGTGTCAGATATAAGGAAGTATTATTATAAAATAACGAAAAAAAAAAGATTTTAGATAATTAACGATTCTCACAAAAGAGCCTTTTTTTTTCCACCTGTCGGTAGCATGTCGGACTCGAACCGACTAAAACCGCACGCCGTCTCGGGTACTAATAGCCGGGGAACCAGGTATACCCTAGAAAGGAAGTCCTTGGTGCCCCGACATACCTCGGGTCATCTACAGACGAGTAGAAAACCCCCCCCACCCCGTTGTGGGAACCCCATGTTCCCTGTGCTCCCTGGAAGCGAGCGCGCTTCGCAACGCACTCGCCGCCACCCCGGCCTGCTTCTGCTAGGGTGACAGATGGCCTCACCTGTCACCCCCAGGCCTGCGCTTATGGAGGACGGAGGTCGTTCTGCGACCTCCGGCGCCTGAGTCGCCTGCGGTACCTGGCCCGTTCCCGGGCCTGGCGGGCCGGGAGAGTCCTAAACCTCTCCCGGTCCCGCTCCGCCGTCTCCTTCGCGAGCATAACTTGCTCGCAGAAGGAGACGGCAGAGTTCCACGCACTCTCGCTCCGCACGATAGCCGCAATCAGGCTATCGAGCGAGAGAACTCCCACTCCGATGGCCGCCACGAGGTCTCACAAAAGAGCCTGGCTTAGTTTAAACTTCTATTTCAAGTTGATAGGGATAAAGATGATTTATTTTTGTTGCTTTGTGTAGTTGATTCAAGAGCCCGACATTGTCGAAGAAGGCAAGGGAGAGGATAAGAAAGAGATACGGAAGCCGCGTGTCAACATTGCCATGGCGGCCATTATGAGGAAGCAGGAAGAGACCAACAAACAGGTATTGGTAAAAATATTCCATACTGTTTTTATTCCATTATATTTCTAACTCCTCCAATTGTCTTCTGATTAATCTTATTGCGGGTTCCAAGACAGTTTTCCTGGAACTTCTCGATTGTTATTACTCGGTGTGTTCGTTGGTCACTGCTGTTGATCCTGGTGTACAGGAGTTACAGTGGTGGGGCTGTGGGAGAGATCACTCCCATTTAAAAAATAAATCTCTGTATAAATATAGGTAAATACAAAATAGATGAGCAACTTTTTCTCCTCTCTTTGTCAACTGATTTTCTGAATATTTTTGGTAAGACGCTTTAAAAGCGGTTTTTCTTTCCAAATAATAATAGTAATTCTTTATTTTAATGGTGAAGTGAGTACGTGCGTAAAATTAATTATTACATTTGTTTTTGCTAAAAGTTTTTAGAAATACTACATCATTAATGTTAATGAGTAAAAACTGAAGTTTTATTAAATACTTAATTGAATTTTTACGTCACTACAGGTGAAATTTGTAACTCCACCCCCAACACCAGACTCGACTGTGGACTCACAAGAGACCAAGGAGGATAAGCCGAAGATCATCCAACCGAAAGCGATCAAATCCCTCGCAAACATTCCTCTCGGTAGGAAAACTGGAGGGATTCTCTCTCTCAAGGATAAATCCGCCGGGTACCCACATCTAGTCAACACTGATCCGGAACCAGCTAAGAAACCAGAAAAAGAAGAGAAGAAAGATCTTAAATTAAGCCAATCTGCTCAGAACTCCCAGCCCTTCCAACCAAAACGTCAGGAACAACCACCTCCAGCACCAAACTGGACTCCAAACTTAACATTCCCTGAAGGACCCAGAATGAATTTCCCGAAAAACTACGGCATCCAAAGTCCTGGCTTGACATATCCAAATTATGTACCAACAAATGTCAATAGCCAAGGTATAAGATTACCTGTGGTTAATCCAAAGGAGATTGACGTTAGAACTGCAGCGTTACAAAAGCAGAACTCACGACAAGAGCTTTTCCAAGATGGCCAGAAGTTCAATCACAATTACCAAATGTCTGGCGACAAAAAGAACTTCCTCAGCGATCTACCTCCACGCTTTGCCAACCAATATAGATATTGGCAAACTGCTCAAGATAACCAATTCAATGATAACAAGTTTAGAGACGATAGTTTTAAATCAAACGCAGCGTTCAACGCTCAGCAACCTCGCAGTTGGAACACACAACCTCAACAACCAACAGCGGAAAGTTACCAGCAACCGATGTGGTGGAAGCCGGAACAACCGCCCAACTTCAGCGCCAACTTCTCCACGCCCTTACCAAACTTCTACTCCCAACATTTAAACGCCAACATGCCAACTCCTTACCCAAATATATCTTATAATCAAGTTCAGGCTCCGAATAAGCAGGAAGGTTTCTCTCAGCCGGGTTACCTGCAAACCGCTATCGGCCAGCCACAGTTGCAAGCTCTGCAGAACATAGTCACGTCGCCCAACTTTAGCTCGTCCTTGAACAGTTTTAACTCTTATGCTCCCTCGATTAGCTACGACTCTTCGATGTACCCGCAGTTTAACAACAAACTCAGTTACCAACCTCTACAGATGAAAATGCCTGATAAACCTCAGATGGGTTTCCAGGGTAACAAAGATCTCATGGATATGAACCAACTAGGGTTTGGAGGGAATGTTCTAGAAATGCAACAACGGAATTTGACTATGAATAATTTTAACGAACCGCTCAGTGATGTGTCGGCGTCGAAAAATATAGAACAGATGGTTGGGGTGAGTATTGTTTTGTAAACTCACTATTTTTAAAGAAGTAAAGAAAGAAAACGCGTAATATTATAATTAATATACTACTACACTTATATTATTTATTTGTATTTAACAGTCTTGAAGCATTTTCCAATATTTACATAACAGATAATGATTTTACATGTAAATATTGACTGTTTGCGGTGTTATCATCGAGTGCTTTAGATTGCGTGTCTAGTAGATGACTGAATAACTCACCATAATGACTATTTGCTTGTGTTAGACCTCTTTTTGGTGTGAGAGTGCCGCCGGGTAATTTTCTAAAACACTAGACACCTCAATTCTGCAGACAAAATAGGTGACAGTGTTTAATTTGGAACGTGGTAGTCGATTTCTTTCTTTACCACAAAATGTTTCAATTGTATTGGTCCCATACCTAATTCCCATCTCCAGTAGACAAACAAAATATGACCAATTTGAAAATAGTTTAAAGTAGTTACGATTAGTCGTTTTTTTTGAGAAATCTTAAACACACACGCAAGAAAACACATGAACAAGCGAAACATCAGAATCTCTCTCAAGGCTCTCTTCGATCACGCTAAATTCTATGAATATACGATACTAACATGCCGTTGTACGTGTGCAGCAGAGCGGCGAAGGTCCGAGCGCCTCCCCCCCCAGCAGCACGTACTCTCTGTTCAGCGGCGCGCCCGACGCACCAGCCTGGGGCGCCGTACAGCGACAGCCACCCGTACGTACTTACACTACTGCCCACCATGATGGGGATCATTAACTTTGTATTTTTAACTAGCGATCTGTCCCGGCTTTGCACGGGTGCAATGTAGATACTTCTAATACTACTAATGTGGTGTCAGTGGAGAGTAATTAATTCTACTATTATTATGATAGCACTATACTACAGGACATTTTTCAATGCAAAATTTATAGCCCTGCTCCGATCCTGCCGGCGCTGCCACCCGTACCGTTCGACCCCCGCATTTTAAACCTCTAATAACTTCCAAAGTATTCATTTCATTGATATACTGTAAAGAGCAATTTTAATCTACCTTAAATGTATAGCTAACGTATTTAATAGGATAACGAAAAATAATAATGATGTATTGTTTAAAATAGCTTCGTAAATAACACATTATTTTTTTGTAATTTTTAAAAGATAAAAATGGTTACTGTGGGTTATGCTTAGGAGATAGACATATATCATCGCGGACTTTTTTTTGATCTTTTTAAGATATATAATTCCGTAGTACATTATTTTGGTCTATCTGGTAAGGTTTAGCCAGCGTTTGCAATGTAAGCGCACAAAAACATGTTTTTACGACAAATCTTTGAAATTCTCGGATTTTGTCTACTATAATATGCATGATTTATAACCGCCCTGACATTAAAAGGGCTGCTTAAACAGGGTCACTAACTGGCCCGTAACATTTTCTTTTAAATGGTAACTCAATTCGGAAGAATAATATTGGTCAGACTAGAGCTAAAATGTAGGTTTCTTATATTAAAAAAAACACATTATACACAGGATTAAAATTTTATCTATTGTTTTCAGTCTCTATGGTCGGGGCCAGGGCCCTCTCCTCTAGAGCGTCTCCTAGAACAGCAGAAGCAGATGAAGCAACCGCCGGCTCCACAATGACACCTGCACTTGGTCATCCTCAGAACTCACTGTGGACCTTGTCAACCGATGTGGCGCCGATAATGTCCGTTGAATCGTTTTGCAAACATTTTTAGGACTAGCGCATAGACTACAAAAGTCTATAAATGCGTGCCAAATTTTTTGATCCACTTTTTGACATTTCAACAGGAGGACAGTGCACACCTTCATACATGTTCCTATTACTTCTTAAAGACAGTAATAAGGAGTTTTACGTCGTGCTCACAATGTGTAGTCGTGTATGTATCGAAATTTCTTCATGATATAATAATATACTGTTGTATAAAATTGTATAGATGTAAACAATTGTAAAAATAAATAAAAATAAAATAAATTGACAGCAGTAATTGTTGCGTCGTCGTCGTCAGCACTAACCCAATCCAAGTCCAATCAATTTACCAGGGTATTCGTTCATTAACTTGTCACTGTTATATTTTTTACTTTTGTCAATAAAACGGTTCTAAAACGCTTCTGCCCCACATAATAGCTCATCTTTATGAATAATTTTGTGCATACTATTAAAATATAAGCAAAGCTAAATGTTTGGACTATAAATTAGTGTTTTTGCCAAATATTATTTATTAAGTAGACCTTTTTTTATATAAATTATTGGACGAAAGATATGGAGTGCTGGGACGGAATGTTGTACAGTATCATTGCCGGCTGTCGTCGGACGTGGTAAAATTGTTCTTAAATGTGTACTCATCTTTTGTACAGTCACAGTCGAAAAGCCCGCGAGTGGGACATAGAATGTACGGTTTTGTTTGTAAATGTCGAATTACATGGGATATTAATCATCATTTCTTTAGACTATCTATTTAAACTTGTCAAAATTGTCTCTAGTGTTCTCTCCCTCTTTCTCTTTCTAATATGTTGATATTGTTGGTTGGTTCTAGGAGCGCCCGCGTGTAGTTTGACATTTACAAAAGCTTTATTATAAGCATGTTTTTGTTGTGATTTTAAGTGAAAATAAATTAAAGTAACCTTTGTGAAACGATATTTTTTAATAAAGATATTTTTTGTTATTATAAGTGTATTTCTCTTATTGACAAATGGGACAAAATATCAGATCACGAAATGCACATATGACTGTTAACAGGATATATTATACATTAGGTAAACATTTTTCTTTAAAATGTTTTGGCTGTTTCTTCTAAATAATTTCTGAAGTACTTAAGCGATTTTGATGGAACCTTCACGGGCACCTACTTATAAGGAGTATCTCTTAGGCTATTAGAAAGAAAATGATGCCATGCAAAGCAAACATATCTTCTAAACTATAGTGCCATTTTGTAATGTCACAATAACTTAGACACAAGGCCTAGGGTTTTACGAAGTATAATGTATAAATGTACCTCATCATCAACAGCCTTTAACAGTCCACTGCTGGACATAGGTCTCTCCTTAGAAAGGAGGTTTTTGCCTACCATACCACGCTGGCCAGACGGGTTGGTATAGGGTTTGTGTCAAGTTTTCCTTCTCTCTGCAGTGCTGGTGTCCTGCGTATTTCGCTCCCTCAGTCGCCTCTTACGACACCCACGGGATGAATAGGGGTGGTGACACTCCGTATTCTTAATCCGTCACCACACGGATAATAAATGTACCTATCTTTATCAAATCTAAATTTTTATTATGACTATCGGTTCCAGCTGGTGGTAAATTATTTTACATACAATATATACCTACATACATATAAAATATCATGATTATTAAAAACACAATTAGAAAAATACATCTAGCCGCTGATTTTAATATATATGTATGTTTGTGTTAATTTTCAACTAATTCGTCGTTTTGATTACTTATAGTTTTGAAAAATAAAGGGATAAGAGTAAAACAATTGAATCAGTCAATAATTTAAATTTTATTCCTTTCATAATCATTCTAAACAAATTTATCAGTTGTAATACATTTCTAATGTGTAAAAAAGCGTACTAATTCACTAATTGCATTATATATGAAATATTTACAGTACATATAACTAATAAATATTCTAAAACACAAATAGGATTTGAGACGAAAACAATATATACGGCCGGGGCAGAACGCCTTCGTACGCGTCATGTGTTCGTGCATGAGCGTGTTCTTTATGCGTGCACGCACACGTCACACGTACGCAGCCGATCGGCTCGAACCTATACTCACTAGTCTTATAACAAGTACAACTATGAAACAGGAGCTATTTCTTTAAAGTTGCATTATACTAATTCGTTAGGAGCTAAATGAGAAAATAAAATCGTCAGTACTGTAAAGCAAAGTAAAGCTAGTTACGCATTAATAAATAACAGTCGTGCGAACACAATACACCAAGATATGTACAACAAATTGACAAACAACTCGGTGCTGAAGTGGACCGTATAAGTATATTTATCTAGGTTTATTATCCCGTGAGGTAAGATCGAATAGTGACATTATATTATCGAGTGAGAAATGTGCGTGCACTTTGGACGAATTTAACAAGAGAGATTCTTAAGTCAATATGACCACGGTGTATATTTGTTCGGCAATGTTTCGATTCTAATTGTATGTAATTTAGATTATTTCAGAGGCCTCTTTGAAGGGTACGCACATTCCAGACTTTAAAAACTTTTAACTTACAGAACATTTATATAATTAATACAGTCGGAAACAGTTACATAACGTTGTTTTATTAAATTATCTAAAAGCTATTTCCTTCAATAGCTTTCATCATACAACATTAATAAATGTAATCCCTGAGTGCTGTTTGTTGGGAGGCGCTTTCTATAAATATTGTTAGCTTGGTTGTATACAATTCGATATACTTATACACACAAGTGCTGCTAACAGTGCGTATGTCACAAATGAAAGTCACAACAGTTTTCCAGCAGTTCTTCAAATGAAAATGCTTATTGTAACATTGTTGAAAGTGTCAATGAACTCATGGATTATTTTACAAGTTATTAGCTGTCTCCTTTCTGATAGGTCGAAAGGAAGCGCCTGATCCTGAACAAAATATTTAGCCCGTCAAATAGACTTACGTACTGTTAGAAATTCACTGACGATATTGTGTTATGTAATGTTACATGGCGGGCAAATAGTAACACATAAAATAACCCTCGTTACCGGTGTAATACAAGACAATGAATGAATAACTTTTACACCTGAGAAACCTTAATATCATTAAAATGGCAAAAAAATGTTGTTTGCCGTCATTCGTTATTATCGAATGGATAAAAAACTACCATGTCACTGAAAATAGTTAAATTAACCAGAAGGTCAATTCCCGTTATAAAAATTAGTTCACAATTCAGATCTAAACACGTTTCGATTGAAACATATTCTCGTAGTATTAATTAAACATCGTTGAGTTTAATGTGATTATATCCTTTTGTGACCGAAACTTAAATACATCTCAGTCAGTAAAAATACTACGGGAATTCTTTTAATGACATTCTACTCTACTCGATCATCCGATCTACTCGATCTCACAACGAGATCGAATAGATCGGAAATGAATTTTGAATGATTTTTTGTTACGAGACTTGACTTTCAGACTTGTATTGGCACTCATAGGATTCTGTTATGGCCCGCTATTCTTTAAATTCTAGTTTTGTAAAATATTAGTATAAGTAAATGAGTTCGTAAATAAATCAGGTCAGTCGAATGAATGGTGTCTATAATTCGTTCATTTTGACTAGTCGTGTTGGCTGGCTCTCGCCCGGTAACCAGACTTGTACGGTGTATTGGCACAATTTATTTTGTACAACATTATAAAAAATCATTTTGTTACAATCCTTCCGCAATAAAGAAACAATACAGGAATAAGACATTTAAATATAGATTTAATTAAATACCTACATAAATGGACTGAAATTATAATTACAACTAATGAAAAAAAAAAACCTTCGATTGTTTCAACCAATATAATTTTATATTGGTTGAAATAATAGGCTTTTGTTTTTTTTTTCAATTACATTTTATATTACAAACATTTCAGATAATAATTTTCATTGGTGCCAATATAAATAATTAATATTAATTTAATAAGCGCGAAACATTAAGAACATTTTTTTTTTTTAATTTCTTTTATAAACTATCATTCATATCCTCCACTAGCATACATATTACCAAGAAATACATTTCAAGTGAACCTTCCTACTTGGATTCACACACAAATCATCTAGCACGGCATATATCTATGTTTAAAATAAAATTGACAGGCTTGGCAGAATTTGGGAAAAGCCTGTCAATGTACAAGAGTGTACCGAAAATGGCCGAGATTTATTTACCACCACCAACATAAAACTGGAACAGTTTCAGAATTTTACCGACTTAGTTACAAAAAAAAGCATTCATTACAGTTCATATTGTTTTTAATATGTATCTTGAAATTCACAAAACAATATAATGCGTTTAATTAAATAAAACAGAAAAGCTTTTTTCAAACATGCACAACAACATGCTTTGAGAAGGTAATTTTTAAGACCACTTTAAAATAATATCGTTGAGCGAGTTTCAACAATAACAGTATTCTTGTCCCAATCATAGCACCGTTAGGTCCTTGTATCAGCTAACGGTGCAATGGTTCGTATAGAAAAACTGTAATTTTATAACAGTTTTCAGATATATGCCCTGCTAGTGCTGACTCAGTCTATCTAACTACGGCGCGTCACGCGATCAAGGCCCCAGGGTCACCATCATATCTATGGCGAACGAAACATCAGACTATGGATGTGGTAGAATACATTGTTTTTTAACTTTTGTTTCTGAAGTTCTGGCAAATTGTTTTTATTCGAATATTTGACACAAATTGAAAACCAGAACCTCTGACAATAATTTGAAACGTCTATCGTGTTAGCAGTATAGCCGTTTATCAAATAGGTTTTTTTTTCTTAAGTTTTTTAAATTGTATTAAACTCCTTTTTTTAAGATTGTTCCAAAATATGAAGTACTCCTAAAATTGTATTGGTAATCCACTGGGTGCTATCCATAGGCTTAGCCAAACGAGTAACGGAGTACTCTTAACAGTCTCACAGACAGAAAAGGTTCTCAACTATTGCTCATAGTAATATGTCGATACCAACGCTATATATTTTCCAATTTCTCTTGTTTCGCAGCCATATACATGTATATACATTACAAAAAGGATATGTAAATGAATTGCTACAATGACATTAATATACAATGTTTAATCCAATGTTTGAGCCAATGTTGGTCAGTTTAACACAACCGTATTACAATAATAATATAATTAATTTGTGGGTAGATTAAAATGTAATCAGTTTTCGTAATTTTAAGGAAACTTACGAAGTCATTTACAAAAACCCTAAAAATTACCTCATTGCAAAGTTCAATAACATGAAAATATATTTAATAACAAAATTAAAAGAGTTTTCATGTAAAAGGTTAAGAATCGTCGACTTTCTTAAAAAAAAAGATTTTTTTTATAAAGATGCTGTAAGCTAATTTATACATTGTTGTTCAACAGATAAGTATCATTATTGCTTGTTCCGCGTACTTATCACTTTAAAGTACAATGGAATTAAAAATGCGATAAGAACAATCCTCCACATCCGTTACACTATTTTGACATCAATTTTTTTATGGAGAATTTCTAGAAGACTTGGACAATCTTGTGTTTTAAACATACACAATAAAGTTTGCATCCGTGTGGCAGTTTGAGAGTATCGGTATATTACTTTGAACATTGCGTGTGAGGGAAATTTTATTACACACAGGAACTAATATGGCAGTTTTTTATCGGGATATATTTGACAAAACTAATGGTTCAATATAACAATTCAGAAAAAAATAACCATCACTGTTCAGAATGACTGTTAAAAATTATTTAATAAACCAAATATATACATATATGACTATCAAGAACAAAACAACGCGTTTCACTGTTAAGGAAAAATGTGCCTTACTCAGATTCAGTTAAAGTTGCATTTTGGTAAATTATACTGACTTACATGAGATACTTATGTTTTTTTGACCAAGTCAAAAATTTAAATCGTCCAGTCGACTTTGTTTACATCATTTTAAGCTCTGTGCCAATCTTCAGTGTGCAATTAATACTTTTTGAAATTCAGCCAAACGTACCAAAGGATTACAAAAGATGATACATATACCTTTTATCAAAATACATTATAATTATCGGTTTCATCATTCGCATTATTGCTAATTAGAGTCGGTTTCCAAAGCAATGCAGTTTGTTTTCTCAATATTTCGACTAAATCTAACCTTTCTTGGTCATACACATCTGGTTTTAATAAATGTATTGTGCTAAATGAGTATCAGGGGCGGATCAAACTTTTAACATGAAGGGGGGGGGTCATGACCCCGATGATCCCCCCCCCCCTCCAGATTCCCCTTTAATAAACATGACTTGGTCTAGATTAAAAAAACAAATGATATAAACATTTGTCTATGAGGTTGCATGCATGTTTTAATACAATAAGTATAATTATTAAAATTAAAAACGTATAATTAAAGATATCTCGAGTCTAAAGATTTTATGGCTTTAGAACCAATATGTTCGCTATAGTTCTATAATAAAATTATTCTATAGTAACATTTGAAGGTACAGTCATAACACTCTTCAAGAACCATGGCGTTATTAACAATATAATCTAACCCGGAAATATGTCTCGCCATTAATAATAGAAGGGCATATCTCAAAACATTGGGTACATTAAAAACTAGTCCTTCACAGAAAGAGAAAAAGATTCATTATCCTAGTGTCTCTTTCACACAACCCAATCTTTCACCAGCTTGCTGAATCTCGTGAGATATTCCCATTCATTATAAACTGTGAGATGCAAAATATACTTTACTCGTATGGCAATATAGTCGGTTCTCACGTTTGTCGTTCGACGGCGAAGTTGTAACTGTAGTCGCGGTCGAGATCGAAGCGCGTGCGTCGCTTCACCGTAGGCAATTGGACCTGTAAGTGTAACGCACCAATGAGTTTGTAGAATACTATTAGGAATATACAATAAGGATAACTTATCGTATGGCTAAAATTAGAACTTCAGTTGCCATTGCTGTGACGTCACTTCTAATGTTTGATGAACTATAACGGAGATTGGTAAAAAACGTCGAAAATAAATTATCCCAATTTGTAGCTCTATTAGCGAGCGCCATGTCAATAGTTTATCATTACGAATATATTAGATCTATTGCTAAAATAGCAACGCTTTTTGCGTTTTAAAGAAGACGTATTTGCAGGAGTTACACATTTGTGGAACTCCTGTAAATCCTTGAGCATAGATCAACGTAATAATGGAGAAAGACTGGCTCTCAAGTCACAGGTGATAAACTTAATTTGGGAGCCAGGAACCTATTATTGCTTACATGTAGCCTATTTTATTTGTAACATTGTCGAAATATTATTTGTAAAGAAGGTGTATTGAGTGTATTTTTTTGGTACATTTTTAAATATATTTATGTAGAAAACAAAGCAAAATACATTTAAAAATATAAAAAATAGTGTCCCATCGTTATTGGGTACAGGGACCAAGATACCGTTGGTTAGGACTCCAGAGACAGAAACCTCCTCACTATACGTTGCCGTATAAAGAACTGCTTTCTACATCAGGCCCTTAATCCACAGGCCTGGGGGTGACAGGTGAGGCCATCTGTCACCCAGGCAGAAGCAGGCCGGGGTGGCGGCGAGCGCGTTGCGAAGCGCGCTCGCGGGGGGGGGGGGGGGGGGGGGGTCGTCGTCTACTCGTCTGTAGATGGCCCGAGGTATGTCGGGGCACCAGGGACTTCCTTTCTAGGGTATACCTGGTTCCCCGGCTATTAGTACCCGAGACGGCGTGCGGTTTTAGTCGGTTTGTGTCCGACATGCCACCGATAGGTGGTATCCGAGGGGATTTCCGCACGGAAAAAAAAGGGCCTTAATCCAACTGCCTAACGCGAGCCTCTGCAGATGTTACGATATGAATATCATTACAATGATTATTATTATTATTAAAAATATCACACAACAAAAATGACAGCATTTAAATATGTTCTATTACACATGCGAAGCCGGGGCGGATTGCTGGTATATTTAGTGTGTGGCTTAGTGAGGGGGTTAAATGTTACAAAATAAAGACTTACCATATTATCACTAGGCAGTCCCCTCAATTTGGAGTTTAATAAAAATGGCACTCCTTCCATTCCATTATAGCCTCCTAAAGTCTGGTACATAGTATTTCTTGGCATTGGAGCTGGGCCCTTCTTCCTCGAAGGTGCTACCGGTGATGTGGGACCGCCTAGTGCAGGACTCCCGTGGGGGATCGGGGACTTTGTCAAAGGTACTCGGGGCGCTGGTCTGGAAGGTTTGATATTGTAGGAAGGGCTAAGGGCTTCGTAATCATTGTCGGAGGTGAACTCTTCGATTTTTGGGTACGCTGTTGGTGATTGCTTGAGGTTTAAGTTCTCCAGTGCTAAGTTGCTTACGGGTGATAGTTTTGGAGGCCGTTCTGGTACTCGTAACCTGTTAAAGTATTAATGTTATTACAACGAAACATTATGATTTCATTGATATAATTGTTACTGTTGATAAATGACTGTACGGATTTTATTGACATTTGGCACACAGATTATATCCTGGATTATCGCAAAGAGGTTTACGAAGACTAACAAATACTATTTTCAAAATTTGTGATGGCTTGCCCATAGATGTCTTATTTACAAACATACAAAAAAATGGTATTTATTTTTGTACATCATTAAAACCATAGAAGCCTGTCCCGTGACATTTCGAATTATTATTTAGTTGTAAGATACCATATCCAATATTTTCAAAATCTAGTTATTGTTAGGGAGTATCATATCAAAGTTTGTACGATAAACAAACTCTTATTACGGTAGTTTCAATATAGTACTCACTTTTTGTTGACCTCAGGCGTCAAGTTGGTGACGACGTTCTCGTACTCGTTGTGAGTTGGCGACGTGTCTGCGCTACCGCCGCTCACTTTGTAACACACCATTTTCCCATTCATCTCCCTATGGACGAGACAGTATTATAGAACTGAAAAGAGTCCTATTACAGTTAATACTAATTATAGCCCATTCGCGTTAAGAACATAGTGACGCATCGGTCAAGCCTCGAAACCTGACCAATCAGGTTTCGAGCTGTCGTGCGAAACGATAATTTCGTGGAACCTGATTGGTCAGGGGGATGGGTTTGATCGATGCTTCACAATTTCCTAACGCAAATGGACTACAGCAACTAACAGTAAAATTATGAATCGAAAATTCTGCGGTACTCTCTTGTAAAATCTTTAAAAAAGTCGCAACATCTGTAGTTTATCTGTACTTATACAACATCAGTACAAATATTACAATCAAAACTCTTTATCAGTCAAAAGTACTTTTAATTGAACAAAAAACCAAACACCTGGGGGGTAACCTCACTAACTCGATGACATGCAACGAAATCATTGCCTCTGTGAGGCCGAGGTATCACTCCCATCCTGTAGCTCTCCCACTCATGAAAGTACTATTAACTAGTTAAAAGTTTTCTTCTTTTCACTAGCACCATATACTACCACAATAGTTACGGACTCACCCTGCTAGTATAAACCCCTGCGGTGCCTGCCTCATCTTGGAACACACGATGACGTCAGTGACGGGGGGGTAAGTTCGCGCGGCAGCGGGCCTCGACACCCTCGTGCACAAACGCCGCTTGCCCGCTCGGCCCGCCACGCTGTAACCCGCCGGCGCTGCTTCTCGCTCGCCCACCACCATCACGCCATCCATTACGTAACCAGGAACACCTGGACAATAATTACATATATTTTAAATCCATTGTATTTTACTTTATTGGAAAAGTCAGTTCTCAGGAATTCTCATTCGTAAAAGCATTCTTTTCCCTGAAGGGGTAGACAGAGTTCATTAAACACCAAGATTTTGTCGACTATTTTATTAATTTCAGTTAGTTAATAGGGGGCAAGTTTATTTTTGCAGTCAACCGGGCCCATATATTTGTAAATAAACATACTTATACATTTTTCTAAATATATACATAACTAGCTTTGCCGGGCCAATCCAAAAGACTGTAACTCGACTTAGTGTTTTGCTTTAAGAACGCTCAATCAGTTTCTTTACGTCGGTTTAATGCCCCAGATCAACACTTTTGTTATTCTAAAGTATATTTTAGAAGAGACAATAATCTAAAAAATACTGTATTGTATTGAAATTAGGGTTATGACATGGTAAAAAACTGTAACAAAGCTTTCAAAGTCAAAAGTCAAAGATGGCAAGCTTTATTGTGGCTCATTGTTGTTACATTGATCAGAAAAAAAAACTAAGGCGAAAACTAGGTAAAAACAATCTTGAAAGCGGGTTGTACATCGTGTTCAAATCTGAGCTCAATCGGAGAACAACTTTTTGAGCTTTTGAAGCATACACAAACCAACATAACATTTTTATATATGTAGATTTATAAATTACATCCAGACACGGAAGAAATGATCGTGTTCATCACATAATATTTGTCGTGGGTGGGATTCGAACCCATGACCTCTGGCTTAGCAGTGAACCACTAGATCAAATGGCATATCGCCTTATGTGCTGGAATACTCTTCTTTTATGCTACGTCCGACTCAACCCATGAGTAGAAGTTTTTCTAGAAGATCATTTTTGATACTTTAGTATAAACACTTCAAATTCTGGCCCGTCAGTGCACACGCACGAAATATGAACACATTTATTTCTTTGACGTATACATGTACACTGGAATGTTACCGACATGACTCATATTGATAAAGCACTATCTCAAAGAATAGATTTCTTACTGCATTCCAAGAAGTCCTGGGCAAAATGATATCAATGACTAAGGAGCAGTTCTTGGGTCAGTGATATCGTGCCTGGACTAGAAAAATATTATTTGAAAAACGTTTGTAAACCTTTATGAAAACCAGATATCTCCTGACATTAAAAATTCAACTGTTTTGAACATCTTGTTTTCATTGAATAGTATAACTCGAGCTGTAATTGACTTTTGTACCATGACAGATCAAGATATATAAAGGACACCTTTTTTTGTGTGCGGAAATCCCCTCAGATACTACCTCCCGGTGGAGTGGCCACGTCGGACTAGAACCGACCAAAACCCGCACGCCGTCCCGGGTACCAGTAGCCGGGTAACTAGGTGTACCCTAGAAAGGAAATCCCTGGTACCCCGACGTACCTCAGGCCATCTACGACATGTAGGAACTCATCTCTCTCAATCTCCTATGTGGGAGCGCTATAACGGACACCTATAAATTTATATAATTTTTCGCACAAACTGTTTTAAAATATTTACTTTCTGCAATTCTTGAAAATTCATATAAAAATAAGTATTCCTTCCAAAGATGATGTGATTCCGTATGCCATAATTAAAAAAAAAGTACAAAGTATTATGTTCACGTTATTAACGTATATAATTGTAAAGCGTTGTCTTAGGTCATTAATCCCTTGACAACTTTGTGGGGGAATACCGCTTTGTTAACGCAATCGCACACCCCTTGCTCCGACGCGCTTTGTTGTTGTCTAACTAGAAGCCTTACACGGTCCTTGCTTACATTTCAAGAACACTTTATTTAATGGTGAGAACATTAACTTTACATAGGTACAAAATAGTTGACACGCGCCACTTTGTCTACTTTTCTAAAAAGGAATAAATTTTCCCCGTTTATGGAACATTTTTCATTGATGCTCATACAATCTCAATTATTCAATTCGAACCAGTAACCTGAGTGGTTCGAACCAATTCGAACCACTCAGTTAATGAGACAAAAAAACTCTCCGGCTTTATAACAGTGGTATAGATTGTATTAAGAACGAAATAGTGACGGATTAAGAATACGCAATGTCACCATCCCTATTCATCCCGTGGGTGTCGTAAAAGCCGACTAAAGGAACAAACTACGCAAGAGAACAGCACTGCAAAGAGAAGAAAAACTTAAAACAAATCCTATACCAACCCGTCTGGCCAACGTGGTATAGTAGGCCAAACCCTTCTTGTTAAGGGGCCTATGTCCAGCAGTGAGCTAGTAGAGGCTGTTGATGATAGATTGTATATTACACAATACAAATAATGACTACCAATTTAAAGGTAATAATAGTAATAATTATAGCGTCACGCCTCTTACAAAAGGCAGTCTGATCCCAAAATGGGCAGGGCCTATGCTATGGTAACCAGACTGCTGATTAATAAAATATATAAATGACACCCAGACACAGAACAAATCTACGCGATCATCACACAATTAGGTATTTATCATGGGCTCGAATCGAAGCCACGACCTCCAGCTTAGCAGTCAGAGTAACTAGCCACTCGACCATCAGGTTATTAAATTCAATTAAGGTATGTAGAGAAATTTTCTAAATACCGCTATTATGATTTGGCACTTATTTATTTCAAAAAAATGTGCTATAAAAAGATTATTGAAAATAATGAGGTTACTTTTCAAAATTTCCGCTAAAACACTCGCATCTACCCACGTGAGATTGATTACGTCACTAACCGATAAAGTGAAGTAGGACGTACTGCATGTAACTATTGACTACTATTTATTGCCCAACTGTCAATATGCCTAAGTACATGTGTGCGTATAAACTAAACAGTCGGGTGATAGTTGTAGTAAGGGAGATTTCAGGGATTTCTGCAACAAGTATTTTAAAAATACAAAGCAGTGTATCGGGCTCACCACCGTAAGACTGACTTGATGCTTGTTTGATCACAGTCGTCAGATAATAGTAGTTATACTATCGTCTGTTTACAAATCAACAGTATGCAGTGGCTCTTGAGTTTCCGATTTCCTTTTGGTAATTGTCACTGCCACGGTGCAAAACAGGCGCCAAAACAGACTTTCAAAAACCTAGTAGTAAGTCAGTGATGAGGGAGAATTGTTTTTTTTTTTTTTAAATAAGTATTTTATAACGATTAACGAACGACCAAGAATTGGAACGCGTTCTTGGTATTCAGTTATTTACTAATAATAATAACAACAGTTTTTTAATGGTATAGGAGGCAAACTATCCCCATCGACGAGATTTTGAGGAGGGTTTGGGGCACCGGTAAACATACTTTATACTTCTACGTTCTACATACCAGAGCCTCTGAACATACACAATAAGCATTGTTTTATAATGATTACCACGACCTTAATATTACGCAATACCCTTTTGAATTCTCTAGTCATTGACGGGGACGATAGACCGTGGGAAGATGTCAACGAGACAATCATGTAATCAGTGCGGTATGTTCCGTTGCGATGACGTCGGCTTCTGTGCGAACATAATAAAGTGCATACTATTTGCGGTCGCCTCGGCATACCTAGAGTGTTTAGCACGCCTCCAACCGTAACTGGAGTCTCTATTTCTAGACTGACATTTAGTCAACAGTAGCCATTGCCTTTTTAGAATAGTTGTTGTTGCTAGAGAGAGAGAGGAATGTTGGTGGGAAGATTTCTGCCCTCCTTATTGCAAACGCAGTACTTACAGAATTACGGTTTTGAGATAAACGCGATAAACATATTTCGCAATATCTAATCAAGAAATCTCTGTTATATAATTTTTAAAGTGTAACCTAAAAAAAGTAAAAAAATCGAGCTTTCTATTGGCATATTTTATTCTTTACTTTATTGCCTTTTTTGGATAAAATGCTTAGTACTGCATTTTCATCAACATTCTGGACTTGCGGGCATTACAGTATCACTAAGACTAAATGCAGTACTTGTGTTTATTACTGTAAAATCACCTAGCACGTGCTCAATACTGCGTTTGTAGTTAGCAATCATTTTCTATTTTATGCCTTGGTACTAGTTTAAATGTAGGTAAATTTAACTTGTGTCAAATATTTAAGCGACTAAGAGACGAAATAAAACAGAATTCAGGTAGGTATATGTATATAAAAATATTTCAATCTGTTTTTTGGGATGAGATCACTTAACTTCTTCAATTTGACTTTCTTTCTTGAGTAATCCTCTTGGGATTACTAACTTTGTTTTGAGGAAGTTGATTTCTTTCGTACTTCCATCTTGAGCAGCTTTAACAAAAATGGACATAGAATTTCTATGCACCTCGTCACAGGCAATATCTTTTATGTACGTCCTTTCATCATGTTTTTTAAATTTATATTGAGATGAATGATCTTCATACTTGTTAAAGTCCTAAACATTCATTGACTTTACAATCACCTTTTCTGAATTTGCAAGTTGCTCGCAGTCGATAGAATCAGCAAAATCATAGACTTTTCTTATTTCTGAAGTTGATTCTCCACTTGATGGTGAAAACTGTCTGCAGACATAAAGGTATGGCCTGGTTTTAGGTACTTTATTTTTATTTTTGTTGCAGCAATCTCTGAGCTATTGACAATCTGTACTAAAAATGAAAAAAATGACCAGTTTTTATTTTGACCAGTGCAATTATCGGCCCAAATAGTAGTTTCAGTGCAGTCACTTTTGATTTCAATAAATTCTGTAAGTACTTATTATATCTTCCTTCTTTCTTCCAGATATACCTTCATGCACAGCACTGCATAAGGTTTTAAGTAAAGATGCTTGAAACTCCCAGAGACACAAAACTTTCATTGAAAGCTATGATCCTAGGACAGAATATGGCAATTTTAAACATGTCTAATCTAGGCAATAGCACCACTTTTTGCAGGTCTGCTGAAAAATAGACTGGAAGAATCTTCTCCGTTTTGTGATAGCTCGGCGTCTTGTTGGTAATTGAAACGTGCCGTTTGGTACTTAATGGAGTGGCTACGATAAGACAAACACTCACTGCTTTCCTTTGTATCTTTGCAGGTTACCTCATACAGTTTGTAGCTCTCGCATACCTCGCATTCTTCGTTGCCTAAGTGAGCGAATGATTTGATCATGTCTTTTTTTTTAAACTTTCGGTAAAGGTCATAAGATACTTTAACATCTGGGTTCTTTGTTATAAAATTATTATACATGATTGTTGCATTTATGTCGCTTGGCTTCTTCGCTTTATGTATCTTCGATCAGGTGCATGTGCTAGTCTATAAGTGTGCAATAGCAGGTCTAAAGCTCTCAATGTGTTCTTTAAGCTGTTCTCTATTTACTTTCTTCGGATGTTCACGGTTATTGCATATCCTAGAGTTGTTAGAAAGAAAATTTTGCAAACTTCTTTTTTTATATTCAGTTTCCAAAAAATATGAATTTGTATATTTTCGCATCTGTCTGCTTTCTTTTATACGTTATATTTACTTTATTTACTTCTTCTTTATAGTCTTCGGAGGATTCCACAGAAATGAGTGAGATTGAAAAAGTTGTTTTATATATTACTTTAGAATATACTGGCGACACGTGCCGACATAGCACGGGTGCAAGTACCTAATTTTTAAGTATAGCTTAAGATTTAACCTAATACGAGCCAAGTAAATTTATTTTTCGGCGTCTTGGTTGTAAAATATTTATTTTTGTATAGCAATGAAAGTGAAAACGCAAAAAGTTTTGGAGAAGATAGTGGATATACAGGGGGACGCCCGTTTTATACAGAGTAAAGAAGAATTTATATTTTCAACGGTACCTATTTAATTTATTCTTTGAAGTTACTGTCTAATTCCAAATCTAAATCATTATTAAACTGTCGCTTACTATAACCGAAATCATAAAACGATTAACATCTAGAAGATCAAAGTATCTCCGCTTTAATTGCGCTGCTGAAGTCTGAATCTACTCTCTGATAATAAATAGAAGTGCACTTTAACTGACATGTCTAGACAGAACATATTGCTTTGAAACAACCATGTTGTGTTAACTACGGTATTGTATTTTAAATAAAATTTTATGTAAGCTTACAACTTATAATAAAAATATTATCGTGGTATTTAACTTTAATCAATTGTTATCTTACTATATGTACACTCGCATGTACTTTACCTACATGTAAGTTTCTTATGGAAACATTTGTTGGTAAAATAATCGAATAATCATATCGATTTTTTCAGAGCCGATGTTTCATAATACTTTAATAAAAAGGAAATTGTTCCACTCTTGTATACGTTCTACAGCAGTTATGGATTAAAGTACTGTTATGCCACCGAATCGGATTTAATATGCCAAGCAAGTCTACCGGCCCAAATTGAGTTGGAATACCTAATAGACAATGACCTAGTAGTCACAGTGTAGATATCGGTCAACCGCCTCACGTTCATTCACAAATAATTAATTACGACCTTCACAACGATTTAAATGAAAGTGAACAGAGTACTAGCGATTTTATTGCATCATGATCGATATCAAAATATTGAACTAACGGCCTTGATTTATATACGGAGAAATAAAAACGTAACTATTTTATCATTTAGGCCTTTATATAATCATCATTAATCATTAACAGCCTGTAACAGTCCACTGCTGGACATAGGACTCTCCGTAGCAAGGAGGTTTTGGCCTACTATACCACGCTGGCCAGACGGGTTGATATAGGGTTTGTTTCAAGTTTTCCTTCTTTTTGCAGTGCTGTTGTCCTGCATAGTTTACTCCCTTAGTACGACACCCACGGGATGAATAGGGGTGGTGACATTCCGTATTCTTATTCCGTCACCACACGGCCTTTATATAATAATCACTAGCTGACCCGGCAAACTCTGTCCCGCCTTAAAGGCAATAAATAAGCCGATTTTCGAATTTAGTAAGTTAATTTATTTCTTAAAAAAAAAAAATGAAGTTCATTAATCATTTATTATAGTTTCTGCATTTCAGTACATAGGTTGCTCTTCACTTAAGTACCTTGTGATACACGACATTTTTTCTTTTCTTATCAGGCGCAAAAACAAACAACGCAGATGGTCTTCCGACCAATACTCAACGTTGCAATGTGTCTTGAACGTTTTAGAAATAAGTAGCGAATATGGAACAATCCAACTGTTGTCGACAACGAAATCCATTCTTTTCACTTTTGTTGTGACAATTCCACCGTAGTCATCTGGTGATCGACGCCGATACAAAAAAAAAAACGGAATAAATAGTATCCTATGTCCGTCTCCTGGCTCTAAGCTACCTCCTCACCAATTTTCAGCCATATCGGTAAAGCCGTTCTTGAGTTATAAATAGTGTAACTAACACGACTTTCTTTTATATATATAGATTATGCCAACAAGCAAGCGGCAGACGATTAATTAAAGCAATTTCTTCAGAAATAAAAAAGTCCATGCCTGTCAGAATAGTAGCAGGTAAATAGGTAAATAAAACAAAATTCTTTAGAGGTAAATCATATCAAACGGGAATTTATAGGACATGTGTTAATGTAAGTACATAATTATATTCTATATAATAACGAACATTAATATAACAAGCTAAACATAGTGTAAAAATACTTTTTATTTATTTCGCGTGCCTTAATAAATGAGGATAATACCATAAATAAGTAGGTAGGTAGGCAGGTTGGTGGTCGCTCAGAATTCGACTGTAATTTAATAAGTTTACAGACGGTAAAGACTTTTGTCTTTAGAAGTCGAAAGAACGTTGGGAATTTGGTTTCCTATTTCTTTACCGATAATACAATATCATCTACCACTCTTCTTCATCTACATCTGTTCTCTTTTTTTTGCCTATTTATTACCCGAGCAAGAAGATTTACTCGTTTTTTTTTAAATTTACATTTAAAAAAGAGCCGTTTTAGAAATATATAAACATACATATTTATTAACAAGTATTTTATACTCAAGATAAATGTTGATGTGTCTCCAGTCAGGACCAAGATCCGGGTATGCGAACATGATTCTTCGAAAGCAGTAGGCTTTAGTTCCATTCCTATCCGAAATTTTACTCTATCCTTAAGGCTTTAAGGATACGTCCCATTCGTTTCCCTGTTCCCAATTTATCTTAGAAATGTCTCGTTCGAAATTGAAATTGAAAGAAACTAGCCAACATCCTTTACACAATATTGTGTCGATGGAAAAAGTACAAAAAGATAAAAATGATATTTTTATTTTCATTTCCAAGAAGCACTCGTTTAAAGTTGACGTAAAATTTTGAGAGATGACCTTTTACTAACAGATAAACTACTGCTACCCTAAAGCTTTGTCTAGAAACTTATTTTACTTATCTAAGAAAGAAACGTACCGCGAAGCGTATTATTATTTCACTGCAACAAGTTTATAACTCTGCAACAAGAGACGTCGTTGTGTTGTCTCGATTAGTTAATCGATTAAACAACTATCGATTATTGTGTCTGTTTAAACTTCAAAGTAATGAGGGGTGCTTTAACTTTAGCTATGACAGAGAAATGTATCTACGACGCTTTTGTATTATTTAAACAAGGATAATAGTGTACTTTTAAGTTGATTGCATAATGACTTATGTTATGACAATCTGCTCTATTTAATTACGGAAAAATTGCTTTTTGTACTATTATACTACAAGAACTTTTTTTAAATGACAATTTGCAAGTAATAAAAAGAAAAAAAGATCGAAGAAGTCATAGATAAAAACGCAGAGTACGAGTACCTAAGTACCAACAAAGCATATCCATCTCTTCGTACGTACTAACTAATAAAATATACATAAAAGCGTGAAATCCATTTATCCAGCAAAATCACTTATCTCTGGATCCCAAGCAATAATTTGCCGCTTATAAACTTTTGATTCAGCAATATTAAAACGCATTAGATCCCCGACATGTGAATAACCGCGCTTAAGTACACACGCACTAAGAATATTTCAAAAGGGCCATAAATCAATATTTCGAGACACACAAAGTACATTGCTCTAAGATTGGGAAAATAAAATATGTTTTAGGATTTCAAAGTCAATTTTCGAGATTGGATTTCTGATTTTATTTATCTACAATGGAATAAAATCTGAGAGAGACTGAAACTCTACACGTTTAAGTTTTTTTTCTTCTTTTTTCCCTATCTTCTTTATTAGTTTATGTCGGGTCACAGACGATCGGTCAAAGCCATTTTTATGCATGTAGGTCACAATTTAAAAAAGATGTATATGTAATGTGTACAGATTTTAATCTTAAATTTGCAATGCAATATGTAGACTGTAAGAAAATATTTTTTATTAAAAAACATAACTCCTGCACTATCATCGCCCCTAGTGTAACAGGATCTGTTCAATAATGAATATTTTATAATTATTTTTATTGGTGTTTGACCGGATCAAGAATTCAGTGTCACCCTTATTCTTCCCGTGGGTGTGGCGAGAGCCGACCACGCAGTACAAAAGCACTGCAAAGAGAAGGAAAACTTGACACAAACTCTATACCAACCAGTCTGGTCAGCGTGGTATATAGTAGGCCAAAACCTCCGTTCTAAGAAGAGACATATGTCCAGCAGTGGACTATTAAAGGAAAATATTATAGAAAATTGTAGTGGCAAGTATCATTTAAATATTATATTGTTGTGTATTATTATATTCTTTACAAGACATTACTTTTTGAACATTATCGTATTAGTACATATAATATTTTTATTTTAAATAGAGACACATTGGTGTGTTCCGTTGCAGCCCGGCCACAGTCGATTTCGTAATTTATGGACGTATCAATTAAATGTTCTTTTATTGTTCTTGCTGTACCAATTAATAGATTAAATGTACCACAAATATATCTTGTTTAAAAAGAAATTGTAAATATAATAATATTTTCTGGTAGGATGCTCAAAATGTTCTAAAATATAAACCAAGGCGCTTAGTGCAAATTCTTATTTTAAGTCATTTTTTGTTTATGTATACCTTTCTCTTGGTTTATTTCATTGAAAAAAATAAAGAACATAAAAAGAACATTTATTTGGTTTATATTTTAGAACATTTTAAGCATCCTACCAGAAAATATACAGGTGGCCGAGCTGCAACGTATACGGTGCAGCCCGGCCACAAACAATTTCTTTTTAAACAAGATATATTTGTGGTACATTTAATCTATTAATTGGTACAGCAAGAACAATAAAAGAACATTTAATTGATATGTCTATAAATTACGAAATCGACTGTGGCCGGGCTGCAACGAAACATACGACACATTGGTAGAGAATAGTCTTCTTATCTTATAAGTAACAGTAACTGCATTTGTACGGCTTCACTGTAAAATATTCCGAAACCTTTTCATAATCTGTTTCGCCTTACTACTTTACTGCACGGATGGCGTAGTGGTTTAGGCGGTCACCTCGCCGCTTTCTACTGCGCTAAGTGTTGTAGGTTCTAACCCCACATGGGACAACACTTTGTGTGATCCTTAAAACTGTTGTTCTGAGCCTGGGTGTTCTTTGTATCCGTTTCATGTATGTTAGTAAAGTCCCCCGCGACATCGGATATATTCCAAGTTCGGGAGGCGTCTTTTTTTAATTTTATTAATAAAAAGTACTTTTAAAGGAGGTATGCATAGATTTTTTATTAGGTTACTCAATCACGGTAGCACTGAGTCAATCAAGATCAAATTTGGCAATAAGATAGATTATGGTCTGAAATAGCACATTAAAAAATTCGATATTAATCCGTAAGTGACACACGACAATAAAACCCATTTTTAAAGACAGTTTAAAATATTTTTCGCCGCCGTTATTTTGTACCGCTAAAATTACTGAGTTCTTGCTACATAACCATTTTCCATACTAATGTTATAAATGCGAGTGTGTCTATCTATCTGTCTACCACTTCACGCTTAAACTGCTGAACCAATTTAGATGAAATTTGGTATTGAGATCATCCGAGTCACGGGAAAGGACATAGGGTAGGTTTTATCCCAGAAATCATCCTTTAAGGGGTGAAAAGGGGGGTGAAAGTTTGTATGGGACATCGATAACCGCCATACCGATTTAGATGATTTTTTTTTATATGTTAGAGGATGCAGACGAGCGGTCGGCTCACCTGATGGAAAGTGACCACCACCGCCCATGAACGTCTGCAACTCAGGAGTCACAAATGCGTTCCCGGCCTTTTAGGAATGAGTACGATCTTTTCTTGAAGGTTTGAACGTCGATGTATGGAGATACTTTGATTCTTGAGGAAAGACATAGGTTACTTTTTACCGCGATAACCGACATTTAGTCGGGCGGAGTCGCGGGCAAAAGCTAGTCGTGTATAATTGTGTGTGTGTTCACTTAGCGTTATCTCATTAGCTAGTTATATAGTGCGCAGCGATCAGTCCGGATGCGAACTCAATTCTAAAGGTAAACGAACGATCCTTCACTCAGCTTCTTGATTTATCTCTTTGTAGGCTAATTGCAACACACGGTTCTTATTTGCAATAATTAATGACGTATCTAAATTTTCATTGTTTTACTAATGGTTCATACACTTATGAAACAGCTACTATAGTATTGTTGATTTGATCATAATTATTACTGAGAAATGATTACGAACAGTCTTGTCAAACTGTGATTATATATATATGGTATAAGGGGCAAACAAACAGACGGGTCACCTGATGGTAAGCAACTATGCAACTCAAAAGTCACAAGTGGGATTTGGGCTCCAGTAACCTCACTTACTTAGTAAAAGGCAACGAAAGAATTGTTTAACACCGGTTTTCTGTGAGGCCGTGGTATCACTCCGGTCGAGCCGGGCCGAGCCCATTCGTGCCGAAGCATGGCTCTCCACCGGAAATATTATATATATACGAGAATAAACATAGTGGGACAAGACTGGCCAGACCTCCTTTTTTTTTGTGATGAGGTTTTTGGTTCCCCAGTGAACGCCCGGGAAGGATTTGCACCATGTGATTTCACAGTCCTCTAATAAATTTAACACGCGTAAAATAACAATTACAACAATTACTTGGTTCCTTCCTTCCTTGATGAAGGCTTTTAGAAACGGTCGGTTGGACTTTTCAATTAATCACAGACCTTCATCACAATATTCAGTTCACATTGAACATCCGATTGGCCATTGGCCGAGTTCGTTGTTACTTCGAGATAATTGTTAAAACCGTCGCGATTAAATACGATTCGAGGAACACAATTGAAACAATAAACATTGTGATGCAAACGATTAGAGCACGCGCTATACTTTTTTTTTATTATTTTATGTTCGCAAAATAATTCTGGCAGATGAAAACTGGCCTGGTAGTAAGTGATAAAAAAACTATGCGTCATGACATTGAAGATCGAGGATCTAGCCAGTCGAAGTTGTCGTCAACGAAGACGAGGACGAACTGTGTCTTCAAGATCACTTCAAGATTAACTCTTGGATTATAGTAGGTGTTATAGGGTTTCAAAAGCTGACAAAGTCTAGGATCTGTGGTGGGACAGATGCCTCCTACCTGGCCAGGTTATCATGCGTAGCCGGCAGCGACCTAACACGTTGAGCAGCAGCCAACGTGTTGGGACGCTACCTTACGGCATTGGGAAGTTGCGGATCAGAGAACTTTCATTGCCTGATGTAGCATTAGTAGTTACTTCTTAGTTCGGTGTCTCTTCTGTAAATGACATTGTAGTATGTTATCTATTGTACTCGTATGTGGAAGTCGCCACAGGGCAAATATCACCGTCTATTAGAATTAACATCACGGAAAAAACTAAGCATACTTCTTTGTATCCTCCTGTTAAAAGTTTCCTGACAGCTTACTCATGTGGTATTGTATTGGTTTAATATTAGAATAAAACCAGACAAAAAGGTACATTCTTATACATAACCAGTACTCACCCTCAGTCTTCGACAAGCAAATATAATGGCTGGGTTTCTTCCCAAAGAGTCCATTTTGCCTTAACAATCCGGCGTCAGCGTCTTCGTCGTAGGTCCTGCTGACCGGCCAGTAGCCTGCAGGGCATTTGGCTACTGTTTCCACGATCTGCAGAGAGAGCAGTGGCCGCTCGTCCGGCAGCGCCCCTCCAAGCGCGCTCAGCACTTTCGACATCTTCCTGCTATGTCATCTTATTCAGTCTTCTTGTATTACAGCAGTTTTATCAGTCTCTTAAAGAGTTAGCACCTGAAACAGGATAATGTATTATATGCGTTGTATCTAATCTTTAAGATAAGTAGGAAGACACATTCCAATAAGTTTAAACATCAGCACCAAAATAAACGACATAGTTAAGTGGCTAGCGATCCTGACTAACATACATGGCTAAGTAAAAAGACACATTCCAATAAGTTTAAACATCAGCACCAAAATAAACGACATAGTTAGTTTCTAGCGATCCTGACTAACATACATGGCTAAGTAGGAAGACACATTTCAATAAGTTTAAACATCAGCACCAAAATAAACGACATAGTTAAATGGCTAGCGATCCTGACTAACATACATGGCTTACTTCCTATTATGTAATAGGACTAAAATTACATTCGGCAAAGCTTGAATCCTATATTTATAACTGCGAATGTGAGATTGTTTGTTACACTTTCGCGTTTGTACTACTCTACCGAATCATGATGTAATTTTATGTACATTTCGTTGTTTTATACATGCCACGGGTAAAAACTAATCTAATAGAGCTCAAATTTCAATGACACGAAATACAACCCGCTTCAAAGAATGTCTTAATCTATTTTTCGCATCACTTTTGGTCCTTATTTCTCGTCAATGCAACCACCACAATGTGCCACAACAAAGCGTGGCAGAGTACTCGTAGTTTATTATAATAAGGAAAGTACTACAATAAAATATTTCAACGCTGCGGTAAATAATTTAATTATAATAAGGAAGTGTACTTTTGCAATTCCTTTTTTTTTAAATCGTATTAAATATCATTCGTACTTAATATTTTCATTGCCACATAATAAATCTTTATATCACTATAAATATATGAATAGTAGGTACTTCTTAAGATTAGTAAGACGAATTTCAGGCCATAGATAGATTGACAATACCAAGCGCGTAAAAGTCAATTTTTTCACAATCAAACATGTAGTAAGGACTCAGATTTCAAGCAGTAGGCACACGTATTACTCGATAGTCCATGTTGTGTCATTCACACACGCTTTGAAGAATCTAGAGATAATGAACGCCTTGCTTTGTTTCTCAGAAAAACACGTAGAGTTTGCCGGCCTCTGAACATCTGATCAACAAAAATGAAGCCTTCGACGACCAGAAACTACCGCTAAGAGGTTGTGCGACATTTGTATCTCAAGCTGCATTTAGATAATAAGATAACAAAAATAAATAGTTAATTGCGACAGTGCTAAGCAGTGTTAAATAGCGATTTTTTTAAGTTTCTAATTGACTGAGGTATATTTTTAAATATGAAATTAGAACAATCAAGGCACTTTCTCCTTTATAACAATTAAATATAAGTTATATACTTAAAACTTTATACTTTATTACAATGACGAAGATGGCTGGTAGCGAGGTGTCCAGTTCCAAGGAGGGGGGAGGCGGGTCATAGGGGGTCCAGGTGACAATCTAAGTTTGTGTCCTCGAGTCTCAGCAATGAGTCAAGGACTTAGCTAAGCACTAGAGTTTGTTCAACTCTTACAACAACTGAAATTCTCAATTCTTCTAGCGACTGAGTTAATTTAATACAATTATGGCCAAAACCACTTCCAAATATGAAATGTAAATTGAAGGAATTATACACTAATCCACTTGGTACCCGAGACGGCGTGCGGCTTTAGTCGGTTCGAGTCCGACATGCCACCAATAGGTGGTATCCGAGGGGATTTCCGCACGGAAAAAAAAAAAATGTCAGTTGTGTAAATCGAATATATAATATTAGTCGCGTTGTATTAGCTATCAGATGATTCTTCGTACCCGTCATTCGGGACCGGCATTAATATACAACCTTTAGGCCAATTCAAATTAAATATATCCCAATCCTTGTTAACTTTTTAATGTGCTAAATATAACTAACTAGTTGTAATCTGGCAACAAAACATTAATAAGAAATCTATACTAATGTTATAAAGAGGAGTTTGTATGTTCGGTAATCGGTGAAAAATTATTGTAGTGTTGGATAGCCCTTTTATCAAGGAAGGATATAGGCTATGTAACATCATGCTACGGCCAATAGGAGTCGAGTATCAATGAAAAATGGATTTTCTTTGGAGAGAATCATACGAAGATGCGCGGTGAGAGATAAAACTGGCGCGAAAAATATGTAAAAACAATCTTTGAAGTGGTTTATATTTCATGTCAAAATTTGAGCTTTTGCACCGATTGGTGCAGAGCTTTTTGAGTTTTTAGAGCATACACAAACCAACTTAACATTTTCTTTATATTTAGATGAATACTAGCTGGTGATGGACGCTTCGTTCGCGTAGAATTTGAAAAGCGTTGCCTTAGTTGGTTCGATTCCCGGACCGGGCAAAATTTTATACGGCTTTTCTGAGGGAACAAATAGCCTAAGTTACTCCTTATACAGACAGCTACCTGCTAGTAAAATATTCGCAAAATCGGTCCAGCCCTTTTGAAGATTCCCCGGAACCAACAGACAGACAAACAAAATATTTTAACTGGTTTTTAGGCATGGTTAACATGCAAATAACCGTGTGAGTATGAAAAAACCTATTATTTTAATATAACAAACAGACACTTCAATTTTATTTATTCAATATAGATTTCAAAGAGTGGGTAAAATATGCACACTATCTAATAAGGTTGAGATACTTTTTCCATCGTTTTGTGGTTTCCTGCAGATATTTTTTTTTTTAGAACTCGCTCTACTTAGTATGACTCTGCTAATAGAATAGACCGTACAGAATATTCTATACGATCCTTCCTAGTTGTTTGTAGCTCTGTAAAACTGCAGATTTTTGAATTATTTTTCGAGTAACAGAGCTTAAAGCGATTTGTTTGTGGATCCAAATACGATAGTCATTTAATTTATCAGAACTAAATTGAACCCAAAACGTCCACATCATTTACATTTGCGCTTATCACGAGCGCAGCCACAAGCCGTCCGAGAGTCACCATAAAGACAGACTATGTTAAGGGTTATCTCTATATTATATTCCGGGTTTAATGGACAGACTCAGTTTAAAGGGAATAAGATAGATCTGTTTCTTGATATAAATGAGAGTGAAATATTACGGACTGGATTAAATGGTTCGTAAAACATTTAAAAATGTTAAAATTGTTTGTCTAGGTTGTGGTACTTGCCGGACGTGGGTTCGATTCCCACCCAGGACAAATAATTGTGTGATGAGCACGATGATTTGTTCTGTGTCTGGGTGTAATTTATCTATATTATGTATGTATTTAGACATATATTAGTATGTTTATCAGCAGTTTGGTTACCATAGCACATGCTCTGCCTAGTTTAGAATCAGACGGCCGTGTGGAAGATGTGTGAAGTTATTATTATTATTTTGATTTTGTTAAATTCCCTGAAAGGTGTAAAATTATTTGATTCCACGGGCCATACCTAAGTGTATTCAGAATTTAGGTAACGGTGTATGTGGACGAAACTGAAGATGTGGTGAGAAATTTCCTTGTAAGCTGCAGGAGTTTAATAAAACCGCTTTCTGGAGTAGGTGTAGGGAATGTTGTGGCATTTCTAAAATGTTTAACCTACGTTGAAATCTTTTAGGTATTATTCCGGTTGACGATATGACTGCTGTTCACTGCTCGCCACTGCCGTTTCAATTCTATTGCTAGATCCTGATACTTGGGAAGTTTTTCAGCTATTGTAGATTGGACGTTATGGGTGTTCGGTACTGATATGTCTATAAGATATACAATTAAGTTTACTTTGTCGTGTAGTGTAGAAAAGAAAAGAAGTATGTCTGGTCTATTGAAATGAATAGCCTTGTCCGTTATGATGGTTCTGTCCCAGTATATTTTGAGGTTATTATTTTCTAGTACTATCTCTGGCCGGTATTTGTAATAAGGTATTTTTTTGTCTATAAATTGATGTTTAGGAGCGAAATGTTGGTGTACTATGGCGGCTACTTGGCCATGTCTACTTTGCATGTTTGCAATCATGTGTTTCAGGACAGGCATGGCAGCGTCTGCAAGCGTCTGAAGGCAGATATTGCGCCCGCACAAAATATATTTATATATTACACAAAATATATTATTATATGCTTTTGGTAATTTCGCGTATCAATGAATTGATCTTGGATTGCAATCATGTATGCTTCTGTCTCAGGAAACAGGTCTCAACTTTGTCAACATTAGGTTGCTGCAGGTCGTGGCGATGTCTGCCGTGTAGGGATTTCTGCTGCCATATGGTAACCTTTCCCTTGATTTCAATAATACGTTTATTGCATTGTAGATTTTGATCTGCTAAATTGGATGGGGTGAAGCGTCTGTCTGGTTGCGTTACAACTTCGTGTAGTGTAGTGTTGTGATCGTTGCTGAAAGTACTGTCTGAATGATGTGATCTGTCTGTTGTGTAAATTGGTAACTTCTATTATGCATCGTCCGCCTTCTTCTCGCGGGAGGGTTATCCGTAGTTTGCAGGATCTAGGGTAGTGTTTTCTGTGAGCTGTTAAAGTTGTGTTTATAGTGCGGTGAAGGTTCGTGAGTTCAGATTTGGACCATCTTATTATCCCGAAGGATTAGGATTCCCGAAGTAGATTAGAACGGGGATTGCGCAGCTATTAATCGCTTTAACTAGGTTAAGAGAATTGAGTTATATGAGAAATGAGAACGGACTATAATATGAAGCCTATGTTTGAATTTCTGTTTAAAAATGTCTTTTGTTTCGTTTTGTATAATTTGTATGTCTTGTTGGAATCCTAAATATTTGCATGTATTGTCAAGTTCTAGAGGTGCAATTGCTTCTTCTGTCTGTAGCATGTAGGTGCTTGAAGTAATTTCTCCATTTATTACTGAAAATGTTTCACCATCATCAATTCCAAATTCCATGTGAATGTCGTTTCAAAAAGATTGTATAATGTCTGCTAGACAATGTAGTAACTCTATGTTATTTCCATATAATTTTATGTCGTCCAAATACATAAGATGCCACGGCGTATCGCTTTGTGACCTCTACATCTAAATTTCACAAAAAGCCGTGTGGTGTCGTGGGACACCCGAAGTTGTGACGATCGAGTAAAACTGATTCGACACGATTTTAATTACAACGCCATCTATGAAAGCGGCTATTACCTACATATTTTTCAGTTGGTTTCTAATTAAAACAATTAATACATTGGTAAAATCTCCTTGAGAAATGATTTTCTATCTATTCGATTGATGGCGCTGAATGACTGACAAGTGACAATTCAAAATAAATACTGAGATGAAAAGTAATGATTTCCTATCTATTCGATAGATGGCGCTGAATGACTGACATAAAAAGTGTCGTTACAACTTTTCGTGAGAATTTTTCCGTCTAGCCCCCTTTCACAACGCGTGATGAGGAACTTCGTTAAAATAATGTAAAACCTTGTACGCTAAATAACGGTATTACAGAAACTTTTGAGACCGCAATACTATTACAAGAAAAATTAAAACACTAATACATAGTGATACTCCCCGTGCATCATAAACATCAATGTTTGTATTTACTTAGAAAATAGAGCGGTTTTTATTAAACAACATAAGTACGATTAACTAAAACACCAAAATCAATATCAATTACCCTGTATCTGATAAAGATACTGACACATCCGATAAATACCTAGTCAATTTAATATAGCAAAAAATGAAATTACATCATTTATTTATTGAAAGTAAGTTTTTTACAACAGTAACTATACATTACATAGGCTACAATAAAAGTTATATGACTTAAGCTAAAAAGATCCTAGACGGTAGCTGCCTGTGTTTAGAAGTTACAGTACCCCAACTCTATTGGTATAACATTACCGTGACTCGTGTATTTTGTGTACAACAAGAATATGTAGTTTAATAACAATAAGTGCTATCTATGAATGCGTGTCTATGTCAGTGTGCGTGTAGGCGTGCGTGTGCGCGCGCGCGTGTGTGTGTGTGTGTGTGTGTGTGTGTGTGTAAGCGCAAGTGAGAACGAAAGCTTTACGATATTTTCGGAGTAACTGAAGAAATTGAATTATGGTAAAATCACACAGAGAGAAAAGCGTGAAACCATGATAGTTAGATACATTTCAAGGGATTCGCTTCGAATGCTATGTTATGCGATTTTGTACGTCTATTTTCGGCTTACAGCAACCGCACTCGCTCACTTCTTTAGCGTACAGAACGACTTAAAATGAAGAGCGTTTTAATAGCTATAAAACACGTTAAAACACCCGAAAATTCAAGTAACTGCAAGTGTAAACCTTCATTTGTGGACGGTGGGTTATCTTGCAAACTTTTACAAATTTTGTGTTTATTCTCGTGCCCCTTTTAGAATATTACGAATACGATAGGCAGTTAAATTTAAGCCCAGAAAACTAAAACGGCATAAGCAGGTAACGAAAGTAGAACAATCGACCGCTTACTTCATAAACCTTTCAATGAAATGAAGTTGTCACATCATACGCCAGGCATGAAGCTGAAGCTAGCCGACGGAGCTAGCCGACGGACATAACCTGCGTAGTATATGGCACGCCCCTCAAATTCATTTAATACTAAAAATTATAACTTTTCTGCCAACGTAAAAGTAATTTGGTATTATTGTATGATACTTAGGCATTAACTATACAAAATTTGAAAGCAATCCTATTTTTGTGAATCGAGTTACAGCAGGTTTTTGATCGAACTTCAGTATTTTTTGTTAGTTACGTACGTTTACTCATTAATTGTGTTAATTCTATGTTTTCTGTCAACGTAAAACCTATTTAGTATTATTGTACGACTCTTAGGGATAAACTATACAAAATTTGAAAGCAATCCTATTGTTGTGAACAGAGTTACATCAGGTTTTTCGTCGAATCTGTCAATTTATCGTAAGTCGTGTCTGATTGTTCATTTAATAATAAATATTATTACTTTTCTGCCAACGTAAAACCTATTCAGTATTATTGTATGATACTTAGGCATTAACTATACAAAATTTGAAAGCAATCCTATTGTTGTGAACAGAGTTATATCAGATTTTTCGTTGAATCGTTCAATTTATCGTAATCATGTCTGATTGGTTATTTAATAATAAAAATTAAAACTTTTCTGCCAACGTAAAAGTAATTTGGTATTATTGTATGATACTTAGGCATTAACTATACAAAATTTGAAAGCAATCCTATTGTTGTGAACAGAGTTTTAAAAGATTTTTCGTCGATTCGTTCAATTTATCGTAAGTCGTGTCTGATTGTTCATTTAATAATAAAAATTATAACTTTTCTGCCAAGGTAAAAGTAATTTACTATTATTGTATGATACTTAGGCATTAACTATACAAAATTTGAAAACAATCCTATTGTTGTGAACAGAGTTACATCAGGTTTTTCGTCGAATCTGTCAATTTATCGTAAGTCGTGTCTGATTGTTCATTTAATAATAAAAATTATAACTTTCTGCCAACGTAAAGTAATTTGGTATTATTGTATGATACTTAGGCATTAACTATACAAAATTTGAAAGCAATCCTATTGTTGTGAACAGAGTTTTAAAAGATTTTTCGTCGAATCGTTCAATTTATCGTAAGTCGTGTCTGATTGTTCATTTAATAATAAATAATATAACTTTTCTGCCAACGTAAAACCTATTTAGTATTATTGTACGATACGTAGGCATTAACTATACAAAATTTGAAAGCAATCCTATTGTTGTGAACAGAGTTACATCAGGTTTTTCGTCGAATCTGTCAATTTATCGTAAGTCATGTCTGATTGGTTATTTAATAATAAAAATCATAACTTTTCTGCCAACGTAAAAGTAATTTGGTATTATTGTATGATACTTAGGCATTAACTGTACAAAATTTGAAAGCAATCCTATTGTTGTGAACAGAGTTACATCAGGTTTTTCGTCGAATCTGTCAATTTATCGTAAGTCGTGTCTGATTGTTCATTTAATAATAAATATTATTACTTTTCTGCCAACGTAAATCCTATTCAGTATTATTGTATGATACTTAGGCATTAACTATACAAAATTTGAAAGCAATCCTATTGTTGTGAACAGAGTTATATCAGATTTTTCGTCGAATCGTTCAATTTATCGTAAGTCATGTCTGATTGGTTATTTAATAATAAAAATTATAACTTTTCTGCCAACGTAAAAGTAATTTGGTATTATTGTATGATACTTAGGCATTAACTATACAAAATTTGAAAGCAATCCTATTGTTGTGAACAGAGTTTTAAAAGATTTTTCGTCGAATCGTTCAATTTATCGTAAGTCGTGTCTGATTGTTCATTTAATAATAAATAATATAACTTTTCTGCCAACGTAAAACCTATTTAGTATTATTGTACGATACGTAGGCATAAACTGTACAAAATTTGAAAGCAATCCTATTGTTGTGAACAGAGTTACATCAGGTTTTTCGTCGAATCGGTCAATTTATCGTAAGTCATGTCTGATTGTTTATTTAATAATAAAAATTATAACTTTTCTGCCAAGGTAAAAGTAATTTGTTATTATTGTATGATACTTAGGCATTAACTATACAAAATTTGAAGGCAATCCTATTGTTGTGAACAGAGTTACATCAGGTTTTTCGTCGAATCTGTCAATTTATCGTAAGTCGTGTCTGATTGTTCATTTAATAATAAAAATTATAACTTTCTGCCAACGTAAAAGTAATTTGGTATTATTGTATGATACTTAGGCATTAACTATACAAAATTTGAAAGCAATCCTATTGTTGTGAACAGAGTTTTAAAAGATTTTTCGTCGAATCGTTCAATTTATCGTAAGTCGTGTCTGATTGTTCATTTAATAATAAATAATATAACTTTTCTGCCAACGTAAAACCTATTTAGTATTATTGTACGATACGTAGGCATTAACTATACAAAATTTGAAAGCAATCCTATTGTTGTGAACAGAGTTACATCAGGTTTTTCGTCGAATCTGTCAATTTATCGTAAGTCGTGTCTGATTGTTCATTTAATAATAAAAATTATAACTTTTCTGCCAACGTAAAAGTAATTTGGTATTATTGTATGATACTTAGGCATTAACTATACAAAATTTGAAAGCAATCCTATTGTTGTGAACAGAGTTATATCAGATTTTTCGTCGAATCGTTCAATTTATCGTAAGTCGTGTCTGATTGTTCATTTAATAATAAATAATATAACTTTTCTGCCAACGTAAAACCTATTTAGTATTATTGTACGACTCTTAGGGATAAACTATACAAAATTTGAAAGCAATCCTATTGTTGTGAACAGAGTTACATCAGGTTTTTCGTCGAATCTGTCAATTTATCGTAAGTCGTGTCTGATTGCTCATTTAATAATAAATATTATTACTTTTCTGCCAACGTAAAACCTATTCAGTATTATTGTATGATACTTAGGCATTAACTATACAAAATTTGAAAGCAATCCTATTTTTGTGAATCGAGTTACAGCAGGTTTTTTTTTATCGAAATTCAGTATTTTTTGTTGGTTACGTACGTTTACTCATTAATTGTGTTAATTCTATTTTTTCTGCCAACGTTAAACCTATTTAGTATTATTGTACGATACGTTGGCATAAACTATACCAAATTAGGAAGCAATCCTATTGTTGTGAACAGAGCTACATCAGATTTTTCGTCGAATCGGTCAATTTATCGTAAGTCATGTCTGATTGTTTATTTAATAATAAAAATTATAACTTTTCTGCCAACGTAAAAGTAATTTGGTATTATTGTATGATACTTAGGCATTAACTATACAAAATTTGAAAGCAATCCTATTGTTGTGAACAGAGTTACATCAGGTTTTTCGTCGAATCTGTCAATTTATCGTAAGTCGTGTCTGATTGTTCATTTAATAATAAATATTATTACTTTTCTGCCAACGTAAATCCTATTCAGTATTATTGTATGATACTTAGGCATTAACTATACAAAATTTAAAAGCAATCCTATTGTTGTGAACAGAGTTATATCAGATTTTTCGTCGAATCGTTCAATTTATCGTAAGTCATGTCTGATTGGTTATTTAATAATAAAAATTATAACTTTTCTGCCAACGTAAAAGTAATTTGGTATTATTGTATGATACTTAGGCATTAACTATACAAAATTTGAAAGCAATCCTATTGTTGTGAACAGAGTTTTAAAAGATTTTTCGTCGAATCGTTCAATTTATCGTAAGTCGTGTCTGATTGTTCATTTAATAATAAATAATATAACTTTTCTGCCAACGTAAAACCTATTTAGTATTATTGTACGATACGTAGGCATAAACTGTATAAAATTTGAAAGCAATCCTATTGTTGTGAACAGAGTTACATCAGGTTTTTCGTCGAATCTGTCAATTTATCGTAAGTCGTGTCTGATTGTTCATTTAATAATAAATATTATTACTTTTCTGCCAACGTAAAACCTATTCAGTATTATTGTATGATACTTAGGCATTAACTATACAAAATTTGAAGGCAATCCTATTGTTGTGAACAGAGTTATATCAGATTTTTCGTCGAATCGTTCAATTTATCGTAAGTCATGTCTGATTGGTTATTTAATAATAAAAATTATAACTTTTCTGCCAACGTAAAAGTAATTTGGTATTATTGTATGATACTTAGGCATTAACTATACAAAATTTGAAAGCAATCCTATTGTTGTGAACAGAGTTACATCAGGTTTTTCGTCGAATCTGTCAATTTATCGTAAGTCGTGTCTGATTGTTCATTTAATAATAAAAATTATTACTTTTCTGCCAACGTAAATGTAATTTGGTATTATTGTATGATACTTAGGCATTAACTATACAAAATTTGAAAGCAATCCTATTTTTGTGAAAAAAGTTAGGACAAATTTACCATCGAAAAACTCGAGTTTTCGCTAATAAACAGCGTTTATTCATTTAATATGATTGTTTAAATATATTTTTTTAATCTTAAAAGGCCCTGGTTCATTGTATAGTAATTTGATACAGGAAAATGACTGTTTGCTCTCTTTTTTCATTAAAAAAAAACTCATTTTGAAGGGCGTGCCATATACTACGCAGGCTATGTCCGTCGGCTAGCTCCGTCGGCTAGCTTCAGCTTCATCGCCAGGCCTGTATCTCCTTCACAGCCTTAATCATGAAATCTTAATTTGTATACCTTACATCATTGGCTACAGTGACGTAAATTAGACAAATATATTTAGCAATACAGTCTTTTGATACTAACCTAATAACTGTATCACTAAATAAATTTGAAGTTTTTGATAAACAGACAGACACTTATATAATTGCAATATCTACAAAACTTTACAAAATATATTGTAGGTATCATATCATATATAGGCATCATGTATGTTGCTACAATATTTTGAATGTATTGATTTTATCACAGTTTGATGGTTATTAGAGACGTGCCGATCACGGATTCGAGGGTATTCAGCATTTTCGGTGGCGCTTTGCATACAGGTGATTTGCGCGCAAGTCGCAACCATCGCCTATTGTACATACAGTTTACATTGTTTTTAGTTTACATTGTTTTTTACTTTTTACATTTTACTTTTGCACTAGTCAGAGCGGTGTTTGTGTAAAAAGAACTTTTATTTTTTATTAAAGTGAAAGAGCTCAATTAAAATTTAACTATTTAAAAAAGAAAGTCTCATGTGTGGATTTTTTGTCCAATTAAGAAATACTTACTAAGAGGGAAGTCGGACAGTTTGCGCTCTAGTAGTTAGGTATTTATATTTTAATCAAGAACATAAATGAGCTCATGTAGAAAAGCCTTAAAGTTGCTATTAAATATTTACATAAGTTACCTCACCACACTAGTTTAATCATGATTCACAGCAAGTTGAGGATGTTATAAAATAACAAGCTCACAATATTATTACACCTAGCGCTCTATGTTTAATTTATTAATTACGAGGTCCCGTGACCTCGTAAGTCAGCTACGGCTATAGACCCTGTAACCTTTGCACTCAAGCGTCTTTGATAAGACTTTTTAAAAACAAATAACCATAGAGCTTTACGAGCTAATAAGTCTATGTCCGTTGTGTATGTTTTAAAAACTCAAATACAACAACTCGATATACGTTTTATCTATTTTTCGAGTCACTTTTGTTGCCACAGCGAAGCTTGGTAGGGAACAGCTAGTGTATAATAAAGCGAGTTAAACTCTTACGTCATACAAGAAAACAAAACTTCTCCGTTTAGGTAACATGGTGACCTAAAATACTAATCAGGAGAATCTTACTTATTTTAAGTGCAGTACAGATGGTAACAACCGACTCTGAGTAACCATTTATCTTAGTCAGTGGGAAATAAAAACATGACTGGTGGTGATACGCTGGTGTTAAAACCACAAAAATCAACGTTTATATTTAGATTGCTTTGTATATTGGTGAATCATGATTTTTGTCACCTTTATCAGACACTGTTTTTGTATAAATATAACTGTTTTTACGTCATGTACCTCTCAATGCCAACGTTAAACTGTCTTCGTGATCCTTTTATTAGCACATGTTGCAAAAGGTATTGTATGTCGACGTTGGTTCGAAATTTAGAAGCAAATACGATAAGAAATGAACAAGATTTCACACAAATTATTTCGATACTTTTGGTTTATAGGCTGATTACTAATTTCGTTTATATTTTGACAACTGTATTGCACAAAATTTAAAGGACACAGTAGGAGTAGCTAGTTTCTTATTAGTTGATATTTATACTTGTAGTATAAGACGGTACGTCAACGGAAAATACCCTATAAATTTTGATTCTTTTGAGTGTCGAAATTTATGTTTTTTGCAGCATAAACGGCCATATCTTTTTCAAGAGACTGTAGACCTGAGTAGATTGTTTTCATTTCAACTAGACACCTCCACACGTTCCCGAAATAAAGGGTCTCGACAGACCGACGGACGGATGGATGGACAACAAAGTGGATGGAAAACAAAGTTTCTTTTTGAGGCACGGGACCCTAAAAATAGGTACTTTATTGAGAATTTCCAAATCTCAACCCTAAAAATAATCATTAAAGACTAAAAACTACAATTGTTACTTCTTTGAACAGAATTAATTAGTGATGTTGAAACTGTTTGCATGTTAATTAGATCTTAGATGCTACTTCACAAGTAAGTATTTCTGAAACTGGGACAGTTAACAATTAGTATGCTGCATGAAGAAAGGCATGGGCTGACACCATTCATAGTTTGTAATGCATTTATTTGAATTTAATAGATTCACAGCTGTAAAATTATTCTCTTAAATTTCGAATTTCTAATGATAAAAAATTGTTCACTTTTTTTATCAACTAATTTATAGAATACGAGCTGTACCCTGCCATGCTTTGTGGTACATTATAGTTGCAAAAAATTTATGAAAACCATCTTTGAAGTGTGTTGTATAAAGTGTCTAAATTTGAGTTCAATTGGTGCAGAACTTTTCAAGATTTTAAAATATACACAAACTAATTTAACATTTATATATAGATTATTTTACTTTTTTAGATAACCTTCAACAAAGAGTATCATATATGAAGGTTGATATGCAATAATTACAAATTATTAAAACTTTTTAAAGGACTTTTCTGTAGAAGCTTTTAGTCCTGCCTAATGAGATGAGTTTTCTTATAGAGTATGGTGCTATTTGATTTTGTAATATGTTACAGATTTTTCATCATTATCTCTATAGCAGTATAGCCAATTGAATTGTAGATTGAAGGAATAGATTAATAATACATTAACTTTTTAAGCTTTAACAGGCACTATTCTTATAAGTCTACACAGCTACTAACCAGCCAATAAGACATACTAAAAGACTTAAAATCTATAAAAATATATTAAATAAAGGATAGGATCTTTAGTTTTATGATAATTCTGCTGTCTACTCTTCTGGAGACATGTTCCATAAATTAGGCATGAAAGAGAAAAGAAAAATCTACAAATATATATTTTTGGAACAACACAAAACAACAAAGAAACATTAAATTCCATTTTGTAAAGTTAATTATTATTGTTTGGATGATTGGACTTTTTCCATTCTTGTTATGCTTGTTGGAATAGTTATTATGTTAACTAAACCACTACTAACAATAACAATTTTATTTAAATTTCTTTAATTTTAATCTGATGAAGGCATTTACAGTTATTTAGAGCGCTTGGTATCACTTTTTCTATTAAATTCTAGAATTTTAATCATTAATTCTAAATAAAATTCATTTAGTGCATCAACTCATTTGTACTTACATGAGTACTTTTAATGAAAAGAAAGTGTTCCACAGCTTCCTATGCACACAAATGTATTGTAAATCCCGGATTTTCGGAAATAGCGCGATACTATAAGCACTCACCTCAATTAACAACACTTGCACAAGCACTGCTGTAAATAATTTACGACGAATAGGTATTTCTAGTCAACTGAATGAACACCGGTTACGAGATACGACTTCAAACCACGACCGACTTGGCACAATTCCATAAGATCAGTGTAGGAATACATGCGTACAGAGCCTCCGATGCAACACTGATAATTAAAAGCAATTGTCAGGCGCCTGGGAGACGAGCAAGAACAATGACCCCGAGAGGCCAGATGACAAACAGATGATACGACTTCAATCAATCTTCAGTATTTTAATAATGAAATATAAACTTACCGTAGTCATGACATCACACGAACAAACTTGGAACCTAGACCTCTTTTCTTACTGTCAAGTATTATTCTCAAACAATGAAGACACAACTTAAATGCAGTAATCGCAAAAACGTTAACACTATAATACAAAAGTTAACTCACTCACGTAACATTAAATTCTTGCTTCTTTTTTATTTAAACTAAATAATATTTTCGACCTTTGTATATATTTCATTAAATATTTGACAACAAATACCCTTCACTCCACTCGTCACGGAACCGAATACTCGTGTTGCCACATCATTTAAACATATTCTTCAAATTTTTTAATGTTCCGAATATTTAAAAATTTTAAGGATGGTAGATTTAGATATTTTTGTAGGATTTCATAACGAACATATTTAAACTTCATATTATTATGAGGCCTAGATAGGTCCATAGAAATAAACACTTACAGAAATAAACATTATTTATCATTTATCTACTTTAAGAGGTTGTTACTGAGGCAGATTTCGTCAATAATGATAAAAATATTGCTGAATTGCTATGTATTAAACACTTACTTTATAGATAAATTTAGACTGATCAGGACAATTAAAAACATCATCATGTCGCAAAAACAAATATAACTTATTTGTCTTTGTCTAATATTCTGTCTGTTAAACTACAAAACCTACCAAAATTCTGAATTCGTAAGCAGTAGAATTTTCCATTCTGGATGTTGTTCCATGTTGAATTCTTAAAAAGGTTGAATTTTCTGGACTCACAATGCTGAATTTGCAAAATGTTGAGTCCTGTAAATGGGAGAGGCGCAAGACCGATCGTGGTTGAGATAGGCCTATGTCCAGCAGTGGACATCGTTTTTCAAATATCACAATGAGCATACTTCTACTTCTCGGGAAAACATCTGACACTGCGTACACACAAGAACCTTCTAATCCGTGAAATTTGAATACAATTTTTTATCTATTTTTAATAACTTTTACTTTATTTCTAAATGTTACATGCAATGTAGGAAGGAACCTCCCCTTTGAGACACAGGTGATTCACCTACTTCAGGGGTCAGTGTTTCTATGTAAAAGTGTGAATAATGTTTAAATCTTGATTATTAGTATGTCACGTTAATAACATATTATATTAACGACATATTAATAATCTAAGGGTTAAATAAATATTATTATTATTACCGTACATTATTAAAACAATGAAATTAATTTCTAGGCTACATGGTTGGAGAAATTTTTGGTTTTTAAGTATTTTTGGTCTTTTCATTATTAAAAGAATATTCTCGATACTAAAATCAACAGCCTTTACTAGTCCACTGCTGGACATAGGCCTCTCCTTAGAAAGGAGGTTTATACGATACCCGATACTATAACTTTTTACAATTTCAACGTTTTTTAAATTTAACATTGCATTTTGATCCGAATGGGAAATCCAACTTTCTACGACTTCAATATTTTGCGTATTCAACATTGCAGTCTAGCATGGATTTTAAATACCCCTCCAAATAATCATCAGTTTTTTGGCAAGCATGACTGTGTCAGTTTTTTAGCTAGCATGACCTCGTAAATTTTTTAGGCTAGCATGACTGGCTTATCGAGCTCTACTGCTCTATTCATTTTATCATCTATTCTTTTTTAAATTCAATAAGTTTCAGGACACTCGAGTAAATTCCTATCTAGCATCATGGGCTCGTCTAATAAAATACTGATGAACAACAATTGCCTCATAGTAAAAATAGGTATAGTCATCTGCCCAGAGAACAAAGAGATTTTTTTAAAGTAAGCATCAACAATTTGTACTCCGTCATGAGATTAAAAAATCCAACTTACAAAATATTAATATGAATCAAACAACATTAATTTGACATAATTTATTGTATTATAGCAATACATAACAATAACTATACAGACTAATACAAGGCATTCACAGTTATCAAAATATCACTAAGTGGAAGGTGTAAGCACAATCGTTTTAAACTAAATAGATGTGATATTAAAAAGTAATTTAACAAAAGTATATACAAAAAATTCATTTACCTTTTAACAAGATGTTTCTTTCATCAAGAATTAAATCAAATTTTAGGGTTTTACGAAAGATCATATGGATTAACACGACCTTTTCAAAATGTTACTAAAACAATTCAATAACAAAATAAATTATAATCAGATAAACTATGAACAGTCGACGATAGCAATTTATTTCTTAATATTTGTTTACACTTTTGTCGTAATTAAGTTTTTATTTCTTCAATATAGTATATAAAATCACCATATTCTAGTAATATTAACACAATATTTGAAAAGCGTACAGTGACTTTAACACATATTTAATACTTGACCCACCAATTGTTTTACGGCCCCCATTCTACGCGATATGATATTAAATTATTCTAACACTTTGAATGGTAACGGTGTATTATCGGCCGTGCCTGGTGACGAAGTGAAGTATGGCGAGACGTCAGACAAGTAATTTCTGGGTAACAGGCCGATCAGTAGCGCTATTTTGGCCGCTATCGGAGCCTTTTCTGTGTCGTCTATTATCGTGTCTTGATCCGGCATTACCTTGTCTACGATATGTTTCTGTACGAGACCGTCTCCGCCGACGTAGAAAGTTGAAAACCCGTCGTACCATCTATTAATAAGGAGTATAATATTAGTGAACCATATATATTTTATTTATATTACATAACAACTTACAGGCTACATTTTTGAACAGCTATCTTATTATTTCTCATAAGCATTAAGCTTCTGTAGTCGAACTAGGCGGAGTCTGTATACTTCGACTATCAGCGCCAACTATTATATTATTTACTTATGCTATACTATAAACAATAAGTTTGTGGATGTGATGTGTGTGCACACATGTTCTTTAGTGTGTGTTCGTGAGTGTGTATGTATATGTGTGTGCGTGTAGTGTGTAATGTATGTATGTGTGTTTGTAACTATTTATTGAATAATGTACACAAGATTTTTGGTCTTTCTTTTTTTGCACTGTCCCCAGTTTGTGGATAAATATTGAGAATTTTATTTGTTTTATTATATAAGTGGGATCCATTAATGTCAGTAAAATGTCTGCTAAATTTAGTTTTGCACCTTCTCGGAGATTCACACACCACATATTTTCTATGTTTCTTTAACAACTGTTGATTATTGTGTTGTTGTGTATTTAATGGTTCTCATACATTTTATGGAATTGATAAAGTAGTTCGCTCTTAAATATTATGTATTAATAAATGATATAACGACTTACAGTTCCTGATCCTGGAACACCTGCTTCATGTTCCACAATTTATACTTCCAAAACATAAAGAACACTTTGAGCCCCGATATACCTTTGATGCGCCATCTCATTCTGTGAACAAAGTTTATAATTAATTATATTTATATTTTTTTTTATATCCATAGCATTAACTTACCAACCACAGCATATTAGAGTGTGGGAAAATGTCTGAGGAAGTATGCTCTAACTCACCAGTCATCAATGACTGTGAAAACTACGGTTATTAAAATCAGATCATTTGTCAAAAGCCCTATACAAATAAGTACACAATGTTACATGGTACCGCCACAAGGATATCCTATATTTTTTTCGTCTGATTTTTTTTTATGATATAGCCGGCAACGGAGTAGACTTGTCACCTGATGGAAAGTCACAAGCCTTATTAAAAAGTTACGGTGTCCGCAACTTTATGCCTTGAGTTAGGTAGGCATCTATATTAATATTATAAATGCGAAAGTGTGTCTCTATACCTCTTTATGCTTAAAACGCTGAACCGCTTTAGATAAAATTTCGTGTAGAGGTAGTTCTTTTACCGGCAAAGGACAAGGATAGTTTTTATTCCAGAAATCACAATCAGAGGGGGTGAAAAGCGGGGTGGCAGTTTGTATAGGAAATCAATAACCGTTAAATCGATTTAGATGAAATTTGTTTTTTTTTTCGGACATAATATTCGGATATCTCTACATACATAATGAGATATGATATATGTAATTAATGAGATATGATATATGTATATAATGAGTTATATGAGAGTGGAGGTAGGACAAGAATGGGGACCGGGAGGGGTGCAAATGGCATTCTTCTTTCATTTCATCATCATCGTTATCAACAGCCTCTAATTGGAAAGGAGGTTTGGCCTACTATACCACACTGGCCATACGGGCTGGCATAGGATTTGTGTCAAGTTTTACTTCTCTTTGCAGTGCTATTGTCCTGCGGCTCTTGGGTGGCTCGACACCCACGGGATGAATAGGAGTGGTAACACTCCGTATTAATATATTATTTATTTGTTACTAACTTAACAGAAGAGTCCTCAGGATGAGACGTGATCTTCATGACTTCCAGCTTCACATAGGCAAACTTCAAGTGTCCTATTGTACGGAGCAAGGCGACCTGCTTGACGAAGTGGAACAGACCTCTGCAATATAATTATAACATCGTATTTATTATTTAATTTAAAAATAAGTATATTGTTTCGTTCCTCACAGTTCAGAAAAGAAGTATTTAATTAGAAATTGTCACATACAAAATTGCGGATACTTGAATAAAAATCCTAGGTGTTTTTCCAGACTAGTTAATCCATCTATGTGCTAAAATATTATCCATGTGCACTTAGAAATATCTGGCGTGATTCAGTAAAAATACTGATACAACCATCCTCACAAATATTCCCGTTAATAAAATAATGGGTAATATACATTTTTTTTTTGTATTATAATGTATATCTGATACATAAAAATAATCAAACAAATTATAATAGACGGGTAAACGATAAGTTCACTTACATGTGTGTAGTCCCTCTAATATTGTTAACGAAAATTAAATTAGGAGAGTAGATGGAGTAGTCCAGTGGCTTTACAAATAGGTTCGGCATCTGAAAATTCATTTTTTTTTTTGTTTTAAAAGACAACTCCCGCAGTATAGGAGTACATCCTGTGTCGCGGGGGGCTTTATAATCATTTAGGAAGCGAACACAAAGAACACCCGACTCAGAACAACAATGTTGCTGTGGGGATTGAACCCACAATACTCAGTGCAATAGGAAGCGGCGAGGTCACTGCCTAAACCACTACACCATCCATGCAGTCAATTGTAATGTTAATGTGTGATTCAACCCTATTGCATAGAAAAACTAAGCTACCATGAACTTGACAACCACAAGCCGTCAAAAAGGGAAACAAACAGCTTTCTATAGCCATTCATTAATTTTGTTGTAAAATTAAATTTTTGCTTACTCTTTCACTCAAATTCGTTGAATTTGGGATAAAGGAACGTCATTCACTTATTCATAAATATGGTTTTATCTCATATTTTGCAAACAGAAAGTAGACCTGTGACCCAGTGTGAAATTTTGATAAACTCTCAGCCCCTGAATAAGTCACATTGTGTGGCCAAGTTCCCTAAGCTAGATAAAGCACACAGACCCTCTGTCCCCCCCTGAATAAGTCACATTGTGTGGCCAAGTTTCTTAAGCTAGATAGAGCACACAAACAATGCTGTAGAGCAGGACAAGTCCTCTTCTTTTCATTTCTTTTCATGCTTACCGTTGTTGATAACGTATTAAAGACTTTAGAGAGCTGCTCATCTGAAGCTCTCCCTTCTGGACTAGGATCTGTTGTAGGCTTAGGAACAGGTGACACGCCCTGGCAATATGCAATAGCGTCGCGCTCAAACTCCGATAAGCATGTCGGTTCTATATCCTAATTAGGAGAAAAGTTAATAATTAATGAAGTTAATTAATACTAAAAACTTTATACACAAATTCAAAATACTCACATTACTATATTTAGTTAAATCAATATCACTAATATTTGTGTGTGGTATATCAAATGAATACGGAGGCATTCTCCTCTCTATATAATCATCTGACGTCAGCCCCAAAGCCTTCAACTCCATTCCATATTCATCATGGCTCTCATTGGTATAGATTCTACAATTTATATCATTGTCGAGAGAATCATTTTTATTGAACTGCTGATAGTAGGTCTGTACTGTGTCGTGGATGTAAATATCATCAATGTTGCTCTCTGTGGCACATTTTGTAGCTAGTTGACAACTGGATATGCGTCTGCGGCTTAGAAACTAGAAATAATGAACAGAAAATTGAGTTTTGCCATGTAAGAATGATCATGGTAGGTTTTTAAACTGGAAGGATGTTGCAGGCAAGCAATATTTAATAACATGGAACATAGTAATTTTTATATGTTAGTATTTACACAATAAATATATATAAATTATATAAGTATTCTATCATTCAATTTAGCTTTCATAATACTAGATCTGTTTAGTTTTTCATAGTACAAACTAGATGGCATTGTGAGTCAGATGTATGAAAATATTTTTATTATTATTAGATATTTCTTGCCTGCAGCGTGCTAAGGGCAGCAACTTTTTATTGGTACAAAAATTAATAATTCAGCTCTTAAACTCAGTCATAATGTGCTTTCCTAATAATTGATAAATAGCGCTTTACATTGTAGATTAAACAGGAATGCCTAAAAGGCAATATGTATGTGTCTTCTGACAGAAAATCTTTTTGGATACAAAGAATAGGTATTAAGAGCTTGACAACATTCAAGTGATAATTAATACAATGACTGAGGCAATTCAAGGCCAGGGCTGCAGGTTAGAAACAATTTCTAACCTGCAAGAGCCATAGTCAAATAAGATATCAAATTGAGAAACCATATTTTTATATAGTATAATAAATAATGTAAACAAATAATTCAGATCTAAAGTGGGTACAGCATGGAATATGATAGAGGCAATATCGCAGTATTTGCGGGACTTTAAGGCGAAAGTAAATTAACACTATTAAATTATAATTTCATGATAGTAAGCATATATATTTATTCATTCAAGCATATATATTAGCATTATATATTTATTCTAATATATATCTGTAAATAACATTTGAATCTTAAGAAATTGTAACAATTCGCATACTCTAATTTTAGTAATTATTTCAATGTCAATGAGTAAAAGCTTTGTTGTCATTATGTTATATACTTTTTTAAATGATTATGTAACCGATATTCATGCTGTACCACGATATAAAACGAGGAGACAAAATATAAAACATTTCAAATCACACAATACTTACTTCTTCCAGAAATTGTGGCCGCATAGGAATTTTTCTGGACAAGCGGCTAGAGTGATTTATGGTGGAAACGATACCGTTAATAGGCAAAATTTTATGAGTAATTGTACGTAAACAAATAGACATTTTATTTCTGTATACTGATCACTCTTCAACACAAAGAATTCTCAAGTTTTTTGAAAATATGTCGCAAAAAAGTCCCGACATAGCGCAGAGAGATTGACAGTTGTTTGGTTTTAATTTTGGAACACATGTTCACAAGGACAGATTAAATATTTCCTAGACATTAACAATACGTGTAATATAAATTTTGTAAATCAGTGACTAATATAATAGTTTTAATTAAATTTATAAATGAAATAATATAATTATTATGCTGTACATCAGTATGAAATACTTAGGTAGTATAGAAATATTTTACCAAGTCAAAATAGTTAGTTTAAGTCCAATGTGGGTTAAATATTGCATGAATTTAATAAGAAAACCCAAAACTTATACTTAAATCTTTTTGCTTCCGTATCATTTTTGCCACACATTTTTAACTTAATTTTAACTTTCTTCAGAATTCAGATAAACCACAACATTTTTTTTTCATGTCACGCGCTTGGTCGAAATAAAAACGTCTATTTATAAAATATATTGTCTGTGCTACTGTCAAGTAACAAATGTCAATTAAAATGTATGACTTGTTTTCAGTACGGATATTTTGCGTTGCATTTGTAACTTTTCTTAACAATAAGATAACATAGAAGGGGTCAAGACTAATATAATTAAATAATATTAATTTATCTACCAATTATGAACCTCCAAAGAACATTTCAGAAGGCCTTTAGCGTTTTATTTAATACAAATGTGAACAGTGTAAGTATAATTTTGTTTTCTTAAAAATTTAAAATATGTAATGAAATATAGCATTGTTGTGTTAAGTATTAACACTCTCACTGATAGCTAATGCTGTCTTTATTTTTATTTGCCTACGTCGATCTAAAAATTTAATAAATTAAAAAAAAAAACAAATTCCACTTATGCGTAGATATAAAATAATTCACATTTAAAACAACAATATAACAGCGTTTTTTGTAAACAATGTTTCAGGCGTTGCCATGTTTAATCCGCCTTAAACATACCAAAGAGGATGTCTCCGAACATAGAGCTAAAATGATGGCTCGTGGGCTTCCTGAGAAGAAACCTCTACCAGGAGTCAAAAGTATAATATTAGTAGCTTCTGGCAAAGGAGGTGTGGGAAAGACTACAACAGCTGGTTTGTTTTTTTTTATATTTAAATATAAATTGTCATATACATGACAATTATAATTCTTAGGTTTAAAAGAAATTATATCACCTCTTTTATTAAATGTAACATTTTAAACTAATTAATTGTAAGGTATTTTTGACAATAGCTAGTAATGACGTCACAATATAGTATTTATAACGAAAATGTTCTGCATCATCTTTTTGAGTTTTCGCAAAAAACAATACTTTTATATTTTTGTTAATATTTTATTTATTATTAATATATTACCCTATTGATTGATTATTTGTTTATTTGATATTTTGCCTAATCTTATTTTTCTCTTTATTGTCTTATTATCTTTTAGTCCATATACTGGCACACATTGGAACAATGTTGTGGTATATTTAATGATGCCATCGTATTTATCTATAAATTGCAAAATAGTCGTCATGAATTTGTTTGCCCTTTCTTCTCATAAGGCTGAACCCCTTGGAAACGGGCAGTTGTAGATTGGCTCAGGCATATCATAGATTTTGTATAAGCATAATTAAAAAAAAAAACCTAACTATTTGACAATACAGAGATTTTTGCTATTGTGTTTGTTTATCCACAACATTAGAGTCTACAACATACAAGAGGATTTCAAACAATTTTAATTTTATTATGAAATAAAGATATTTTGAATTTGAATTGTTATATTAATATGCCTGACTATAATGGGTTTGTTTGCAACTCAAGTTGAAACTTGAGCCTTTGAACAGTTTAATCATTTATAGCTAATTTGTTATTTCTTTCAACTTTTTCAATACATTCTTCTCATCTGTAATTATTAAAAACAGAACAGAACATTCTTTAAACTAGCATGTTATTTCAGTGAATCTTGCATGTGCTATGAAAGTGATAGAGCCAGACAAGGAGATTGGATTGCTGGATGCTGATGTGTTTGGTCCCTCAGTGCCTCTGATGATGAACATAAGTGGAGAACCCATGCTCAACGATGACAATCTTATTGAGCCACTGCTTAACTATGGTGTTAAATGGTAAATGTTACCAATAAAAGTATTGCTTGAAATAAACTTTAGTATAGTCCATCCACATTAAGAAAATAGTAACGCATTGATAAAGCCCAGCGAATTGATATTTTCTTGGCATCTGATTGGTCAGGGGCGGGTTTGATCATTGTGTTACTATAGGCCATTCACGTTAAGAAAACAGTGACAAATCAATCAATCAATCAAGCTCAATTATTTACCCTGATGGGGTAATATTAAACTATTATTATTGTTGTGTTGCATGAAACAGTCTGCTTATTTCTCTTTTTAAATCGTAAAAGTTTAAAAAAAATCGTAACAAAGAGATGTATTAAAGGAAAAGTGGTATTCAACAAAAATCTATAATAAAATTTTAAATGATGTGTGTTTTCTAGCATGTCCATGGGTTTACTTGTATCTGGGGAAAATGCAGTAGTATGGCGCGGCTTGATGGTGATGCAGGCTCTGGAGCGGTTAACACGACACGTGGCATGGGGCCCACTCGACTGCCTGGTTGTGGACACACCCCCAGGCACTGGTGATACACACCTCTCGCTTGCACAGAATTTGCCTCTTGATGGTGAGATGTTTATTGTATTTTTTAACTTAATGACTGGTGTTCATGAAACGCTAGCTGAATTGTGCCTGGATTCTGATCCTCTCAGTTAAAACTGTGTATTAGATAAATTTCCCATTAATTGTCATTGTGTTTCTAATAATATACCATTCAATAAATACACAAATAAATGTGTATTCATATTTTGTGTTATGTTTATGCATGTCATATTAACACATAATCCAAAATTATAAATGTAAGTTTGGATGGAAGTTTGTTACTTAATCAAGCCAAAACAGATTTTGATGAAATTGAGGGAGGAATAGGGAATATGCATGTATTTTTTTTATTTTTTTTAACGATTCTACTAGTTATTACATTACCAAAAATAAATATAACACATCCGAAATATAAACCGTTAAGCAAAAAAAAATTATTAAAATCACTATCATTTTGGGGCAATTTGAACACGTCCATTTTGGCGCGCTTTTTTTGTGACGTCAGATTACACTTTCAGACGAATTCGATGTCAACAACGGAGTGAAGTTCACAAAGTGTCTGAAAGTTAAAAAAGTGAGTGATAAAAATTAACTTATTACCATGGAAAGCCAATAAAAACTTATTATAAATATTGTGCCGTTCCTTTGTGCCCAAATAATATCAAAACTGCACCTTGCAAAGTATACTCATTCATTGTGTTGAGTCTTTCTACACGGGAATTTAATAATTTAACACTGAAAACGTATTAGTTATTAACTTAAAATGAAACAAATAATCACCAGAAATCAAATATTACAAATACACACAACTTGTTGACACTCTTGACAGTGTAGGTTGACGTCACGTTTTATTCAACCAATAGCGTTGCGTTTTAGAAATTTGCGAGGGAATCTTAAAAAAGCCAATTTTTGATGATTAAATTTCACTATTAAATTATAATAAATTTCAAAAATAATTGTATGGGTATCTTTTTTTAGCAATAAAAATTACAAATAAAAATATTTTGTCCATTTTGGGGTCACGTGCATATTCCCTATTATTTATTTATTTATAACTTTATGCACTTTTGTACATCGTTAGACTTAATACCTAATGACTTAATTCTCTTCCAATCAACCTGGCTTAGGTGGTGTAAAAATCGTGAGTGGTAGGCGCACATAGATTTCTATACTAATCACTAAAATGTACATTATACAACACAATGCACGTAAATTTATACACAAACAAATACACAACAAAATTATTGGAGTATAGAAACTGATTATAGCATATACACTTATCCTGATAACTATCTAGGAATAATTGATAAAAGAATCTGTTGGCAAGTCTTTAATAAGGCCATGCATTTTTTACCAATAAATATAAATATCAATAATAGATACTCAACGAATCTATACTAATATTATAAAGCTGAAGAGTTTGTTTGTTTGAACGCTTTAATCTCAGGAACTACTGGTCCGATTTAAAAAAAATCTTTCAGTGTTAGATAGCCCATTTATCGAGGAAGCCTATAGGCTATATATCATCACGCTAAGACCAATAGGAGCAGAGCACCAATGAAGAATGTTTCAAAAACGGAGAAAATTTATTACTATTGAGAGACGCAGACGAAGTTGCGCGGGTCAGCTAGTAGAATATATAACAAGATGCAGCTAATATCTCTTTTATCATAGCTGACATTGCAATGAATACTTAACTTATTAATTATTAACCCAAACAATGATTTAAAAATTCAATAGGTACCTAACAAAGTTCTGGGTACTGTTTTATGTACTATATACTCATTGCTTTCTACTGCTTGTTAATCATGAAAACATTAGAAATTAAATTATGAGCTTGGTGGTATATTAACAACTCAATATAGGGCTCTTTTTATTACCATGTTACAGGAGCTCTCGTAGTAACAACACCGCAACAAGCTGCACTTCAAGTGACCAAACGAGGCGTCAACATGTTCGAGAAACTCAAAGTGCCTGTCATTGGCATGGTGGAGAACATGTCACATGCTATATGTCACAGCTGCGGTTCCAAAAACTTCGTGTTTGGCAGTGAAACAAAAAAATGCGCTGACCAAATGGGCTTGGAAATCATTGAAAGTTTCGAAGTTGATCAAAATATGTCGGAATGTATAAATAGCGGGAAACCAGCCATATATGCGCTACCAGACAGCGTACACGCAGAGAAATACAGGCAGTTAGCAAATAAAGTGTTCAAATATATAGATACTAAGGAAAGAATGCAAGCCAAGATAAAAGAATAGTGTTCATGCACAAATGTAGTGATCTGTCAGTAGTTGTTGAATTTTAATTTTGAATTTATGTTAATTGTATTAATAAATGTTTTATAAACTTGTATGTTTTTGTGTATCTTCATGTAACAAACGCACGGATGGCGTAGTAGATTAAGCGGGCGCCACTCCGCTTCCTACTACGCTGAGTGTTGTCGGTTCGATCCCCACACGGGACGAGACTTTTTTGTGATCCACAAAATTTTTGTCTGTGTCTGGGTTTGTTAAGTTCCTAATTCGAGGGTTCTTCAAATGAAAAAAAATAGAGACAATACGGAAACTCGCTCCTTCAATACGTTTAAAATTAATAACAACTCTCGGAACTAGTCAATAAAGTGCAATCTCGCTTAACCATATTTATTTTCACCAGTAGTTTTGGTGGCCCTTTTTCATCACTTATGAATTGGATAAATTATGTTACGGAACGCTCAATCTTGCTATGATCAATTGACATTGGTCAAAAAAAAGGGATGCCCAAATCGGTTGTTAAATAAGTATACAGTGTTATTATATAAAATTTATTCGGAACAATCTTGTCAGGAATCTTTTACATCTATGGCCAAACTGCAACTTAATCAAATAAATAATAATAATACAAAAATATGTGTCTTTTAAATACTTTTTATATATCAATCATTTCATACTTTTATTACTACAGTTATGAAGAAAAAACAAGCAAAGACCTTTATATTGTGATGCCAAAGTTAAACTATGGCTACCAAAATAAATTCATATTGACACCAACAGTGACCTTCGAAGATCTTTTGAATTACTCAGTCAATAAGTACAAAATAGATATATTTTTGTATAAATATTTACATTGAATCACAACATTAAGAGAAAACGGAATGAAACATGTTCGCTATTGAAAACGCAGGGCAATATTCAGTCTGAGTCCACTTACACAACACTTCGCTTAGAAGATATTCTCTATGGTATTAGGATGATAGTTACATCGGAGCACTTTGAAACAACACTGAATGGACTGGAACTTTTTAACACAAGTTTTACCAAATTTCTTTTTTACGAGCATGCCTGACCCCATTCATAGGTAGAAATCATATCATTTTATCATGTTATGTTAAAGATTAAAACAGGTTATAAAAACTTACACACTTTTAGTGGTAAAGTATTTAGTTTTTGTGGGGTCCAAACTTGTATTAGAAAAGTATACTTATTATTTCCACACAGTGTTGTACTCCAGTGATAAGCTGAGTCAAGACACTAACAAACAGTGCTCAGTAAATACTATGTCTTACATACAAATAGACAGTAAAATTATTATTTTTAAAAAATATATTCAATTTATTAACCAAATTATGTTATTTTTGTGGTAAATCTTTACGAGTTCAGTATTTTATGATGCTTTACTTGTATATTATGGGCAATTTATATATAGAAAATGGCCATTAATAAACGACTTGTATGCACCAAGATTTGTAGAAGCAAAGAAATGTACAATTTAAACACTGTTCTATAATAAAGTAATGTATATTAGATGCTGTCTAATAGAGATTTCTTTTCAGAACATGGAATTGACCTCGATAAGTTTTTATAGAATTTGTATGCATACAAATTTTCAAAATAATAAAAATACATAGCTTTTTAAACATGTTTAACAGACAGAAAGTAGGCAAAATAGGAAGGCACAAAATGAAGTTACTTCCCATTCTTGTACACTTAGATCTTTCAAACTACACAACGGATATAGAGAGACTGATTAAAGAGGAAGGTTTTTATGTAAAACACATTGCAACCGTGCGAAGCCAGGGCAGGTCGCTAATCATTCTTGGATCATAATGTGATTCAACTGAGCTATGGTGACAATTACCATGGTTGTTTGGTAATTCGTGAAGTTAACACAGATGTGACTCAAATATACAATCAAGACAAGACTGGAAAAGATCTATGGGTACCACCATTTTGTTGCGTCGAAACATCACACATACATATATACGAACTACGGATATACCCTGCCACGCTTCACTGTGGTTGCATTGATGTGAACTGAGGACCAAAAGTGACGCGAAAAAATAGATAAAAACCATCTTTAGTTTTGTATTTCATGCCAAAATTTGAGCTGCAGAAGTTTTTGAGGTTTTAAAGGATACACAAACCAACTTAACATTTATATATACTAGCTGACCCTGCAAACGTTGTTTTGCTATTTACATATTTAAAAATTATTTTTTTGAATTTCTTAAAATCCGTTCTTAGCTGACCTCTACTCGGTGAAAAGAATATTCCTACCAAATTTCAAGTCTTTAGCTCTAATGGTTCCAGAGATATCGTGATGAGTGACTATATACGTTTAAATCTCTTATATATATAGATAGATAAGTAGGTTATAACAGGCCTTTTTTTCAATTAGTCATTTATCTTATACAAATCTTTGGTACATATCTATAAAATAAACTGCCCACTATATTATATACATGTAGGTTAGTGATGCTGTCACATTGTGTTTTTACTGATATTGCACATTTTGCTTAAACATGACTTATGCTTATATCCTTCCGCTACATAGCATATATAAGCAAAAATACATAAAAAATCTATATCAGTAATAAATCAAGTGGTTTTTCACAAGAGTTTACACGAATTACGAGTGTACACTCAGAGCACAAGGAAGTGAAGTTAAAGAGTGTAAATAATCAATCTAAAGTCAACTTTAAAGACCTTGAATTGAGGTTTAATTTAACATAACAATAACAACAACAATTTATTCAAATTTTTTTTTAATTAAAATCGTGTCTGTTAGCTTTAACTTTAGGGTCATATGTTTAAAGTTGAGTTTCAATTGTATGATGCATTTACTGTACCGTAACTTCCAAACCCAGAGAGCATCACTTGGATATGGGATTAAGCTCTGTTCACGAATATTATCGACTAGTCAGATTGTCACATAAAAACACCAAATGTTGTATGAATTATTTTCTTTCATCTTGCACCATAACAACCTTATGATTAATATCAATGTCTTTCACTGTGCATACAAGGTACACACCGCGCGCCGATTCTACCATTTCTTCTTGTGCTCGTCCATACTTACTCCGCCGGGGCCTAGGTACACGATCATTAGAAGACCACCAATTACAGATAAAGTCTGAAAGAAAAATAGAACAATGTTACCCCACTTCACCTTAAATAATTTGACTAAATTGAACTGTCAAACACTGTCAAAGTTGAGTGTTATAGTCATGTTTTACGAACTTTTAAATCTATAGCTAAAATTTTAATTATTTATCAGTATAATAATACTGATAATTAAAATTTAAATTAATATTAACAATGAAATTCTTTCAAGGCTAAGGAAAACCTTTTTTTCTTACTTGCTAACCTTAAATTTTGTCAATAATCAATGACTAAGTGTGCAAAGATCAAATAAAATATGTCAGTAATACTTTTTTGTCTTTACCTATTTATACACACATATATTCAGATCTTACCTGGAAGAAGTCATATTTAAGGAAATCCCTTAGTGGCTTATAAGAAGGTACAGCCCACCACGCATTGTGGTACAGGTTGAGCACGGTAAGGACCAGCACGAGCATCAGCGCCGAGAGCTTGGTGCGGTAGCCCACTGTCACGAGGATCATCAGAATGCTCCCCAATAAATCTTGGATGATCTGGAATTACATGATACAGGGTTAGAACAATTTCGCTACATGAAGAAATAAGTGCATGTTTGGATGAAATTATTTCCCTGTTTTTAAGTTTTAAGATGAAGAGATACATCTTTATATCACACCAAAAACATACACAAAAAAGTTATATTAAGTAGCACTACAATGACAGTTTATTCCCAGTAGTTCCATGAGGCCAGTTCCTGGTACTGATGTAACCTTAAAAATGCGATTTTGTACCATTTGTTCTATGTAATTTTATAATACTTTTACTTAGATGACATTAATTGAATTTATTTTATTTCAATCATTTTTTTAATAACAAAAGAAAGTCTGGGAAAACTACTGAACGTTAGAAAAACAAATAACTATCTACACATACAATAAAACCGTAAGAGAGGTGATATTGTACATGGCATATAAATAAAAAAAAACAGAACAGAGGGAGTATATGCCAAAATATGATTTTTAAAATTCTTGTCTATATGTGATTCGCGCGATTTACGTAAAAACAGCTAAATGAATTTGAATGAACCTTTGAATTTAGGTTAACCGTAGTCCTGTGTAACATATAGGGTACATTTTATCACGTTATTACTCAAAGGAGCTAGGCAGCAAGTAATTGGAGTTTGTATGAAAAGTCGGTATTCTTGCTGCTACGCATATGAATCTTAGATTAACATATTCTTCTGAAAATGTTCTTTTTGTAGCATAAGAAAACAAGGAAAAGGGTTTCATGTATTATAATAGAACAAGGTACCTAACTGGCACTTAATACAACTATTGAGAATAATTTGCCTCTTCAAATAGTTCCATACATGGAACTAGTGGGACACATATGGAACTACTCGCAATAAACCTCTCTTAAAGACAACATTTGGATGGGCTTTAATCTATAGTAACAGCTCCATTTAAATTTTATTACTTGAACACTATTACAATATTATTAAAGGTTAAGATTCATGAATCGACACTTCTTTGATGAGGTCAAAGAAGTTTATCAAACGAAGGCCTTACGTAGATTGCATAATGTTGATATTGGCTAAATACGATTTCGATTAATGTGATCCATTCAAAACTATTGAAAAATTATTTACTTGCTGCCGACTCAGTCATAATTAATCGGAACGAGATAACAATATTGCGCTCTCTCTTCCACTTATGGCTAAATTATCGATTTTTAAACTTCATGAATTAATGTTTAAATTTGACAACCGGAATATATCTTTTTATAATAAAATTAACATTTACGTGTGTCAAAACAGGTTTAATCAACCTGATTAAATATATTCAAAATTACATGAGTGGGTCACGGAGTGACGTCATGATACTATTTTTAACACAACAATATATGAATGTGTAATGTGTTAGGTAATTAAATTGTGTTCGCTGAATGTCACCTAATGCGCTGTCACATGGAGTTAAATTTCGAAGGGATTTTTAGATATGGCTTCTTAGTCTACAGAATATGCTTATTCCAAAATAATTAGTGTCGTATTGAAAATGAATACAAACAAATTATTCGCCGTAATAGAATTATCTGTTATATTCTTCTAGCTGATAATAATATCTAATAACCTTAAAATTAGCAATTATTATTATATTCAGACGCTTAGATAGTAATTTAAATATTAAAAATATATGAATAATTTTGAATACTGATTCTTTATAGGAACTTTTTTAGTGCTCCCAAGAAAGTTGTGGGATTTTAAGACAGTATTGTGATAATTAAAGATTAACTGAGAATTAATAATAACACTGTTCGTAAAGAGGAATAAATACACGAACAATTGCTACAATACAACCCACAAATACCCACAAATTTTAGACTCTTGGGCTCCCTCACTAATAATTCTGATACTAACACCTGCCATACTGTGATATGTGTTAATTTTCTTACCTGTAGGAAAGAAAATTCAAATCGCAACAAAGTGATGAACATGAAAGCGAGCAGAATTCTGCCAGCCAACTGCAGGTAAGTCTTCGGTTTGTTCTCGCCCAGGGAGGGAACACCGGCGAAGAGACTCCGGCCCTCGGCTCGCGCCTCCGCGAGAACCAGTAACAGGGCTCCAATGAGGGCCAAGTTACGCAGTAAGAATTGCATGTCCCACAGTATGCTGTATGCGAATGTCTGGAAGAAAATACGAACATAATCAGTTTTTGATCGAAGCATGCGCTACATAATAGGGTTATGAGTTACGATTACATAAATACTTTTATGACTAACTTAAGCATAAAACACGTTATTGTAGATTTTGTTAAGACAGGTCGTATATCATTCGGGCACAATACTTTTTCCCTTCTTGAGTTAATGTACCTTTGAAAACAGCTGTAGTCTTGATCATTGGACGAGGACATATTGAGATATCTTTTACATAACATGACTTTAGCTAATAAAAAAATGCCAATAATTATACTGGAAATAATAACTAACGCAAAATTTAATTTACATTGCTGATTATAACCTACCTATTTTACTGTATTTACACCAGGTTTACTTTTTGGTATATTTTCCAGTATTCACTTTACCTGCCCCAAAATTCAAAAATAAGATTTCAAATCCAAACTCTGATGTAACAATAAAAGTAACAACTAAAAGGGTAATAAACATAAAGTCATTAAACATGTCATCACTGTATATACCGTAAGTGGACCATTAATGATGAAAAACTCAATCAAAATCATTATCGAATCAATTTACAACCTGGAAACTTGAGTTAGTATCAACAATACGTTTCACAGCGTATCGCAGTTCAAACAATGGTTAATCAACACGTCTTTTGTAAGTAGTCTAATAAAATGCATGCTGTAATAATAATAATAACTTTACACATCTCACACACGGCAGTCTGATCCCAAACTAGGCAGAGCCTGTATGGTAATTTTTTACAATGATAAAGCGATTTCGTTATGGATGTCAAATATTAATAAATGTAATGTAAACCACATTATCTGTATGAAGAAGTAAATTGATAATGTTTTTATTTTAAAATTAAAATACACGATAAAGGTACATTCGTGTGTTTGGTTGTGAAATTTAAGATAAGAAAATCAACTTTGATACAAGAACACGAAATTGCTTACAATTGTTTTTATGCATAATTATGTATTTTATCGAACAACTCTAATAGTATTAACTTGAAAATTAATTACAATATTACATCTAAAAATACCAGTGTTCTTCAACTATCAAAGCAAATTAATGGAAAAATAAAGAAAAAGAAACTGAGCAACATGGTAGCGTAGCAGGGTTTGGCTTGTTCTTAATACAAATATTATTCGTTCGGAAAGTACACAATTTTTCAAACTTTATTACTCACAAGAAATTGATAAAAAAAAGTAGTTGAAAATCTTTACACTAAAACCTATACATGTAAAATTTATTGTATGTAATTCCATATTTCACTCTTACTGAGACATCTTTTATTTTATTCTCGATAACATTTGTCATTTTAAATATTTTAAGAACGACAATACATTATTTGAATTTTGGTCAAGCAAACTGTCATCTGAAATACTAAGTGTTGTCATAAAGAAACAGGAAGTAATGTTTGTGGTGACCGAATCCCATAATAAGTAATTGTAACGATTAAATTCACACAGTGCGTGTCAATGCTCAGCAGATCCTGGATCCCATTCTCTCTCGACAAACAGAGGGCCTAATGTGAGTTTATTTCACATCTGCGTAACAGCGTTCGGCGTTGCAATTGGCCCACATTAAAATCTTTACTAATCGCAACGCCAAACGCGCTTGCAGTCCAGAGGGCCTAGTGCGAGTTTTTTTCACATCAAGTTGCGAGTGGTTAAGATTACAGTACAGCCTCAGAGTAAGTTGATTTGAAATAAACACTAGGCCCTCAGAACGCATTTTCGATCCGTTAGATGGCTAAAAGGATATACTAAGTAATAAGGCAACCTTACCTGTAGTACAACAATGAAGAATAGTAATCCGCACGCTATGTCCACCTTGAGCCTTCCAAGCACCATTACACAGCCTCCTAACTGTCCCACTAAGTTTACTACCTGCAAATAATACGATAACAATTATTTTTTCAACGTTACAATTATGTTACAATACAAGCAGAAAACAATGTGCAATCATCGGCCGAAGCATAAAATTAGTATATAAATATGATTGCCGAGAGAGGCTATAATGGGAACGGCCTGGCCTGTTGATCTAGTGGTCAGTGATTCTGACTGAAAAGCCAGAAATCGTTGGTTCGATTCCCACTTCTAATCGAGTGATAAGCAGGATTATTAATTTAGAAATAACTAGTTAATTACCTAGTTTAGGATCAGGAGGCCGTGTGTCAAGTTATTTTTATGATACTTAACATAATTATAATCAAATCATTAAGTAGACGTTGACGACATGGACATTTTGATGCATTGGGCAATAGCTGTTTGAACAGCGGATCCACATAGAGCGTTTTGATAAGGAGGACATTTCAATAACTTCAAGGGATTATTGAATAGTAGTTTAATACTATAAAAGTGAACTTTTTTAAACATTAATGTTACCAAGACAGATGGGTGACAGTATTATAGGGTACATGTAATATAAAAGGCGTTTTGATACAGTACACATTATAATACGAGTACCAGAGTTAGAAGAACCAGTTCATCGATAAATTAACATATACCTTAGTAGACTACCGTCAAGTAATGTAAACCAGAGGCGTATTTACCCTAGGGATGAGGGGGAAGATCCAGGCAGGTGAACCAGTCTACGTCCCCTTATAATTAAGAAACTACGTTATACTTAATTTGAAAATACGTCACTGACGAAAATCCTTTAAACAAAAAAGTTATTAACAGTATTCTAGGGACAATAATGATCTAAAATTATTTATATTCAGAAGTGGAACAAACCCACACTAAACAAATATGGTCCAGGTAAAAACGCAGTAAGTCACAGTTCAATTACGAACAATCAGTCAAAACACTTAACATTTCTAATAACAAAACGACCTGACACGATCTCACAGTCGAAATACTACGGTTTGTGTTTATGAAACAAAAGGACCGCTGAAACATACAAATCAAATTAATGTTTTACAATTTAGATCATATCAAGTATGTGAAACATTTATTTCCTAAACGGCCGGCGGCTTCTCTACATTTTATTTTCTGAATTATAGAAAGATGATTAGAAAATAACTGGACCATAAGCGGTATTTTAATGCTTCTACAACAATGCCTCTCATATATTACTATGCAAGACTACTAGCCAACATTGTCATTATCTTTCTATCCTTCCCTCAATTTTGTTTGAGGTCGGTGTAATGTTTAACAATGGCTAAAATTGACGACAATTGACAGACTTAGCTGGATTTTGTTACGGTCAGTCGCCTGCCTTACGATAATTCCCCTTTGGAAGGACGAAGGAAAAATTAAATTAGGGTGATGAAAACGAAGAGGGGGACTAAAGAGACTAAGACTGCTGTAGCTGGAAGAGAATCACTAGGATGGGAAGGGACAAAAACTGATCATTGTTAATAAACATTAAGACCAAACTAAATTAGTAAATAGAATTTAATGAAGAATTAATTGTTACTTAGTAAGGTCACAACATGAAAAGAAACAAAAGACAGTTATTTGTTACGCTCCAAATGTTTTACTTAATGAAACAGGCCCCCAGCATTCCTAATGTACCCACTTTGTTTCTTCAGCAAATAAATACAATTAGTAGTACATATACGTAAGTGCATGATTAGCAATAATTTTATTGTGATACAAAATGTGACGCAGTAAAAACATGTGAACGGTGCCAAACAACATTTATTATAATTTGACTTACTAAACAAATGCTGTAATGACAAACAATATTTTTAATTATAAATATCTTTGTGTCGGAACATAAAATGAGCAATTTCTAATGTTGGTACGATTGACGATTATTTTTGGTCGATTAAAGATCACATTGGTGAATTCAATTTCAAGTTGCGTTGTCGTTTGCATCAGATGATGGAAATTTAATTTTCAGATTTTTCTTTACGCATATGCAGTTTAAACATAACGCATAACTCTCAAACTGTGTGTTATTATTTTAAATTAACTCCTTGAATTTATCTGTATTTAGAGGATAATTTCTACATCACATGCATACACATGCGGCTTTTTAAGAAATTTCTTTTTATTTATACGGCACATTAATTCAGATAAAACAGAGTACATTACTTATAGACACACGTAATATGTGTGTAAAATTCAGATGGCCACTAGTACACAATAAAAAACATAAATTAAATCCGTCAACTTAAAAAATAACATTTTTAAAGTTGAGAACGTTAGCCTGATAAAAGGACACGACAACGTCCGAAACAGATCTGAAAAGCTTATTAGGACAAATACATTAGAACAGAATCAAGTATAAACTAGAAACTCGTTTAGAAGTCTTGTATGTTAGAAGTCATTAATAACGTATGTAGAGGACATTTTGCAAATTAAATGTTGGACTTTGACTATCTGAACACAATGGATCGTGTTCGAAGTACAAGTAGTCTTGCTGAGGGAGCTAGCTAGCTCTAAACTTTTGTATTTTTAACCATCAATAAATTTGCGTGAATTTTACAAATTGGCATAGTGTAAGTGGCCCTAGAATCTATTAGTTAGCAACGTGTAATTGACCTCAGAGTTATTGCGCGTGTTAATAAAATGGGAATTAGCAGTGCTCTCCGCCTCAGCGTCGAACTTGAAACTAACTTAGTTTGAAATAAGACGGTGTGGCAGTGCTGTAGCGTTGAATTTCAAAAGAAGTTAAGTTTTAAATTCGCCGCTGTGGCAGCGCTGTACTCAAGGATGTTTCCTTAGAGAATAGCACTGCACAGCAGGCGTCTCCTTTGTGAACCGGAAATACGTAGATAAGTCATGTGATAATTACTACAATAACACATGCATGCAACGAACTGCTGAATCAACAGTCAACAGCTGGAATATAAGTAATACATTATTGCTCCACTTGTATTATCAAATAATGTGTACATAAATGTCAACATAAAGGCTAAGTGATGCCTTTGCAAAATGGCGGTTATCTTTAATTTTGAGCTACTATGATATAATAGACGTCATTATGGCTAAAATTATATACTCATAGAACATTCTGTCATAATGACATCAGCGATTTCGAGATGGTCAGGTCGTAGCAATCAATGGTTGATTTTTTTCTATAAGAAGCCAGTGTAGATTTTCCGAGAATCTGTCAAAATATTTTTTTCATTTGCAATGTCTTGGGTGCTACTGTTTTATTTCATTGACCAGTATTACTTGAACTTCACTTGTTACCACGACAGGACAAAACATGTATTGGACGACTATAGTTCTATGTAGCCATTTGTACGTAAGTTGTGTCTATAGCACATTTTGTTTGAGCTGTATTTGTTTAGGTTAATGTATAGATAGATTTCTTCGCATTTCAGAACTTATAGTACTAGCTATCCCTACTTCGTGTGGATCCTAACAGATAATTTTATATATATATATATACTCACAACAAACATTGTGGCGAGAAACTTGCCGCAACCCCACGACATGTCCATGTAGTCGCGCTGTTCCGACCACTGAACCCACATGCGAATACCATCTTCAAGGAATGTGGAGATGAGGCACAGCCGCGCCACCGTTGGCAACACATTTTTACCTCTACGAATAACCTGCACAAAGAGAAAATATCTTGTAAGAGTGAAAAGCAACTGAAATACGAAACCTAAAGATAAATGTATATAGAATATAAGTATAAGTTTGCTATAAGTTTGCTTGTTTGTTCGTTACGCTATATAACTACCTATAAATTAACGTAAATTTTGCATAAAAGTTATCAAGGAAAAAAAACATTATAGAAAAGGACATAGGGTGCCTTTTATTGGAAAAACACACCTAAACAAGGACAAATTGTTGAAATTACAATACAACTTAGTTTTTTTCCCAATTAAAATGAAAATTATACACAATCCTAGGTCGATTGTGTATAATTTTCATTTTACGTTTAGACATCATGTTCATAAAATTATAATGTACAACAGTTGTAAGTCACTTTGATTGTATTATCCTTATATTTAAGGTATTATTAAGGTATGTAATATTGTGTGGTTAAAAATAAATAAATAATAATAAAATCATGACAAGTTCTGCAAGGTCGTATACGAGTTACTTATTGTCATGAAAAATCCCAATACTCTGGTTTACGTAGCCCCATATAGATTAAACACAGTGTTGCCTAAACATAACAATTTAGGGTGAACAAAATTTAATCCTTTTTAAATATAGAGTTATAGAAGGGCAACACTAAGGTTAAAAAGTAATCTATTAATACATGCCAATCAATATACTAATATAGAATACACGTCACCAAAACTTAACTGTTGACGCAATTTAAACGAGTACAATATTTAACGGTTTTCAGTGAAAGAAAACGCTTCATTCTGGAATAACACTACCATTTACGTAAACAACCTAGGCTAAAAATAAACTATGCATATACTATTAAATTCGAAATCAAACTATTCGACAGAGAACCGACATCGTCGGAGAATCAGAGCGCTGAAGTGGAAGTGGACCGGTCATGTCTCCAGGCGGACTGATGGTCGCTGGAGCCAACATGTGCTAGCGTGGAGACCGCGATGCTGGGTACTGGGGCACAATGTACTGACGACTTGAGGAAAATGGCTGGTAGCGGATCGATGCGGATTCCCCAAGACCGGGATGGTTGGCGCTCCTTAGGGGATGCCTTTGTTCAGCAGCGGACGGCAGTAGACTAATGATGATGATTAAAAACCCATATAAACCGCACTGCACAGTTACAAATGGTACTTTCAATCCACAAAGTTGTAATCCCAAATAAAAATTGGCGCTGTTCTAAAAAAGATGAGCCTTTAAATAAATTTTGTAAGAGGACAAACCATCATTAGGAATTATAGAATAACGCCATTCAAAGGATTTATTTAAACAATTTCACTCTCTACTTTGTAGTTTTTAAAAGTTTAGAATAAAAAATAAAAGCTCTGAAACCATAAGAAATGTCCACTAGGATATTACATTCACTTGTAAGTGGAGAATAGGGAAAGTTATTTCAATTCCAAAGCTTAAAGACAAAGCTATACATTAATATCTTTCATTCCTACTTCCCTACTCATATATTAAGCGCGAAAGTAGCTCTGTCTGTCTGTCACGACCGATTTTAATGAAATTTAGCATGGAGATACTTTGATTCTTCAGAAAGGAAATAGGCTGCTTTTTACCACGATAACCAACATATACATACTCGTACGATGGCGGAGTCGCGGGCAAAAGCTAGTTTTAAAAAAACTTAATTAGTAACACAGGATGAAGAACTCGAAATGGAAAACTTTTTAATATAATTATATATATGAGAATTCTACGATCAATTAAAGTTAAGATTCTGTTATTTATTGCACAACTGTAGTTTTTAGCAATAATTAGTTTTTAAAATTTTTGCGTAATGTGTACAAATTAGATAAGTAAATAGTTAATGTATACCAATATTACAAAGCTGAAGAGTTTTTTGTTTGTTTGAACGCGCTAATCTCAAGAACTACTACTTACTAAATATGCTTTAGTGTTGGATAGCCCATTCATCGCGGAAGGCTATAGGCTACATAACATCACGCTACAACCAATAGGAGCCGAGCATCAATGAGAAATATTGCAAAAACGGGGAAAATTTATTATTTTTGAAAGAGGGAGAAGAAGTCGAGCGGGTCAACTAGTGTTGAATAATTTGTTGAGCACAGCTTAGCTTTCTGTCGCAGTCGTAATAACTAGCAACATATGTAATAAAATATACATTAATAAAATTTACATACTAACATATTGTGTGTGAACGAATTGCAAATTTATCGTCGTTACCAGAAGACACTCGTGACCACGATCCTACCAAAGTATTTCAATCGAAACACATTTAATAATATTTTAAATTAAGTAATACATTTATTTGAAAAGAATAAGCCCATCGTAATTAGGAATCGCAAATATTAAAAACGGTTTCTTGAGACTTATCTGTACTATTGAGTCATCGAATAAAGAAACTAAATAAAAATATTTTAAGAACAAAATGAATAGTATACATATGTATGTTTCTTGAACATTATTTATATGATTGCTGGAACTATCTTTACTACCGGGATCCTTATTTGGATTGAAAAAGGGTCTGAGGCCCCGGCAAGACCTGTAGACGGAACAGTGTGTGGTGACGACATGAAGAGGGCTTCCACAAAAAAAAATGACTACATGATCACAATATAAGACGCAGCAATCACATTATAACATTCTTTCGACAACTAAAACTTTCACTTACAGTCGCAATTCAAAACTAGTTATAAATAAAATACACACAAGTGTTTACTTTCGTCACTTACAGACGTTGTATATAGTTGCGCAGACGCAATCGTCTCATTTTATTAAAAAAGTCCGTGACGTCAGTCTGCAAGCACTGCATATAATTTGAAAAATATTCTTATAGTAGAAATATGTAACTTAATTAAAATACAGTTTTAATGAAATAAATAAGATTATTTATATAGAGTAATATTCTATTTGACCCACATTTTAGTACTTGCTGTATCTTGTGTATATCTTACGCTATCAGCGAGACATTCGCTGCAAAAAAAGAGAGTAGGAAAATAAAAGAGAGAAGAAAACTCTTTCGAAATTATGGACATCTGAAGTAATATACAAAAGGTGAAGAGTTTTTTGTTGTTTGTTTCTTTGAACGCGCCAATCTCTGGATAGTTCTGGCCAGATTTGAATGAATCTTTTTGTTGGATAGAGATTAATTCATTCATATACTATATCCATAGTATAGGGTATGTAAAATTCGCGCATCACAGAGGAGTAACGGCTTAATGATAGAGCCACGGAATTGTATAATGTATAGTAAAATCATAACTACGTAAATCATTTCGTTACAAACAATTATAAAATAGGACACATTTTTTAACAATTTTTTCAAAAGTAATGTTTAAGATGTAATAACGAGAACACAGTTTTGGATTGAAATAACTTTAAGTAATTAATCTGTTTTAGTTTTTTGTTGTTTATTTATATAATACATTTAATATTTTAATAGTTTTAATATTTTATTTTAATTTTACGTTTCGGTTGCATTGGTTTTATCTTTGTGATGTGGATATATATTTCTTGTGTGATGAAATGAAATGATATTTATTCTGCAAGTAAATCTTTTCAAATATTTTTACAAGTAGGCACTGGTGTAGTAATAAAATATTGACGCAACATGTAATGCTTTTGTAATTTATTACTCAAGTGATTTTGATAAAATACAAATTCAGTGTATTATTTATTATTAGCAACAATTTTTTTTAAATAATAATTACTTACCTGTTTTGAAGACTTACCTGAATTTTTAACACTGAATTAATATATGGAAGAATTAAGGTAGTTGTTGTTTTGTCTTTGGTTGCTCCAAATAACCTTCCAAATATTAAAGTAAAAAATACTAATTTTACTATAGACATTTGTTTCAAAAGACGATTTAGATTAAAATAGTTAAGTTATTTACAGTAAGATTTTTCAATAGAAAATAATTCTTTGCATTAACTAAGAACCTAACCATAAAAGAAAATCAGTTTCAAAAATGATTAGGGTATCATATATTATATTATTTCAATTCAGACTAGTAGTTCCAAAGATTAACTCTTTCAACCAAAAACAAGTTACATCTTAGTGAACTTGTACAGTAAATTCATCTAGTGGGAAAAAATTTCAAGATCAAAGAAATGTTGACATAGGGCCTTATTTTCAACAGTAATGGCAAAAGTCAATTATTTCGTTTAAAACTGCTCAGGTGTTTCATATCAAGAGGTCACCATAACCCATGAACAGTTGCGAGACTAGAAAAAAACTAAACTAAGAAAAGAAAAAAGATCACTAGTATCATTTACTTTACATACACTATTTAAAATGAACTAATTTGGTTAAATTATTATTGAATATGCAAAATATTACCATTTTGAATCATTTAACTTTTCACTCATTCAAATGTTTGAATAGGAACCATTTAATCATGATAAAAACTAAAAAGAGAGTACCTAAGCTATAAGAAAATATTCTTTATATATTACACTTAGCATAAATATAATAATGTTATCTATATTTTTATGTAATATTTTATTAGAAAGTGTGAATAGATAATTTATTATGTAAGTTATTGTAAATTAAATTAAAGATAAGATATACGCCATAGATATCGGCCTTAGGTAATACAATTTTTTTCATAACAACATGATAAATGTTTAGTAATTTTATAAAGTAATATCAGAAAAGATTTCACTTCAAAGAAGCATTTCTAATGTCACAATTTTTTCTTCACCCATAATATCTGTTGGAATTATTTTTTTTGCTCTCTCATTAACAAAGCTCTTATTGAGATTTATTCACTCACTTTTGATGATACACCTTTTTTGTACATCCAATATTTTGACACAGATTTAATTATTTTAATTGAGCCTCATCTAATAAATATTACCATAATTAAATGGTAGTTGTAAAGGAACTTCGACTGCACGGATGGCGTAGTGGTTTAAGCGGTCGCCACGCCGCTTCCTACCACGCCGAGTGTTGTGGGTTCAAACCCCACATGGGACGACACTTTGTGTGATCCACAAATTGTTGTTCTGAGTCTGGGTGTTCTTTGTGTCCGTTTCATGTATGTTTGTAAAGTCCCCCGCAACACAGGATATATTCCTAATGCGGGAGTTGTCTTTATTTAAAAAAAAAAAAAAGTGCTCAACAAACAGGGATACTCACATTCTGTGAAAAGAAATGTGTTATTGTCTATTATTATACCAAACTCAAATTTAATGTACCCTCATATACAGCCCCTTTATAATTACTTCTTCAAATAGGCAATGAATGGATCATTCATAAATTTTAAACCAGGAAATATTAGAACATAAGTGAAAGTTGTGAAAGCAAAAGTTACTTGTCTATGGTTATAAGCCAGTATTACATTACTTTTGAGAAGTAAAATCAAAGAAAAAGGGTAAAAAGTTTTGAAAAGTTATTAAAAAATACATTTTATATGTCCTCTATTATCATTTTTTTTAACATATTGAATTCTATACAGAATAATATTATTATTCAATATTTAATTCTGCTCGTCTGCCCCCCTCTAACCTAAAAAAAAAAAATATAATGCCCATCAAGTAGCACACATGGGTGTAAACAGACATAGGTGTATTCATGCATAGCTTGTAGCTACTCAATATGTACTGTCTACAAAATATGTACTGTCAGAATTTCAAAGATGAGTTAGGCTTTACTAGTATTTAATATCGAGTGAGCCATATGCTTGTATAAGAAATTATGAGCAGCTAAATTAAACCACAAACATATATAATAGAAACAGAAAACAAAAGCTCCAAACTTCATACAATAACATATACAAACAATGGGTCAGAATCAAAAGCCAACTTTTGAGGTATTTTTTTTTTGGGTGTAGCATTAATGTATAGTACACAACATATGTCATCAATGGTAAAAAAAATTAAATAGTTAAAAGTACCCATCAATGTGTGATAAAAATATTAAATTATATTAAGAAATATATACTAAAATAAATTTTACTTTTCACTGATATGTACAGTAAAAATATACTATTTTACAATATTCTTAATTTACCGAGGTCTTTATTGTTTCAAGTTTTTTTCGTATGTGTGTAAACTTTGTCTATAGGCCAGGTCATTAAAACAGTTTTGAAAGTATGTATTAATATTTAAAATCAAATTTATAGTGCATGACATGCATATATGTTGTAATTCCCTTATCTATAGTCAAATAAGTTTTAATCTCTTTAAAGCCATTCAGTTCAGGTAATGACATATTTAACTTCAAAATAAAAGATTTCATTTTTTGTAAAAGCTAATTAATTAATTAATGTAATTAGCAAATTAAAGTTTTTAACGTGTTTTAATGAGACGAACTACTTCTAAAATCGAAATGCCAGAATAATTTGTTTATAATTCAAGTTTAGACCATGTTGCAATCAAATTTTTCTAGTAATGTTAAAATAGCTTATCGCTACAGTGTGGTAGTACAAATTTAAATCTTGAAATCAACAGATAAGTAGGTTAAAGGGTGAGAAATGTTTTAAAAGTACTGTTTCCTAAGCTAATGTTTCCACACTGAATTGCACTGAAGGTATTGCAAACAATAGAGAATAATTCTACTCAAGCTTGGCAGACACGCAGAATTGTCCTATTACTATTTATAATATCATATAGTTGCGCTTCAAATCATTCAAGAAGCGCCAACAAGAAAATAAGTTCGGTGACGTGACAATCGCATCTAAAGTACGTTTGCAAACTACTTATTTAAAACACAAGTCTTACAAGAACTATAAAATTTAAGTGAAACTTACCTGATCCGCTATGTCCTCAGCCGTAGACACATATTCGTTGGGAATTAGCATTTTTCGAAGCCGTTTCACAAGCACATTCACTAAAAAATGAAATTTCACTGCTGTCTGACCGTCACGTCAGTCTTTGGCTGTCGAATGACGTGTGGACAGTTGGAAACACTTCCTGCTTAACTAATTATCGTTTACGTATTTAACAATTAGCTAACTACATATAGATAATCATTGATAACAAAAAATATTTAAGGTAATATTACAATTTACTGTTACGGTAATATTGTGACTGTCATAGAGATTTAGAATATTAAAGTAGAAAATAAACAGGATGTTTTGATTTTTTAATCAAGATTGTGTGCAATAAATGTCAAAATGATGGAAACGTTTTGTAAGCACATGCACACTGGATTATTCATTTAACGTTACTGTTAGACTATTCATTAAGTTTTAACTATCCTTATCATTCATTAAGATTGTTTAGAATTTATTTTTTTAAACTGATATTCATTTCTTGTTGTGTTTCTTCTAGTTAATTCTTGGGTTTAAACTTAGTAAAGTAAAAATAAACCAAACTATCATTTAACTATAACAAAAACCATTGAAATTAATAACAAAACAGTGTTTCAGTGTGTATTAAGTGCTCAAACGATCTGAAGCGACGATAAAGTTTCCTTTGCAAAACTTTTCAAATAATACCATGTTGTCGTATATGATCATATCCATATATTTTAATCTGTGGTCATATTAGCATTGTGTCAAGTTGTTGAAGTTGTCAACATACCTACTTATCCATTTATTTTATTTATTATTATTGCTAAAAAAAGTCGTTGTGAACACCTATTATTGTATCTTTAAAGAGTGTGTACATATACATTTTTTATTTCGACAATTTGATTTTAAATGTAATAGTATTATATTGAAAAAATATAACCTATTTGTAGAGAATGCTGGAAGTGACTTGCAACGACCGACTTGGGAAGAAAGTTCGAGTGAAATGCAATCCGGACGACACTGTTGGAGATCTTAAAAAGCTTATAGCAGCACAGACCGGCACTCGGTATGATAAGATTGTTCTCAAGAAATGGTACACAGTGTTTAAAGATCACATTAAGTTATCTGATTGTATCCTTTTTTAATAGTAACTTAAACAAGTTTTTCCAAATTTGTATACCGACAATTTTCTAAAGCTATTTTCTATATATTTATTTATTTTATTTTAAGAAGGCTTACAGACTAATAACACACTTATAAAGAAAAATATCAATAAAAAAAGTATGTCCAAGTAAGTGAATCAAAAATACATTATAATAATACCAAACCAAAAACTTAACAGAACTGGTGGGTGGTGTCCGAGAGGATTTCCACTCAGGAAATAAAAGGTGCATAATTTCATGTACAGCATACAAGTTCTTGCTTCCTACTTTTTACATTTGGTTTTGACAGCCTTGGTGGTGCAGTGGCAGCGTATTTGACTGCTGTGCTGAGGTCTCTGGTTCGATTCCCAAATGTTTGTATGATCTGCATATATTTGTTTCAAAGTTTGGGTGTTTTCTATGTATAATATGTTTTTATTTACAAAAATAAGTATTTAAGTATTCTATCAGTCAATCTAGTTTCCATAGTACAAGCAATGCCTAGTTTGAGTGTAGTGTGTTGCGTTGTGTGTCAGATGTCCAAAAATATTATTATTATATTATTTCTCTAGACCTGTTATCCCTAATGCATCTCAACTCATGTTTTTAAACTATTTTCCCCACACTATTACTATACAAATTTTTCCTTAACCTTTTTCCTACAGATGAAATTCATGATGGCATGAATTTGGAACTTTACTACCAATAAAAGTGACAAGTCTTAATGTAATATTATTTTTATTAATTTTATATTTAAGTAAATTAAGGTAAATAAATATCTGTTGTTTATATTTTTATTTAAATGTGATTTATCCTCCTAACCCTATCCGTGTGGTGACAGATAAGAATACAGAGAGTCATCCCCCCAATTCATCCCGTGGATGTCGTAAGAGGCGACTAAGGGAGCAAACTACGCAGGAAACGAGCCCTGCAGGAAGAAGGAAAATTTGACGCAAACCCTGTACCAACTCATCTGGCTAGCGTGGTGTAGTAGGCCTCCTTTCTTTACCTATTTTATGTGAGAATGTTACATTATTATGTATAGTGTAATAAAAGTTTATATGTATAGAGTACTTCATAACAAATGACCATATCACATCAACAGCCTTTAATAGTCCACATCTGGACATAGGCTTTTACTTAAAAATGAGGTTTTGGTCTACTATACCAGGCTGGCCAGACGGGTTAGTATAGGGTTTGTGTCAAGTTTTGGTTCTCTTTGGAGTACTGTTGCCCTGCGTAGTTTGCTCCCTATTTCGGCTCTTGCGGTACCCACGGCCATTAGCCTTTCGGCACAAACGGGCCGGATATACTACACAGCCATGGTATCACTAGCCCCAGATCTAAGATTTTTTCGAACCGAGGCAGACTTGATGGTGACGCCACTCTCTCCAGCGTTTTAGATAAATTTCATAAAAAAAGCTCACAAATGTATAAGTACACTTGTAGGGTGGGGCAGTGTGGCTCCTTTTTCTTACAAGTCGACGGTGAGCCCACCAGGTTTCCGTATGCTAGGCGCTTTTCGGAGCAAGTTTTTTTTTATTTTTAATCATACTGTATTATGATCTTGGCGCCCCACGCTGGGGCAGAAGACCCTAATAAATGCCGGAAATAAAAAAATAAAAAGATGTCACTTGTTAGCCCTCATATATAAATTAATTAGAATACTAACTCATGTATTATTTGGCGGTATTTAAATGCCCTATAACAAACCCACTTCGTTACTACAGTGAAGCGTACTTACGTCTTGCAGACTACCCTATCCAGTATTAGTGATTTACGTGCAATTTAAGAGCCGTTTTGCGCTAAAAGTATTTATTTTTGGTATTGTTAAGCTATGGAACCTTCATCTTCAGGTATGTAACTATGTTTTAGAATGTTTTTTTTCTTTATTATATAAATAGTTTTAGGTAGACCAGGCTAAATTTGGGTGTGTAGAAAATTATTAGGCAAATAACGAAATAATAGATATTTTATTTTGTTTCTAAGCAATATTAAACTTTGCTTACTATCTAAAAATAATCTTTATAGTATCATCTCTTATAAACAATTTTTTTTTTTTTGCTATATTTTGCTAATTTTCATTATTATTAAAAAATATTTATTTCGTTTTAGGGATGTCCTCGAATACATTATTAACAACATACAATATAAGTCAAGATGGGAGAAAGCGTGTAGAATAAAAGAAAATTTTAACAAAGATTGGCTTCAGACATCACTTTCTTTTCCATGCATTGGGTCAAATATGATACGCGGCCGACCGGTTACTTCTTTTGAAAATTCCTCAGTAAATAGAAAACGTGCCAAGACTAAGCAGTTGCGGGAATCAACTTCAGCTTCAGAATTAGTTTATGCTACTTGTATGAGTCTACGAGCTAAAGGTCAAGTAAAAGGCTCAAATATTTTGAAGTTTGTTAAGCAATGACAGAAACTACTTCAACCAGATATTTCGTTTCTTTATACCCGTGGTACAACATACCACCTACTCTGCATAAGTATTTCATTCATGGACCAGAAATTATGTATATCCTTTTGCACTGCCCACTATCGGACAATTAACAAAAGAATCACAGGAGGCAAGAAACAAGGCCTTTAAGCGCCATAGAGAGCATAATTCGAAAAAATGTAGCAGAGAAAAATCCAATATGGGTAATTTTTTCCTCTTTTTTTACTGAGCTCTGATCCCGTAATCACCAGTAAGCAAAAGTTAGTCAAAAATAAAGTGAAAAATATTCCTAAAGAAGCACTGTTCATGTTGAAAGCTCAATTTCTAAATAACTCAGATGATAATACTACAGTCGATGACGATCATAATGATGAAGATGACGATGCTTTAAACATATCTGCAATAGGTATCATACTGCTCGTCTGCCCCCTCTAACATAAAAAAAAAAACTATACTTGAGAAATACCGCTTTTCTTTTGGTAAAAAATATATAATGTGTTATTTTTAAACAATAAAAATGATGATGTTAATTACCTGAATTGTTTTTTTCTGTTATTACATATGTCTATGAGAACACTCGGTCCACTTTAGAACGTCTAACAGCTTTAGTATATTTGATGGCAGTTATAAGGGTCTCCTGCCCCAGTGTGCGCCCCCTGAAACAGCCGCCCGGGGCAGGTGCCCCGGTTTGCCCCCCCTAGATCCGGAGCTGAGTGAGGGAGGTTACCGGAGCCCAAACATTCCTCCGACCACTGATTTGACGAGGCGGAGAAGACTTAAGTGTTGGCAATGCACTTGTGGACTCTTGAGTTGCAAGTGTCCATGGGCGGCGGTAATCACTTATCACCAGATGACCCGTCAGCTCATTTTCTCTCCTATGCCATAAAAAGTATAGTTAAAAGGACAGGCAACTTTAATCCTTTTGTACCGCTTTTTTGAAGTTCAATATCAATAAGCAGAGGCGGCCTTTGGGGATGGGTAGATGGGCCCAATTCGAAAAATATTTATTTAAATTAGCCGTATTTCAAATCTAACGTTTATGCTACTCGCGCGCTTGCGTGGACTACCAAGCATTCTGTTTATGCTTTCATGTTCGAGCAGCAGTTTGTGTTGCTTTGCATATTTTATTTCATGAATCATCATCAAAACTATTTCCTCAAAGACAAGGGTCTCGCAATGATCTACTCGTCCGGAGCCTCGTAATGATTCACACGCCCGGGGCCTCGCAATGGCTAAGCCTCCGTCACTGTCGACAAGCATATAGATAAATAGCTCACTTTATCTAAGCATTGACATTTTTAATCTGATCCCCAATCAGACACCTCTGAATTAATTTTACGATTTTTAGTACGATTTTTTTTTTACCAAGTTATAACAAAATTTAAAATTTTATAGCTTTTCGTAATAAAAAATTCAAAGTATCTAGACCTTTTCACGTAAAATACGATTGAAATATAATACTTTAATATAATATTACATATTACTTTACTCTATGAATACACCTCCTAAAATAAAGCAATGTAACAATCGACACTTTTTATTGCCAAAGAGAAGTATTGACACTACTTGCTAAAATTTTTAAAGTGGCATTTAGCAAGCCAATTGGATTATAACAGGCATGTATGATAGAACCGTGGATAGAACTAATCTTCGTTGTAACTAGTTTATAAGAATTACAATGAATAAATACAGATATTTCACCGCGCGTTTTTTTTTCTCAAAATTTTCGCGTTTATTTTGAATTAAATCAGATTTTTCGTTCGAATATTATTCCGCCAGTGCTAAATAGCTCCCATGTGTTACAGAATTTTACAAAATAAAAGCGCAATAAAATATCGATGTGCGGATGGGGCCTAAAGTGAGAGCGCTCGCGGCAACTTTACGCTAGGCATGGGACAAAATCACAGTGAACTATGAAAGACCGGTGATTTATCATTCGATTTTTTCGTACGTTGGTTACTTACTCACTCGTTGTTGCATTTCGCCTATTCAACGGTAAATTTAGTAATTATTTTATAACATATAGCTACCATTCCCTACAAAAAATACTAGATTTAGTGTTAAATAGCGTGCAATCTACTTACCTAGCAACTCCAACCTACGTACGCAAAATTCGAATGAAAAATAACAGTTCACTGTGATTTTGTCCATGTCTACAGGCCAGTAATATAGCTCACTAGTGTTTCCGTTGTTTATTTTCATTCAATTGACCTGGAATAATCATTCATTTCATTCTCTCCGCCATTGTGGATTGTGGTTTGTTTTGTCGTGTCGAATGGTGTTAGAAATTATTTGTAAATTAAAATTAGTTTACTGAATGTATATCATTTACTGTATTATCTTTTAATATGAAGGTGCTACTAGCATTTTAGTTGTTATTTGTATTATAAGTGTAGTAGGTTAGTGTTAAGATGACGGATGTCGAAGGTAAGTATCGTGTTAGTATTTTTGTGAAATCAACTAAGGCTTCGTTGGGGTTCTTGACTAATGTTTGTTGAATTTCAGAGTACAATCAGCAAAAACCCGCCAAGACGGGTAAACAGCACAATGTATTACCGATATGGGGTAATGAACAAACTATGAACCTGAATCCGCTAATATTAGCAAATATACAGGGCTCTAGCTACTTCAAAGGTAGGTAAGCAAACATACCAACACACAGGAGATTGGACTTCGTTTGTTCCACATAATTATTTTAATTTCATTTGCAATTACTTTTACATTATTTGAACAGTATATACTTTTTCATTTATTAAGTAACTTTATATTGGTAACAAGAAATAATAAGTTATAAAATTTCTCGAAGTATTCATCGTTTTAAAACATACATCATTTTAAAATCTTTAGTCATTACATTAGTTTGTTTCCAAACTGGTGGGTAATTACTAATTAAATGTCAATTATTGTTATCTGCAGTGCATCTATTCAAGTTGAAGACATACCATGAGGTCGTGGATGAGATCTACTATCAGGTCAAGCACTTGGAGCCGTGGGAGCGCGGTAGCCGCAAGACTGCTGGCCAAACTGGCATGTGTGGCGGCGTGAGTATGTGCAACAGTGTTGTAATAGTTACTTTTTATTATCTGTTATCATGTGTAGACTGCAGTCTAGGTCTGGTTTCCATATTCAAAACTTGCAATATCTCTTAGCTTGCCTTTTTTGATTAACATTCCTCTTTTGCTCTGTCTGTACATTCTCAAGGAGAGTTAGTATTAGATATGAAAGAAACTAGCCAGAACTAAATGTGTATGCATTATCACAACTTCAAATAAAATTGGGATGAGAATGGGAAAATAATGATTACTACAACATAGTATTTTAGTCATACTAAGTATTAAGTGGGAAGCTGGTTCAAATTTGGCATAGTGCCAAATACACTGTCACGGTTACGAACATATCTAGGTCAGCATTTGTGCAGTGATGAAGTTTGATTTAACAAATTTTGTAGAAGTGACCAAAATGTGTATTAATTTGTGTATAGTTGGTATCAAGTGTTATGAGAAGGCATTCATGAAGGCATATAGATGATCAGATCCTTCCCATCCAGTCCTTTGTACATACATTGTCAAATCCTTCCCATCCAGTCTGTTATAAATATATTGTCAAACTGTTTGTTTTATGTTGAAAAGCTATGATTCATTAGATTATTGCCTATTTTGGTTACTTAATACTTAAAATTTTATTTGGTTGTAATTTTTGAGAGACAAATCTTTTTATTCAGGAACTGACCAATACACATAAAATTTACATGATATACACAAAATAGGGTTTACATATTTGGTAATTGACTATATTTTTTTTATTGTTGTACAGGTACGAGGTGTAGGTGCCGGTGGAATTGTGTCCACAGCATTCTGTCTTCTGTACAAACTGTACACATTACGGCTGACTCGTAAACAGGTCAATGGATTATTGCAACACACTGACTCACCCTATATCAGAGCACTTGGTAGGTATGATATTTAAATTCCTTTTTTTACTAACTATACATCATATAACATTAACAATTTAGACATCAATTTAATATTTAGAGAACCTTAACAATGATTCTAAGACTAAATTTTCTGACTTAGACTGCATGAATGGCGTAGTGGTTTAAGCGGTCGCCACACCGCTCACTACTACGCTGAGCGTTGTGGGTCCGATCTCCACACGGGACGACACTTTGTGTTATCCACAAATTGTTGTTCTGAGTCTGGGTGTTCTTTATGTCCGTTTCATGTATGTTTGTAAAGTCCCCGTGACACAGGATAAATTCCTAATGCGGGAGTTGTCTTTTAATAAAAAAAGGTTGCCTGCAAGAGAGCACAGACTGCGATAAGGCCGCCCATTGTATCACTGTTTTTTTTGTATTCTGCATTGTATGCTTCCTAATCATGGTGTGCAACAAATAGTACTTATTTATCTAACAGTTGCACATTCTAAAAATAAATTTGATAGTAGATACATCTTATATGTAAAATTCTCGTGTCACAATGTTCATTCTCGTACTCCTCCGAAACGGCTTGACCGATTCTCATGAAATTTTGTGTGCACATCGGGTAGGTCTGAGAATCGGCCAACATCTATTTTTCATACCCCTAAATGGTAAGGGTGACCCATCCCTATTTTTTTTTGTTTTGCAATACAACGTTTGCCGGGTCAGCTAGTAGTATATGAAGACATGTCGTGTTGTTAATCCAGGTGACAATGTTGTTGCAAGAGCTATTCTTTGATCTTTTCTTTGTTAAAAGAATCCACGAAGCGAAGATCAGTTCTCATGGGCCTGAGATGACATGACAATATCTTTGTTTGACAATCACATCTGACCTCGGTTTTATTCTTACGCTTAACATTTTAGTATAAACTTTTGCTTAGGCCATTAAAACACAACTATATTGTGACTGACTGCCTCGGTGGCGCAGTGGTAGCGTATGCGTATGTTTCTGTGATCTACAAATATTTGTTTCGGAGTTTTTTATGAATAATATGTAGGTATTTACAAAAAAAAGAGTACATAAGTATTCTATCAGTCAATCTAGTTTTCATAGTACCAGCTCTGCTTAGTTTGAAACTAGACGTCGTTGTGTGTTAATGTCCAAATATAATTATTATTATTGTGGTGTAAGATGTGTCTGAAACATGTCAATTAGCAGCTATTTAAATTAATGCAATAAACATCACTTGAGACTAGACTTGCAACGAATAGTATATTCGGCAGTATACCGAATACCGAATATTCGGCGAGGCCCCTGACCGAATAGCCGAATATTAGGCAAAAGTATTCGGCTGGATTTTAGCGCCAAAAACTTGTACAGACGTGAATTAAATTATGTACCTGTTTTATGTACCAATGACTACTTAATAAATGATTATAAAAGAAATGAGAACCTTACCCTTCTAAATTTTGATTACCACAATAATTCAAATACATAGAATCTTCCATTTTTCCAATTCAGAAGATGATTATGTACCTGTGTTATGCACCAATGACTACTTAAATGATTATAACAGAAATGAAAATATTAATATATACGTAATCAATCGATTTTAATTTTTCATTTTACCAATTATTTCTCAATGACAAAATATATTATTTAAGTATTCGGTATTCGGCCGAGTAATATGTAGATATTCGGTATTCGGCCGAATATAATAAAAGCAGCCGAATAGGCCGAATACCGAATAGTAACCGAATATTCGTTGCAAGTCTACTTGAGACACAAAGAATTTCGAAAATAAGGTTATGCTAAGTAAACTAATATTTTTGCGTTTTCTAGCTTGCCAAGAATAAAATTTTAATAGTTGGTCATTCTTAAAATTTTGTAAAAAAAGTGGTAAGTTTTGATTTGTAGAAAAAAAAATATCCACTGTAATATAATCTTAAATGATCTTGCTTGTTAGGAAATGGTACCTTTATAGTTTAGGGTGACATTATTACGCAGGTTTAATACTTATAATTACCATACATTTGAGTAGAACTGGACTATTAGTTAATCAATTGGTCATTTGTGCAGGATTCATGTACATCCGCTATACACAGCCACCACAGGATCTGTTCGACTGGTATGCAGACTATTTAGACGACGAAGAAGAAGTTGATCCTCGCGCCGGTGGCGGGGGTTCAACCACCATCGGAGCACTCGTGCGGCAGATGCTCATCAAGCTTGACTGGTTCAGTACACTTTTCCCGAGAATTCCAGTCCCAATACAGAAACAGATTGAGCAGAAGTAGGTAACTTGTTCTCTTTTGGATATTAATATCTTTTTTAAGGCATTCCACTCCAGGCCATAAAGATAACAAATTGGAATTAAAATCAGATGTCTGCTGCTATCCTTTATAAGATTTAGCGATTTAAGCCATAAATATACATTTACCTAAAATCTTGAAATATACCGAAGGAAAAAAATCTGACAGACTCTAATGACAGAATGACAGAATCTGAATCTAATGTTTAATTTTATTGCATTTTTTTTGCCTTTGCTTATCAGAAACTTGTATACCAGCAAAAAGATTTTTAATTCTGACGAAATTAAGTTACTAAAAACCATTATTCAAAATGTCGAAAAGCCGGCTCTCATAGTTTATAGCTTGACAATTTAAGTGTACAACATGTGAGCCGACTTTTTGACATTATATGTAATTTTTATATTTAAATGTAAGCCATTTAAACTGTCAAGCTATAAACTATAGCAGCCGGCTTTTCGACATTTTGAATATAATACATACTTAAATAAGACTTTTTGTAATTATTTGCTCATTCAATTTCTATTGAGCATTGGAAACAATGAAGATTCTGCTATCTTGCTACTTTACGCAGTCTATCACAAGGATTTTGTTTTGTGTTTTAATAACTTCCTGTAATTTATCAACATGTGTTGCTCTATGACTGAACTTGTTCTGATGCGTTCATAATCAAGTTTTGTAAAACATTAGGTTAGGAGAGCACAACAGGCAATCTGCAGCATCAAAACCTGTAGCGAATTTAAGCAACCGTGGAGCTGGCAATGCTGGTGCTTATAATCCTGGCAGAATGGACTCTGACAGAAGAGAACACGACGATAGGGACAGACGAGATTATGCTGATGGCGACAGGTAAATATACCAATGGCCACTTAAAACTTAATGTGTTAATGTCAGGGTTGCTATATATCTATATGTAGAGAGGCAAGAGCTTGACAGGAAGCGTTTAGCTATGCGTCTATCTGTGCCGATATTTTCGAAGATCAGAACGTTGGCACACAATCCAATCGATTTTCGAATCAGATCCATGTGATTGCGGATCGATTCAAAACTAACAAAATTTAGTTTTAAAAAACTAAAAAAAACTTGCACTTGAAGCTAGCCGAATTAAAAAGTAGGAAATAATTTTCTAAAAGTTCAAACAGAAAAAGATTTTATTGTAAAAAAGCGATGGCTGCGCTAGATCTCAATTGTTGTAAACGTCATGTTATTATATTATAAAGTTCCTTTAAAAACACCCTAGGCGTTCAACTATGTTTAATTGTTAAAAACAAGTGAAGATACAACAAATCTTACATGACATATAAAAAAATATTCCTCGGTCCCTCGATCACCAAGTGTAAATACGACTGTAATGAATGTGGGATCAAATCAGCCTTGGATTGTGATCGATCATTAGAGAATCGGATCAAATGCATCGGATGGGATCTAGACGAAAAAAGAGAGAGAATCGGCTTAAGCTTAAAAAAGCGCATCCTTAGTTTAATTCTGTATGGGGGTAATAGTCAGAGCAGGTCATCATGAGTCGTGAACGTGAACAATACAAGGCGTATAAATAAACATTCGTGGTTTGAACTCTGCACGAGTAATTTGATTAATAGTTATCAGAATAATTGTTTCACTAATGTTCTATTAACTTTTTTACAGGTACACTAAAGACAGAACACGTTACGATGACCGGAACAGAGAACGTGAGCGGGACAGAGATCGCGGGGAGCGGTCGGACCGCACAGATCGCGACAGGGAACGACGGGACCGTGATCGTCGAGAACGATACCGTGGCGACCGCTCGCGATCGCGGGAGCGCCAGCGCCATCGGTCGCGCTCTAAAGACCGCCGCTATAGATAATACATTATTGATGTCTCTACGAAAGAATAAATGTTCTGGATTATAGATATGTTTTATTTTGTTTTCTAACAAGCCATAAGTCCAAAGAAATTATCTGTTACTTGTTATATTATGTGAAAGTAGTGTCTAGAAGGTAGGCAATGCTGTCTTTCCAAATGCCTTTACTGGCCACCTTTTTTTGGGTATTATTTGCTATGTTACTGGTATAAAAAATGTATTGCATTGTGATAAAGCATAACAGGTAATTTACTATCATTAAAGCAATTGTGATCTCTTTACGCAACTTCGAAGAAACTTACTGATTATGAATACGCAAGTATGCAACACGAACATATTTCTTAAGTAAATAAAACATTGTATTGTATGTAAATGAAATCATTTAATTCATATGAAAACTAAGTAAGTTATTAAAAATGCAATGCATCTGAAACAGTAGACAAGCTTATAGCTTACAATAAATACAGAATAAATTGAAAATAATTTGGATCTTTATAGAAACATGTGCAAATTATAGCAGCTGTATTGCGTAATTCTAAGCCGCGGCGCCTTTCACATTCTCTTGTTGTTCAAACTTTGGGTATTTTTGCTCCACATTAGCCCAGGATATTTTACTGTTTGCCAGGTCTCTAACAACAATAGGAACGTCACTTAATGGCAGTCTTACTTGACCCATGCTATCTCTTTCTCTCAATGTCACACTATGTGGTTCTTTCATTGTATCAAAATCAACTGTAATAGCATATGGGACCCCCAATTCATCAGTTCTTGCGTATCGACGGCCAATAGAGCCCGAGGAGTCGTCTACTTTGTGGGATACATCTACATTTGTTAATTCTTGAGACAATTCTCTGACAAAGGGTTGGAACTCAGCATTACCACTAAGTGGCAAGACAGCACATTTCATCGGAGCAACTGCCGCTGGCAAAGCAAAATATGTCCTCTGCTCATCTCCATCTCTCATTTTAAAGTTCTGTTCCAAGATGCTGTAAAGAATTCTGCCAACACCAAATGACGGTTCAATGACGCTTGGTATGATTTCTTCAACATGAACTGTCTTCTGAGATTTCTTTACAGTAACAAGTTTTGGTGTAAGCTTAAAATCACCATTAGGAGTAGAAAGCACATATTCTCCATCACTTTCTAACTTGGCTTGAAGTCCTTCTAAAGCTGTGGAATCCATTGCTGCCAGTTCATCATTGATAACCTTGGCATCCTTTTTAAACTCTTTGCCTATAGCAGCTTTATTAGGCAGAGCTTCAACAACTTCAATTTGTTTTGGAGCAGGCAATTTCTTCTCTGCTGCTAGCCTAGTTCCAGTAGCCTTGGTATGTTGGGTTAGGTCATAAGCTGATCTATCAGCACAGCCCACACATTCTATCCAGCCATAACTTGTAAGACACTCAGCATCCCAACAGTCACAGGCGTAGTGAGCCATCTCATTGCCCATATGTTGCCTAAATCTCAACTTTTTAAGATCTATACCAACAGCCAACATGTACAGGTGTATCCTAGCCATGAAGTAACCAAGAGTTTCATTATTGACAATGCCTTTAGAAACAGCATCACCGATTGTCATGATTTCAGCAGGTTTACCCTGCTCTTGGTTGTTAGCAGAGTAAAACAACATTTGGGTGTCTTTCACAGATTCAAATTTAGGATGGTCCTTTGTGTCACAAAAGTGCTCAATTTCACACATAGTGAACTCTCTGACTCTAAGTAGGCCTGAACGGGGTGATATTTCATTCCTGAAAGAGTTACCAATCTGAGCAGCAGCAAAGGGAAGTCTGCCTTGATTGAATTCCAAAAGACGTTTGAAGTTAACAAAGATACCCTGAGCAGTTTCTGGCCTCAGGAAGCCTTTCACCAATCCGCTAGGCCCAATTTGAGTGTTGAACATCAGATTAAACTCAATTGGTGGTGTCAGCTCATTGCCACTTATAGGAGACTTCATTTGGAACCTCTTCATGAGTGCTTCCATCTCAGCAGCAGTCATTCCATCTAATTTTACAAGAATATCTTCAATTTCTGCTTTCAAATCTGCTGTAGTGTTTTTCTCACATTTTATTTTTTCAAGATGGGCCTTTATCAAATGGTCTAACCGAAAGCACTCACCAGATTTTACATCTTTTGTCATAAGATCAGCAAACCGTTCTACATGTCCAGATGCTTTAAGAACTGGTTCAGGTGTCAAAATTGAGCAATCTACCTCTAACATCTGTTCTTGAAGAATGAAGTGCTTCCTCCAAAGTTGGATCATGTTGCTTTTGAGAGCACATCCCATAGGTCCGAAATCAAATTGACCAGTGATGCCACCATAAATAGCAAAGGACTGGTCATAAAAGAACCTCCTTTTGATAAGGTCCTCCATTTTAGCACGATCAAAGAGCTCTTCTGAAGGGGCGAGACTAAGTTCCTTATCCTCTAAAATTTTTTTGCGAGTCTTCAATTCGGCTACAGCTTTCTTTATGTCAATTTCTGGAGCTTTCTCTTCTTTCAGTTTTCTGACTAGGTCCCCCTGTTCCTTGACTAAGGCCCGCAGTGGCGCCAGAATTTCTTCAACTTTAGGGTCAGCCATAATAATTTCTCTAAGAGGATTCGGTATTTTAATTTTCCTATGTAGTTTATTACTGCCCCACTGCTGATCGTGGGAAAATCTGACTTGTTTGCTGATAATGGGACGATATTTACTAAAAACACTACACTTATACACTAATGCTAACACGTTTCTCATTTAACTAAGCATTAATTTTCCAACTTATAATAATACTCCATCTGGCAGCCGGTAATGAGTTTTTTGATCGCGTGGTAGATGACGAAATCGTGGATTGTATTATTCTACAAGACTGAGCATTCCAATACTAATGACGTTGCACGTCAAATCCTAGCATGCTTAGATAACGTCAATAGTATTGAGCTTCTGTCTGCTGTGTAAAAGAGATAGACTAAAATTTATAAGCTACAGATTTATCATATGTCTAAAAGAAATCGAAATGAAAACGAGAAATGACATTTTCGACAAAATTTCTACACATTCATAAAAGAGCTACTTCTATAAAAATTGTTAAAATTAAAAATTTAGTAAACGTATTTTATAAATGAAATAGGTGATAGCTATAACAACTTTTTTCTCACTGGTACTAAAATGCAATAAAAAAGGAAAAAGCGAATAGAAAAAAACTGGCAACACCTACATCGTATGTCTCTTTCTTACTTGAAATCACTGCATCAATGTTTGTGAGATGAAGCGTGATAGGAATAGTTTTAATTATTTGTTTTCTTTTTCAAATATATCAGTTTTGACAGCACAAAGGAGTCGGCCATTTTATTACTGATTGGAGAATGGGGGGTGAAGCTGAGGCTTAGTGTTCGGTGTTGTTATATTTTAATTGAGTTATTTTTCTAAATATCCGTTTTAACCACGTACAAAACAGTATACGTATTTAGTGTAAGTTTAGGTGTATTTATGTATTGACGATAACATAATAACAATGGACGATCCGAATAGAATGATGGCGCACGGCGGTGGGCTCATGGGGCCACAGGGCTACGGTTTAGCTGGAGGCGAAGGCGCCCCAGCTGCCGGTGAGGGCGAAGCGCGTAAGCAGGACATTGGTGAAATATTGCAGCAGATCATGAACATTACTGATCAGAGCCTTGATGAAGCGCAAGCAAGAAAACACACGCTAAACTGTCACAGAATGAAACCTGCGCTATTTTCAGTATTGTGTGAAATTAAAGAAAAAACAGGTACATGATTGTTTGAAATGTTGTTGTGTCATATGTTAATAGTCTTCGTGTATATAGGGTAATGTCTATTTGGTAAAGTAAACGTGCTATGATTAGTATTCTATAAATCTTTAATGTAGTCAATAGGTAAGAAGGAAAGAGCGTTATTTTACAATTGCGTGATTTTATATTAGAACATTTAGATTTCGAATAGTAAATGGTTCTGTTAAATTATGTAAGTAAGTTAATATATTATATATAGATGTAATCTAATGATTTCTAAATATTAATGTATAAATTAATTTACTTTGATGAAGTAACTTGTAGTGTTTTCTATTTTAACATAGCTTCTAGCTTTGATCTATTTAGTCCATATACTAAATATTAAAAAAAATTATCAATGTTACATACTCAACTTTTATAAAAAAATCCACTTTGAGTAGATATTAAAAAAAAAACAGTTCATTCTAGTCAATTTGTTTTGATAAAATTGGATGGTTTATCCTCACCACTCCATCAATTTACACAAATCCAGTGCCCGACAACCGAAACCAAAACTCAATCTTTCATCATTAGCTCACTTGTCCCCAAACACACTAAAAAGAGAGCTCACAAGTTAGGCGGGAAATTAACCGAAAGAAGCACGCTGAGTTTCGGTGCGGCCGTCAATTCGGACAGTTTTGACAGAAAAAAAATTTAAAACGAAATTAGATTTTTGGCTGAAACTGACCGAAACCGAACCTTCAGTCAGTCACTACATAACTCCTTATCCTATAGCATTTTATCTCTACAGGTGTATCATCAATCATAAATTTTTTTTTAACTATGACTAGAAAAATGAACAAAGTTTAGAGCTCTTTCTATTGTGTCTGATACAAACTATATAATACATGACATTGTGATAATTGATGAACACATCTTTACTTCTCACTCACTATGACTCACTTGGGCAGAGTATCAGTGTCACTGTAGGACTTGCATAAATGAATATTCTTTGTGTTAAAAAATGCCTTTCTACCGGCAACAGTACTTAGTAGAAAGCGACGGTAGCCTAGTGGTTAAGGCATTGGACTTGGCTTTAAATGTTTAAACGCTGACCAGTACACTACCTGCTTGAACCCACTCCTAACACAAGCTATTAAGCTTAGCAGGAGAACTTAACGAGAATACTAGTAATTTTGGTTGCTAGTAGACCTAATAAAAAAAATATATAAATAACCTGCTAGGTCAAGTGCTGCAAATTAAAAAAGAAACTGTGGGAGATTTGATCACCCTTAGGTTTAATTTTTTTTAAAAGAACACATTCCCATTTTCGTGATAATCGACTCAGAGTTCCATTCAGATTTCCAATACTTAACATTAAAAATGTTTAAGTCTAAGTCATATTCTTTACTCATACACAACTCTATACTACCTTAAATCACCGAAAGTTTTTTCCAAAAAAATATTAGTAAATTTTGTTTTGGTGTAGTTCTGTCCCTCCGCAACACGCAAGAGGAAGAGCCACCGGATCCCCAACTGATGCGCCTTGACAATATGTTGATTGCTGAGGGTGTTGCTGGACCTGAAAAAGGCGGAGGTGCCGGTGCTGCCGCATCAGCGTCTGCTGCAGCAGGAGAGTGGGGTAAGGGATAAATGAAATTTATTTCTGTAAGTAAATCTTTTCAGATATTTTTATAAGTTGGAAGGATTTATGTTCTAGTTGTAAAAATTAAAGTTTTTTTTACACCGTTTGTTCTATCACATCACCAAAGTTGCTCTGTTATTAATTCCATAATAACAAGTTAAATTGATACTATAGTCTCACTATTATATTTCGATTGAATTGTATACTGTGTAACAGTGTTTTGTGATCAAAATATTGTCAACCTCAATCAATTGTCAACCTGTAATTGTTTGACAATATTATCAGCATACTTTTTAAGATCAGTACAACCAATGAAAAGTACTATATTGGATTATTGAGTGCTCAAAATGGGGGTTGGTAAGATACCTATTAGTTTCGCCATTATAACATAATTGGCCTAAGAAACATGTTATTATAAGACTGTGTTTGCTTATATAGTCACCAGGAGTTTTGTGTATTTAGCTTCCAGAAGAACAGCAGCCTTCTGAGGCGAATAGTGAGGAAATTTGTGCAACCATATTGTTAACAGATTTAGTAGATAAACTTCAATATCTATTACTTTAGTCAATACTTAAGTTTAGCATTTTATAATGAACAGATAACGCAATCGAGCATTCCGACTATCGCGCTAAGCTGGCGCAGATCCGCCAGATCTACCATCAGGAGCTGGACAAGTATGAGAATGCTTGCAACGAGTTCACTACACACGTCATGAACTTGCTCCGTGAGCAGAGCCGCACCAGGCCCATTACACCTAAGGTTTGTATTATTTATTTATTATGAAAATAAAATTAAATCTGTAATCTTTATTCCTATGTTTTGTCTATTTATATGCATTTATTTCAATAAGAATTTTATTTTATTAGTATATACCTGTTTTATGCAAATAAAAATGATTTGATTTAATTTGATTAGCAGTTTTTAATTTAATTCTATTTAACACTTCTTTTTAAGTGATGATTTTAATATTTATTAGTAATTTAATCGAAAGGTTTTAAATTAAGATATAGAGACGACTATTAACTCCAGCATTAAAAAAAAAAAAATAAGGACAACCCTTACAAATAACCACGACATTTCAACAAAGTGTTTGCAATTCGAGGCTTAATGTTCTTATTTTGACTTAAAATTATTGGTCATCAGGAAATCGAGCGCATGGTGCAGATCATCCACAAGAAGTTCAGCTCCATCCAGATGCAGTTAAAACAGTCCACTTGCGAGGCCGTTATGATACTGCGCTCTCGGTCAGTAAACTTAAACAGCCTGAATACAGCATGGTTCATCATCGTACATCATTGTTTAGAATTACTGTGGTTGCATAATTAGGACGTATTTTTTTTTAAAGCCATTAAAATATGTACTATAGAATCTTTTAAAATATTTATACACAATCATTCCATATACACCTCTTTATCAAAAAGGTAGGAGATACCCACTCCTTGCCATGATTTGATCCAACTACCCTGGTAGTTTTTTTACCCCAGTTCCTGTTTTTTTTGTCTGAAAACGATTACTTTTTCATGGAAGGGTACATCAAGCAGGCAGCCGGCTATAAAAAAACCGGCGAAAATCAATTTTGCAATGTTAGTTATTATAAAATAACAGGAATGGCGGGAAATTATTGATGACTGGTAGACATAGTGTAATAGTGTGATGTTGGTGTGACGTGTTGCAGGTTCCTTGACGCGCGTCGAAAACGCCGCAACTTCAGCAAGCAGGCTTCAGAGATACTTAACGAATATTTCTACTCACATCTGTCGAACCCCTACCCCAGTGAAGAGGCAAAAGAGGAGTTGGCAAGAAAGTGTGGCATTACTGTATCCCAGGTATTTAAGCAAATATTGCTTGGTGTGATTGTTGATTTCATTTTGCAGAAAATATGAACAGTCCGTATTGTGATCGAGCCTATTGTTGGTCAGATGTATACAGATGTCATTTCCTTTTCCTGATTGTCAAATAAAACCTCAAGTCATGGTTATGATCATCATTTTTTAGTTTTACCATGTTTCCACTTTTAACATTTGCTAAACACTAATTTTCATTATGTTAAATTAACAATAATCCTTAGGTACATTCAATCTAATGTAAGCTTATTTTGTTAACTTCCTATATGATACTTTATAAGGTTCGTACATTACTAATACAGCTAGGGGCACTAAATAGTGTCCCCCGCTGTGTATTAGTTCTCTGCAAAATTTAAAAAGTAAATACTCGTCATTAATGTTGTGTATGTATGTTAACCTTTTTTACCGTTGTAGGTGTCCAATTGGTTTGGCAACAAACGCATTCGTTACAAGAAAAACATTGGCAAAGCGCAAGAGGAGGCCAACCTGTACGCCGCAAAGAAAGCCGCCGGTAAAATCTTCATATATTTGTATATGAAAATACACTTTTTATAATTTTCATTATGAAAACAATCTCATTTGTAGTAATATTCCACTATTTATAAAGTACAAGTGAGATTGTTTTCATAATGTATTTTATCAAATTCCACCAAGTGCCGACAATCGAGAGTATAAATTAAATAAAAAAAATATAATTTAATTAATTTTGCGATTTTAATAGAGTAACTAACTTAAAACCTTTACTTAAGTTTGGAAATTTGAACTTTCATAATATTTAAAAAGCAAAATATTTGAAATCACTTAAAAACATAAGTACAGATTCAAATGCCTCCTCCAGATAATTTTTTGCTTGGTTTTTATTTTAATTACTTATTTTAGATAAGTACCCCATGTCGCAGAGTTTTTACTTACACAAGAAAAAAATTATTGAACTAAAAAAAAAATTCGTACATCTTTGTTGTCATAATAGTTTTAATATTTTTAAGTGTCTATTAACAAAGTTACATAAATTATTACATTTGGTGATAACCTACAGTTATTTCAATATATAATATAATATTCAATATTTATAATATACACGGTGATTTTGAAAGCGTTTTGGAAAAGAAAATTTTGAGTTATTTATCAGTAACAGAAGCTATATATAACGTTAATTTAATAAAATATATTTTTTTTTATCATCAAAGTCGATATTCATATCGTTTACAGAGAAAAAGTCAGAACCAGTAGTAGTAGGCTATTCAATCACACGTAGGTAAATACTACGAATAGAAATACTATGCGTGTCACATCAAATCGTATTCGCCAATAAAAACAAAGCTACCGAGTTGCGCCGGAGTCGTCCAACCAATGACGTCTGCCCCGTAGGCGCATGCGCGGTGCTCACCTGTCATCGTCAGTCGGTCAGTAATACCATAACATCGTGACGGCACGCTGCATTGATTAGCGCTAAAATGAGTCGACAGTACGAATTTTCAAACGTGGAATACTTCTTGGCAATGGTACAGCTGTACGCTACTGCCAACTACAACTTGGAAGAGGCTCGGCGTTTGTATTCCCAAGCCGGAGCATTTAAATGCACTACGGCTACGTGGAATTGAAAGCCCTCAAATTCCCTCCACACCTACTATCTTGGCTGCAACCCAACGTCTTCTCGACCACGGACAATTTCGTGCGCCTACTCATGCGCAAGGTCAAGGACGTTTTAATTATTATTCGCCGGAGTGTAGTGCGTGCATACCTGGACAATGAGCTTAGTGATCGGACTTAACGCCCCTGGATTTTTTCTTATGGCCGGAAATAAAAAGACTTGTTAATACACGGGAATATGAAAGCCGTGATAATTTACGCATTGCGATAGTGGACGCTTTAAAGTGAAAAGTGATAGAGACACATTAAGAAAATTAAAAAACAATTGCATTAAACGTGGACGTTTGTGTATTGAATGCAGCGGACTCCATTTTGAGCAGTTCCTTCGATACAGAGAACTGTAAATAGTGTAAATAGGTATGTAAGTTAATTATTCTGTAGATAGCTCCGATTTTTTAAATACGCCTGAAATATTTATACCTACAGTCCGTTGATAAATTGATTTGTTGTGAAAAGAACAATCGTGGTTAATAATCGAAAAGAAGTTTAAATAAAATAGGTATTTCTGACGGTCCTAAGCCCGTGTAAAGTATGAAGGACAAATTGGAGTCTATCTACGTAAGTACTCGCTAGCTCGCGCCTATAGGTATAGTTTTGTCAGCTGCTGTTAGCGTCGGCGGTGCGCAGCGGCCGCCGAAACGCCCACGGACGTGTTTCATTCATATAAGATAATGAATGAACGATCAGTCCATTACTACTTTCCAAGTCGATCGAGTAAAAATGAATATTAAAACTGACACTTTTTTTTTAGACAACATTACAATTGATTTAATCATTTTTATTGGTACTATAGATGATTCCAAATTCAAATATTTCGTTTCCAAAACGCTTTCAAAATCACCGTGTATAATATAAAAGATTATTGATAAATACTAGTTATCAATAATCTTTTATCTTAAAAAATCCTCGCTTATATTGTTATAAAAAATTCATATAATGAAGTATTTGGAACACTGTCGGGTGTAAGATAGAAGAGTGAGCTACATGAAGGTACGTTTTCGCACACAGACTTGCCTTGGGTCGGTGGGGGCCGCGATGCCGGCTCGCCGCCAGCCAGATCTACGGCATATTACAGTAATGATAGATATTATATAGACATTACACTTACCCACACCCTTTCATATTACATTTTAACTGAAACTATTGAATTCTCTATCCATATTATTTACTAATTGTGTGGTGGTTCTCTTATTAGATAATTGTTTTATTTTTTACTTTAAAAGTATGCGACCAAATATTTAATTTCAAAGACTGCAATGATTGACCTGTTCTAATGCAAGATATCGTTTTCAAATTACTAAATAATCGACCTATTTGTGAGGTTTATTTATAAATATTTCAATTACCTATATTACGGCAGTAACACTTTTGAAAAATACCTATCCTAATTTTTCATTATATGTATATATTTTTTTATTCACGATATTTGATTCACAGTTCGGTAGTTGATAGATTTTTATAGAAATAGTAAAGTAATAAATGCGTAATATGTGCCTAAATGCCTCAGGTCCATCAAAAAATTAATTAGTCCCGGTAAATGTTAAGTAATGATTGGATAGGGAGAAATCGTCCAAATTGATATAACGATGCGTAAGAGAGCCGCCACAGCCCTCCGCTGAAGTGAAGTAGGAGGTGGTAGAAGGGCATAACTCCAGGGGTGTTTGTGCAGCAGCAGGCGCGTCGCCGTACTCGATGGGCGCTGCGTCGGGCACGGCCACGCCCATGATGTCGCCCGCGCCTACGCAGGACTCCATGGGCTACTCGCTGCCCGCGCCGCCCTACGACCAGCCGCAACCCGGCTACGACGGCTCCATGGGCTACGACCCGATGCACCAGGACCTCTCGCCCTAGGCCACTCGCACATACTCCTTCACCCGTTGTGCAGGTACACTTATTACTTCTTTTGTTTTATTTAACAATAATAATAAATTTCACTAAAACAGTCCACTGAGTTACATCACAAAAGTAATACTAATAAAACGATTTGTACACTGTTTCATTGAAAAACTGGTACCCATCACATCAACAGCCGTTAATAGTTCACTGCTGGACATAGGCCTCTTCTTAGAAAGGAGGGTTTGGCCTCCTATACCATGTTGGCGAGACAGTTTAGTATAGGGTTTGTGTCAAGTTTTCCTTCTCTTTGCAGTGCTGTTGTCTTGCAGAGTTTGATCCTTTAGTCGGCTTTTACGACACCCACGGGATGAATAGAGGTAGTGACACTCCCTATGTTAAGATTTAACTTCTATTTATTTATTACCAAACTTACATCTATTATGACAGGTTACAAACTCATACAATAGTGAAGCACTTATTATAATAGTAACCTATAATTATTATAATACTACTAACCGAATATATAAATATATTTATAATACTAACCTAAACCAAAAGGTTTAGGTTAGTATTATAAAAAAATATTTAATATAAATAATAAATTATTTTCTGTATGCGATATTTTTTTATTTATAACAGAGTATGAATAGTTGTATTATGGGTACCATCACTCTGAATGACAACAATAAACTTGTAAACTATTGTAGACAATTAATGTCAATATGTATTGGTTAAATAGAGATCCTGTTACAAAAATGTAAAAACAGTTACAGATAAATACATAATTTTTAAATTCACTTGTATGATATAATAAGAAATACAACACCTACTAGCAATTTATTGTAATCTAAGTCTAGTCTACAAAGTTATTGCTGAATACCCAGCAGCCAATTAAATACACTTCTTTGTTGCAGGTGACGGGTCCGACACTTAATTGTGCAGCTTCCACTGAATTGCCATTTACATTACTATTATTACGTTAAGTAGGGCAGGTACTACCTGACGACCGTTACTTACCGCGTCGGCTCCGGTCCCGGACCGGGCCGGCCGCCTTAGCTCATAGATGACATTGTATACTACACACTATACCTTTAACATTAGAGTACATATTCTTAGCGATATTTTTGGAAGGACATGTAATTAAATCGTATTTTTATTTGTATTAATTACTATCTATACGACTGGCACCCAGTATTTGTTTAAACTTTTTATATACAATTTTATTTTTATTATTATAATAATAGTGTATTATAATGATTTTATGAAGAATTTTTTCATATGGCAACTATTTTATCGATGCTTTAGAGGACGAGCGTGTTAAAAAATATTATTGGATATTCTTAAGTGGATTTCCTAAAGTTTGAGCTATCTCTGTATTTACGTTCCTCTTTGAAAAAGTGCAGCAAAAATTTAAGAGACAGAGATATAAATATTGTTTTCTGGCAAGGAGTCTTTCACTATCGTTTGAATAAAATAAACACTTAAGAGGATCGTCTTCTGAACCATCGTTTTAGTATTATTATTTATCGATGTATTTTATTTGATAAATTTGGTTTTCGGAAAGTAATTATTTGGACAGTATTAGTAATTATATGCATCAAAAGGTTAATCATCACATCGATATGGCGAGGATCTCGTTTCTATACGTTCTAATAATCTTTAACTCTACGGTGGATATACATATACGATAGATGTAAGTTGAATCTAGTGTAATATTAATTATAAGTATTCAGATATTTTGTGCTGACTAGTGTCCTACGAGATGCGTCCGTGCATAGTGACTGAAAACCGATTTTATATAATCGACAAGTGACATTTCGTATTTCTACAAATGAGTAAGTTTCGCGCCACAAAAGCTTAATAAAAAAATAGCTATTGGCCTTAACGTTTACTTACAGTCCGTGTAACGTGTTTCCTTTGCATTAACAAGAAACAGATTAGCAATTTTAAGCATGGCAAGTTCCGTTATCAATCAAAGCTGTTCTCAAATCCGATATTTGTTCTTATGGTAGAATTATATAAGCATTTTATACATTAATCTTATTGTTCTCTGTACAGTTGATTGTGTGCTTGCAAATAAAAGCACCAAAACGCATTTTAAACTTATGTATACGCAATCAAATAAAAATATATTCATATTTTTATATACATTAGTTACCGTTCGAACAGATATCGGAGTGTGTATTAGGTACATACTATAGGTATTCTTCGCGGTGACACAATTATGTACGGACGCATAAAATTGTGTGCAATTTTATATATTTTATTAGCAATGGTTGTGTTAGTTATCGCACACGCAGTTTTATAAATGTGGAGCCGTTTTAAAATACCTGTATTTTTTTTATCTGTGGGCTGTGTTGTTCCCATGTATGCTTTAGACATCTATTGCAAGTTGACGTGATTTTAAATTAATAATTTATGAATTTGATAGTCAGCGGGTATCCCACCGGCGGGTATTCTAGTATCTCCGAAAAATATAGTTCAATTGTCTATATTTTTCCTACAATTTAAAACCTAGTATCCTGTTGTCTATCACTTTATTCACGAATGTATCACAGTGTAATAACAAAAGTTTTTATAATTCGCAAAAACAAGGGCTCTAAATAAATAAATACCATTATTCTTAAAACTAAAGTACACACTGTGGCTGAATATTGTATTGCCTTTTTCCTTGGACCCACTGCATGTCTTCGAGACAAGTGACACATGTTAAAATCGTTGATTTTGACACTGTTTTTCATTTTCTGTAATTTACATTGTTACTATTTAAAATACTTTTGTGATGAGTTATGGCACTCTTCGACCTGACAAAACTTACTTGTGCAAGCGAATGTATCAATTTCAGCAAACAGCGGTGTACCAGGAGTTGTGAATATCAGAACAAAATATTTATTTATCGTGGTGCTATGATGTTGTAGCACAATTTTATTTTACGTGCTAGGATTAGTTGAATGTTATTTTATTTCGTCGTACACATTAATCGAAGGAGAATCTGAGATAAACGATTGTAAACTTAGTTCCACTTAGTGATAGTTTGGATATGAAATTGCTAGTGTTAATGTGTTCTAAAACAAAATATCTGAAACAGTATACGAAATAAAACGAAATTTAATTGAAATGTTTAACGCTGTGGAACATTGTAAAAAGCACCGCGCCGCTTGGCTGTACCGCCGTACCCAAAGTTCACAATAAACTATTTATTAAGGGATGTACTGGAGCGGTGCGGCCGGCGCCGGGCGGGGCGGCGCGGTCACACATGTATACGACGACGAGTTCAATGTTATTGCGACCATCTGATTGACTAAATACATTTTTGTGTAGTTATAACTGTTGTTTTATTTATTTATTTTAATTCAATGAAAATGATAGTAATATTGAAACCTTCGGATCTGTGGCAACCCTATTTACTACAAAATTTGTCTAACCGCCGTTTTTTTAGAATGCGGACACCATCGGGGAAACGGAGTCTTAATGTTATTGGTTAGTTATTAATGAAGTCAGTTATTTGATGACAAAGACAAAGCGTGTAGGTTCCCAATAATAGTAAGATAATTGTAAATTAAAAACCCCAAATACGATGTGGCAACTATAAACCGTTTAGGAGTTCCCTTGGCTGGCGCCTGCTTCTGTCATCAGAGGGCCTATTGTGAGTTTATTTCACATCTGTAACACTAAAAGAATTTTTCTATTGGAACCAGCAGATGCTGTAAACTTAGTAGTAGCGCTTCAACCAAACAAACAATCTCTTCAGCCCTTATAATACTTACTAGCTGAGCAGCGCAACTTCGTCTGCGTCTCTCAATAGTAATAAATTTTCTCCGTTTTTGAAACATTCTTCATTGGTGCTCCGCTCCTATTGGTCTTAGCGTGATGATATATAGCCTATAGCCTTCCTCGATAAATGGGCTATCTAACACTGAAAGAATTTTTCAAATCGGACCAGTAGTTCCTGAGATTAGCGCGTTCAAACAAACAAACAAACAAACAAACAAACAAACTCTTCAGCTTTATAATATTAGTATAGATAAGTAGAGATTGGAAAATAATTCCCATTCCAGGTTACCTTTTTTTAAAGATCAATGGCGTTTATTTGAAGAGGGAAACCAATTCAAAATTATGCACTAACTGAGAATGCATGTAACATTTTCGGACTGTTCCACTAGCTGTTCCTCTTGGTGGGGACAAGTGGTTTTTTCCACTCTTCCCTACCACACCGTCACTGGTTGGGATGAGTGCAATTTCATTATCCCTTTTTTTTTATGTTGACGAGGTGGAAAATCAAGGCAGTCTTGTGCGTGTGCTGGGCGGAGTTCCAGTCGTCTGCGCAGTGCTGGCATTGTGCCGTCTGTTCGCGTCCAATCCGGTCCAGGTACTCACCGAAGCAGCCATGCCCAGTAAGTACCTGCGTCAGTCGGTAGGTAACGCGGCCTCCATCCCTACCTACCAAAGCTTCGAGGTTAGGCCGACAGCGCGTTGGCGCGCATTCCGCGGTTGCTCCAGCTGCCTGCCGAATTTCATTATCCCTACTAATGTAATCTGGACGTGTTGTTGTACCGTTTAAATAGAAACAGTTTTCAATAAAATTCATATTCATGCTGTTTTGATAGATATAATATCATAAGGTGTAATATCAAGTTAATGTTATTTTTATCACAAAATAATGTGTAAATCATATTGTCGTAAGTATAAATGAATTCAGGATCATTCTGCCTCTTATTTGCTTTTCATTATGTGTGACGATGTAGTATATATAGAAAGAAGAAGAGGTATTGTGTTGCTTTATAATGGCTATCAATATTCTATTAATATATTTCTTTTTAAATAATTTTATTTTTCATTGAAATTATTTTATTCTCGTCTAATAACAAAATAGGTTTGGTAGGGATAAGTAGAAATGAAAATCATCTCTTTCCAACCAGTGACAGTATGGTAGGGAAAAGTAAAAAAAAATCCCAAAATGTGAGCTGTTCCACTAGTCCCTACTAGTGAAACAGCTCACATTTTCGGGAAGTGTAGGCTTCTGCCATTTTGATCTTGAAGATGACGACGTCACGTTATGCTTCATTGTCTTTGACCTATTATTAATGGTTATATTTTAACGCAGGCACGGATGAATAACTCCCATAACATGAATTCTAAAATAAATTAAACGTTATTTATAACTAAGCAGTGTATGATTGATTGACCTGTTTTAGACTGCATGAAACACAGCAAATAGTCGACCAAATTACGCCGAATATTTCACCAAACATTAAAATCTAATTAATTAAAGTACTCGTTATTAAATGAATGAGTAAACAAGGTATGTAAATAACAATATTTTCAAGTTGTTTGTGTTTACTTTTATCAGAAAGGTTAACCTTGGCGTAAAGAGTGAATCAGGTGGTTTGTCATGTCATCGTGGACGTTAGTAGCAATAGTAGCGCGCGATCTGTCGTGTAGAACACTCGCGTGTTGTAAACCTAACTTATCACTTATGTTAAAGTCGATTGTTAACTTAACTGCTGCTGTTACACTAAGAAATTGTGAGTTCTACTTATAATTGGTTTTTTTAAATACTATGTTATACATATTTAATCTGATTTGTAAACTAAAACCAGTTTGTTTATATTTGTTGACGAAATTTTTAACACTGACGCAATACATTCTACACTATGTGGAAGATATTAAAATTTACATAAAATTAGCTAATAATTATATCTGTACATAATGTGAACGTATAAAATATATTTAAATACAAATATGTACAAGGTAAATCTGCTTGAAAACTTTATATGTAGCTCTATTTCGTATTTGTATCTTTACGCCTTGATTCAAGCTTGTATTGAATTAAACAACTCATACCTACCTTTTGCACTGTTTTGCATTGACACTCAAGCAAGGAGAAAGAGCTACGTCGGAATGCGTTTTAGACCTGCTTAGAGTACATTTATTCGTACCAAAGCGATTTATAGTTAACTAGCTGTTGCCCGCGGCTCCGTCCGCGTGAACGTCGGTTATCGCGGTGAATATTTTTTTTCTCAAGAATCAAAGTGCATACCAAATTTTCTCTAAATCGGTTTAGCAGTTCTTTATTTCCCATACAAACTTCCACCCCCCTTTTCAACCCCTTAAAGTATGATTTCTGTGATAAAAACTACCCTATGTCCTTTCTCGGGACACGGACTATCTCTATACTATTTCTCTGACTATTTTATCTAAATCGACGTTTAAGCATGAAGAGGTAACAGACAGACACAATTGCGCATTTATACTATTAGTATGGATATTTAAAACTGTGTTTTGACTCATACAGTTAAAAAAACTTTCTTACACAAATGTGTCTAAAACAAACAATTTACGGGCCTATTGGTCAAGTGGTTACTGACCCTGACTGCTAAGCCGGAGGTCGTGGGTTCGATCCCCACTAAATAATTGTGTGGTGAGCATTATCATTTGTTCTATGTCTGGGTGTAATTTATTTACCATATGTATATATTTTGAAATATATAAGTGTGTCTATCAGCAGTCTGGTTAGCATAGTACAGGCTCTGCCTAGTTTAGGATCAGACGGTCGTGTGTCTGTGTATAGTAATTATCATTTTTACTCTTCTCACCACTAAAGTAACGTGTACACTGCAATGATATTTTAAGGAAGATACGTTATATTCGTACTGCACGCACACAACATTTGTTAAGTAACCGTACATACATCTATTAATGCATTTTAGAACAAAACATACATTTACCTTTTGTATGATATTCCTTTATATTTATTTACCTTTTTGTCGGTGCACTTTCGGAATACACAGGAAGGCATATTATGAATTTTCTCCATTTAATTAGTACGTGCGTTCGTTTGCAGTGGTCCTGATTAGGACCCTCGCGTTTTGTACGTTGATGACGTATCTCCCTCTTGTTTGTATCTAATATCGTTGGTAGACTGTAGGTAATAGGTGAAAAGTATACGTTTAACTTATTCAATTAAGCCGAAGACATCAAGTAAATAAGAATGTTTGGGGGAAGATTTGGGAAAATTACGAAAATTAAACAACTGGACTTGTTTCTAATGACAGAAGTGAACGTGTAATAAAAAATGACATACAGTTTTTAAAAATATAAGAAGCCTATCAAGATCCAACAACACTCGCTCCTTTCATGTGCTGCCAGTAGTATTTTGATAGGCGCTTGAACATGCCCCCGGGCGTTGAAGGCTATGCTTTCAACCAACTACATCATCTGAAGAAACTGGCAACGGGCAGATCCTATTGAAGGCCCTCCTTATGATTCCAGTGGACGTCCGGATGTCAGCAACTCGAACAATTCCGTCTGATCCAGGGTGTACTGCAACAATTCTTCCTAGCTTCCACTTCAAGGGAGGAAGATTGTCCTCCTTCACTACAACCAAAGAATTTAACCTTAAACTGTCCTTACAGGAGGGCCACTTGGTCCTCTGTTGGAGTTCAGTAACATATTCTCTGCTCCATCTAGCCCAGAAGTGTTGGCGAAGTTGTTCAATTCTATGGTAGCGAGACAACTGATTCGTAGAATGATCTTGTAGGTTAGGTTGTGGCAACGAAGTGAGTGGTCGACCAATGAGGAAATGTCCTGGTGTTAAAGGTGTGTCATCATTAGGGTCAGACGACAACGGTGTTAGCGGACGGGAATTCAAAATCGCCTCTATTTGTGTCAATATGGTGTAAAGTTCCTCGAACGTGACGTTACAATTGCCCAACACTCGCGTTAAGTGATATTTTGTTGACTTGACGCCCGCCTCCCAGAGTCCGCCAAAATGAGGACTATATGCGGGTATAAAGTGGAACCTAATTCCATCATTGGCCACACTTTCACCTAAGGAAACTGCATTAGATTTTAAAAATTTTGAGAGATCGTTATAGGCACCGACAAACGAGGTACCGTTGTCAGAATATATATTAATGGGCTTTCCTCTTCTCGCAATAAATCGGTACAATGCTAATAAATAATTATTGCTAGTTAAGTCACTTACTAGCTCTAAGTGTACTGCCTTGGTGGTAAAACAAATAAATATCGCGATATACACCTTTACTAGCCTGCATCCTCGACCTTGGCGACTAGCACACATGATAGGGCCGGCATAATCTACGCCTGTACTTTCAAACGGGCACCCGGGAAGGAGCCGCTCTCGTGGTAAATTGCCCATCAAAGGGGTAACTACATTTCCCTTCATTCTACGGCATCGTATGCATCGATGGAAACTGCTTTTGGCTAAATTACGACCACCAATAGGCCAATAGGTCTCCCTGATCGAGGCTAACAATAATTGAGGACCCGCGTGCATTAATCTCTCATGCTCATAATAAAATAATAACTTAGTAAATTCATGATTGGATCGTCACCATAGATTTAATCCTAGGACGCAAGCTACTGACCGTCTGAGACTGAGTACGCGACAGTTCTAATGTTTCGATTAAATCAGCACGAGAGCGCAAAAACTGCACGAAAGTAGCCAACGTTTTTACGTTGTCCTTTTCTAACCTACTTTTGTGCTCCTCCCACTCCCTAAATGTTTTATGATCCAACTTACGGGTGATTATATAAATTAACAGCGTGTCCCAGTGTTGAACTGGCTCACCCAATGACTCAAGCGCACGTAAGTTTTTATTTATCTGGTCTATTAAGCCCTTTAAATTAGCTGATGATTCTTTGACGATAGGATCTATAGTAAATAAACCTGACACATGATTTTGCACCAATAATTCCTTATTGTCGAAGCGGTCACATAATGTCTTCCACGCCACAGAATAGTTGCTTGCTGAAAATTCTATAGATTTAATAACCACAGCAGCAGTTTCCTCCAGACACGCTCGCAAATAATGAAATTTGTTTATTGCGTCAATCTCGTCATTGCAATGAATGAGGCTAGTAAACGTGTCATGAAATTCTAACCAGTTAGTGTAGGAACCACTAAATTTAGGTAGATTTATAGTAGGTAACTTAACTGGCTTATGTGTGTTGCTACGAACAGTCTTATCACTGCAGACAGATTTGTCATCTATGTGCATACTACTTAATAAAGTTTGTGCCCTAGATAGTGACTTATAATATAACGACTCAAATTCTGAGCGTTCAGTGAACTGTACTTTCACATCGTCTGTGACACACTCTAAACGCAACTGTACCTCGTCATATCGCTCGTATAATGATTCTATCTTTCCAATACGCAACTGCAGTTCCGTGACATCAACACGGCTTGTTATTTTGTCACCCAACTGGTCAAGGTAATTTATAAACGCAGTCAGGCGGCCGTTGAAGCTACCTCGCTTTTTTATTAATTCCTTTTCCTCAGACATTGGGAGACGGATGTCGTCAATCTGGAATTTATACAAACAAAAATTGAGACAGAGATACAATCACTTATTTAAATACAAGCACAACACTAAGCCCCTAACTATGTATAATTAAACTACCGATATACCTACATATAATACATGTCTAGAAGTGAAATAAAACTAAACTAACAGATGTTTGAAAAACTATATTCAGGTACATAAACCCGATGTGATTACATATGAGACAAAGAATTAACTTATTTGTGATGTTAACTAATAACTATATGATAAATAATATCTAATAATTAAATAATATCTACTCGTAATAATTGTACTGTGCAAGAACACCTACCGGCTCATGAACTATTAGACTGTAACATCAATTAAATAAAATCATGTAGCATGTATGCTTACTTATACCGTATAACTTATAGTTATTACAATATAATTCTATTTAATTGTGAAAAGCTATAAACTATTACAGTTAACTAATAATAAAAAGTTGTAAAAATCGGCATGTGATTTAATAATGACTGACGGTACATACATAGGTAATTTACAATAGATTATTTACTGACCTTGTAAATCTTTTATTAAATGTAAATACTACCTGTTCGAGTGTTGGGTAACGATATTATTACTAAATAAACTTTAACACCACAATAATCTTCTTGTATACGAACAATCCACACCGCCGGCTAAATGACCTTTTCAAAGGTTGCACCCGACGATTTGTTATTTTCAATTTCTCCCAAGTATTTTAATAATCTTCCTTTTAATACTTAATAAAAACGATTTATCCAGCATCCAGCTCGATAATGGACCATGTTTGGGGGAAGATTTGGGAAAATTACGAAAATTAAACAACTGGACTTGTTTCTAATGACAGAAGTGAACGTGTAATAAAAAATGACATACAGTTTTTAAAAATATAAGAAGCCTATCAAGATCCAACAACACTCGCTCCTTTCATGTGCTGCCAGTAGTATTTTGATAGGCGCTTGAACAAAGAATGTCTCCAAGAATCAAAAAATACACACATATTAGACGGTGAAATGCTTCTACGATAGGAGGAAAATATTAATTTATATAAAAAAACGACAGTTACAGTAAGTTCTCTGCCCTTCCAAAATAGATGTGTTTGACCTGTGACTTAAGAGGATATCATTGTATTAAAATTGAAGCAGAAGTTGTTTACATTTTGTCTCAATATTGCCATAAAATACTAAAGCTAAGAAAATACTAAAGATATTTTTGAATATTGAACTTTTTGAAATGGCTGTGCCCGCGACTTATGCTTAGATAGCCGAACAAATAAATCAATTGTTATAACAATTGATTAATTTAGACGTGATAATAATATATACAGGGTTACTGGTTAAGTCGACCTTCATACTTTACGCCTTAGGGAGTTGTAGTAGCCATTATTTCTAATAAATTTCATTATGAAATATCATACATCCAAACCTAAACATTTTAAAGATATTGGTAATGGATATTACAAAATGATTTGGGTTTTGATAGTTTGATGTCATTAAGATAATCAAATAGTGCCTTTTGACTATTTATTAGTGAGGATCTACATTAAATATTTGAATGTTTAATTTTACAAAAATAGTTTGAATTTTCATTAACCTAATAGAATAATGATGTAAAAGATCGGTTCAAAATTCGACAATTAGTAACGGATACGGAAATGGACACAGAACATTGTTTCCTTCGAACCTCAGATATCCGCCGATACGAATAATCACATCATTAACATGTACATTATAAATAAATATATTACTCTATAAAGTTTAAGTTGACTTGTGAAAAAGAAGTAAGAGTCACGTTGTTCTCACTTGTATTTACACTACAAAAAAATACTTATTTTTAACGCGATAAGATAAGATTAATACCAAAATAACAATAATATAATCGGTCTTGATAAAATTTTAGTAAGTTGTTAAGAGTCGTTTAGTCATGAAACGTAAAATTTGACTGATGATTTTAGTGAAGTCAATGTTATTGTTATGGGTTGTAGCTTCGAGGATGTCGAGTGTACACAGCGCGTGGAAGGAGGAGGTCCATGACGTTCCCATGTCCGTCATCATCCGGCCTTTCATACCGGAATTGACGGAAGAAAAGGTCTTGTCCCTCATGGAGACTATACAGGTAATTAATGTTATTCAATAATCAAATTCCATCGAATATCTAAATGATAAGAATAGGTCAGGTTGGACTAACAATTCCAAAACCATAAACAGTGTTAAACGTTACGTCACTGGATGGGGATGACCCACTGGATGTCACTGGATGAGTTTTAGCCTCGCATTACCAATATAAATAAAGGAAAAAAAATGTCGCCTACGGTGTTTTCGAACTGAAACGACCATCAAACCTTTAAGAAAATCCGGATAGGCGCGGCGTCGATCTGGGGGGACTTGAAATAACGCGGTCCGGGTCTTTCTCAGATTAGGGCGCATGAGACCGCCTGACGCGGTGACTTTTAGTGGAAACAACAAAAATCAAATACTCCTGGCTCCTGCTTCCCGAGGAGTAGGAGATCCGAAGGGAATTTCACGCCGTCAACAATGTTCAAGTCAAAAGAAGGTATCAAATGCAATTTGCCTACTTTTCCAAAAGTACATATCTCATACTAACGATTGCCCGATCAGGGCGATCAGTAGCTGGAGCACCGGTTAGGTAACCTAGTTTGTTTCCAGTTTAATACATAGGTAGGTACAATATTCTTGACCCTGAATACAAGTGCGAGCACTAAATGGCTGATAGTTACAAAGAACAGATACAGACAGAACAGATGTTTCTAACAGATAGTAAACCCTGGCCTAAAACTAACCTAACTAAGTAAATTTCCTGCCTTTTTCCAATGTTTGGAGTCGACGAATTTGGAACACTGCTGAAGGGTTTGAATGGTTTCTTTAATGGCCGGCGGCCTGATGCCAGCCATTTTTGCAATGTAATCGTTTTCAGACGGGACAAAGGAAAAATAAGTAAGGAACGTATGAAGCGAGAGCGTAGGATAAGGAATATTGCTTTTCTCAGATGGGGAAGTGGAACTGGGAACTCAGATTACAGTAGCACGAAGATGCCGGATCCGTTTGGGTACTCGTTCTGTGATGGGAGCGACGATTAGGTTATAGGGACATCCACTTATAGTGACACCCTCATAACCGACTGTTGTTGGCACGAAGTTCCTTATCGTGCGTTACACGCTCTCAGCGGTTGACGTGACGAACGGAGACCGAAAAATGTGTAACGATACTTTTTTCGACACTTCCTGCGGCATTTCGTTTCGACCGGGGGTCCATAGACCCCTCACGCCGTTTTTCTTATTGACCTACGATTATTAAAAGACACGTTTATAAAATATGAAAGCTTTGAGGTAACTTATCTAGAAAAATATTTATGTAATATATGTACTGTTTTATTACACTTTATTTAAATAATACAAAAGGTCATTGTAATTTGTCAGAAAATTATCTAGAGGTGACCAGCTATTTACAGATAAACATATCTTAATTTGTACAAGTACAAAACATTAGGAAGAATATATATATAAGACGTATTACTCACGTCAATGGTAATTTAGTTTATTTACAAATAACAGATAAGTTATTAAGAGATATAGCTTATTTATGATCGTGAGGTCCATTTTATACCTAAGATATACTCTTAGGTATGCATTTGATAAGTTGATTTTGCAAATTCGACGATAAACACCTGTAAAAAATGGATTCCTTTTTCACCCTAGCCATGAAGTCTAGCATTTTTAATAAACTTTTCAAATATACAATTTTCACTTACTGATACAGAAGGAGAAAGAAGTGGGCAACGTACCTCCGATCGACATCCTCTGGATCAAAGGCTCGGAGGGAGGCAACTACTATTTCAGCTTCGGCGGGTGCCATCGGTACGCCGCGTACAAGCGTCTCAACCGACCAACAATTCCCGCCAAATTAATCAGATCAACCGTGTCAGATTTAAGAACGTATTTGGGGAGTAGTACACCGGATTTGAAATAATTAGCGAGAAAACCGATCAACGTATTAATGTTTGAAAAAATATGGTCCGACTTGTACAGTAGTGGATTAAAATGCATTTGCACTTAACTCGAACTTAAAATTTCCCTTTGCTTTTCTGTGCGGAACTCCCCTCGGATACCACCAACTAGTGGGTGATGCTGTCGCACTCGAACTGACCAAAAACCGCACGTCGTCTTCAGGTACCAGTAGCCGGGGAATCAGGTATACCCTAGAAAGGAAAGCCCTGGTACCCCGACGTACCTCGGGCCATCTACAGCCAAGTTAAAATATACCTATATAATATATATGTAGTTTAATATTTTTAAGATTATTAAGAACTTAAAGTATGTTAAGTTCGGGTGGAATACATTACAGGTTGTTAAATACAATATTTAAACACTTTTATTTATACCTACACTGTCTACTGTCGGATGTAGACAGATTAAAATCTGGAATTCTTAATGGTCGGCGAATGAAGCAGTTGCCAGGTTTTGATGCAGCATGAGGAAATATTTCACTGTTGTTTTATTTAATACTAAACGGACTCCGGTAGAGAGAAATAATCATTAGTGCTACAAGTAGAGTGAGTGAGTACTGTGATTATTTTCTTCAGATACTATGTGCTCACCGTTGACCTCCGGGACCTCCCGTTTGTGCCTGACACCAGTGTATATTATTATTAAAATAGTATCTACCTACCGACCGCAAAAAGTTGTGGTCAAAGGTTAGAAGCATTAATATGAATGCAAAGATAAGTAGTTGATTTAGTAGGAAACGTGAATTTTAAAAAAAGCTTGGTAGGTCAGTTTAACAAGTATAATTTGGGAGTTTCAATATAAGATTTGTGTGTGAATTCAAGTCACCTTAATGGTTATTTTGGAAAAAAAATGTGAAAAAAATGAATAAGATTACCAGTTACTATACCTTTAAAGTTGCCTATAACATGTAAGGCGTAAGTGTATTTAATGTATCAACATAGTTAAAAATAATAATATTGGTATATTAACACAAACAACATAGTTAAAAAAAAAAAAAAATTGAATAATAATGATTATTTTTCACGTGTTGCATATCTGTAATAGTAAATTTATTAAAAATGATTGTGTAATAATGAATTAATTTGTTTATGTTTACCTTCATGGTATTGAACAAAAAATTTCAAAATTGACACTGCGTTAACTATTTTCTGACCGGTATTTTCTGAGATGGTATGTGTAAGGGTATACAACAATTTACCTAAACTGTAATGTTGTATTTATAATATAGTGAGGAACAGCTAAATGTATTAACACATTTACAGTTTGTTTGAACGCGCTAATCTCAGGAACTACTGGTTCGATTTGAAAAATTCTTTCAGTGTTAGATAGCCCATTTATCGAGGAAGGCTATAGGCTATATATCATCACGCTAAGACCAATAGGAGCGGAGCACCAATGAAGAATGTTTCAAAAACGGTGAAAATTTATTACTATTGAGAGACGCAGACGAAGTTGCGCGGCTCAGCTAGTATTTAATACAGTAGTTGTAAATTTTGCTTTAAATAATTATTGCAAAATAATTTGACACGAATTAATAATTTGCTGGGTAAAAATAATAAAAATATTTATAAAATAATGTAATTTTTGTCTTTCGTGCATTGTGTTAATTGAATAAGTTTTATTATTTCTATATAATCTATATAGCTAGTATTGTATTGTTATTCGTTTTTGTATTTAAACTGCAACAATCTGAATAAAATATAGTTGAAATAAAACAATCAGAGTTCATCGACAGTGTATTTATTTGTGGATTCTTACCTAACTACAGAACAAGGATATGCCAATTCTGTATATTTACAAACGTGAACATAAATAATATCAAAATACACTTTTTACTCAAGTAAATGGTCACTGGAAACATAATGAACACAAAACTAAGTTAGCACCAACAATCCATACATGCAGACATTTAACACAATATTTGCTATTATAACTAAACTTAATAAATTTTACAATTTTTATTATTAAAGAAGCGGAATTCGTGCAGTGGTAAGTCTTATAAATGTTTTGTATTGATTTAAAACGAGTTAAAGGTCAGGATTTCGTCGCATCTATTTCTAAGAATGTATAATGTTCTATAGAATAGCGCCTAACTTTTAAAGAGAAATTAAAGATGATGATTTTCCCAACTAGCACGTCATTTGTGAAAGAAATGTAAGAACAAATTTCTTCGACTCGCTTAAAACAATACTTATGAGACTGATCACAGACTAATTAAAATTTGACTCCTATTTGTAATTAATATCTATACCTTTTGATCATGGGACTCGAAAATACATTGCTTCCCATTCCCGAAAGCATTCTAAACTTAAACCTAGTACTGTCTAGTACACAAGTAAACTTTAGAATTTTAGATTCTCTTTTAAAAGATAAAACTCAAAGACACCGTTCACTGATATCATTAGACTACCTACATTTTCAGATTTGTGACGTCACCCATGTATTTAGAAATATGTAGTATATTGAATATCTCTTATAAACTTCAGCTTACTATATAGATGCTTTCTGATGGTTTAGCAATTTGTTTGTATTTACTTTGCCGTAATTACATAATTAAGAACGTTTGTTTACTGTAATGTCAATTAGTAACATTAATTTAGTCGATTTGGAACCATCGTTTTAACTTATTCTGATTAATAATTTCATTCATTGACATGATCTTCCAATTGATGCCTACTAACAAATTTAGTAAGGAGGCACCCATTAGAAGGGCATGTAGATTGTGTTCATGACTGAAGCGAAGGCCTAAGAACGCGTTATTTATGTAAAGCATTCATTAGGCCAACACGCTAAGCCAGAATGCGGACTTGTAGATAGTCATGCTTATTCTTTAGTAACTTAATTGCGCATGTAGGCATATAAGAGATATTACACACATCCAATAACGAAATACATAATGTATCATGACTAAATCATTAAATTCTTTTTATGTACGCGTAAATTAATATATAATATCTACAAAAGACAAATCAAACCGACTGGTTTGCTGACACAGCGTTAAAATGTAACTAGAGATCATAAGACGCTGTTTATATTAATTTATATATTTTGGCACTGTGAAGTATATAAAATTGTCTATTAGTATTGGGTGTAAGAGCTAGACTATGTGGAGACTGAGGATTGTCATTTAGTTTTTTTTTAATATGTTGTAGGTAATACACAATGTTTTTAATATTTAAGAGGATTCAAAATCCTGGAAGGTTTTTGACTACAGTGAATAGTTTCTCTCAGATAGACGTGTACAATCTTTGCATTTATAGTGACTTTTTTTCTTTTGTGTTGGTAGACAAATTCCTACTCTATTATTCACAATTTTGTGTGGTGAAGGATTAAGAATATGGAGTGTCACCACCCCTATTTATCCCGTGGGTGTCGTATGAGCCGATTAAGAGAGCCAACTACGCAGGACAACAGCACTGCAAAGAGATGAAAAACTCGACACAGACCCTATACCAACCCATCCAGCCATCGTGGTATAGTAGGCCAAAACCTCCTCTCTAAGGAGAGGCCTATGTCCAGCAGTGGACTATTAAAGGCTGTTGATTAAATAAAATTTAATTTATTTTTTAATTATTATTAAATTAAAATTTGCATCAACAGCCAAGTGAGTATGGGAATCTCAACAAATAATAACTCACTCTATTGACCGCAAATAGTTAGTGTATATGTACCTACAACATTTGGCATTTATAATTTAAATGATGGTTTTTATACCTACACTGTATTCAGATGTAATTACATAATTAAGGACGTGTGACATGGCATGCTCTTATTACAAAAAAAGAAACGAGCGAACCTTAACTGACATCTCACCTATCATCTGATGGCTGAAAGCTAACTCTAAAAGATTCACTCGCTCATTGGACAAATCAAATAACCTTGCCCAGCTTCCTGTTACTCACATCCGTCCCTTTTCCATGAGAGCGAGAGGAAAGATATTACATATAACATGTTAGAATGAAAACAATGCGGTGCAAATAACATCCATCACTTTGATCTATACGTCAGCTGTTTAAACGTGACACATCACGCGCTCCCGGGGCGGCGGTCCAACTAAATAGAAAAAAAAATATATATCTATTAATTTACAACAACCATATTAATTCTTCACTATATTCTCAATATAATATTTTTATTTTTTTAATCTTACATAACTTCCGAAACCCTGTCGCCATGGACAAGTAACTATTTTTTTTAATAGATATATTTTTTTACTTCACAACTTTTTTATAAAGCAGTTTTTACAATATGATTACATTGAGAGATACATATATATTCAAGCATATATTTTAAATTTTATTTTATTTAAGTGGCACTAGTGTTTACAAGATACATTTAAATACATTTAACATTCATTTTATTTAATATAACTTATTATGTCAACGCGGAAGTGGCTATGTAACATTGATTAATGAAGATTATAGTTTTAATTATTACACATAAAGAAGTCAGTTTTAAAAATCCTAGGGATGTAATATTTTATTGCATCAAAGAGCTACTTCGTTACTGTAGTAGATAATTATAATTATTTAGAAAGTGTAAGCAGAAGAAGCCACTTCCACCTTTTTTTTGCATTTTATATTTGATAGTATTTATTACTATAGTGTACTTATAAATACTCATATTCTAGTTCGAAATTAATAATCTATAACCCAAAACCTTTGTATGCAAATTTCATATTTGCTGAATATAACGGCATCTTGAGAAATTTTATTTTAGTGTTCATTGAATATTGGAAGTGATAGTCCGTTGTAAAGTAGCCTGTATTTGTATTCAGATAAGATAGATTTTGGATTAAAAAGATTATTAATTTAAACTCTTAAGACGTGGCAGGAGAACATTCATTGTGCACGACAACTTCCTTACTCATTACTAGATACGTAAAACATAAATATTTGTAGTTCAATAATATTTACAATGGATAATTAGTCAATATTTTATATTTTTAGTCATATTTTGTTTATGGAATTTAAATGTAAACTAAAGGTTGGGGTAGCCAGAAGGATATTTAGCGATCGAAATGTACTAGCGCCTAGTGCCGAGCGCGAAAGTGTTGTATGATATACTTTATAGTACATTAATTGAAACCAGCGATGTCGCCGTCCCGCTCCGCCCGGTGTCTGACCCAACCACAGAAGAATTTCAGATTTTTTATTATATATTTGTTTATATCTGTATGTGAAAAAATATATGAGGATGTTACAGCGATTTATAAATTTTAAATCTCTTCTAATATATACATCAGCATTTTAATTTATGAAAAAATATATTATCTAATTAATACCAATGCGTAAACCACCAGACAAATACTTCAGGAATGCAATATTGTGTAAATAAATATATGGTTTATACACAGAATATAAGTATCATATTTTCGGCATGTATTGTCCGCTACTCTCACTTCTTAAAGGGGGGGGGGGGAATCAGGGTCTCTTTCACTTTGATATTACGAGTAATTCCAAGCGAAGAACGTGGCAGTACTATTCCCATCATCATTCACGCTAATTCTTAATTGCTGGCTTGAGACCAGATATTTCAGTGCGGATTTGGAAAAGGCTGTGGCTATAAATTTTTATGTAAAAAAAAACAAGTTTATTTTTACTTGTCTAAATAGGCCTCTCGGTTTAGTAGTTAATCATCCTGACTGCTGCGCCAGAGATCATGGGTTCGATTCCCATCTCGTTAAACATTATTTTGTGTGTTTGAATATTATTTATCTAAAGTATGTTTGTATTTGGTAATGAACATATTAATATGTTCATCAGCAGTCTTGTCAGCTCAGAGTCATAGAAATAGTTTGTAAGATTCATGTATGAATGACTGTTGGAAGCAATAATACTTATGTGTACTTATTCCTTTAAAATTAATTAATATAGCGAAGCCTGCATTTTATAATCTAAAGAATACAGTAATAAGTAATATGTAATACATATAAAATATTATACATTTTCAATATCTAACCTATTATGTGAAAGTTTGTAAAAGGAAGACTATATGGTGTCATTGCAAATAAAAATAATACTATGTGCTGGAATGTTGATAAAATATGTACCTGGAGGTATTCGTCAACTGACTGTTGTAAAAAATATGTGCCTATCAATAAATAAATAGCTGCACGTTGCGTTGTATTGGTTGCTCTGGAACTGGTGTTAGAATATGCGGATATAGCACCGTAGATGTACCATTATGCAGAAACTAACCCTAAAATTAGGCAGAGATAAAAAAGTCGTTTAATAACTTTAATTGCATAAATCATGTGACTTTTGTTGCCGATTTGTTGCCTTCTCTTTCTTTCTTCTATTAACTATTGTTTTTTCTTTCAAGTTTTCCTAAAGCGGAGTGATTTTATAATATTTCGACATATTTACCTATCACTGAGATGCCGATTCTATTGCGCGGTGTTTACGTTCGATTACTGTTAGTGGTGAGAATCGTGTTACAATAGAGGGAATGTGAATGAATGAAATTTCTGGTAATAATATGTACATTTTAAATTAAACCGTTCATCGTTTAATTAATGTTTCTTAAAATATTTCATTTAAATGGCTGACTAACACCACCATAAGGTTTTGGACCTAAACAACTTTCATTGAAAGTTACATTTTGCTTCAAAATTCATATCGACGTGTGGTGTTCTACCATTTCATTGTTTTCCTATAACATGCTCATTTGAATCACTTCAACACCTATAACAGAATACATTTGATTGTGTAAAAATATATATTTTTTTAATTCAACTGGATTTACCAGAATAAATATTACGATAAAAAGATTTCTTTGAATTCGGGAACTCTGATAAATATTTTCTTTTACAATTTATTGTTTATTACTCATGATTTTACGAGAGGAAATGTATTTCTGAATTAATTTATTACTTGCGTTCACCGAGTGCCCTTGATTAAATAGTGTAAATTTACTGAAACATGTAATAACGAACGATTAAACAAAGTACTATAAACCCGGCAATCTCGTGCGCGACCGTCCCGCAGGGTGCACACGGCTACACACGATTCCCTTCCCCGCTACACCACCCGCTACCCGCTGCCATCTTGAGTACCTCGTCCCCGCCACCGTCTGTCACCCCGCAGGACGGTCGCGCACGACGTTGATGGACTATAACCATTCTAACATCATTTAAATAATACATTTATTATAATCATTAATGTATACTATTACATATAATTTAATTCTTAGTTTAAACGAAGCTCTTCGTGTACACAACTAAATTATTGCATTGCTTTATACAAATTGAGGTTGCGTGACGCCAATTTAATATCTAGCTAAATAACATGAGTGGGTTGGTTTGGCACTTCATCTCACTATATCTTACTTAAAGAAATATCATTTGTAGCCGGAGAAGCGAAAAGCCTCATTCTGTACATTATACAGAAACCATGACAAATAGTTTTGAAAGTGACAGATTTGTTCGTCTTAACAATATTAATTTGCATTGGCAACACTTTATTTATCACGAGGCATCTTTTGCGAATTGATTTTTATAAACTGTGATTTATTTAGTCATAAGTCCAACTATGTATTAGTTTGTGCATAGCGTTTAAAAAATTAAAATAAAAGTTATGAACATAACTACATTGTTAGACATATACAAAATGGATGTAATTTTATAAACTAAATCTCTTTTGGAATCAGTTCGAAAAACCGCGCTAATTGTTTCTGAGACTTGTGATAATAAAACTGGCCATGTGAGCTAGACTGTACAAAAAGAAAAAAAATATTGAATAGGGACTCCCGACGATATTTTATAATGTCTAAACTCCATTCGTTACATGTTTATGAATAAAGGTAACACAAACTTTATTGTGCTGTACCTATACCTAAATAGAAGTAAACAAACAAGAAAATACAAATGGACGCATTGCTTTTTAATAATTTAAAGTCAGACTTCCATGGTTCAATTGACGGCATTTGTAACGGATTCCGTTATATTATGTGTTACACCACACCAAAGTACAGTTAAGGCAACATAATTTTCAAAAATGTTATCGGTTCTCAATGCGCTGTCGTTTAGGCTCGTATATTGGAAGAATACTGTCATTGTTTATTGTTATAATAGTAATTTATTACTGACATTGTTTTATTGTAAATTTGTCATGTCTTTAAACCTATTGAAGGCGTGAAAATCCAATATAAATTCTTATATTCTGCATGAATGTCACGGCAATTGAATGATAAAAAGATCAAAAATAAAGTCATTAAAGTTAGTTAGTGTCTATTAAGCCAGTTTAAATTGCACCTTATATTTACTAACTGAAACTCTATGGAACAACTCTGCTCAATAACCGTTTTTGATTAAACCCGGAAGACGATCTAAATTTAAATAAGGAAAAAATTAAAAAAGTATGATTTGAAAAACGAATCGGATCTGGCTTAAAGACAGCTACTAGCTAAATAGAGAACTAACAAAAGTTGAGCATTATATTTCGTCATGGTGGGTGTGCCTACTAGGAAGTGTATTTCTTTAATCTAAAGTAGTTTGTACGAATAATAGACATTTAACACGCATACTTATGTTACAACAGAGATAGCGTACATTTCAATGCGAGGGCCTCTAAAAAGGGCGGTAATTTTTTTGTGGGTAGGACGTGTGGTATGCCTTGGGTCGGTCGGCATCGAATAAATTATGAACAATCGATTAGAAGGCTGTCACTTGCCGTCAATAGCCAGTTACAGGAATGTGACCCTAGCTAGCTTAAGTTATTGCTCATATACCCCAATCCTCCATTTCGTATAAACAATATATCTATCATAGCATTGCATTCTCAAATATTACAGTACCCTTTAGGGTAATACTTTGGCAGGGTTGACACGGCAATAGGCTTGCCGCATATTATGTAAATAGTTTTGCCTCTGCCTATCCTTTTCAGGGTTTAGGCTTGAATATATGTTACTTTTGGTTAGTGGGATCCATCCCTAAGATATCTTGTTTATAAGGAGGCCTTCATGTATTAGAACGTACGCGTATCTTGTCCATCGTAATTAAGTGATATTCCTATAATATATCTATGTATATTAAAGCATCATTTCGCACCATCAAACATTACCAACAATAAGTGACAACTGTGAGTACAAAGAGAGCTAATTAATCACCAAAGTTGAAGATTCATTAGTTATGACTTTGCTAATAAAGTACATTTTTCTGTGTACAATTGTCGTCTCGCTCGGTACCATGGATTATTTCATGATAGAAAGAGAGACGCAACTATTCAAGGACATACACGTGTGGCCTAGTGGGCCGTAATTCTTAAAACACTTCAATTTTTTTAGTAATATCTGTATTTAATTATTAGCAGTCATGAAATTTTGAATTTCGAGAAGAACATTTACACAATTACATTTATATGTACATACTTTAACACATAACCTAAATGTCCAAGTGAGATTTCTTCGTGCACCCCATACACTCGACTAGGGAGTATGTGTCTATATTTACATAACACGTGTCCGTTCGGAATTACTCGAACGATTTAAGTAATTAAAATTAAATAACAGTTAGAAGTTACAATGGAACAAATTAGTTACTTAGTAATTTAAAAAGTTTTGTGCCCCGGCAGATATTAGTCACATTTTCGTTAAAATGGACATTAAAACGAACTGCAAATATATTAATAAAAATTGTAATTTAAAAGTGTTTACTATTCTGCAGATGCACTGAGTGTAAGCAGAATAACAGTCATTTGTGACCATTGATGGCCTATCTATTGATGGTTTCTCTAATCACTCTTTAAACATTATTTATTCGTGATTAATTCACGTTCACGTGATTCACACAAAAAAATAACAAACGTACCATATGAATGACACCGCAAACATAGCAAGATTAGTTCTGTTCCATCTAACACATCTGTCAATTATAAAACAACTTACTTACAGCGTGTTCTATTAATCAAAAAATTACAATAAACCAGTTGTCTGAATTGTTTTGCATCTTAACATAAGATTCACAAAAGTGAACATCTATATTTACAAACGTAACGATGTTACCTAAACAACTATAACAAATATCCATATTACACTAAATAATATATTTTTATATAGATGTCTATTTTCTATGTAACATGTTGCTCTTAATTCTTTGAGCAGTGTTTGTAGGCCAACTGGTTACATTTTTTGTATTTTTTCTTTATTTATTATGTCTGTATGTATATTTATTTAATGTCTTTAAATAACTGTAAATTTAAAGACAGTAGAATATTTTATTAGTAAAATAATTACTAAATGCAATAAGTATTTACTTTAAATAAATGTCATCAAATTCAACAACTGATTGACACACGTAAACATCATTATCTAAAGTGGCCGCAATCGAAGATTTCAATTCAGACCAGTCTGTTTCTTTGTTGAAGTTAATCGGAATAATTAATAAATTTTGAAATTTCACTTCATAATTCCGATTTTTCTTTTTTACTAGTATTTTATATTTTTATTATTATGCTAAGATTATCATTTGAATGAGTGATCTCGACATCAAGGGTACATTTAATAATAAGAAGGGTATCTATCTACACTAGGTATGCCACATTTGACGAGCATCACTCGCCATACATATATTTCTTCGGTAGCTACTCTAGGTACACATATATTTACAGGATGACACATCTCACTATTATAAACTAATAGAAGACATTTATATTCTCGCCAATTCGTTACACCACCCTACTTAATTTACTTTTAAAAACCCACCGGCAACTACACAAGACGTCGTTCCGTCAGACACTGACAACATCACAACTCTCTAAATATAAGGGTTATGCCATAAAAAATAAAGTTGATATTTCTGGTCGAGTCGGTGGTAGTGTGAGTTAGACGAGGTCGGGCGGGTCCGGGGCGTGCGGCTCGAAGTGCAGCTCGCGCTCGGCGAGGCACAGCTGACATCAGTCCAGCGCGCCGATGCACTCCGGCTCCTCGCGCACGCACTCCTTGGGGAAGTAGCCCGACCTGTTGTCGCCCTGGAACAGTCCGCCTATCGTTGTACTTGTTAGCACGTTACACGCGCATTAAGCATATCGTTTTGTGACAACTGTGTCACCTCAATAACAGTACCCCAAATAATTTCTTTATATATTATTATGATGATTTTATTATTTCCGTAATATTTTTGCTAGGCAGCTAAATCTCTGTTTCGATGTGTGTATAAACATTAACACACAATTATAGTAATAAAATGGTAACTGAACAACGGTAGTTTCACTACATACTTTTGAAATAAAAGGGCTTATATTTAAAAATAACTGTTCAATCTAGTTCTATGAATAAACCATTGTTTTAAGATTTGTTTTAATTTTTAAGATTTTAAATTATACTACCAGACATTTAAACTACCGTTCTGGTGATAGCCTTCTAAGATTGGTACAAGTTTCTACAGAGCAATCCATTTAAAAAAAAAAAAAAAAAGTTGTTTTTAAAGAAAATAAATAAATAAAAATAAAATAATAAATAAATAAATTTTGATATTTATTAGTATCAAAAATTAGTTTCTTTAGTAACAAACCCTGTTCCTAAGATTTATCTCTGTGTAGAACAGAGTGAGTGTTAGGATGAGCCAATGTTAGAATTTGATAGGAATTGATGAGTCCCTTTGGTTTTTATGACAAAACCATAGACACTATTATTTTCAACACATTTCTATTCATGAAAAACTTGGTTCTGTTTTAGAGTCTCAAAACCAATAAAATATCGTAAAGTAAATTTTTCCAAATACAATTTCAGCAAAAACCGATCTTGGTTTTCAATAGGGCCTTAAATTATAAGTACCTACAATGCAAATAGTCATTTACCTTATCAAGTGTTCGGCCTTTCCACCATCCTCGGCTATCACCTTCTTTACTAAGCACCAGCACCTTAGAGCCAGGCCTTAACGCCAACTGCGTGGACTCCAGTGGCCGGAAGTCATGGATCACTGTAGCTACCACACGTCGGAATGGCCAGCGAAGATTCGAATTTAAACTGAAAAGAAAAATGACAGAAGAAAGTAAATATTAGAATATATAATACTCGCTTTGAAATATACAATACTATTTAATAGGGTTATCATAAGTTACTATGCACTGCCTTTTAATAGTGACTATTATTAAAACATATGTTTACGTGTGCTGTTACTATAAAGGATATTTGGATAAACTTTTCTTAAAGTAAAAATATTGTATTGTCGCTTGGTCTCTCGTGTTTTGCAAGCCATATTTCATGTCATTCGGAGAGCCATGCTTCGGCACAAGAAGGGCGGCTCGAACGGACTATTAATAATAATCGAATCATCCTTACCCTTCGAAGTTCTCAGAGAGGCTCGTCTTCTCATAGTAGGTGATGAGCTCGACGATGGAACGGAAGAACCGTGATTCTGAGAGGAAGTAGTGCTGCGTCTGGTCGATTGGTTTGCGACACACCCGCATGTGTTTCACTGTGTTATCCGTTCTGTTGTACAATGGCGAAAACACATAATGAAATTAACCATCATATATTTTCAAATAAGGAAAAATAGAAATAAATTATAATTTTCATCAAATTTGCAATAATATTTGCATTATATGGTCCATCCGCGTTAAGAAAATAGTGACGTATCGAATACTATTGCAAGGCTTGATCGATTGGAATAATATTTGTAAGCTACAGTCATTCGCGTTAGGAAAATAGTGATGCATCGAGTACTATTGCGGGGATTGATCGATGCGTCATTTACGCATTACCATTCTTAACGCGAATGGACTGTAGTAAAGTTTATTCTACATTGCGTTTTGATATTGAACTGACACTTTTACAGTGAAATTAAACTAAACACCTGTGTTAAACTGTATAGAGCCCAGTAAAGAACTAATGAATAAAAGTAATTAACTGATTATATTATAGGCAACTCGCCCTGGGTACTGTGCAGTGTTTTCTGTAGTTACTTAGCTTAACTTCTGAAGAAGCCCACAATGACTGATGAAACATGTACTGATCCTCCGTTACACTTATAATATGTTGAATAGTATAAGATATAGGTACTTGAGTGATAGCGCATAGTTGGTGTCGTTGGGGGCGTGGTTGGGCGTCTGTTGGGGGTGGGGCCGTACGCGCAGCAGGAACGTGCCGTCCACACGACGCTCTAACCGCGCTGTGGCTGTCTCGCGACCCATCTCACCCACGTACCTGGACCATCACATTGCAATCAGGTAAAACGTTTCTTTTAATAGAATTAGTTCATTAGATTATTCTTGGCATGATATTATATCTTCTGCAGTGGGTACATGGGTACCCAGGTACATCACAGTTTAAAATAAAATGAAATCTAAATTATAGATAATTTACAAAGCGCAAAATTAAAGCATCATGATATCTTGCAAACAACTTCAGAATGGTCTAGATTAATTTTAATAAATTAATGGTAATAGGCCAAAACCTCCTTTCTAAGGAGAGGCCTATGTTCAGCAGATGATGATGATGAATGGTAATTGTTGGCCTTCAATAGACTTGCCTATAGGATAATTTTATACATATATGTATTGTCTATTACACGTTGTGCATCTAAAGGAATGAGAATAGACAAACAGAACCGCCGTAAGAACACTTACCACATGTAGTAGTGTAGCGCCTGGTCGGGCTGATGGTGATGTGGGGGGAGGGGAGGAGCAGGCGCCAGGCCTCCCCCACAGCGGCCTGACAACGCTATGCACTCCTTGTGGGCGCAAGCGTTACACACTGAGCAGAGGTAACCCTGCACAAATGTCTCCATTAATCTGAATTCCAACTCATAAAAGCTAGCGACTTTTTTGTTTACACGAAAAGCTGTGGCCTTCTGTGTAACCTGGCACTAAAAATAATACTACAGTTTTATATTAAAGCAAGCAAAACCGCTCGAAAAACTAGTTTTATGGGAAATATTTTAAATATTATGTTTACCTGAAATAAGCGTCCTTTGAGGAATTTCGAGCAATGATGGCACGTGGCGGGTTTCTTGAACGTGTGCAGAACAAATTTGTGGTTCGTACTCCGGCAACCGGGTGGCTCAAGGTTGTCACTAGTTTACACAGATAAGTAATTATAAAAACTTTTAGTAGGCCAGCTGGGTTGGAGTACGTTAATGTGGATTGCTATTTAGTATGTTTGTGGATATAGAACTGACGGTAAACCGGCGTGAAGCCCACTTTCTTGCTGATGTTGGGGGAGACCTCAAGAGGGGGGGAGGGAGTAAACGCACCGTAACATTTGCGATACCATAACCGGTTTCATAGTGATACATAGTTTTGGCTAATTGCTTGTTTTATTCTTTGAACATTGTTTAGTTTTAAGCGAAGTCTGTTAATAGATTGCTCAAAAGTGATATAACGTCTAGACAAACCTGTTAAGGTTTTTGTGATGTTTTATAGCCTAAAACTTCATTATACATTTTGTCAATAAATGAAAAAAAAAAGAACAGTGGCACTCAGAGTGCCGACAGAAGTGAAAACTTATATACAGAGGTGTCGGCAACGGTGACGGGACCGTTAATAGTGTCGCGAGTTTAATTATTTTTACCATCTCAAAATGTTCAACGTGCCTAATGAAGTTTTCACTTCAACAGAGGTATCGGTAAACGTAAGTGTCTCTCTCGAGTTCAATGGTTTTTCCCATCTCAAAAATGTGTTTTTTGTTAAACCATAAAATACATTCTTTTGTTTGTTGTTCAAAAAAAGAAGTTTTTAATTAAGTGGAGATGTCCACGCGCGGCGGTAGTCACTTAACTCGTAAGGTGGGTGTTAGAGGTGAGCACTCACATGGCGTCGCGGATGGCTTTGACCCACTTGCGCTTGGCGTCGTCGGACTTGGCGTAGAGCGTGAAGGTGGCGTCCTTGGTGCGGCGCACGAGGTAGAAGTGCGCCGTCCAGCGCGCGTCGCCCCTGAGCGCGCGTCGCGCCAGCCCCTCCTCCACGCGGTACTCCGCCAGCCGCACGCCCACGCGGCACGAGTACTGGTTGTCCTGCGGGCGGGCTCTCGTCTAACCTTATCGATACTACGACTAAACCGTTTCAATCTCTCCGTTCATTTTGTGTATATCAATAGTAATCTTGAAAATTCAAAATCGTTCGCTTAACACACATTAAAAATCTTTTGTTATACATGTAAATATCAATATTACAACTTTTCAATTATTTTCTCTTTGTTTTTTAATTAATATATCCAGTGCACCTAAGGCACACTTTCCGTACCACCCTCTGGCGTCAAGTCCGTCATGGTACATGTCTATAAAGAATTTAATTATAATATTTATTCGTATTTCTATAATGATCATCAAGAATTTTCGCATACAACAAAGAAATGAAAAAAAAAAAACATACAAGTTTTACACACACATGAAAGATACGCACAAAAAACGTAACGAGGTCATTCGATCACTAAATTTTACTCTATTTTTTCATACCGGACCTTATAAGAAAATCGATTCTTAAGAAGTAAACTTCAAAAACTTTCACCCGAAAGAACTAGCCGCAAATAATAATAATATTGTTGAAGTAAAAAAAAAAATAGTTACATAATATCTTATAACGTACTAGTGCTTAAACCAAAATTACCTTAACTTTGCACAACAGCATAAGCTTGTCAAAAACGAACACGTATCGTAACCTCAGCTTCTGATCTTCATGAGCTTTGACTTTGAGCTCTCCGTCGAGAAGCAGACGGCCGTACGCCGCTAGCCCCGCCCCGCCCGCACCGAGCACGCCTGCGTCCCAGTCTATTATACTCTCCTGCAACAAACATTAGAAGGAAGTGAGACTTGAATTCTAATGACATTATCATAAAACCTATAGATTCGATCGGCTTGTTTATCTAGTAGTTTGAGACCCAAACTGACAAGCCAATTATGTAATTTACTGCTATAGTTATGTAATATAGTGCTACGACTATCAGGAGCATGACAGTGAGTACAAATGTAGGTGAAACGATCGGGTAGTAATAGACAATACAATACCTGAACTTTCGCGAGAAGCACAAGAACCTCGCTGTCTCGTTTGACTTCGTTGATGTACTGTGCCACGTCCACCATTGCCTCCTTAGCACGCTCTAGGCCGCGGAATTCTTCGTGATTCTGGCGATAAATGAAACATCAATTAATGATAGAAAAGAAAACCGAACAATATATTTTGTGACAGATAGTGAAACAAAAACATACTTCAGTGCCAGGAAGAGAAGGCACACCGAAGTACGAAGTAACTAGTAATCCTGAATCGCGATATGAAAAATTCTCACGCCGATTAGCATATATAGAACTTCAATACATAAACCGTTGAGCCGCGAACTAGTTTGGAAATGTATCAAGTTATTATTATTACTGTATACAATTTCCACACAGTAATGGGGAAAATATAGGAGTATTTACCGGTTGTGTTTCATGCACCAATTTATCCAGGAGCAGATGATATTTGAGGATCCTTTGCATCGGCACTGACAGGATATCTCGCAGCTGTATCCGACCGTCACTGTGTTCCTTCTGACATTTCTGTTGACAACAGATATTGAACCCTAATGTGTATTGTCGTATAAAATATTTTAATTAAAGTATGTTATACATTACAGTACATTAATTAAAGTGTAGTTTACTTTTTACATTTATATTAATTTAATATCCACATTTTGCCAAATTTTCCATTAAAGTTAATTAAAGCGAGGTTTCTTCTGAAATTTCATATGCCTTCAAAAACAATCTTCATTCATGAATAATATAATTTAAATGTATACAGCGGCAAGGATGTAATTGAGTAACAAATAAAAGTGCTTTCAGTTTCGTTTGTGTCATTTTCGTTAGAATTAAAGCCGTATCGAATATTTACATTTACATGTATTCTCAAAAGACGCTCGGAATAAATTAATTATGAACACCTTATAATTTCGTTTTATAATTTAGCAGAATAATGAAAACCCTATGACAACAATAATTTATAATATTTAATGCACTTATTCAAAGATACATATATACTATACTAAATAACTGAAGGTCACGGTTAGAATCCATGATCAATTTTCTTCATTTTCGAGTAAACTGCATAGCAATAAAAAAAATTAGGAGTCCTATCTCATCAATAACATTTAGTACATACCGCTAGCTGTTTATTGAAGATGGGGTCTTTAGCGTCCAACATCTTTAAGGTTTCCTGAGCATTGGTAAGGTTCGAGCAGTAGTCTCCGTACAGCAGTAGCCGCTCCCGCCACGCTAGGAACACGTCGGCGAGTCGCGGCGCACCACTGCCAGGCACGCACGCATCCGTAGCCAATTTCAGCTGCCGTAGTAAGCCTGAGTGGATTTCATGTAGTTCCTGGTATAAAAGTATATGAATATTAATTTCAATTTGTGACACAATGTTAAAAATTCACATAGAGCCGTCTCCTTCTGCGAGTAAGTTATGATTGATAAGTCATCTGTCCTCCATAAGCGTAGGCGTGGGGGAGCACAAAGGGAACATGACGGTTCCCACACATGAGGGGGTCATCTACCCGCCGTAGATGGCCGAAGGTACGACGTATAAGGTATCATTATCTAATACATAATCATACAAAAACTAATTTTTTAAGTAAATCTCGAGCCTTTTACAATGTAAAGGCTACAACGTTGGATTAATACTTAAAAAAATTCTGGCTTATATCGTGGGTTTAATGCAAAAATAAACCAAGTGAAGTCAACTTAGTTTTTATTTATAACATTTAAAATAATTTACCTGATAGAGTTCTTTAAAAAATCTTGAATACTAAGTAGGCCTTGATTCGGAATAAAAACTTGTATTAATATTTATAAAGGACAAACGGTTTCAGGTTGTAGCGCCTAACACCGTCGCGGAAGGTCGCCTCAGCTCCTGTAGTTTTGTGTAGCCTACATTTCAAAATAAAATCTTTTTATACACCCTAACTTGTACCACTAATGAATTCAAGGTCTACTTATATTTTGACATTTGTTTTTTGTTAGGGTAAAGATTTTGAAACATAACATAATTTAAAATGAAGTTGACTGCCTGCCTTAGTTGATTTTTGCAGTAAAGCGATATTTTCTCCCATTTCTCACCTTAATACCGAAGAATACAACTTGAGCGTCCTGAGGCTTGAGATACGGCGTTAGTGGCCTCAAGAAATACTTGACAATTTTGCCTAAGACATCCACATAGTTATTTTCTGTATCAACCAGCTCCCTTATTACATAGTCCCTTTTCTCTAAGCTGTGTGACGATGTTGCTAGCTGTAAAAATGTAATGTTTTTATTTAATAAGACATTCTTCAAGGCTAAACTTGTGTAAAGGCGTCATGCATTTCTATTTACTTATGCACCCTACACGGCCTGCAGTGCAGTGGCGTAAGCACATGTGAACCTTTTACATCTCTAGGTCTGCTATGTGCAAATTTACATGGCAATATTATCTGTGGCGCTCCGTTCTATTGATAGAGAAAAAAAAAACAATGAAAATGAACTTCGATCCTGTATGACTGACTTGCTCAGTGCTTCAATCGCAAATGTTGTAATAAATTTGGTAATAAATCTCGAAAAAAATTGCAAACAATCCTCTTTCTGCAGATTTCTTGGCGATTTACAAAACTAATATTTATTTTAGTCGGACATTCAGTCAATATCAGCTTAGAGAAACCCTGATATTGACTGACAGCTGATAAACAAAATTGGTACATATGTATATGTAGATATAAGTTTATAAATCAATTGTTATGAAAATATCAGAGTTCCACCAAAAACATTTTCATCCCAATTTTTAACTAAAAACAATTTATTTATAAGTATTACACACTTACTGCGTGATATCCACTTATTTTTATCATGAGGAACGGAGCGCTACAGAGTCCGGCGTTAAAAAAATAGTGATAGCAAAACTAATAGGCAAAATGTAGAAACATCGTGATCGTGGAGCGATGGCGGAATGAATAATTCAATGAACGTACAAAACGATTCGATAAACTTTTACTTGTTTGGTTGGAATTTAATATGTCCGCGATTGGTACAGTTTTTAAGACCCATGTTGTCATTTTAAGCGATACAGGAGTTTGTTTTATTAGAACTACAAATAAGCCTCCTGTGAAATTTAAAGATAGTATTTATTTAAGCAATTAAGCAATTTTATTTTCCGTCCGGTCCGTGTGGTGACGGATTAAGAATACAGTGTCACCACCCCTATTCATTCCGTGGGTGTCGTAAGAGCCGACTTAAGGGAGCAAACTACGCAGGACAACAGCACTGCAAAGAGAAGGAAAACTTGACACAAACCCTATACCAACCCTTCTGGCCAGCGTGGTATAGTAGGCCAAAACCCCCTTACTAAGGAGAGGCCTATGTCCAGCAGTGGACTATTAAAGGCTGTTGATGTGATGATGTGATTTTTATGAATTAAAAAAACAACTAGTATTATTTAAGAATCAGACGAAAATTAATTACTTATATCAATTCTACACGAATATCTCATACTAGCTTATACTAGCGGTTTTACTCGTATAATAATGTACATTTTTTCCATTATAATACAACCGAGACCAGTCCTTTTTTCGAACTGAAACCTACGGTTTTTCTGTACTTCAAACGAGTACTTACTTATGTAAAAAAAAATGATTGGTATAGTATTCAGGCGTGGGAACTTAATAAACAAACAAAAAATTCAACACTTTCCCTTTTAAATGCATTTTTAGGTGAAATCATGATTCTTGACTAAACTTTTGACATTTAGGAAAGAGAAGAGCATCGTCACCAAAGTATGGAAGAATGTATTTAATAATAAAAATGCATAAAAACTCGATTATTAGGAAAGAAAAAATGATGTCGTGCTGAAGTCTTGCAGCTTTTATGCACAAACCCTCGATAACAGATACGTATTTACTTTTAATCATCAGTTATAAAGAAATGAGCAAGCTAATTTAATAAAATCATTAAGAAATACCACTACTTGTCATTATACTAAGCCACCATCGCCCGATCAAAAAACAAAAAGAATTAAAAAAAAAAACCCTGGCGTACTGTATGTAAAGCAGGCGTATGGACAGCGGCGGGCAGTTCGTGGGCCGTCTTGACCGCGCACAGGTCGTGGTAGATCTCCTCATCGTGGATGCGGGCGCAGTAGCTCGCGTACTCATTCACCTCGCGATCGGTCGTCGGTGCGGAAGCGCCGCCGCTGCGCACGCCCCCAATTTAACCACATGCATAAGCTTAAGATTCGCTTTCGCATAACTACCATTCTATTATAATTTCTCAATCTGAGAGGACCAAAAGCTCATCTGCTCAAATTACAGGTTGAGAAATTAATGACTATACTATGTTTGTATGGTAAACTCAGTAATCTTATCTCTCCCTTTGAGAAATTTGAAGAATTACAAGGAATTCTATCAACTAACAGAATGATATTAATACAAAAGCGAATACTAAGTAACATATAAAGTAACAACGTTTGAAATTACATTGGTTATTTCGGCTTCGGAGTACGTAAACTGTATCCGGAATCCATCGTTAGTGTAGAAATCTAATTAGAAATGCAGTTAAGTGTGATACAACCTTAAATTCATATCATTATGAATGGCATTCAAGGTCCAGACTTGAATGCTCGTTTTGAGTTAGTATTATTTTAACAGAATTGGTAATTTTTATTCACAATTCTTACATTAAGCTTGTTCAGATTCATTGCAGTGACTGCATTCTTCATACACTACGCTAAAGATATGATCCGATTAACCTTTATAACTTCATCTTGTGATAAAACGGTATTTTAACTTAAACTATACACAAAATAAAAAAATAAATGTGCGGTCATTTGCTGTCCGTACTTATTTAAATATAGAATGCAATGGGCGTTTTTGCGATTTTTCGCGTTGCGGCATAACACGGAGACTTTAGGGCTTTCGTTAAATCTTGGTTGTCAAATTAAAAACGTGTTCAACGCAGAAATATGTATGAATTTTACACCGTATTATAGTTTAAGAAACATTACATTTCGTGTACATTTTTAAATAGAAGCTCAGATTAATTCCAATAAAATCGTGAAGATTTAAAATATCATGACATGCCGTTACCGTGATATAATACAAAAACGCCCAAACAATTCATTTGAACAAATATACAAGAGCACAAAAATGCCAAGTGTACATCTATACAACTACCATAAAGTTACAAACTACCGAAATACAGTGATAGAGAATAAATTACAGGATATGTTAGCATACTTTGATAACAAGAGTAATCATTTTCAGAAGTGTAATTGGAGTGAAGTTAAATGGAATGACTGCGATGTTTCATATTTTATCTTGAAAATATTTGCTAGTAAGTTCGTTTCTGCATAAAAAATATAGCATAACTTAAGCAGAGAGGAGTGCCACAAGGTTGGTCCCTAGGTCCTTGTCTAGCTGTCGAGTTTTACAGTTAAAAATATATTGAGCGATCTGGATGCTATTTCTTTCAACAGGTTTAACCTGTATAAAAAGCTTGATCAGATCAGCGTTCAGCAAAATTAAGCCTATGTGATTAATGAAACTATTATATAATAGGGTAGGTACCAGGGTTATTTATGAACCCATTTTTTATAAGACGACTGTGTAAGGCAGGCATGGAACTTAGGGGGCTTATCAACTAGTTATTTTGTTAGAGCCACCCCGGGGTGAGGTTGGTGTGTGTTATACAGGCTGAGTATAAAAAAATTATCAGATATAGTTCAGCATTTGTGTATATAGAAGTGGAGTACTCTTAGCGATGTTATTTATTCAACATTGACCAGCTAACATAACCTTGGTATTATTAACAATACTTATAAAAATTGATACACCTAGTGTCCCGTATCTTCAAGGTGTATACTGATATTTTTAACACTTGAGATAGTACAAAGTATAATTTAATATATTGATGTATTCAAAACGAGCTTGTCATTATATTTTCCCTCGTACAATTTGTGTAATGTGGGGGCGAAACGTAGCAATATACATTTATTTGTGTATGTTTCTCTCAACAAATTAGGTTTACGCGTCAATAAGTTGTCGCATCCTTAAAATTAACATAAGTTAATACTTATTCCATGTGGTGACGGGATAAGAATACAGAATGTCACCACCCGTATTCATCCCGTAGGTGTCGTATGAGCCGACTAAGGGAGCAAACTACGCAGAACAACAGCACTGCAAAGAGAAGGAAAACTTGAAACAAACCCTATACCAACCCGTCTGGCCAGCGTGGTATAGTAGGCCAAACCTCCTTTCTGAGGAGAGGCCTATGTCCAGCAGTGGACTGTTATAGGTTGTTGATGATGAGACTTATTCATTTAAGGTGTAGTTGCTATCTTTTGTAGTCTTTCTGATATCTTTGTTTGATTGCTCACATACGTTGATCGCATACTTTGTCGTATCTCAAGTGTTTAAGAATCTGTATTTTCTATATGTAAGCTAATGAAAGGCATGCCCGTGTATGAAGCATATCTACACGTCGAACTATTTGCTCTGAAGCAACGACCACCGCTGGTGCTTGCGAAAACGTTTGGTACATATTAATGCTTGTCTTTACACAAAATAGTAACCTTGTATTAAGGATATTCACAATAAAAAGTATTTTTAATACATTCGATGTAGGAGACAGGAAATTCTGCAGTTTACTTTAGTAGACAACTTGATCTTGATCACGCTTGGAAGTCACTGCATCGAATTTTCAAAGGTTTCACTAAATTAAAAAATTTGTGTCTACCGTCTTATTCATGGAAAAAGATAAATATTGTAAAAACTTTCATTCATTTAGAACTTTTCTTATTTTTAACCGACTTCCAAAAAAAACACAAAAGACGAGGTTATTTTGCATCGGTTTAGCAATATAATTGTCAATCCAAATTCACTTAAAATTCTTGATTGCCAAAATTATATAAATATATAATAACTTTTATCAATCTAACTTATACATATTGAAATCATCTTAAATCTTCTTAAAGTTTTCATTAATATTAAATTAAAGTAGAAACAGTAGGTAGCTGCTGCAAACCGTTCAAGAGTTTCCTCTGGCATCAGATGCACTAAAGGTTGCCGACATGTTGGCAAATCATTAACCCTACATATAAATATAAATGGGACGTTCGAAATATGAAGAAGGAATGATCTAAACCAGATTATTCTCGAAAAATAAACGCGTAGTCATACATACATAGAAAACACCATTTAAATTTAAACAACCTCTGTTTTTTCGTCTTTAAAAAAAGCTCCTTCCTAATTGAAGGAATGATGTTATTAAGATATTTCACTCATTTGTCATCCTAAAGTAAGCCTAATAACCGCACCATAAAAATATGTTACATATCCTAGTGCGTGCGTATATTTTTTCTTTTGACGTCATAAGAAAACTAGGGAATTGATAAAAACAGATAATTATGTCGCACAACCCACACCCACGTCACGTAGTACACCTACGTTTGTCGATAACGAAATCTGATTCTATTCCCAAAGGACAAGTATATTTCGAAAGATTGAAGAATATTTCTGTCCAATCTAGAACACACGATAAGGCTATAGAGATACGATCTATATTTAATTAATTTAATTGCTCTTTGCAGTACGACTTAGGCAGTTGCCGCGGTAGACATAAAAGACAATAACGCTTTATTTAGTATGAACCGGGGGAGAGAGCGCTTTGATAACGATAACATCAGACTGTCTCGTCCCAACGCGACTCTTAACAACAAAATTTGGTTATCCACAATATTAGCATGTAAGACAAATATACTTTGTTATTAATTAAGGGAATTGTTGTCTTTGTGCTATCTTTGTGAGAGATGGGAGACATAAAATGTTTAACAAAACTTGGCAAAGTCAAAACAAAAAACTGAATACAACATCAATGTGGTTTTTATTTGACTGTCCTAGTGAAATTAGGTCTGTGACGTAATACTAAAAATAAAATATTATGAGATACCTTTTTCAGTATTAATTAAATCACAGTACTTTTCTTTTTTAAACCAATAACCAAAGATTTGGCACTAACAACGGTATGACGTCTTAATTTATCATTTCACACAGATTTCCACAGATTGTACCATTTTAATGTTTAATAAAGAGACTGATTTGACTTGACAGTCAATTACCGCATTTATTATGTAAAACAAATAAAGCATTCTCGAATACTCCCTAATTTATGTTTATCCATAACGTAAAGAGAAATACGTGACTATTATGTACAAACAGCGGAGTTTTGGAACGAATATCTTTAGGAAAAATATACGAAAAACGAATTCGTTTACGCTCGAACAAAGAAAAAGGAGTGAAGTGGAAAATACAGATTACACATGCCTTAGTCAGTAGCAGTCAGTAGACAAATGCGAATTCATAAACACTAACGCCGATGGTATGGTCAATACGACGGATATATTTTCATGTGTTTAAGAGTCTTAAATACTAATAGTTTTACTTCTAATATGTATTGTACTCTTTGCTACAAATGGTCAAAATAGTGTCAACAAGTAAAACAAACACAGTGGCACATTTTTTTTTTAAATCCAACTTTTAAACTCATACAATAATACATTGGACCAGCTTGCACTGGCTGAAGTCAAAGCCTGACAGTGAGCTTGGGACCACGGCTAGACCTGGTAGAAACATGTATCAAATCTAAGGTAGGGTCGAGTAGCTAGCAAACTCAGCTTTTTTCCAAATCTACTTTCGGGATGTAATATTTTTTTTTGTGACGAACCTTACTGCAGGTAATTAATCTATTTTTACCAGACGAATGTTCTTCTTCGTACAAAAAAAAACTAATTAACGGAAACATTTTCTTCTGTTTGAAGTAACGTTTTCAAGTAGGTATATAAAAACGGGATACTATATGCTTTTAAAAAAATCAATTCTGTACCGGTTTTTGGTACAAATTATTTTCAGTATTTCGACATTTAATGACACGAAACCCACAACAATTGAATTTAAAATACAAAGTTATGATCTGAGAGTGTTTTCCCTTTTTTTAAGGTTCAAGGAACACTACACCGCGTGTGGCAGTAAAATCTTGTGCGATAATCACCGCAGACATTTTCTTATCTATAGTTTGCGTCCAATCACAGATGATTAGCGCCGAAAACTAATGATCGATTTCTTTCTACAGATATAGCCGGCGCCTGTTAGACATCTTTAATTGTGTCTATAAGTAATGTCTCATTACTTTAATAGTACCCTTTATTTTATAAAGTTTTATTTTAGGGTTTGAGAGCGTTGGGATGGTTGATGGATTGTACAAAAAAAAATGTTTTTATGTTTATCGCACAGGGGGCAACTGAGTATAGGGGTCCTCTGACGATAAGTGACTGAAGCCGCCCATGGACACCTGCAACTAAAGAGTCCCCTCCCCCCTCCAGAATCAGTGGGAGGAGGGATTTGGGCTCCAGTAACCTAACGCACTAAATTTTATTAGGATAGTGTTTACAGGTTGATTGTTTTAGACGAAATCGAGGAAGGCTCTTTCGTCTATTGAAATGGAAAACTCATGAAAGCCACACATCATACAACTTTCACACTCATGTATTAAAGTTGTATGAGCATGTCTGGGATTGTATAATCATATAACGAGTTGTAAAATTCCCGATAACAACATAACAGTAATAATATCTCAACGTATATTTATATTATTCTATAAATATACCAAATGTTTTTGGGAAATCGTTTTGTATTTTGCACGTAATTCGATGTTTGCCACATTATTAGCAAATTGTCATAAAAAACATCCCGCCCACCCTGATGTCGTTGACTACACACAAAACAGTGGTATGATTGGCAATCCTTTCTCTCTTCCATGGAGAGCTAACAACTTTAACCATCAGCAAAAACGAAAGACTACCAAATACTAGGAATATTTAGACGAAGATTTTGTAAGGGGCTTGGCTCATGGCAACACTGGCATACGATAAAATGAGCATTTCAGTAGTTAACAGCAGTACATAAACGTAATTCCAGAAATTCCGCACAGCATTTTACTATCCCACACACGCTGTTCGATGTTCAAAGAACAGCGGTTACACGATCGAAAATAAAAACTTAGCATAACAAGATTACCAAGAAGTAGTTTCGTTCCAACTTTACGCTTATCTGAGGGCCGAGTGCTAGTTTATTTCACATCGACTCGCTCTCGACGGCGAGCGCGTTTAGCGTTGCGATTGGTGGAGATTTCAGTGCAGGCCAATCGCAACGCCGAGCGAGTTGATATGAAATAAACTCGCACTTGGGCCTCTGTAGCGTTATCGAGTTCGAGTAAACGCAACCGCATCAACTGTTTCAATTGACAGTCGCAAGAATTCGCATGACGTCACCGACCCAAGGCACGGTCGTATTCTAAATTAAAAATGACTTCCGTAACTATTGTCAATTCGCATCGTTCCACGACTGAAACTTTCTAACGGAATGTTTAATGTGAAAAAAGTTGTTTCGACTTCAAGTGCATAAAGACTTTTCGTTAGTCCGTTGATTTGCAACGCAAAATTTCGTCGTTATTTACTGCATTGTACTATGTCACTAAATTAGGACAAAGTTCTATAAGTACTTGAGAACAATGCAAGTTTGTTAATTTAATTATAATTTTGAAACATCGTATCTACGAAACCCGATACTTATCAAGATTAAAAACATTTTTACAGGACAACAACACTGCAAAAAGAAGGAAAACTTGAAACAAACCCTTTTTTTTTTTTTAACGTGTGGAAATCCCCTCGGACCGTCACCCCACCGGGGTTTGCGGCGGGGTGGTGTGTCGGACTCGGACCGACTAACGGACCGACCGGTGTGCCACTCTGCGCCTGTAATAGGAGGGATCCGGGAACAGCTGTTATCAAGACATCCGGACCCCTCCTAGCGCCGGCCCGCTCCTGTTGCGGCCTCCGTCTCAACATTTTTTTCCTCTCTTTAGGCGACGTCCGGCACACGCGGACGCCCTATACCAAACCGTCTGGCCAGCGTGTCCAGCAGTGGACTATTATAGGCTGTTGATGATGATGACTCATTTAACGCTGTGCTTGCAAGAAATTGTGACAGTAGAATAATAAAATATAAGTGTGTATTTTTTTGTAATCTAACCGGTATTAACACATGAATGATGGCATATACACCGAAAAATATATAAAAATTAACATAGAACACTTAGGGGCTATAATCGTGAATTTGAAAATTCTTAACTGGTTAATATTTGGCTCAAGCTTTGTTGAATAACTATTTAACAAAGCTTGTTTATCTATATTAAGCAAAAAATCCCTTCGGATATTTTTTTTTTTTTTAACGTGTGGAAATCCCCTCGGACCGTCACCCCACCGGGGTTTGCGGCGGGGTGGTGTGTCGGACTCGGACCGACTAACGGACCGACCGGTGTGCCACTCTGCGCCTGTAATAGGAGGGATCCGGGAACAGCTGTTATCAAGACATCCGGACCCCTCCTAGCGCCGGCCCGCTCCTGTTGCGGCCTCCGTCTCAACATTTTTTTCCTCTCTTTAGGCGACGTCCGGCACACGCGGACGCCCTATACCAAACCGTCTGGCCAGCGTGTCCAGCAGTGGACTATTATAGGCTGTTGATGATGATGACTCATTTAACGCTGTGCTTGCAAGAAATTGTGACACTAGAATAAGAAAATATAAGTGTGTATTTTTTTGTAATATAACCGGTATTAACACATGAATGATGGCATATACACCAAAAAATATATAAAAATTAACATAGAACACTTAGGGGCTATAATCGTGAATTTGAAAATTCTTAACTGGTTAATATTTGGCTCAAGCTTTGTTGAATAACTATTTAACAAAGCTTGTTTATCTATATTAAGCAAAAAATGCCTTCGGATACTTTTTTGTAACTAACTAATAACATATATTAGAAAACACATTTCACGAGACGAGGATGCGAAACTCAAGGGACAATACTAATAAGATGAAGCAAGTGAGAACTACAAATGTACAATAGTCTTTTCGAGACAATGTATCATAAAATCGGTTGCCAAGACAAGTATTGTGTTAGTAAAGGTAACTTTATATGAAGCCAGCAAAAATTAGATGACCCTAATGTTCTATCCATGAACTAATACATTTTTTATTAATTTTATACAATAATTTGTTCAACTGAAATAGCGAAACTACGTTTTCTTCTTATCAGTTGATAGACATCCACCGCTGGACAAAGGCATGTGCGTTTATCCATAAAAATGAATAAAATTAGTGTCTGTTTGTAAAGTCAAAATAATCGATTTCTTAGGCTCAGACGGTTATTTGCACGATACCTATGCCTAAAAACCATTTTAAATATTTTTATCGGTGTTTTATTTCCGGGTAATCTTTAAAACGGCTGGACCGATTTTAATATAATAATATATATAACTTAACTATTTTTGTTCTCAGAAAAACCCTATAAAATTTTGCCCGGTCCGGGCATCGAACCCGAGGACTCATTGACTGCAGTCGCGTACCGACTCGTACTACACCACTAAGACTTTTCAGATTCCACGCGAACGAAGTGGCGGGTACCAGCTAGTTGGCACTAAATACATACTTTGGCTATTTACTCAACTGAATTGCCTCGCGTATTGATTACGTTTGTGGAAGAACGGCGTTTTGTTTTTTTTTTCTTCAACAGGAAGGGATAAAGGGATTTGGGGACCAACTAACCAGGATCACCTGATCATGCCTGGCGGGCTGCGGACCCACGGTTAACGTTGAGAAGTTTTACATTTATACTAATCGGCGCGAGAACTTCCCTTGCGTGATTCACGATAAGTAGTTCCGTGCGTTTTCTTTAGACGGCACTGAAATATGTTTTTGTTAATTTCCGAAATAATAATTATATATCAAGGAGCGCTAGCGTTTAGTGCACATCACTACGTTATCATAGTCCAATGCATTACGCGTCTATAAAGGTTACAAAGCCAAGTCGATATTTTAAAAATTATATTTAGTTTTTCCAAGAGCCCTATGTCTCTAGCGTCTTACATAACTCGGTTTCAAAAGGGGTAATATTGCAACTGCTATATTAGACAGCTAACTCTCAGCCTCAGCCTGAATAAAAATGAAAATTTTCAGCAATATGTAACCCTTTTATCTAAGGCGCTTCTTAGTTTCAAGACTTGTAAAGGGTGCTGATGATGATGTAATTAAGACCAGAATTCTAAATTGCATATGAGTGAGTCACAGTGAGTTTAGATAGCAAAAAAAAATAGGAAGGATAGGACGTTTTGTAACATATACCCATAAAGCCACCTGTCGGGTATCCTCTGACCGCCCATAGATACTTTATGTTATTAGGGGGTAAACGAGCAGATGGCTTACCTCATGGCAAGTGACTACCGCCAAGTATGGACACCTGGAACTCAAAATTACGATTGACGCCCCCCCCCTTCGAAATTTGGGGGAGGGGTAACTAGGTGAAAAGTAGTCTATAGTACATAAGTCAATATATTATTCTAATCAAATAAACTATTAAACGTCAACCATTTAATAATAACCCAAATACATGTTATGTTTACGATAAAAGAGATAGGATGAGACAGAATGATATTGAACTTATTAGTGTAATAACAATAACTTACCAAATTCAACGACACAGAGTGTAATATCCCGCGGCGTATTCCCCAGTCGCCTAAATAACCAGGAATATATTCAAGCTAAGTACGTTTTAGTTTCAACTACGCAATTCATAAACATTGTTATTTCGAGACGGCATTGTTGGATCAAATGAAGGAATACATTTGGTAATGAAAGCACATGCGAAATGTATCAAACAAAACAGGAAATACTGCGTTGTACTCATCTGCGAACATATTTTTAAGAACTTTATATGTAGACCGACACGAAATTTGCATGTACTCGTAATACAGTTTCTTTTGTTTATTATGATTGAGCGTTACTATATTTTATATAAATACAATACATATGTAAAATATTAAGATTTATTCTCGACGACTGGATGGCGTAGTGGTTTGTGTAACAGATTGCTATTCCAAGGGTCGCGGGTTCGATTGATTTGGTCTGGGTGTTTCTATGTATAATAAGTATGTATATACAAAAAAATGTATTTATTTATTTATATAAGTTGTCTAGTAGCCATGGTACAAGCTCTGCTTAGTTTGGGACTAGATGGCGTTGTATGAATGTGATAGAATTTTATTTTATTATTTATCTGTACTAAAATTAAGACATGAGGCATCTGTTAATTTGAATTCTGAATAGACTAGTATGTCAAATTCAAATCACCAAAAATATACCAAAACAGAAGACCTAAACAGAATATTTAGACCAACCGCTAGTGAAATAAACTGAAATAAATACGATGTGAAAATGACATGAATAAGGTAAAGTATTTTCCAGTATTCAGAAGTCAGACAGTCTTTTGTAAATAAGTTATTTAAGGACACTGTTGCCTTGAATTTGTTTCTATGGGAGCATATAAACATCATGAAATGATTAGATATTCGATAAGCTGTAGCTTAGATGTTTTAGATATAATCCTAGGCAGATAAACACTTGCATCAGAAGTGATATCTTGTTAAAGTCATAGCTAACATTACGATCTAGCAATGTTTTAACCGGCAGTAGTAACGTATTGAGGTACAAATCAAAGTCAAACCGTTTGTTGTCTACGTCGATATGCCGACGGAAGCCATCTTTACTTTTCTATTGTAACAAAAGACACATCTACAAACTAGTAGTGGCGTTATATGACATTCTATCTGTGGAGAGGATTCAGGCTTTCACATTTTATACAATTAACTTCATTGTATTAGTCCGTGTGGTGACGGATTAAGAATACCACCCCTATCCATCTTGTGAGTGTTGTAAAAGTAGACTATAGAGCAAATGACGCAGGACACACGGACAAATGACACACCAACCCGTCTGGCCAGCATGGTATAGTAGGCCAAAACCTTCTTCTAAGGAGAGGCCCATGTACAGCAGTGGACTATTAAAGGCTGTTTGTTGTTAGACTGATAGAAGATAGAAATTCATTATTATCATTGGCATGTGCGGCTCGCAATCCATCTCTTAATAAACAGCCGCGACCGCAGGCACCAATGCGGACAATCGCAACTACAGGCCGCAATGCTGTCTTTTGTCGACAATTTGCAGATCGTCTCAGACCTTTATGATAATAGTTAAATATTTCTGGTTAAAGCTGGACTTTAATTTGGTGGAATTAGTAACAGCTTATTGCATACCTTTGCTGTGGCGTGCTTAAATAAAGCAAAGTTGAAAGTAGACACGCCATTCACGTGTCAAAATCGCTTCCAGAAATACGCGGCAATAAAGTGTTGCAATAACAAAACTATTTCGTCTCTGACAATGAGACCCGCAAAACTGTTGCTGATAGTTTTATCATTGAACAAGTTTCGAAATATACCTTTCTGTCGAATAACAATGAAACACATTCAATTATCGTGGGCAATATAAACCTCACGACAATTTTGTACGTGTTACACAATCTATACCATGTCTATTTCTTTAAATTGAATATATCTATTTATATAAAATTACTTGCCCTGACTACTTGATTTATCAACGCAGGGCCTAAACCATTGGGTCTGGCTTTTTATGTTGTAAGGATCCACTAAGAAAAGAATTTTGGAAATTTCACCCCTCAGGTACTCTGGGAGGACCCGGACCATGTTATTTCAGGTCCTCCCCGAATTGGCACCATGCCTAATCAGGCCCTATCCCAGGGGAAACACTTTCCTCTCCCTCAATCGCCACGTGGCGGCCCAATTGCGTTACCTCTAAAAAGGTAAAATAATGGATTAAGGACATCCAAATATGGAAATTTGTCTTTTTCAAAGAAAAAACACGAAATGAGAAATAAGCGGAGCGGCTTGCTTATGTAGGTAAAAGAAAACTTGCATGAAATTGAGTGGGCACAGGTCTAGGAATTTTACTCTGATCTCTTTTCATATGATTTCCTTTTAGTGTTCAATGTGAACATTGTCAACAAACTGTCATACGCATTTTTCCACGAAATTGTTGAGCGTAGGATGTTGTTTTTCTTACTCAATACGAATACAGGAGAAATTTTATATCGAATGAATTATTTGGACTGTATCTAATAGTTGCTGATGTTTAAAAACAAATCAGCTGATTTTAATGTCTTGAAAATATAACATATTGCCATCGTTTTGTAGTAATACGATATGATATTTAAGTTAGGGCTCTGGTAACCTCACTACTCAATGAAAAGCGATGATAAAATTGTTTAACACCGGTTTTCTGTGAGGCCATGCTATCATTCTGGTCGAGCCGGCCTATCATGTCGAAGCATGCTCCCCCTTTTTGAAGTCAAAACTTCTTTAGGCGCGTTGGGCATTTTTGAACAATAAACAAAAGAATATATTTTTTAAGATGAAAAAAAAACCATTGAACTCATGACACTGTTACCGTTACCGACACCTCTGTATATAAATATCTACAAATATCGGCCCCGTTTACATGACAGTTGATGTGGGGTGAAACACATCGATAATATAACTATATATAATATAAACATTTACTGTGTATATTCGTTCAACATAGACATTTATTCATAGAACTTTTCGAATCGAATAAACAAGATTTTTTTCTGTTATAATCAAAATTATTTAATTTGTCAAGTTTTCTTAACTAGGTTTTCCTTGCAGTATACTGCCAATTACTACATATTTAATATCCAAAGTGCACTATCGATATCAATAAGTTTACTCCTCTTCGAGACAAGTGACTAAAACTGTATATCTTTAATAACTAAACTAATTATTTTACTTTAATTCGCAATGATAACATAATTAATTGTATTTCTCAATAAGAATTGTTATTAAGCTGTGAAATTATTCACCCGGCCCATATTACCTAAGTAATAATAATTCAAAGTAATATACCCGCAATACGTTAAAGACATTAAATTATTATCCATTAAATTACTTACAAACAGCCGTCATTCACATAGAAGATGCTATAACGCCCACACAACTTCTGAAATGTTCATGTCTAAGAGAAGGACTAATGTTTTCTGCGTACCGTGAAAACTTTCTGACGTAAATAGATTAATGAGTTATAATCAAATTCTTAGGTCGGTAATTGAGATCGGCAACCCTAAAATAATCATATAATATATGGTAGCGTTGAGAATGTTATTTTTGGAACTAAGTACCTTATTGTGCGTTACACGCTCTGAGCGAGCCCTTGTCTTTGCGGAATTAGTTTTAATAATGATAATTATAATTGGAAAAAATGGACGCAACACATTCCTGCTCGAACAAAAGCATTAGCCGGCGACAATTGTCACTGGAAGCCGGTCGAAATGATGGCAAGAATGAAACTCGGCGAATCCCCGAACGTAAATCGAGTAATCGTAACGAGCGTCACGTTCGTTTTATAATGCGAGGCGTAAGGCGCGAAATTTAAATAAACATTTTTCTACCTGGGTTGTTACGCGAGTGCGCAAGGCCAATGGCGGTTGCGCTGCTCGCCGTCCCCAAAGGCCGCCCCTGCTCCCATTTATATTCTATAGCAAAATTATTGAGTATTCTCAATACTGAGAGAATCTATTACGTGGGCGGATATACAAACTTTAAATCTATAGTTCAAGCATATCTATAACGCTGTATACCTTTCTCGTATAACACCGTGTATATTATTGCAGTACGGTTAAATTTAATATCGAATTAATATGAATATTCCTTACTATGTCAAAGGTCGTGTTCTATTTTTAAATGAAATTTTAATATTAAAATGATAGTTAAATATCAACAATTCTGTGTATTACTACTACTAATGCGATAGGTACTTAAATTGCGGCCCATGGAGCCTTTTGTGCTGCCAACTTCTTTGAAATGGTAATGAATATATCATTTTGCGACCTCTCTTTCGTTAAACGCTGGCCGTTCTTCATACAACTTTAGCCATAAGCATAGAGTAATAAAGCGTCTGTGAGGAAGGACATAGGGGTGCGCGGCGACCCCGGCCTTTTCTCTGCAGTCTCTATTCTCCACCCACGCCAGCAGCCATGCTAAAATAACTCTGTTTGTCAGTCTGTTAGGTTAGGTAACCTGAGCAGCTTAACTAATTTCTATAATTTTTGTTCACTCAGCACGATTTGTTTACTTCAGTTATTTTCATAGCATAATGTCGTACTGTATTCTACTGCGGGGGAATGCTGCCGACATTCAAACTATTTCGATTCGAGCACTTTATAATTTAAGCAATCGTTGTTCATTGAGGCAGAAATTTAAAGAAATAAACATAATGACAGTGGCAAGTCAATATATTAATGAAAATGTAATATAAAGAGAGAAAGATAGATTTTGAAAAGAAGTGATGATAATACCAGAAATAGAAATAAACTTGTAGTACCCGCCTCCAGGCTCCAAAAGATAAAGAAGTATTTTCGAGGTCAATGTGTCTAAAATCCCAAATAATATTCAAGACTTATGTTTTAACAAATTTAAATCCGCAATAAAACGTGGCTTGTGCCAGAGGGAATACTACTCAATTGTGGATTACATAGAAGACAAAAAAGCTTGGGATTAATTAGCGCAGGCTATTAATTAAGTAAAAATTTGGTGTGGGCTAGTGTTTATTGTGGACACCAGCTAATGTGTAAGGAATATCGTGCTGCGTCTACAAATTGCAAGTGGTACCTACAACGTGACCGAATAGTTGATTTGTTGGCTGTTGCTCTGTTGTTATAGTCATGGTATTAGCACTATTAACCTTAATTTTGAGGGTTAAAGCGGACAAAGAATATCGCTATACCACCGCAATGGTATTCCTTGCATACTAACTCTTGGAAGGTTAAAGGGAGGGATTGAGATTTTTCAAAATTTGACTATTCACTGGCTATGAGATTTTGACTGGCCTGTAGGTCTAGGGGTCTAGTAGTAGTCGGGAAGTCGTGAGTTTTATTCTCAGTCTCAGGAAAAATACTTGTGTGGTGAGTACAATCATTTTTTAATATGTATGTGTTTAGATATAGAAGTATGTTTATTAGCAGTCAATCAAATTTAAAAACGTACGCTTTTTGGGTATTATGTTAAAACTATTAGTTTTTATGGAGAACTCTAAGATATTGTCAAGTCAATATTCTGTGTGATATGGAAAATGTGTTTTCATAGATAATATATATTTTTTTTATTTATTTTAAAAAAAGATATAATTCATTGGTTTTTTTTTGATATCATATCTTATGTAGACTTTGCCATTTTTTTATATTACAAAGCACAAGTTTTGCCCATTATGGGATCAGGCTGCTAAATGCTTAACCACGTGATTGAACACACTTTCTATTTATTTGTGAGGATAACAATAATTTTAAGATAGGAGTTCTGATAATACCTCAGCAGGCAGGTTATAAGTATTCTGAACACGTTTTCGAACTTGGTCATTCGTGATTGGAAAAATTCGGCTAAGTCTCGACCTTATACTGGATAAGTACTTACTTATTTTGTTAATGTCAAGGATCTATATTTATAGTTCACTTGTGGGTTTTCCTTGTGTCTATACATAAGCACCAATCATTTTATCAAGTGATTGATCACACACTTATATTAAATTCGCAAGTAAACAAATATCTGGATCAATCATATTATAGAACCAAGTAAGTACTGTCGCCGATTGAGGTTCTATCGACTAGATCGAGTTTTGTGGCATATTCATTTCATTACCCTCGAGTTTTTCTTCATTTCTAGTGAGTCGCGTTACGACCCTGAATAACTTTATTTATAAGTCCGTCTGGTAGACTGGTCTTTGTTAGGCCTTGAAATAAGGATATAAATGTATTTATGTGACTCTTATAACCTTTACTTTTGTCATCAGAGAAATCTCATGTCTCTTATTCTAGTGTCTCGTTTTTAAATAAGATTATTGTTTCTATACCACTGACGTTTTTGAAGTGCACTTTGAAAAATATTGAAAAATATTCAAGTTTACGTTTGACCAGTTTTTGACTGCGCCTGCGCTAGAGTTAATGTCGATTTTGTAAATCAATTTATTCATTTTCATCATCTTTTTTTATATTCGATTATTTTTAATTTTGTAATTGTAACTTTGAAAATAACAAACTACCAAACAAACACTCCCTTATATTATCCCCTTAGGGGTGAAATTTAAACACATCCTTTATTAGTGGGTGCTTACAACATAAACAACATCAGTTGCCAAAATTTCCAGTTTGTATCCCCAGCGGTTTGCCTCTGCGTTGATAATAATATTGTCACACCTTTCACACACGGCCGTCTGATCCCAAACTAGGCAGAGCCTATACTATGGTTACCAGAAAGCTGATAAACATACTTATATATTTCTAAATACATACATATTATAGATAAAGTACACCCAGACACAGAACTAATGACCGTGCTTATCACACAATTATTTGTCCTGGGTGGGTGTGTGATTGTAAGTGAAGTGATTTTACAGGTATAGATAAAAATTAACCTCCATCCTTATAAAATGAATCTATGTTTCAAAGTGCAGCTGTTCTAGCGTGACATCCATTTAAACTTTCGCATATATAGATAATAGTTGTCAAATAATAGTAGGTAGTGTAATATATAAAAAATTGTGGATAAAATAAAAGTGACATTGCTGTAACTGGTTTAATTGACCTAGTTCAGGTAATTCTTACGCGTTCATGTTTCAATGACATACCTACATAGGTTAATGAGCTTAGGTTGCGAGATATTACGTTAATTAAAGACACCGAGCGACACCGAACTGAGAAAGTTGATACATTCTATAGACGTTCGCATGTTGATGATGACGATGATGATGTTCAAGCAAATTTATTTAAAAAAAACCGAACAAGTGCGAGTCGTACTCGCCCACCGAGGGTTCCGTCACATGTGCGTACCTACACATGTGATGGAACCCGCGGTGGGCGAGTATATATAAATAATTTAGGAATCGAATTTCGCAGTTTTTTCCGAGCTTTACCGGAAATTCAGTTACCAAAACCTATAATTACTTATATTCTTGAGTTTTATAATAGAAATTGTATCTCGATGATTGATTACATACTTTAAATAAAGACTATATTTTAACTTAGGAGTTTGATTATTTTATAGCTTCAAGGTACCGTAGACCTAAGTATATGGTTTTAATTTCAACTCGATACCTCTAAGCATTTCCGAGATAAAGGGTATTGACAGACAGACAGTAGAACAACAAAGTGATCCTATACGGGTTCCATGTTTTTTCTTTTGAGGTACGGAACCCTAAAAATGAAAGTTTCCCCGACAAGGACTGTGGATTATTCCAACTAAATTATTGAGACAATAAAGTGGAAAGTTAACAGCACTCCCACACGAAAGGCTTAGATTAAATTAAATTAAAACATTTGCCGCATCAAGAGGACAGACCGCAGGCGACACGACCTTATCCTCGCCATTAGGCATGGTTAAAAGTTAGACCAGTTCAACACGTCACTCTAGAAACTAACTATCAAAAAATATATCTATCCGATCTAAAAGGACTGTTATACTGTTATAACCGCTGGATTCTTTACTGAAGTTATAAGGGTTTCATTCGTCGAAAAAAGAAAACAAACCTTTATAAGATTAGTTGTGAGTGTGTCTCCCTGACTTGTCAAGACTCTTTCAAGTAAGTTAATTATAGCTTCTAAGTAACGCAATCAGAAAACACGGCCCTTTAGGACACGGGCTCAGATTTCAATTAATTTGAACATATAATTTGTTAAATTGTTGTTCTGAGTCTGGGTGTTCTTTGTATCTGTTTCATAAATGTTTGTAAGCACCCCCGCAACACAGAATATATTCTTAGTACAGGCGTTGCGAAAAAAATGAAAATTGGAAATCTAGGTACATTTCAGCATCATGCATGCAGAACCATGGTCTGGCATCATAAGCACGGAAAAAATACAAAAGACGTTAATTTATAGTGATTTCACCTATTTTTTTTTTTGTAGTCACTAATTTATATTCTGCAGTTGGAAAATTTATTACTAATTAAATTGATGTATACTGATACATGTAGAGTATTTTTAGGGCTGTGAAGTTTATTTTGTCATTCGTGAAAAAGGGAAAAAAAAATACGAGGATTGATTCCCGAAATAAACGAGCTTTCTAAATTAGTTAGTATGATTAAAGAAAACTTCATGCACGAGTCAGATTCGCACTTAACCCGTTTGAATGTTGTTAACAATATTTGATGAGTTGCGTGTCATTTTTTTTTAATTAACTTCCTTTTCTTTTATTTCAATTATATGACGTCTACACGCAGATTTTAAAAAAAACATAGGCATGAAGATGACTATGCTTACTTCATTATTAAAAAAAATCTTTACGTTTGGCACGCTAAAATGTCAAGTCAAAGCGAAAACATCACGAATGGCACATTCCTTGGAGAAACACGGTTTGATTAATTACTTAATGGTAAATTTAGTAGTTAATCTGTTACAGCCATTAAAGTGACACATTTTGTTTTGGCGGAAAGTTAGTAATTTTATACATATACCTACATACTTATATTATGTGTATAATATGCTGTTACAAGTTATTTGTATTATTTCTATAAGTGATTATAACGCAGAGACATATTGAACGTAGCCTGTTAAAATCTAGCTTTGAGATGACGATCCAGCTTACTGGCATTCATCAGAATAGTAATTCAGTCAGTAAAGTGATGATTATACACCTCCCCCCCCCTTCACCATAACTACCCTTTTTTTTTTTTTCGTGCGGAAATCCCCTCGGATACCACCTGTCGGTGGCATGTCGGACACGAACCGACTAAAACCGCACGCCGTCGCCGGGTACTAATAGCCGGGGAACCAGGTATACCCTAGAAAGGAAGTCCCTGGTGCACCATAACTACCATGATTCTAGGGAACCCAAAGGGCGTCAACGTACTTATAACACTTGAGTTGCCCATGAGCGACAGTAGTCACTTACCATCAGTTGACCCTGTCTGTTCGTTTGCCGGCTTTACGTAAAAAAAGATTACGTGAAGTTGTCAAGGTTTTAAGTACTCTGTCCTCTCATTAGATAACATATATGTAAAAGTAACCAACAAGTGGCTTCATCATAAAAACCTCTTTACAAATGAATGAACTAGTGTAAGTCAGAGTACTTCAATAACTTTATCTCCCACGTTTGTGTATGAAGATGTTTCATTTTGATAACATTAAAAATTAAGAATGGAACGTAAGGAGAGAGTTAGATTTCATATTCGAGGCAGTTCCAACCTTATTCCTAATGAATTATAGTTGAGAATTGTTAGTTTACTATCTGAATAGTTTCGTCAATTATGTGGGCAGTTGTTGCACAATGATCACTGAAACGAAGTCATTGATGAGCATTTAATACAGAGAACAATTTATTGAACGAGACGGTTACGTAACATACAATTTAATGTATAATGATATTTAGTATCGTTCATGTTCGTATCAACTACTTGTAAACAATATCTCGTGGGGCTATGCCTAAGTGGTAACCGAGTTGGTTAACACATTGCAAAGTTAAGCAATCCCAGCCAGGTCAGTCTATGAATGGGTAACCATTCTTAACACATTGATACCCGTCCGTACCTCGGAGAACACGTAAGTCTTTGGTCCCGGTTGCCATACGAAATATTCGAACATCTGTGGCAATCGTGCTGGTAGCTGGAGCTTTAAAAAGTCCTTCTACAGAACTTCGGCCTAATACTTGGGTTGTGGAGGTCTGAACTGTCTTAAAATAGTTTTCTTCTCATCCGCTAGAGGGAAAAGGTTTTATTGGAATAAGAAATGTTTTTAAAAATACTGTAGATAGTCAGATTTCCTTTTTTTAAGGTTAAAAGTTGAAAGTGGTAATGGACTGTATTCATCAGGACAAGCTAGAAAAGTGCATCGCCCAATCGGTCGACTGGCAGAGAAGGCCTTAGGAATTAAGTTCGCCGACGTATATATTTGTGCATGAAGTCATAAATAAATAAATAAAAAGTGTGGAAATTCAACAGAGTGGTACCCAAGGAATGGGGGTGAGATTAAGAGCAAGAGCAAAAAAAGGATGGAAGGATGATCTGCCTAAAGCGTCGAAAAGCTTTTGGTCTTTTTAGAAACAAATGAACGCAGCTAGAGAAACTTTCTTTCTGCAGGCAACCGGCTGATTTAGATTATAATTAACTAGGATTTAATGTTAGCTGTTCTGAATCTAAAAATAGATACTTAGAATGATGACAGTAGGAAAGGTGATTTAACAACAAATAAATTACTCTACTGACTACGCAATAAAACCCATATAGCCGTTTTAACTTTAGCGTGGGTTGAATGAGGCACTAGATCTTCTTTTGTTCTAAAAGGGGTACTGTACATATCAAGATAGACATGTCAGTGGTTATTTCTTAGGAGAGATACACTACATTGTAAGCGCGCAAGACTCATCTCAGTGACACCAGCTGGGGACCACCCTGACAGGATAATGAGATACGCCAAAAAAAAACTTTACGATCAATAAATTGTGCTAGAGATCGTCGGGCTATAGATTTTCGACCGTTTTTAATGTCTTCTTTTATTTCATCGACCAGTACAAGTTGAACTGCCATGTTGTGGACTTTTTTGCACAATGTCAGGTTAATAACAATAAATTGTATAATTAGAAACTTCCATAGCAAATTTACAAAGATCTCTTTCTGCATTTCTTCTTCATATAAAATTTTAGGTATTCCAAATTTCACATTCCTGTCTGCGCGCGTTTTTTTTTTTTTTTTTAAAAAGACAACGCCCGCATTAGGAATAAATCCTGTGTCGCGGGGGACTTTACAAACATACATGAAACGGACACAAAGGACACCCAGACTCAGAACAACAATTTGTGGATCACACAAATATTACACAAAATATAATTTGCATAAAAAAATGCATAAAAATATATCGTCACGTATTAAAATATATTTATTTATATGCATATGGAGAAAAAATGTCGCTATCCCATTATAAACGATAACGTCAAGTCAATTTTAACGTTAATTAGAAAAGTAATTTAAAAACAAAAGTATTATAATCTTCAATTTACTTATGTATGTTACACAAGAAAATTATGATTTGTTAAATGGTCCTACCTATCGACTATGATGACAGGAGCCCAGTACCACATTAAAAACACTAACTTCTTAGTATTGCAAGCTAAAGATGAAACGATAGCCTTCAGTCAATTCTACCATAGATTAGTGCCCACAATGCTGACTATAACTATCCAAGGACTGTACACAAAATTATCATATAGGAGTATTAGTTCCATGATAAAGATAAAGAAATGGGTTTAATTGTTTCTAAGATACTATTGCTTCTAAAACAAGTATTACAGAAACAGCAACGAACTATAGTTGTTGATGAGAAAAAAAAACTATGGTTAACGTTTATAAATTACCGAATCAAAAGTGAACTTTTTGTCTAATTTTCAGTTTTATAAAAACGGAAAGTGAAATTAAAGCTATTGTACTCGTATATATCGACATTATAGTCATGTAAAATTCAGATCCGTTACGTTAGCTCAGCTCGACGCTAACGTACACAAAAAAATAATTTCAAACAAGCAACAGACAGCATTGAAATATACCAAACGTTACCACTACTACAATCTTTAAAATAATTCGAAACGTCTCGAAACCTCTGGCGTGGCCGATGTGAACTTCACATAACACAGATCCTCGTAGATTTCTTCGACACGATCTTCGCATGTTGCACTCGGGATCGTGAATTGGACCCATGGGACTTCATGTGAAGTAGCGGGATGAGCTGGGCTAATTTCCATGTCGCTGCTGTATGGCGGCGGCTCGAGCGTGGCACACGCGCTACTACAACCGCTAGCGTTAAACATGCGAATTTACGATTCGTAGTACGGGCTTTGTTTACGTTAATATTTAAATTAGAGTAAGTACTTACACAGACTGCAGGTCTTTGTAAATATCCTCTTCGGATTGTGTTCGGTGCGCTGAGAACGGTCTGAAATAAAATTAGTTTGTTACTTTCTCTTAAAAATATATAACTACATACATACCCTCACGTCTATATAAACAAAGGGTAGACAGAAGTGTTTTAAACACGTGTTTTAATAATTTTAGTATTTTAGTAATTTTAGTATTTTTACGCTAGTAACGTTGCTGCCTATGGGCAAGCCTATTGCATTTGACCAAGCGCTTTGGAATTTGGAAAATCCGAAGCACAATAAAAGAAAAAAATATAAAAAGGGAAAGCGGATGATAGATCAGAGATTCCCAAAGTGGTCGATGACGACACCTTGGGGTCGAAATCAATTTACCAGGGGTCGACATAAAGGGAGACGGGGGTCGACGAGGTCTAAAAATCGACCCCTATTAATTAACATAAGTACTTATTTGAATGTATCAAGATACTGTTATTAGTTGTGTTACATATACAAACTTGTTGTAGGAATGACTAATATTTTAGTAGTAAGTCTCATTGTTGTACTTTTAAAAACTCGAACAAGTTTTGGCTATGGGGTCTGAGGTATCTGTTTATTTTAGAAAAGGGGTCTCCTACTAAAAATTGTTGGGGCACCCCTGCAATAGATAAAGCAAGACAGAGTTGCATACTTGTGACTCGAACTGACAGTTGCCGGAAAGTGCGATATCTTTAACTGTTATCTAATTTAAAAAAATATTATAATTCAGATGTGAATAATACTGATCTGTCTGAGTGACGTAATCTGCACGCAATTTTCAGGATGTTTATCATACATGTAATAAACAATTCTAAAAGGCCGATACTTGTGTTAAAAGCGAACCATGGAACACTCAGGCTGTGTAAAATTGTATAGATTATAAGAATTTATTTTCTACTGAACTGGAAATGAATGTTATTGAGCTTTCAAATAACACCGATAAATCATAAAAAGAAAACAATAAAATCGTGATGCTAGAACTAAAACTTTTAGTTTCTTTAGACGTCGATTCGAAGATTTATCCAGCGTATATCATATGTTAAAAAATTGTAAAACTCATAAATGACAAAGAATGTCAATTAATTAAAAGGATGATTTTTGTATTATTAGAATTCTAATAATCTCAATTATACTTAATTATAATTATACTCAGAATTCTAGTAATCTTCATTGATTGCGAAAATATACCAAAATATATCAAAATTCGTACTGAAGACCAATTATTTGTCAACTTCGACTTGCGACTTCTATTGATGCAAAGGATAAGTCCTTTGCCTCATCTTTTCATTTTTATTCGTTCATTTTAGGGTAAAGAGGCGGCAGAAGAATACATTCTAAACAGAGCTCGAAGCTACTCAAGGGTATAATCAAACTCGCAAAAGAGAGAAAAACAAAAAATTCGTCAAACTATTAATAACGTATTTATGTTTTTACCTTTCTTTCTCATTCTATTATGCGTTTACTAGCAACTCGACCCGCCTTCACACGGGTGCAATGTAGATACTAATGTGGTGTCAGTGTCGAGTAATTAACCATATTATTTTTATGATTAGACTACAATACAGGATCTTTATACATAATACGTACGGCCCGACGAGGGCCCCTTCTCCCCGTAGTTTAAATTTCTCTTATCTTATCTTATATTCATTGCAATGAAATGCTGTAAATGATCTACACTCGGTTCCAAAAATTACGGGTCAGTCACAAAAATTGAAATACCTCTAGAACTGTAAAAGTTAGATCAATGAAATAAAAAACAGAATAAAGACTTTTTAGTTGCGCTTCTAATAGCATATTATTTAAACTGGTTGATGAAAAAAACTTAATTAGAAAAACAATATTTTAAAAAATGACCATTTTTAAAAACAAAATTTTTGTTTCATTTCATTATAGATGAAATTCTATTCTGGTGGAGGAATGGGAAGGTATTCCTCAGCACCGGCTCCGAAATTTGGTGTACAGCATGCCTAATCGCCTGGAAGCTGTCAGAAGAGCTCGTGGAGGCAATACAAAGTATTAAATGAAGAAAGTGATGAAAAACAGCAAAAAAACAATCATAAAAAAATGTAATCCTAAGAAAAATATAACTACTTTAGTTTTTTTTTTAATTTAGAGATAAGTTAAGAGTTAGAGAGTTTAGATTTAAGTTTTACTTTATTTTTTATCTGTATAATTAAATTCACAATTGAACAATCTTCGTTTCATTAGGATGGCATACGTAGTTCGGGAGATATTCGGGTTTATGTGACTGACCCGTTATTTTTGGAACCGAGTTTACAATCAATGCACAATGCACATTATATGGGATAAGGAATCATTTTGTATTGTTTAAAATGGCTTCGTAAACATTCCATCTTGTTTGTTGTAAAAGATAAAATGGTTACTGTGGGTTATCCTCATGAGAAAGACGTATACCATCGCGGACTATTTTGTAAATCTTTTTAGTTATTCAAATCCGTGGTACATTTTTTATGACATTACATTACAAGTCTGTAAAGGAGAATGCCCATTTCAGTATAAAAGAGCTTCTACATCTAACACTACCTCTGACCTAGAGCTTTATATAACACTACCCTACCTACTTAGTGGTAATACAACTTTTTAGTACCTGTGGAAAGTAAGCACGCGATAGAATAACACACAAACAAACTGACATTTGCATACTAATCAATTTTAACAATACGAAAATGGGTTTGTTTAAACGTCTGAACTGCAGCCTATTTCACTTAATCGGAGGCCTAACTCCTTCCCTACTCCCTCGGCTATTTCTTGGAATCATAAGCCAGCAAAGCACTTGCGTCTCTAGAGTTGGAGGAATTCGAGAAGATTTGTGTTACATATAAAAAGTTGCTTTTAATCATCATCATCAATAACAGCCTTTACTAGTCCACTGCTGGACATAGGTCTCTCCTTAGAAAGGAGGTTTTGGCCTACTATACCACGCTGGCCAGACGAGTTCGTATTGAGTTTGTTTCAAGTTTTCTTTCTCTTTGCAGTGCTGTTGTCCTGCGTAGTTTACTCCCTTAATCGGCTTTTACGTCACTCACGGGATGAATAGGGGTGGTGCCACTCCGTACTTAATCCGTCACCACACGGATTCATCAAACGGCTTTTAATCAAATGTGCAATTTGCCGGATCTTCGATTATCTGACTGCTTTACGACTAACATTAGTTTATCGAGAATCGATAGAATATCAGGATATGTTTTATTTTACAACCTATTTAGGGTTGAATCTTTCTGACGTGTCTGAACCTTCGATACAATTTATTGGACTTCAACGCTAGACATAAATTTAATAGTTAGACAGCAGTTTCTCCCGCGTTAAATTGTAATGGTTTCTACCGCGGTCCCATGGGTCATATGTGTTATATGTTAGCCTATAAATTGCCTTAGCCAAAAGAGCAACCTTACATTGTAATTTCCTTTTTTATCTTATACAATAAAACTGTAACTAAATTTGACTGCACAGGTGGCGTAGTGGTTTAAGCGGTCACTTCTCCGCTTCCCACTGTACTGGGTGTTGTGGGTTCAAAAAAATAGGTTTTTAATAAATTCGATAAATAATATAGATAAATAATATAAGTATACAAAGATATTTTATAACTTGACCTTTGTACGCGGCGACGCTCGCATATATATAAGTAATTTCGTAAGTCGACGGGCTTGTTGATCTAGTGGTTGGTGATCCTGACTGCTAATTCAGAGGTCGTGGGTTCGATTCCTACCCAGGACAAATAACTGTTTAACGAGCACAATGATTTTATGTATCTGGATGTAATTGATCTATATATTACATAAATGTATTTAGAAATATATAAGTATGTTTATCAGCAGTCTGGTTACCATAGTACAGGCTCTGCTTAGAAGGTCATGCGTCATGAGTAAGAAAAACACATCCCATTTAAAAAATTTAAATGAAAGATGCCTGCCCTATATCCCTCGCAAGTGTATTAAAAATTCATGATGGACGGATGAACGGTACCTCAGCACTTTACACACGAACAAAGAAACATTTATGTTTACTAGACCCCATTACATGTATAAAGCTATACTTTATAAATGTAGAAGTGTTTACATATTTTTGGACTTTTTTGCACGTGTTACTTAAAAATGTTTACTTTGTGCCCTTCTTTTACATTTAAACTGTATCTGTAGTGTCAATATATATAATAAATGAAGAATACCGATATAATAAAAACATTCGCCTGTAATAATACAACGTTGTGTTTAATTTTCATTGAAAATCGGTAAAGAACTTAAGGAGAACTTTAGATTTTATATGTGTATATATATATTATTATAAATTAGATTAGTGGTTTCTAGATTCAAGATTTATTCTGACACCAGTATGTGGAGGCAAGACATATTGCGCCTACCCAAAGTAATTGACGGCAGGAAGCCGATTTATCTTTCAAACACTGCTCGTTTTAAATTGAACCTAGTACCGCTAGATTTAAGATATCAATTTAAACATATAGTTATTAAGAGTGTATATAGAAGGAGATTTGATGGATCTGTTGATGATGGATATATACGAATAGTTTATCTATCTCCTCTCTTTAACTAAAGATTTAGCTTTGATGTGTGATTGTGATCATTATCTATGGTATAGGGGCAAACGAGGAGACTGATCACCTGATAGTAAGTAACTACGGACACCCGTGGACAGCTCCAGTGAGGTCTTCACAACGTTCCGCAGGGGATGTGCAGAGGCTGGATCGGGATGATTAGCCTCCTGCCAGCGACTTCGTTCGCTACCAATAAACAGAGGTGGACTTCTACAACTCAAGTCACAAGTGCTATGCATCCAGTTGAGTCCCCTACCCCCTCATCAGAGACAGAGAAAAATGGGTTTTAGGCTCCGGTTGAAAGAGTTTAAACTTCCAACATATTCAGAGCCGATCACGTTTTATCAATAGCGAATATTAAAACCATGTTATTTCGTAATGATTATTTGTTTATTGGATGTATTGGGACAGATTTAAAGTAAGGGTTTGGACAAATCGTTATTGGTACTTTCTGTGAGGAAATTTGCAACAGCATTAGGGATGCCTGCTCTAATACGAAGGACTGAAAATATAGAAGAGTTAAAACTTGATGCGAAGTACGACTCTCTTTACTATCCACTATGGTTACTAAGGGATTCACATCATCATATCAACAGCCTTTAATAGTCCACTGCTGGACATAGGCCTCTCCTTAGAAAGGAGGTTTTGGCCTACTATACCGCGCGGGCCAGACGGGTTAGTATAGGGTTTGTATCAAGTTTTCCTTCTTTTTGCAGTGCTGGTGTCCTGCGTTGTTTTGCGTACTTAGTCGCCTCTTACGACACCCACGGGATGAATTGGGGTAGTGACATTCTGTATTCTTAATCCGTTACGGATGACTAAGGGATTCAATTTCAATAAATACAGACAAGCTCTGTGAAATGTATCATTGTGATATATTCGAGGATAGGACTTGTTAAACATTTTTATTTATATTATTTAAATCACACGAAAAACTGAACCAGTACTTATAGACGTGCTTAATGTTCACCAAAATATTAAACACTAAATAATTAACAAAAATATTACGTAAGCTTTTAAAGTCCTACAGCTAAACTAAATTAAAAGAATACCGCTATTTGTATCTATGGTCATAAAAAGTCTTTTAAAGCGTTTCATTTTCTATAAACAATTACCGTTGCTGCATACAGTACTGTACAGTTATGACGTAATGGTTTATAGCAGCATGTCCGTATTTGTCCGTTGTAGCCGTTATGTAACACATTTTCTATAGATGCTGACAAAATGTAAATCGAACATAATCCCTGTCTCTGTATAACCTTTACAATAAAATGACATAATTTCATTTGAAAAAGTATACACCGACTTCTACATAAATCGTAATAAACTGCACTATCCGTACCTTAATTTTCAAAAATAAGAGGTGGTATTTATTTTTCATTTTGAAACGCGACTAAACGGAGAGTATACCCTCCAGATAAAACGAAAGATTTTTCCAAATCGGTTGAAGCAAAAAATGATGAAGTTGTGAGGTAACAATCATACAAACGTATGGAGAACCTATTTTTTAAGTCCGTTAAAATAAAATAAAACTCGATAATACTGTTGACTTAAGGCAATGTTCATATGTTTGTCTTCTAAGGTTCCGAAGCCATTGATCAGATTGTGTTGAAACTTTGATGGTTCTAGAGATGCCCGCGAGGGTTCCTGCCCAAAAAAGACCATTTTTTTTTTATTTTGTCTTTATACTTTATGTGGCAGTGCAAGACGTGAATAGTACACTTATAACTGTATAAACCCTAAAAGTCCGATTGAAACATTTTTTTCAAATCCTATAAAATCTCGCTAAAACTTGATGAGGATGCCTTAAGAAACTTGTTCGATGTGCTACTTACTTGATGTTCTTAGTGAGAGCTTTAGGACATTGGCTGAGTTTGGCCAGCGTGCAGAGTACACGATGGAAGTTGGACAGGTCGAAGAGCATGGATGGGTCGAACAAGTCCGTCTCTCGTAGTTCGAACACCTCGTGACATGTCCGCAGGAACACTTTGATGTTGCGCATGCACAGAAACTGGGAACAAAAAAAAGCAAACGTTATTTTTTAAATGGCTTAATTAAATATTACAAACACTAAACTAATAGCCTTTTCTTTAAGATATAACAGTCATAAGAATATAATAGAAATATGTAGGTTTTAGCAAGTTAGTGCGAGAATGGTGTTTCCAGTGATTGCCTTCAGTGGGTCCTCGCGACGTTGATACTAAGTGTCCCTACTATAGTCCAACTATTTGTCTTTACTTATGTTCCATCTGCTACACTAAGTAAGAATATTTTGATACTCTTTTCAACTAATACCGGTAGTCAGGTACGTCAGGTATTTCCGGCAATGATTTTGTCCCTTATTTCCGATTTTTTTATTTCGAAAGTCTGATATTGAAAATAGCTGGTACCTAGTCATTTTAGTAAGATACGTACAAAATCACAAGCGGTCTTGTAACAATTGTAAATCATATTTGAATAAAAAGAGATGCAATGGAAAATAACTATAAAACATATTGCGTCAAAATATTTCTCGCGGATTGAATGTTGATATGGCCGCAGAATCTTCCTTAAAATCAAATTTTCTGGCATTCCACAATTCAGGAATGGTGTTAAAGTGACCCGGTCTATGAAATAAATGAGAAAAGATGGCCATCTTTAATAATAATTACGTACGTATGTCTCACACATTCATTACTAAAATACTAGAAAAATTAAAAGGTAATTTTTATTTGAATAAGATAAAACATTGTAGTCCCGTATTTTTAATATTTTAAGAAATTGTCTAAAAATCTAAATTAAGCCTAGTAAGTAAGCTTTCTAAGACTTTGTATTAAATTCGACATCTGTGTCGCTTAATATCAGGAAAATCACATTTGGCTTTGATTATTTTGCCGGAATAGTGTTATTGGGTTTTTTAGTCGTTTGCTATGAGTATATATTGTTTAAGAGCCACTAGCCGTTAGTCCGGCGCAAATGTCTCCCCGGGCGTGTCAGATTGCCCGCCGATCGGATTATAGGAACGAGAAATAGGGGCAGCTCATACATACACACGTATAGTATGTTTCAGTACATAGTGCACTACTAAAAATTGTTTAAGTGTATATCGGTATTTAATTTAAATTTTGCATTAATTTATTTTTGAGACACTTTAGCAAAACTATGCAGATAAATTTTAAAACTACTTAAAGATACACAGAAACCAATCGCCATGCTGTCTGACCATAAAGTTTGATGGTTGATAGTCACTGATATTCTGTATATTATTAAGTATGAGTCTTTTCCCGCGGCTTCGCCCATATGTATGTCGGTTATTGTCCGTGTGGTGACGGATTAAGAATACGGAGTGTCACCCCCCCTGTTCATCCCGTAGGTGTCGTAAGATGCTCCCCATTACAAACCCGTCTGGCCAGCGTGGTATAGTAGGCCAAAACCTCCTTTTTAAGGAGAGGGGTATGTCCAGCAGTTGACTGTTAAAGGCTGTTGACGATTATGACGGTTATCGCGGTAAAAAGTAGCCAATGTTACTGGCCGATAATGAGGCTTTCCATTGGTGTACGAATTTTTAAAATCGGTAAATCGTCAAAGCGTAAGAAACAAAAAACTAACTTTCACATTAATAATATAGGTATGGATATAACTTTTAATACCTTTAAGTACATATTAAATGGGAATTATTTACTATACTTATAGTAAGACCACAATATACTATTCTGCTTATACCATATAACGACTTTACTATATTATCATATATAAAATTCTCTTCTGTCACGGTGTGCGTGGTTGAACTCCTCCGAAACGGCTCGACCGATTTTCGTGAAATTTTTCGTGCATATCGGGTAGGTTGGAATCGGCCAACATCTATTTTTCATGCCCCTAAATGATAAGGGTGACCCACCCCTGAATTTTTTGACAATCATTTTAATTTTATTATGATTTAGCATTGAAAAATACATCCAACAATAATGTATATGGCAAAACAACGTTTGCCGGGTTAGCTAGTAACTGTAAAAATATTTTCTGGTTATTATTGTATTAAGCTATTTTTAGAACAAGGAAAATTCACAGAACACAACATAGGTGATTTATGAAGTGTTACATATCCATTAATCTACTTATAAGTACCCAAATATTTAATGTAAACATAAAATATTCATTATGGATGCCAAGTTTGTGTGTATACATCATTATATCAACTTTAATTCTTTTTTATTATCACCACAGAAGGTCTGCCTGATAGTAAGCAGTTAGTGTCTATAAATATTTACACATCAAACAGGGTAGATCTGATAAAGCACAAGTGCAGAAAGCAAACAAAAAACAGCACTATACTTATGGTTTCCACAGCTCTAATCAGAGTTTAATTCTTATAAGTTTTCTTTTTAAACCTTCTAACAAGATTTTACAGTCACTTGTAATCTAGTCAACTTCTTTAGCAGATGTATTTCAGGCTTATATATAATTGTGTGCAACCTCTTTTCTATGGCTTTACTGCAATCCGAGGTAGTAATTTTGTGATAGGTGTGGTTTATTTATTTTGGTAACTTTTAAAATATCAATTCCCTATTAGGTATACAATTACGTTTACGGGAATTAATAGTGCTCATGATAGGTATCGGAATAGTATATTGAAACTACTTATCGTTTAAACCAGGTGGCACTGATCATGATCACGGGCTGTTGCATTTTTTTTGTTCTTCGGACATCTGACACACAACAGCATTAAGTATCAAACTAAGCAGTTCTCTAAAATTTAAAGTGAAATCTAGAGTGACTGATAGAATAATTATTTAATTGCTTTTTGTAAATACATACATATACATAGTCCAAAACAAACTCAAGCAGTGCAGTGCACAACAGCGCAGCAATTGCATACATTACTATTGCACCAACAAGGCAGAGCGACTCTGTCTTTGCCAATATGTGTACTTGCTTATTACTAATGTTTTTTGACATCCCATATCGGATATTAAACATCATATGTAACTATGGTAAAGCTTGCTCATTTCCTTTAAATTGGCAACACACTATACATATTCCATAAGTGTCATCAACAGGTATTTACAACATTGTAGTAACAATTGTTAGCTACAATTTCACTTAATATATTAATCTGTACTTTAAAATTGTTTGTTAGTAAACAAGTTTCATGCCAAAGGTAAGGGCTAAATGAGTGAAATTTTACATTACATCTAGAGGATTGTCCCCCAATATGTTAATATAAACAAGCTCTGCTTAGTTTGGGACTAGATGGCGTTGTGTGTATGTTGTAAATTATTATTATTATTATTAAACTGGTATGTGTTAACAGTTTAAAAAACATGAACCGGATAATGTTTGCACAAGGTCATAGCACAAACCTAAGATTTGGCTATTTACAATACATACGTAAATAGAAGGAAAATGTATCCATAAGAATATCATGACTCAAAATGATTGGTTTGAATCCAAATTTATGCAAAACAGATTTACAGATCTTGTAAGATACTGTACAAAATTGTCTATTAAAAAATCTCATTAAAATAGTTGTGATGAAAAAGGATTTTTAATCACTATAATTAAAAGGTGTTTTTTTAGAAAAATCATAAATAATACAGGTCATTTTTTAAATTTTTGTTTAATAATTGGGTCATTTTATACCTGACTGCACCAGAAAGATATTTATTTTATTCTTATTCTGTCATTAGAATTTTAGTATTAGTATTTATTTAGTATTTTAGTATTTGAAAATTATATAAAATTAAATCACTTAAAAATGCTTTTAAAGCAAAAGGGTATTTTAATGTCTTTTAAACTGTATCCTAAACTTTTCAGTAATTTTTTTTTTTACGTTTGAAATGTTTCCTTTTTTAGTGTTTCACTCATAACATTTTTTTTTAATTCTTTCTCCTCTCTCATAAGATAAAATATAAAATATGTAGTTTTCCTTTTAATTATTATTCCAGAATATACTTCAACACATTCATATCAAAATCTAGTTTGATGAATTGAAATGCTAAGTATTCCTGTTCATTCACAGCAAGTTTTTGATGCAGATAACACGGGAACATATATTCAGTGTGTCTTGAATATATATCAATAGCAAGCTTCCATTCAACACTGCATGCATAATTAAACATCAACACATTATAGCTGTACATTTAAAGTTTAAAGGTTCTATTGAAATTTGACCAACTAATACTTATTTTATTCACTATCTTATTGAATGTTTTTTTTATACGAACCTTATGTGCGGCAATCACGAGTACTTTTTAAAAATATGTTCACCTTGTATCAAATTTTAATACACAAATGAACGACCTAGGAATTAGTTACACATTACACGTGTGCCCCACTATTATGGTCAAAATAGAATAGTTTTCTAGTAATTAGAGCGAAGGCCGTGGAGGCTGGAGCCAAATTACCTGTGCCATCTGCGGTCGCTGGTTAACATCCTTCATGTCGATACAGCTGGGGTGTAGCACATTCAAGAGATTGCACAGAAGCACTCCATCACGCAAGGTGTATGCCAGATCATGAATTGAACTGTTTTCCCAATTTGCCTTATGGTCGGGACGTAGCAAGCCACATCTCGTCAGCCAAGACGCGCACTCGTGCCATAGATCTTCGCCTCCAGAAGCCATGATTTACACAAACGTTTTAGTGCACATCGATAGTATCGGTACCGAACACTGCTTTTTAATAATCAACAGGCCATCATTAAACGAGGGTTAATTGATAATTGACATACAAATTGATACAACAAACACAGAGCGAACCAAGCGAGAGCAAGAGTTTTTGACAACTGTTTTTCAATGTTGCTGTGCCGCAAGATCTAGAAAATTAAAACGAAATAGATGTGTAGCCAATAAAGAAAATTTTAAAAATAGGTAAGTAATTATCATCAACAAAATTAATTAGAAAAAATATTTAGTTTTCTAGACAAATAGTAAGCGATGAAATTTCATTTATTTAAATAATAATACTGTTCATAAAAGTAATTTGCAGTCATATAATTTTTAAAACAATAAATTTAAAAAGTGGGTTGACTAGGCTGCTGTCAAAATGTAAGCTGTCGATGTAATTGTAATATTCCCACTGGCAACATTGTGTTAGTAGGTGAAGTGACGCGAGGGCACGTCGAACGAAAGATTTTCCATGAAATTCTTATTTTAGTGTTTAATCGTGTGAATTTTGTGTTATTTTGAAGTGAAAGGTAAGACTTATAGTTTATACAATAATGTACAACGTTACAATTCAATAATTATGTTCCAATATTTTAAATCTTATCTATGACACACCCAGGTATCGTTGAATTCCTTTACTAATGTCCAACTTTCCGAAAGAAATCAGAGTTATTAGTAGGGGATAATCAAAATGGAAACCTATGTCCATGCCTATTAGTATCATCGTAGGTCCTAGTATTTCCTGCGGAAGTCTAAAATTGACTCCAGTCGTTATCCTTATTAGGTTTATTTTGGAGCATTACGTCATTGTACGTAAAGAGGGAAGTATGTGGGGTCGATATAGGTAGATCTACCGGCGGCAGTTTTTAAGTGTTGGCGATGCGTATCGAGCGGTACCGGGCGGCAGACCGATGGCATAGTATCTAGACGAGCAGTTCTTCGCCGCGTCGCCTAAGCTTTCTATATCTGTGCCTAGAATACTTGCTTATAGTGTTGTGTCCACTGCAGTACAAATTGATTTTTCATCACCGATCTGCGTTTTTCAAAGGTAAATAAGTGATTCACATACAAAAAAGTAAGTTGGACATCTGTCATAAACACATGATTTTAGTGTTGGTTTTCTTATAAGAATGTTTTAGACTTGTCAAATTAAACCTAGTACTGTCTACTAACGAATCATATATAAAATCTTAATTAATTAGTCATTTGGCTCTGCTAGTTGGCCCCACCCATGAGTTGACACATATATGACTATGAGTATATTTGCTCTGTCCTAGATCAGATTGCATTGGTATTGATTACTTGAAGGGCACTGTGTGTGCAGTGAACAGTGACAGCTATCTAGGCCACTGGACATTATAAGAACAGGTATTAGATAAATATTATCAAAGTTAAAAAGGTGTAGTGACTAAATTTTTTAAACATTTTGAAACTAATTTCATTTTGCACCTTGGCTTTTTTTTATGTATATTAAACAACAACTCTAGGTACAGTTTTTTAGTGAAATTATATAGAGATTTTATCTTTAAATCCTTAAATAGTTATAGATTATATACACTGACAAAATTACAAGAAAAACAGATTACTTAGGTACTTGTTAATTTGTGTGGGGTTCCACACCCATTTTAAAACAGTTCTAATAAGAAAATGTTTGATGCAATGCTTAGTGCAGAAGGTACTCATGCTTAGAAGAAATGAAATAATTTTAAAAATAAACTAGTAGTATTAACCATTCATGCTTCTTTTTCTAAATAGGCCTTACAAATTTAAATGTGTGTTTAATACCTTTTATATTGTGTAGTTAATTTTTGCTCAATTTTGTATGAATGTACATGAAATTTTATGTATATTAATGGTATTGTAGAAAACTGCAGTATTCTGGAGTACTTTTAAAAATACTTTAGGCTTCCTTTCCTATAATATTAGGTCTTTTCTCTTATTTTAAATTTTTCCTGTAAATATTATAATGAGAACTTGTATGTGTATGTAGAAATTAGTACAATTAGTTACTTAAGATTAAAACCTGATTGTTGCTTACTTTCTTATAGTTTAATAAACACATCTTTTATTTGACTTCTGATTGAGAATCGGCCTCCTACATCTCATTAAGAATTTTATATTTGACACAGATATCATAGTCCCTAAAGACTTTTGTTTAAACAATCTCTTCAATATCTCTGAAGCTGTAGTCCAGGGATTCCCATTGTGGTTGATATCGACCCCTTGGGGGCCAAATCGGTTCCCCAGGGGTTAACATAAACAAAACTGAAATTGGGGGTTGACAATGTCTAAAAATCATCCCCTATTAATTAACACTAGTTTTTATTGTAGTTGTGTTACATGTACCAAATTGTTATAAGACTAACAGATATGTCAATTTATTTTGTTAAATGATGAGAAAATGAAGTCAAGTTTACTCACTTAACCAACGGCAAAGTTTTTAAATTGGTAAGTATTTTATATGAATAGGAAAAAACTAGAAATAGGATTTTAAAGTAATTTGGCTACGGGGGTCTGAGTTATCAGTTCATTTTGGAAAAGGGGTCTCTTGCCGAAAATAGTTTGGGACCTGCTGTAGACCAATTTGGTTTCAACAGCCTCATTTTGAAAACTACAGCTTTGGTTCAACTTACATAATAGGGGTAAGACTAAAGACTTCTGAAGTAATATCCTTAGTACTAACTATAATTAATTTCTAGAATTTTAAAACAGGATCTCTATCATAACTAATCTTTTATCTCATATCAAAAGAGTTTACTTTAGCGTAAGTTGATAATAACATTCAGGTACTGATAAAAATGCTTGTTGAATGAAAGCAATGGCACCAAAGACACCATTAAAAAAGTTTGTAATACATTATAGATTCTTTGACTGAAATAAATAATGAAAACTTTTTTGATAAATTGCCTCGCTGCAAGTTCTTAATAAATAAGAAAAAAAGTTATCATCAACACAACACATAACACAGTGGTGAGTCACAAGGTCGTGTGATGTAACCACGCCTGGCTGCCGACGTATTGCAGATATCATGCAGTAATTCAACTTAAATTGCCTTTTTTATTCTCAACCATTTTCTGTCTGTAGTTACTAGTAAAAAGTTAAGAAGTCCTAATATTTTGGGAAGGATTTTCTAGATATTAGTAGTTTGGCTGTAATATATAAATATAAACCTCCTTTCTAAGGAGAGGCCTATGTCCAGCAGTGGACTATTAAAGGCTGTTGATGATGATGATGATGATGATATGTATATTGCACGGATGGTGTAGTGGTTAAAGCGGTCACCTCGAAAATTCCTACTGCACTAAGTGTTGTGGGACATAGGACATCACACTGTAGTCCACAAATTGTTGTTCTAAGTCTGGGTGTTCTTTGTGTCCATTTCAAGCATGTTTGTAAAATCGCCCCGCAACACAGAATTTATTCCTAGTGCGGGAGTTCTTTTAAAAAAAAGATAAAAAAAAGTTTAAATTCACTTAGTGTTGCATGCAACCATAGACTGTAGATGGTATGGAAGATTTAATGTTGTGTAAGCAGTTTTTATGATAACAATTCTATAATTAGATTTTGATGACATAGAGATATTGAGACAATAATACTCTATCATGTGCAAATGACATGTCTTGGTGATAAGAAACAAAACTATTGTTTCCAGGACACTGATAAATATATGGCTAAATATTTCAATGACAAATCAATTATAGGAGACCACTAAGCTGTTTAGATAGTACTGTAACTTTCATTAATTCCAGCATGATAATTAATCTTCTTATTCTTGATTAGCATGTGTTATTCATGTATGTTTATTGACAAATGAAATCAGTAGGACATTGCAGTGTCTATCTGTACTGCTGTTCTGATTCAGATGAAATTTAGTATTTAGTTTGATTCTTGATAAAGGTCTTAGACTACTTTTTATCGCGATAACAGAAATATACGCGGAAGCAGACAAAAGCTAGTTCATCAATAAGTAAGAGTACCAGTTTATAGTACACTTACATTATATACTGGTATCGCTGAGACCCAGTTTTGTTGGAAAGCAAAGTGAAGATAAGCAGGCCAGATATAAAAGGTGGACCCTCCAAAGGATGAAACTCGCCAGTAAGAAATGTTGGAAGGCAAAGAAAAAAATAGATTAATGACATCATAAAAACAGCAAGAAAAATCGAATGAACATTGCTTAAGATAAGAAGGAGCTGGAGAAGGGTTTCCCCCTTGGGGACCACTAATATAAGATTTCCTAACTTTAGTAATCACTGTAACTCAGTTCTATCTTCTTAGGGATTTAAAAATGCTTTTTTGCAAAATAACATTAAAGCAGGTAAAATACCTTTATATGAATGGAATTCTTATAAATGTAGTTACGTAGGTTGATAGCCTTGAACATGAACATACACAATGGTCTTCCACTTATAAGTGACCTCTTCCCAAAGTGTGATTGTATTTACTTAATTGGATTGGTCTGTCGCATGTATTATCATGTTGAAGTTACTCTTAGATTAGGTCACACAATCTATCGTTAATAGCCCTAAATATTATCATTATCCACATTATAGCGACGCGTTTACTTACTACAAATATAATTTATAAGAACGACTTTATTTTTAAAATTGTTTGAATCCTATTTACATAATCATTTAAGTTTTAATTGTGTGACGTCTTTGTTTATTATACCCATTACGGCCTACGATATGATGAGAACCTTTTTCTAAAAATATTCTAAATCACGCCATGTAACAAGGTGGCAAGCTCATAAATAAAAATACATTGTTTTTAAACTTTCACGATTATACATAGACATTCCAAACATGGAGTATTAAAAAAGGGAGTTCTACCTCGTAGTTATTATTGCCATTAGTTCCCGTTTAGCACATCTGAGGGCCAGCTCAAACTGAGAGCAGCGGAAAGGATTTTTTTAACACACTAGAAAATAAACTTTAAAACCATTGCAATAGAGTGCATACACATGGCCCGAAGCCGCACGTACATTTTTTGTCATGTTCAAACATGTATGTACTTCATAATAGCTTTAAAGTTGGAGGTTGGAGGTTTTCGAGTGTCTTGGAACAATAAACAGTATTCAACTTTTTAATGCAATTTAAGTTTTCTATTTAAAACATACATATGGGCTCAAATGCTAGATCATAAACGACCTATAACGAAACAAAAACAGCTTCAAGATAGGTTGCTTCATCTCATTTGCGACTTAACAATACGAGCTCACGTAAATAATGAGACAATATGATTCCTTATAGTACTAGGTTATTCGATCAAAAACCTGCTAAAACTTCTGACTACGAATATAAACCACTGACAAATTAATTAATATGTATTTTATCTTATGGTCATTAAACGAATAACAATTTGTTTCAAATAAATTCAAACTGGAAGTTCTGTCTGTTTTCCGCTTATGTTAGGTATGATGTCAAGCAACTTGACCTTCTAACGTAATAAATACAATGTTTGATGAGATCAGAGGGACGAATGACGCTTACGGTTATATTTATAGGGTTTACTTTCCTTTAATTTTGTCGGTAAATTACAGGACATAGGACAACTAATTCTTTCCTCCACCGCCTAATAAAAACTGTCCTCAATAACTGGGACATGTATAGAGTCTGAGTTTGATGACGTAAAAAGTATATGGGACGCTGACTGTAATTGACCCCTTTTTAGTTCGTGTTAAGATCGCGTGACTCACGTTAAATAACCGCCGGTCGTGTATGATTTTAAATTTACAAAAATAATTGAGTCATTATCAACATTTTTCTGCTCCATTCCCAATTAAGTCTAGCTATGCAACTTTCTATTCGGTTTTGGCTGGTTTCTTAAATGTCCAGCCGCTTTTCTGCTTCAAGGAAATAAACGTTTATAAACAGGACTAAGGAAGAAGGCAAATTGGGTGAAATAGAAAGCCACCCTCCCCCCCTTTCTAGAGTAACGGATACCACAATTCTGAGATGCGGACACGAAACCAATACTGCAATAACTTGAAGAAGCCGGGATTATGTACCTTTCTTTTCAACTTTTTTTCATTCATAGACAGTTTCGCTATATGATAACTCATAAAGGCATGTTTTAAAACAATAACGTGCACAAGGTAATCTAACATACCGTTGACAAGCGGAAATACCGCCGTAGCATACCATCGTGGGGGATCTAATTTAGTTTGTAAACCGGAAGTTCTCGTTTTTTGTTGCCCATTTCGTTAACTAAAAATAGATGGTTCCCCTCATCGCTCCTGTTCGTTATTAACAACTTGTATAATTTGTAGAATATCAGACCACTTCAAACATCCTATTCTGTAAGTTTTCTTAACTTACAATGGTTACTTTTGATTTAGACTCTAATTTAAAATAGCTGAAATCATGAAATAACTCCATTCCAAAACTGTGTCCTAGGGAAAAAAACTATAGTTATTTTTTTTACAGACAACTCCCGCACTAGGAATAAATCCTGTGTTGCGGAGGACTTTACAAACATACATGAAACGGACACAAAGGACACTCAGACTCAGAACAACAATTTGTGGATCACTCAAAGTGTTCCCCCATGTGGGGATCGAACCCACAACCGCTTAAACCACTACGCCATCCGTGCAGTCTGACTTTCCTCACAATTGTATTGTTGCTAAGAGTTTCGTCACGTAATAGGGTCGAAAATATTATGGGCCAGGTCTTTAAAGTGAACATTTCATGACTTTGTTAGAAGATTCTACACATTGGTGTACAGTGTAATACAGGAACTAGCAAAGCTTGTACTGACCATGATACACAATTTTAGACCTAATATAAGCCATATCATACGAGTATGTACAAATATTTATTTGAACCGCACCATTTAACAAAAAATTGTATTGTTACAGTTGAATTACAATAATGGAGCAAATACCGCCACCCAAAGAGGTGAAGATTCTCGAGACTGCTGAGGATATTCAAGAGCGTCGTGAACAGGTAAGGGTCAAAATTACAAGGCGTTGAAATCTGTAATAGATTCTGTTGTATATAAAGCTTATAATGTAACAATTTATTAAAATTGTGTTATATTTTATGTAAACAGATATCCATAGATCGTATTATTAATTAGTTTCAAGTACATTCTTAAAGTATGCAAAAGTGAGAGCTATTGTTTTTGTACAACGCGCAAGCAGGGTCACATCACACCAACAGCCTTTAACAGTTCACTGCTGGACATAGCCTCTCCTTAGAACGGAGGTTGTGGCCTACTATACCACGTTGGCCAGACGGATTGGTATAGGGTTTGTGTCAAGTTTTTCTTCTCTCTGCAGTGCTGTTATTCTACGTAGTTTTCCCTTAGTCTGCTCTTACGACACCCACGCGAGGAATAGGGGTGGTGCCACTCTGTATTCTTAATCCGTCACCACACAGACCTCTTCAAGCACGGTGCACGGTTTGAATCCTAACATCATGTTTGTCTCACACAGTAGAAACAAATAGATACTAATGATAATCTTGTATTTAAATGCCTGGATGGCAACAGTATATGTAGTACCTTGTAAGAAGAAAGCGAGGTCATACAATACACTTCAATTACACATGTCAAATTACCGTTACTTTCTATATTTCACATTTTTATGTTTGAACTATAATCGCTTGGCGTTAGGCATGACCAATCATGTTGCAACCTGATAGGTCACGGGTCGGGCTTGATCGTGCGTTACTATTTTCTTAACGCGAATGGACTATGCGAACCACTACAATGTCGATAGAACATACGTAAATAAATCGCCTGTGGCTGTAGTATTTCGATACCAATACAACTTTCAAAGAGTGTACTATCAACATAAGGACGGCATCCCACTTATGAGCGAGTACCGCCGCCCGACCCGTCTGCCCGTTTACCACCTATATATTGAAAAAAAAATGCAAAAATAGATGGTGTTGTGGGTGTTTATACATTCTCTTTTCAATGGGTAAGCACCGTTGAAGCAAAAGAATTCTCGATCTTACTCTAAACTTGGAATGCTGCAGTCTATATATTACTTAATTAAATGTTTGATAACACTTGTATTGGAAGTAGTATAGCCATGATAGGTGGTAAATAAATTACATCACGTAGGTCATTATCAACCACATTTAAGTTCAAAATTAATAATGTCATTAGGTATATCGGACCATGTAAACAAAGTTTTGTATATTTCGAATTTTTGTTTGTCGTAGTGCAAAGGTTGAAGTTCAAATTTTCAGACGTTTATATGTTTGTGTATGACTGATTCACACCTCTTTCCCCCTGCAGAATAAAACTTTTTACCTTCGCCAAAAATAACCAATCCTCGAAATACTTTATTACATGCATAAGACAGAACATTAAAAAGCGTTTTTTTTTTATTAAATAAGAAGTGAGTGAAGCTCACAGAAAAGCTCACGAAAAAAGATATTTGTTATTAATTTCATAACTCTCGTAGGTGCTGAACCGCTATGAAGACTTCAAACAGGAGGCTCGTGCCAAACGCGAGAAACTCGAGGACTCGCGGCGTTTCCAGTATTTCAAGCGCGACGCTGATGAGCTTGAGTCATGGATCCAGGAGAAACTCCAAGCTGCCAGCGACGAGAGCTACAAAGATCCCACCAATCTTCAGGTAAATTCGGCTCAGTTCTGTAATTTATATTCCAGATATCAATTAGAAGCCTCTAGAAATAAACTACATTGAGGGAAGTCTAATCATAGATTGTTTTAAGTAGACTTTTTTATACATAACTTAATCATTCAACTTTTTGTTTCCCATAGGCCAAAATCCAGAAACACCAAGCATTCGAAGCTGAAGTGGCCGCTCATTCTAACGCTATCGTAGTGCTGGACAACACCGGTTCCGAAATGATATCCGCCGGCCACTTCGCTTCCGAGACGATCCAGCGTCGATTGGCGGAGCTCCACCGTCTGTGGGAGCTGTTGCTGTCTCGCTTAGCTGAGAAGGGCATGAAGCTCCAGCAGGCGTTGGTCCTGGTGCAGTTCTTGAGACACTGCGATGAAGTCATGTTTTGGATTCACGACAAAGTATGTTTTAAATATGAACTTAATTTTTAGACTAAATTTTTTTTAAATGATAAGTAATATATAAATCTGACTTAAAAATATCAAATACAGTATATTAGCGAATTGCCAAATTAATATAGTTTATTTGAATTGCACCGATAAATAATAGGTTTTTATAATTATTCATTCGATCGCCTAACTCGAACCGAGTGACCGGTCAAATACACACGCATTTTTTAGGAGCAACTATTAGAAAAATTTAAATTTAATAAAATACTTGTGTTATAGGTACCTAAACGGCAATACGGTTTATAAAGTTATGTCAATAGAAATCATCAACAATTTTTATCCGTTTTTTTAAATAGGACCATAGATACTAAAAAGTATGTATATATTCGTGATATCAAGAAATGATTTAAAAGTTAGCTCAATCCTTTTTAGCCATATAATAATAGAGCACTTACGTCAGTTGCAATAAGTCTAATGGGAAGAGATGTTCGTGTGGGTGTAATCTACATTACCTTGTCTGTACCTGTATGGTTGAATCGCGCAAGTCATCCCAACGTTGTATAGTACAACTCATTTAACGGTGGAAAAAATGAGACCTTATTAACTTGTAATCATCTGAAAATGCAAACATTTTTAACTGCTGCCTAAACGATTAAACATTTTAAAAAGTTGACATTAACTACTAGAGTCTTAAAAAAAACTTGCAAACCAGCGATAATTTATTCTACTTTTATAATAAACCCTGAATATGTATGTTGTAATTTCGATAGGAATGATGAAAATGAAAAATATATAATAGTTATTCTATACTCGATACCTCAAGGAACTGCCACCCAAAATAATAATAATATACAACTTAATGTTAGACCTTAAACATGGTTGCCTTCGACCACTTTTACTTAACATACATTTTTGTTAATAGGAAACTTTCGTATGCGCTGATGAATTCGGCTCTGACCTGGAGCACGTAGAAGTGCTGCAGCGAAAGTTCGACGAGTTCCAAAAGGACATGGCGGCCCAGGAGTACAGGGTCACCGAGGTTAACCAGCTGGCCGAACGCTTGGTTCTCGAAGGTCATCCCGAAAGGGAGACTATTGTTAAGAGGAAAGATGTAAGTATTTATTAGTTGATTACCGTCTTACACGTCGTTAAATATTAATATTTTCTTATTAGTATTTATCTTTTATTTTTCTTGTAAAGAAATGAACTCGGGATTTCCTAATGTTGCAGTCAAAGTGTTATCTCTTCTAACTTCTCTAAAATTTAATAATAATAATTTCAAAAGGACTGCTTAACTTAACTTTGAACTGCCTACTTCCTTTTAACAACTTATTTGAATGTTCAGGAGTTGAACGAGGCATGGCAGCGACTCCGCCAGATGGCGCTCATGCGCCAGGAACGTCTGTTTGGAGCTCACGAGATTCAACGCTTCAACCGTGACGCTGACGAGACCATCGCTTGGATCTCGGAGAAGGACGTCGTTTTAGGATCTGATGACTATGGACGTGATTTGGCCACTGTCCAAACTCTGCAGGTATGTTTGTTTAGGAGGTTCTTCTTTTTGTGGTAGATAGATATATCCTTCAAAAGAGAAAATTGTTTTAATATATTTCTCATATCGCCACTTCTTTATTTCTTTTATTCTAGAGAAAAAAAGTTCTGGCTTTTCTTAAGATATTGAAATTGAAAGACGAAACATATCCCTAATTTCTTAGCTGCATTTTTTTTTATGTTTTGTTGTATCAATTTAGATCTTGTCAATTGTTTTATGTTTAGCGTAAACACGAGGGTGTAGAACGCGATTTGGCAGCTTTGGAAGACAAAGTGTCGACTTTGGACGGTGAGGCAGCTCGCCTGGCCGCCATACATGCCGACCACGCACCCGCCATCCATGGCAAGCGGGATGAGATCACTCACGCTTGGCAAAAGCTTGTGCAGAAGGCCAAAGTAAGTACACAGTATAAATGTATGCCTATTCCACTGTTTTGAGTATATCCATACAAAAAAAAAAACAACTGCTCATTTTCCAAATTGTTCTCGTCTGTATTTAACCATATCATACAAATATGTAGCAGAACAAACATTAAAGAATTACTTCTTCTTTTGTACTTTGGGGGGCTGTAAATTCATACCTTATGACGCACTGGTTTGTGCTGCTAATTCGTCGTTAGTATGGAATGAATGCATGAGCTTAGTACAGTAATTCGTTTTCTGCTTAGGAACGTCGATCAGAGCTGGAGTCATCGCACGCGCTACACCGCTTCCTGGCGGACTACCGCGACCTGATCTCGTGGGTGTCGGACATCCGCGCGCTCATCGCCGCCGACGACCTCGCCAAGGACGTCCCCGGCGCTGAAGCGCTGCTGGAGAAACATCAGGAACACAAGGTTTGTACGTTTGCACGACCTGATAATTAACCAAATTGTTATAATAATGTAATATATAACAATGCCCTGTAATGTTGCAGTTGAATACACTACCGCCGCGCCCAGTAGGTTATCAATACCAACATAACACTAATTCTGTTTACTCTTTAGGGTGAGATGGATGCTCGCGCTGACGTGATCCAAGCTTGCGGAGCAGCCGGTCACGCCTTAGTGTCGAGCGGGCACCGTGCCTCGGCCGAGGTGTCTGCTGCCCTCGAAAACTTGGAGAGAGACACGTCAGCTTTGCACCAGCTGTGGGACCAACGAAGAGTGCTGTACCTACAGTGCATGGATTTGCAGTTGTTCTATAGAGACACGGAACAGGCTGATGCTTGGATGCACAAGCAAGAGGTATGTACTCTAGTATTTGTTTTCAAATACTGAATACCTGCCAATAGTTACAAAAAAATATATGACAATCTTAATTGATGTAAACGTCTTATAAGACTTGGTAAATTAGATTCCATGGGTTGTCATTGCTTAATTTTTGTCAAGCCCACCATTAAAAATATATTTTTACTTAGAAATTAATATTCATTAACAGTCGAGCTTTTTGTTGTTTCAACTAGTCAAGTTATTATATCAAAATTTTTTTTTTAAAACGCAGGCATTCCTTGCTAATGAAGACGTTGGCGACTCTCTGGACTCAGTTGAAGCCCTACTGAAGAAGCACGAGGACTTTGAAAAGTCTCTAGTGGCTCAAGAAGAGAAGATTAAGGCACTAGATGAATTCGCCTCAAAGCTGATTGAGGGACAGCACTACGCTGCTGACGACGTTGCGCAGCGACGAGAGATGCTGTTGGAGAGAAGAGCCGCACTCTTGGACAAATCTCAGCAGAGGAGGGCTTTGCTGGAAGATGCTTATAAATACCAGCAATTCGAGAGGGATTGCGATGAGACAAAGGGTGAGTGTCTATAAAAAAATGATCTTATCAATCTGTCACCCTAGCTGTAATGAAACAATAAACAAGTTGCAGAAATCAAAAGACAGTTAAGCAATTGCCTTGATTTTTTTCTAACACAGATTTAATAATAATAGTTTAAAAAAACAGCAACTACATAAAATAATAAAAAATCCCGGAGTTAAAGTAAAGACTAATCAAAATTAAATTAGAGTGAGGGGATAGGGACCCACACAATATAAAAACTTTTTAAATTTTATCAAAATTGTTGGCCAGTAACAAAAAAAACTATTTTTTTTTTGCTTGTCGTTGTTCTCTAATGTTTGACTATCTAATGTTGTCTAATTTCGTTAGGCTGGATCAACGAAAAACTTAAGTTTGCAACTGATGACTCGTACCTGGACCCTACCAACTTGAACGGCAAGGTACAGAAGCACCAGAACTTCGAACAGGAGTTGCAGGCAAACAAGCCCCGCATTGATGAGATCACAATCACTGGCAGCAACCTTCTTGAACAAGAGCATTTTGCTAAGCGTGAGTATTATGGGTAATTTTACCTGCAATTTTTTTTCTGTTCAGTTAGCAGTACTCTAAAAATTGTCGTCCACTCTTATTAGAAGGTTTTTATTCATATTATCTATCATCATGTTAATATTATATTGAAGTGTACTCGTCGTAGTACGAGAAAACGAATCAGGAGCAGCGACAATATCGGTGAGCCAATCACTGGCCGACGTTATGTTTCAATTGCACCAAAGGGACCCAAAAATCGACTAGCTGTGTAGGTACTCCACATTGTACATATTGTACGACATGTACTGCAGTGGCGACATAGTGGATGATAGGTTAGAACATATTTTTATTATTTTCATGTTACCATGATTGATGTTGTCTAACTATTTGCATTTTTTGCAGCTCAAATCGAGTCCCGCGTGGGTGAGTTGGCCGGTCTGTGGGAGAAGCTGGCGCTAGCCTCGGAACTGAAGGGAAGCAAACTGCAGGAAGCCGCCGCGCAGCAGCAGTACAACCGCAGCGTGGAAGACATCGAGCTGTGGCTCTCTGAAGTCGAGGGACAACTGCTTAGCGAGGACTACGGGAAGGTTCGCTTATAACTTTTTTAAACAAGCATGTCCTCAAAGGGGATTTAATGCTTTTGTATTAACGAAAGCTTATATTATTTAATTTATGTGGACACTCATTAACATATTTTCTAATATGGTATATTATTATTAGGGAGTCTATACATATTATACGAGGCATTTTTCTATATTTGGTAATATACCACTATAAAAGAAATACAAACTAATGTATTTTTGGACTCAAATTAACAACTTTTTATGAAACCCACACTTAATTTTAAGTCTGAACACCAAAAAGATTTGTACTTAACTAATTATTTTTGGTTGACAAGATAATTTACAATATTTTTTCATTCCGTGCAGGATTTGACCAGCGTGCAGAATCTACAAAAGAAACATGCTCTATTAGAAGCTGATGTTAGCTCCCACGCTGAACGTATCGAAGCGATCCGTAACCAAGCTGAGCAATTCATCGAGAGGGGTCACTTCGACGCTGACAACATAAAGGCTAAGAGGGTGTGTAGAATGAAAATTTATAAATAAAGTAAATTCTAGAGCCCTTTGTTACACTAAATTCTGAATTATTAAAAAAATAAAAATAGGTACATAGTGATCTGTTTTCCATTTATTTACTCAATATTTTAACAATGTCATAGCTTAGCCATATTAAACTAAAAAAAAAAAAAAAAATTTACAAAACATATTATCGAATACAGTTCATAGCTTTTAAATCCAAGCTAAACATTGATAGATTTTTTTATATTTATTATTATATTATTATTATTATCTTTGTTTGTCTGTTGTACCTAGGATGCTTTAGTAGCTCGATACAGCGCTTTGGACAAGCCCATGGCGATTCGCAAGCGTCGTCTCTTAGACTCGCTGCAAGCTCAGCAACTGTTCCGTGACCTCGATGATGAAGCCGCCTGGATCCGGGAGAAGGAACCTATCATCGCGTCGACTAACAGAGGTTAGTTATACTGACGTGTCTCGCTCACTTCAGAATACTAGTATTCGCCTCGAGGTTGAAATGTATTTATACAAAGTGGATAGAACCTTATCACAAATTTTCTAATATATTTAGACTACGGTAAAGTAAAATATGATCAAAGTATACGTGTCGGTAATTGTTGTATGGGTGCAGGTCGCGACCTGATCGGCGTGCAGAACCTGATGAAGAAGCACCAGGCCGTGATGGGCGAGATGGCGCAGCACGAGGCGCGCGTGGACGCCGTGCGCGCTGCCGGCGCCGCGCTGCGCGACGCGGGCCACTTCGCCGCAGACGACATCGGCGCGCGCCTGCAGCAGCTGCACCAACAGTGGACGCAGCTGCAGGAGAAGGCGCTGCAGGTACCGCTCACCCTCACTTTAATATGTCGCACACCGTTACCGTTACACTAAATTCAACTTAGCCACAGACACGTACAAAAACACAGACACGCGTATACGAGCACACCGACTTGCCCTAACACTCACACGTGGCCATCATAATTTCAAAAATATTTTCATTTGAACTTACAAATGTAATTAATACACAATACACAGTCAACTACGCAGAATTATTGTAAACCGTTTTCTCGGCGTGCTTTAGATTATAGTAATTCAAGTTATTTCTATATTATAAAAAGTTCATAAACTACATTTTACAGAACATTTATAAAGTAGTCTTAAAACTGTTAATATGTTATTTGTATCAATATTTATAAAAAAAAACTTTACCATTCAATTACTAAACTTTAAAACTTGTACAGCGCAAACAAGACCTAGAAGACTCCTTACAAGCGCAGCAGTACTTCGCGGATGCCAACGAGGCTGAATCCTGGATGCGGGAGAAGGAACCCATGGCCAACACACAGGACTACGGCAAAGACGAGGACTCGTCCGAGGCTCTGCTGAAGAAACATGAAGCGTTGTTATCTGACCTTGAAGCCTTCGGCAACACCATCAAGTCTCTGAGGGAACAGGCTGATGCTTGTCGTGTAAGCATGAACCTTATTTGATCGTTTATTAGCACTTAGTTGGTACGTTGCGTCAGTGCCATCTAACGGAGATACACAGAACTGTGAAGTAACTGCTAATCCTGTATCGCGATATTAAGTTCTCACGCCGATTAGCATCAATGTAACTTACCAATATATACCGTTAGACAGCGGCCCGCCTGGGGTGATCATCCCTTCTGTTCGTAAGATACTGTCTTTAATGTTGGAGGGATATAAAACCCGTTTCTCCACAGTTCTAACAATATAAATTATTTCAACGTGTTTCTTTAACTATATAAAAAAATATGTAAACAATCTACAGGAATTATCATGATGTAGTTACATCTGTTTTATCTAATGTGGATATATTTTTAATACCGTTGTAAAAAATTAACATACTGATATCTCACAAACTTGATTGATTTGTAAATGTTTTACTCGAGAAAAAAAAAAAATTGTTGCATTTCACTAAGTGAGGGATTACCAAGGGCTCAAACCCCTCCCTCCTCTTAATTAGGCTCTCAAAGTCCAGCAACTCGCTTGTCACTCTTGCGTTGCAAGTGTCCACAAGCGGCAGTATTTTGTCTCCCGCTTTGCTAAGTAGAGAAGTGGATTTATTGTATTTCTTACTCCTCCAATTGCCTTCTGACTAATTTCGTTACGGGTTCCAAGACAGTTAAGTTTTTTCCTGAGACTTCGCCAGTGTCATGCTGCTGTTGGTCCTGGAGTACAGGAGTTAAAGTGGTGGGTACATGTGGGAGGGATCAGTCCCAACAAACAAAAGCGGCGGTAATCACTTACCATCTAGTGTCCCGTCTGCACGTTACCGTTTGCACTCTATACTATAAGAAGTAAAATAAGATATGTCGTGGTGCAGCAACAAGAGTCCCCGGTGGTGGACGTGTCGGGCAAGGAGTGCGTGGTGGCGCTGTACGACTACGCGGAGAAGTCACCGCGGGAGGTCTCCATGAAGCGCGGGGATGTGCTCACGCTACTCAACTCCAACAACAAGGTAATAATAATATATTTGATTTTAAGACAGTTAGAATCCATTTTGTTAATAACAATTTAATCCTTAATCTATGTTAGTATAATTAAAACCTCAACTTTACTTTAATATTTTTTTAACGGGGTACGCTTCGTGACCAATAAAGTTATATCGAAACAATGTATGACATAACTAATATTATTAAAAAAATATATTAAGAAAAAATAGAGGCATATGTAGGTATGCTAGTTAAGTAATAGTTTTAATATTAAATTATTCACATAACAAGGTCCAAAATTGACAATATAGAAATGGTAAATAACGTTACACTTTATCGTCCTTGTAATTTGTAATTAACACAGTAATGTTTATCGATTAGTGTCAACACGTATCGTTATCACATTATTTATCGAATTGAGTTACATACGCTGCAAGATATTCAAGAAAAAACACTGTAAATTTTAAAATTGGCTCATTTTTCAATTGAAGAGTATATTATGATGAAATTCTGTAACTGTAACATCGCAAAATTCGTGTTACGGTTGTATGAAAACTCATCATACTCTCGTTGATTTTCACCGAGTGAATGAGGTTACAAGAGTTTATTATGGTCGTTGCGATTGTTGAAGATTTCAGTAGGCCTAGTGTAAGTTTATTTCACATCAACTCGCTCTCGACAGCAAGCGCGTTTGGCGTTGTGATTGGTGGATATTTAAGTGCGGGCCAATCGCAGCGCCGAACGCGGTCACCGTGACGATCGAGTAGATGTGAAATAAACACGCACTTGGGCCTCTGAGCTCAAACATACCTCCCTCACCCCCGCTTCTGCCAATCACAGAGAGACCACATAGCGAAATTCTTTGCGTGGCCTATCATTTTTTATGTCTAAAACGCATTGTGGTAGGAAAGAAAAACCATGATGCGTAAAAATCTACTTCTAGTCCATTTTAATAAATGCATCTGAATATAAAATGTATTCAATTCAGTAAGAATTTTAATTAAACCAAAAAAAAACATGTGTCCTGTCGAATCTTCGGAACGGATACACCAATTTCCACAGGACTTAAATTCACAGATAGCTGATATTATATGAAGTAAATTAGGCTGCTTTTAAATTTTAAAACCGTTAAAACTATGAAATTAATATGTAAACTGTAATACATACACTACAAAACCAGTTACAATTAAATATATTGAAATGATTTTCCAAGTTATTTAAAATGTTTATCAGAACTGATTGATCACCAGGAACAACAATTTTTATGCATATGTAATACACTTATAATAGTCGATTGTTCTAGTATTTCTATAGTAAATGAAGGCCTTTGTACAGTTACTTAAATGCTTACAAAACCACAGGTACAATATTTTAAATGAAGTTTTATATTATTGATATAAGATTAGTGATAAAGATTCTATTAACAAACTGTTGTCATTTTTATTAAAACCAATGCATAAAACTCAAATTGTCCCATAGAACATGGGAAACGAGAAAAAAAAGCCTACATTTTAGGGAAGACATAGATTGGAAGAAAAATATGTAACACATCTTTTTCTAAATAAAACGAAAACCAATACAAAATAATATTAGTCGAGGATTCAAGACCTAAATGATAACGCGAAGTAACAGTACTAGATTCATAATTTCCAAACAATTGTTACTTTTAATAAATTAGATTTGAATTCCTTTTTTAATGTAACCGTTAATATTCAAATTGCGGTGTGAGTATATCACCGGTGTGTGCTACTTGTGTTATCTGGCTGAAACCGAACACGCTTACGTAACATTCGTTTAGCAACACGCGGCACATTATTACACTATGAACCGCATTATCGAACGAACGTCTCAACAGTGAATAATTGAATAATGTTCCGAACTTGAAATCATACTTACTGAATATTTTTTCATTCAAATTTAAACTTAAAAAAAATGTAATTTTAACAGCGGCCAGTATTAATTTATATTTTAAATGTGCTGTGGTATTAAATTTAGTGAATCTTTCTGTGATATATAAGTGATATTAGTTAAAATGATAGTGTTAAGTTGGTTGTGTGTGATAGTGATCGAGAATCTCTTTGTACACAATAAGAAGGATGATAAGCGGATAAAACACGTAAGTAACACTTCAGCGCTTTTATCTTAACGATATATAGAAGTGAATAATGAAATGTTGTAATAATTGTTTTTATTAACTTTAAACTTTTTAAACACGCGTAAAATATTGTTTGTTACAACTAGTTCTTATTAGGTTTTTTAAAGGTAAACATATTATAGAAATAGGCTCTTTCTTGAAGTCGTTTAAATAGTGTTTGTTTTTTATTTTTACATACATTCACGTCTAAACCTCGCAAGGGGCCTCTGCTCCTCCTACTCCTTTCGAGAGTTTTAAACACCATTATTTTGCCAACTGTAACTTTAGTCCCACTTATGTAATAGCAAGCTTATTTTTATCAACCGACTACTTAAGGGATAAGATGTAAAAGTGAAAAAAAGATAGCTACGAAAAGAAGACAATGTAGGATATCAACAGCCTTTAACAGTCCTCTGCTCGACATGGGCCTCTCCTTATTCAAGAGGTTATTGCTACGCTGGCCCGACGGGTTGGTGTCAGGTTTTCCTTCTCTTTGCTGTCCTGTGTAGTTTGCTTCCTTGGTTGGCTCTTACGACACCCACGAGATGAATAGGGGTGGTGACACTCCGTATTCTTAATCCGTCACCACACGGTCATGTAGGATATGAATATTGCGATATTGATATTGCCGCCAAACCCGAGTTGTCCTTACAAATTTATTATTTTTTATTTAAATGAAGAAGAAAGGAATTCTAAGGAGTTAGCAGGGGTAAAGGCAGAGGCAAAAAAGAAAGAATGAATTTTAAATGAAGATTTTTTTGAGACGGAGAATTCGAAGTAGCAAGGGTAATATCTAATCATCAACGAATTAAAGAGTAAAAGTCACAAGATCATAGAAGAGATGGTGAGGAAGGAATACTGACATTCTTGAAAATAACTAACAATCACTGCATGTAGTACAGCTAACGTCTCTCATATTTACAAATTTCTCAACAATCGACCACCTAGTTGTTGTTTTCTGTTTTAATACCTCTGCTATCATCATCATCATCAACAGCCTTTAATAGTCCACTGCTGGACATAGGCCTCTCCTTAGAAAGTAGGTTTTGGCCTACTATACCACGCTGGCCAGACGGGTTGGTATAGAGTTTGTGTCAAGTTTTCCTTCTCTCTGCAGTGCTGTTATCCTGCATAGTTTGCTCCCTTAGTCGCCTCTTACGACACCCACGGGATGAATAGGGGTGGTGACACTCTGTATTCTTACTCCGTCACCACACGGATTTTTCTTTTTGTTACTTAAATCCGCACCGTGTTATGCAATTAGTTCCGTCCTTTTGTATGCATTTCAATAGATATATTGTGTGAATGAGATATGGTGTAATGACCTTCAAGGATACAAGCATACAGACACAGTGAACAATTAAATGTAAATCATTTCTTCAGTTGTATAGGAATAAGAAAGATATTTCTTAAACAACTAAATGTTCAAACTGAATTATTGTTACCGCATATCTAACTAGTCATGAGTAGTGAGTGTTCAGTGTTGCCAATCCAATCTCTTCTACTGGGCACTACCGTCTTTTTTCATAACAAGATTTATATCATGTATGTGTGTGTGTGTGTGTGTTTCTATGTAACTTAGCAAGTACGTATGCATGTATGTTTGTCCCAATGTTTCTGTCCAACTTCTCAATTATTTTCTCTTTTTTTTAAATATTGATATCTGGTGCAGCTTGTCACATTTCTCCACTACCGTAAGGTAGACTGGGAGCAAATGCTTTTAACATTAAGTCCGCCATTGTAAAATTCTCATTTGTGCATAAAGAATTAAAATAAATAAATGTTTGTTAGACTGCTCGGCTTTACCAGTTCACTGGACAACAGAACTGACTGTGGCCGGTTGCTGCTCGAGGTGTTGCTTGCACTCTGCACTGTATAAGCAATACAACTTTCATTCAATTATCTTCCCTTAGTACCTATCATTATCCTTTAATATCTTTAAGTACCTGGTTGACGGCAAGCAGTAGGCTGGTTTACTATAAGATAAATGGGATCGATTTAGCTGCGTGCTTAATACGGCCCTGCCCACTCCTTTGGCAATACCGTCGTGAGAGTCTGTATGTATATCGTATGGCAATGTTGCCTCCTCAGTACGGTATGTCAGTTCTAGCAGATTTTGCCATTACCTTTAGTTTACAGTGGCAATCGAAAAAAATTGTCTCAACTAAAGGTTTTGCTTCCTTGGAACTACCACCACCACCACCACTTATTATGATTACAAACCCAATACTTTATCAATAACTTCTATTGCATAGCGTTGCTATATCTTAATATGACAAAAGGAAACGCCAATCATATGGGTTTACATGACCGGAAACTGTTCTACGAGCGTCTACAAAACAGAATTTAAATGTATACTAACAGTAAATATTAAACTGACTACGTATTGTCAGTACAAATATCCTATATTAACTTTTTGCATTTTTTAAACAGATGAAAACCTTAAAAACCTTAACCTTCATGATAAGAGCGTACGCCTTACTCAAAGGTTGGCAACGCGCTTGTGACTCCTGAATTGCAGGCATTCATGGGCGGCGGTAGTCGCTTTCCATCAGGTGACCCATCTGCTCGTTTGCCCCCTATTCCATAAAATAAAAAAAGGATGATCCTTCATCATCATCATCAGCCTATCGCAGTCCACTGCTGGACATAGGCCTCTCCCATTGCACGCCACTTAGATCGATTTTGGGCTTCTCGCATCCAGCTCCTGCCAGCCATCTTGCGCAAATCGTATTAGGAATTAAGTTTTAATTAGATCGAATTAGGATGATCCTAATTCGATCTAATTAAAACTTTGAAATTTATAAATTTGTTTAGTAACATACTATTGGATTACACAAACGAGATAACACAAGACTGAAAACAAAAACAAATATTTATGCCCCGCATCTAAAACAACCAACACACTGCACTGAACTCTGTTTGACTTTCAAGCAAATTTGATGAGAAATTAGGTCATCAGTAAGTTCATCTTAAAAATCTAATATGTTATAAAACAAGCTTTTATAATTGAATCTAATGTTAAGGTCGGTTACGCTGGCTACCTGACAAAACTTACCAATTACTGAAAGAAATATCTAAACCTAACATCTAATGTTATTTTAGAAAATCATGAAAAAACTTAGACTACGATATCGACAAATTGCATGCTTCCTTAATCTCTTGTTATATTACAAATTATAAACGTTCACAGACAAATCGTGACGGTCGATTTATTCCTTAATATATTGTCATTTATCTCCTATGTGTGTGGTATTCATTTGATCGAGGACAAATCAATAATGGCTGACATCTCTCGAGTAAATAAGGCGTGCAAACTTTTAAGGAACGTTATAGGGAATGTACATGTCATAATCATTCATGTCACGTCGACTGCTAGTTGAGTTCGCTAGGAGAGGGTTCCGTATCTTCTGATCTAAAGTAAAGAGTTCTTTTCACTCTCAATAATGTTTTTTACGGTCAAAGAAAAACTCACCCAAAACTGTAACCTACATCAAAATTACCAATGTTACCTTTCTGTAATTTAGTTCTTACAAACTGTGTTCTTGCTTCATATGATTTTATATTCTGTACCTATGTTATGTGATTTTCTTGTGTCCGAAAATCTTCTACGTTAAAGTTACCTGTATTTACATAGCATTTACATCTGCTTATCTATCGGTAAATAGTTCCTGACTTATTCATATTGACAGACATAGATACGTCATGTATTGTATTACATTTCTCGTCAACAGATTCGACAAACATGTAAAAAGATGTATTCCAAAATATACTAATCGTAATGTCGCTTAAGTAAACGGATCTTATCCTCATCGCATGTGTTGAGGAAATAGGTTTATGTAACTAGTATAAAAAGTTTATACAACACTTGTTATCACTATAAAAAGAAACACGCAAACAGAATAATACTTCTTTTATGTTGTACTTATGTAAATTTTTAAACTATTAATTACAACTAGAGGTCGCTTGGCGGGCTAGTTTGACCGTTTTGAGTGTCTTATTTTATTTATATAGCCAGTGTAACTTGACTGCCATTATATAGAATTTTATATCTAAATGTTAAAATAAATACTGGATTTTTACAGCTTTGTGTAGGCAGCAATTCACATGTTTTAACTTTTTTGTTTTGAACATTTTTTTCTCTCTATACTTCTTCATAAGCAGTTCTTTCTTAAGTAAGTGTGTGTTACTTTAAACAATACAAAGTGTACTGCAAGTAAGTTTGTTAAAATAAGGGCTTATGAAACTGCGTCAATGTCAAAATGGCACCTAGTGCGATAAAGTTAAGTAGTCTTAAGAAATCTCTAAAAAGTTCGCATTACAACATTTTTCACATTATCGGAGAATAAAATAAGATCTAGACAATGGACAGACATGTATTGTAATTAATTCAATATTACTCATCGAAACTGCGGACTGCGCAAAACCGGAATGGTTGGCGCTCCTAGGGGGAGTCGTTCGTTCAACTACTTCATTTTGAAACAGCTATCAGAACCTTTTCCTTACGTGTATCAAACGTATTTCTTTCTTTACTAAAACGGTCGCCATGTTTATCTGTTCCCGCAGATATTGCAATAAACCTATCAGCCAGTTTTTTCTGAATTTATTTTCATTTTTACTGTTTTCATTTATACGACGAATAAAAATAATGATAATGTATAATAATGAATAAAAATATTTATGCACACCTCTAACTTGCGTTGTTTTCATTGTGTCCTAAGGACTGGTGGAAGGTAGAAGTGAACGACCGCCAAGGTTTTGTCCCTGCTGCTTACGTGAAGAAGATTGAGCCTGGGCTTTCCTCATCGCAACAGAACCTTGCTGACTCCAGCTCGATTGTGGCCAGACAAAACCAGGTATGAACATAACATTTCTTGAAGTCTGCATTAGTTACTGAAGAAGTCATATGTTCTCCTTTTAATTTGTGTGTATTGTGATTGACTACAATGTAATATTTTAAGAGTAATGGAAAATGAAAAATTACTTTAAATAACATTATCGATTTGAAAGATCCTTTTAAACATTATCGATTACCATAAATAATCATCTTACGTTGTGTTTTGTTTAAAGATTGAAGCCCAATATGACAACTTGCTGGGGTTGGCTCGTGAACGACAAAACAAGCTCAACGAGACCGTCAAGGCGTACGTCCTCGTGCGTGAAGCGGCCGAGCTCGCCACATGGATCAAAGATAAGGTATATTATACTTTTAAAAACTACTGAACAAAACTGTTAGAGGAATAATTAAAAATGTTGTAAGCACAAGAATTTCTGCTTTTATACTTTTGTCAACTAATTAATCAGCTTTTTGTAGTTCTGTTTTGAACTTAGGCCCAATTTTTCTCATAGAACTGGATTCGAAACTATGCCTGCTAACCTGTTAATGTCCTCGGTCTTTCTGGCTGAAGGACATCCTCTTAAGTTTACTAGTAGTTTATTACGCATGCTAGTGACAAACCTGTCATGAAAGATAAAAAAAAATATTTCTTAAACACAATCTGTATTATTCTAACATAAACTTTTAAATCGCAGGAAATGCACGCCCAAGTGCAAGATGTCGGTGAAGATCTGGAGCAAGTGGAGGTGATGCAGAAGAAGTTCGACGACTTCCAGAACGACCTGCGCGCCAACGAAGTGAGGCTCGCAGAGATGAACGAGATCGCCGTACAACTCATGACCGTTGGACAGACGGAGGCTGCGCTCAAGATTAAAACACAAATGCAGGTTAGATTTTTGGCATCATTTTAAAGAACTAAGACTTCTTTACATGATGAGGTAAACAAAGTTTAATTTGCTTTCTTGTAATTTATCAGATTGTTTGGTATTTGTGGTTACTTTCCAGCTGTATATCGTAATGTTATATAGACTAACGTTTTTCTGTAAACACTCTTTTGTAGTTCGTTTAATTGAATTTTAAAACTATGATTAAAGTAAAATTGATTTTTGATTAAAGTATCATATAGTATATGTTTATTTAACTAAAATAAAGGTTTTTAATTGTACTTTGATTGACATTTTCTAATTTGATCTAAAACTTAAAAACTTCATATAGATACTTTCTATTGTTACTGACGTTGGATTTCCTGCCATTCATAACAATCATATACAACTTAAAAATAATCATTAGTGTCCGTAATCATTCTCACTTTAAAATTCGTTTCCAGGAACTGAACTCTAAGTGGACATCGCTCCAACAACTAACGGCGGAGCGCGCTGTCCAGCTGGGCTCCGCTCACGAAGTGCAGCGGTTCCACCGCGACGTGGACGAGACCAAAGACTGGATTGCGGAGAAGGAAGCCGCCCTGGCTACTGACGACCTCGGCAAGGACCTGCGATCCGTGCAGACCTTGCAACGTAAGTTCAGTTTTTATCTAAAGCACATAGCCCGCCTGTTTCGTATCAAGAGCCTTTAATTGCTACCTTCTACGAGTCTCTTGTCATTGAAGTCTCTAGTCTCTCTATGCCACTATCTTCAGTACGATAGAGGTGCTTGCCGAGTCTCAGAGATCCAGCAAAATTTGAAACTGTGTAACTGAACTGTCTTAACAAGTCTCCTGTCTTTTCTAGGTAAACACGAGGGTTTAGAACGCGACTTAGCCGCTCTCGGTGACAAGATCCGCCAGCTCGAAGACACGGCCAACCGCCTGATGACCACACACGGCGATTCTGCCGATGCCACGTACAGCAAGCAGCGAGAAATCAATGAGGCGTGGCAGCAGCTGCAGGCTAGAGCTAATGCTCGCAAGGAGAAGCTGCTGGACTCTTACGACTTGCAGAGGTAAAATTAAAAATACGTTTATATGCTGCATCTCATTCGGTGTGCTCAATTTTTGAGGGTAGTTTTATAGTTGACTCGTTATTGTTCTCTCATGAACATTGCTTAATTTCCTTTTGGAATTTACATAATTGAACGAGAATATCTAACGATTTCAATACGAATAGATCAGAAGTTTCGATGGATAATACAAGTAGTAGTTTATTTTAAAGTATAAATGATTTAGTAATCAAATCGTTTAATTATTTATACTATAAATATTGTTAGAATTAGTCTAGTGGCCATTTTGACAAACCTTTTAACTTGTTTGTCATATTTAGTTGTCATACTTATTTTGCAGTTAGATTGTCAAACTCTATATTAAATCGACCACAAATTCGGTGTCTTGACGCAATACGCATGTAAATTCTGATTTTATTCAGACAAGGGTTATTGAGATGACAGAAATCCACCTGTGAATTAATTTCAGTATTAACATTTATAAATATTAACCAATCGACACTATAATACATCTATGTGTGAGTAATAGCAATAGCCTTACCACATGTTTTTTGTCCAGGTTCTTGTCCGACTACCGCGATCTAATGGCCTGGATTAATTCCATGATGGCTTTAGTTAGCTCCGACGAGCTCGCCAATGACGTCACCGGCGCTGAAGCACTGCTCGAGAGACACCAGGTAAGATACACTACCAAAAAAAAAAAACTATAAATTATACCTCATTGTATATTATTAGAGTTGTTTATACCCCTAGATGACTAATGGTGTGACAGCATTATCCCTTTGCCTATAATAGTGTAGAAAAATATAGTATTTACAATGGTTGATGAACTGCATACCTCCTATTTGTAATCTTCATGCATACACTGTGATTCCGTGGCTGTGGGAGAGCCATGCTGCCTGAGTTACATCACAGCCTCACAGAAAACCGGTGTTAAGCAATTCTGTTGCTGCTTTTCATCGCGTGAGTGAGGTTACTGTAGAGCTAAACCCAGCTCCCCCTAAGGGGCCATCCATAAGTTACGTCACACGTTAAAGGTCTTCGAAATGTGACAATGGGTGGGAGAGGTCCCAGGTTTTTTAGACATCACATTTCAAAACGTAATACATCTGAATATTAAAATGAAATTGGAATTATATGTTTGATTTGATGTTGATTTTAAATTTAAATGGTAATAAATAAATTTTGGAACTGCTATTTTAATTTAATAAGTTTTAGATGTATAATTGCAAAGTATATGATTTCACATTAAGGGGCTTACAAATATGACCAGCTGTGACAAGGACGGTGTGACGTACTTTATGGATGGCACCTTAGTTTGTAAGAGAGCTGAAAGGACTGTAACGCACTTGACACTGAGTTGCATGTGTCCATCGGTAGTCTCTTACCATCAGGTGACACTACTCTTTTACCACCTAAACCACAAAGAATGCAACGAAAGTTTGTCAACATTGTAATATGTTATGTATTATATCCAAATTCCACCCCAATATTGGATCCAACATTGTGAGTTATAACGAAAGAATTGTGCCTGTATTTCTAGACCCAGCGTTTGGAGATAGACGCGCGGTACGGCATAATGCCGCAGGTCAGACGCATTGCACGCATGTGTGACCCTAGCCTAACATTTGTATTCTTGCTGATCGCGTCACTTGTATGAAGTGTTCAAGCCGCTATGAAAATAACTTCAAACTCGTGTATTTGTTTTACCTCTGATAGAAAGTAGACTGCCCTGGTGAAACTGTCCATACAATTTAAAGTTTTTATTGTGTAACAAAATCCACAGTTTTGCGCTCAATTCGTTATTAAAGCTCACTTCAGTGTAATCATGTTATGGTAGATTCACGAAAATGAAGATTCTTCTATTTGATTATTTTAATTAAAATACCGCGAGTTTTGTAATGTAAAGTAAATCGATATATTTTCATCGAGTTTTTCGAACTCAACAGGCAGGCTAACAATTACCACTTTTTTTACCGCAGTATATATATTGTAAATGTAAATGTATCTATGTATTTTGTACGAGTACGCTTAAGTACCCTGAATACATATATTCATATCTTCATACATACGGTTATAACTTTACACTGTTTAGTGATGCGATTTGCAAGAATATTTTTATTATACACCTTTGTACGCATAATACGTAATAAATAATACACAATACTTGATGTTTACTACATAAAATAATATGAATGGAAACGGGGTAGTTAGTTACCCTAACAGATCGTTTAACAGTAAAACACGAGAGATTAATAACAAATTTACTTTTCCCCATTTTATCTTGGAGTTTTAATGTTTTTATATGTGAGTATGGTCAACTATAAAAGTATTTATGATTAGGGAATATTTACAGATTTATGTAATAATAATTAGGCTAAAACATATAGGAAACATTGAGAAGCGAGACGATAAAACGGCTATTTCATATAAGAGATGCAAGTCGCTCGTCTATAGGCGAGAACGAGGAGGCTTCCTTACAAATATAACCTGTTATAATGTATAAAGACTTAGTATGCGGTCGTAAAGGCCGAGCATATGCTTCCTTTCATAATTACTAGAATGTTCAATTTCACTTTGCCTGTAATTTAAAATTTATTTAGCATCAAATTATTTGCGTATTACCTCTTATCTTACATTGCCTTGAAGTTGATGTTCCTATTTCACCTATATAAGATTAAAATTTAAGTATAGAGACTCCTCCAGATATCTCAATTTGGAACAAAATATACCGATGCTTCTGGAAGTATATAAACATAAGACTGGATTACTTTACACCACTTAAAAGGTGGTTTTCGTCCCGCTTTAATAGAGAAAAATAACTAATCAATGAAACTGCATCATAACTACTTTTTTGTTGACTGTACTTTATTTGTCGTTTATTTTTGTGTGATTTTACAGTGTCTTCAGTGTGTTTGTGATTTTGTCTACTTTCTATACCTTACTCCAATGTCTGTGTCATTTGCCTTACACCATTTTCTTTACTTTCTACAATCAGTTATGTGTTCTGTGTAACAAAACAAACCAAAATGCATTTATGACAGTGTGTATAATATCGCTGTACAGAAACATCACGACGAGCAATATTTTTATACATAAATTAGTGTATATATTTACATTGTTTTTAAGTGTATCGTAGTATCTATTACAATAAGAAGAAAAAACGCAGAGGATCTCGTATAGGATAATCTGGATGTTTGTCAAATGCATTTGTAAAATAATTCAAATTCAACAAAGCATCTCATTAAAAACGTAGTCGCATATGAAGTGTAACATCTCACCTACCTTCTGACGACCAACCATAGCACCACGCGCTTCCTGTTACTTACTTCCGTCCCTTTTCACAATGTCAGGATGGAAAATTAATACACATTAATAAAGAATAAATTAAAAGGTTTTAGGTTAATATAGTATATAATAAATTTCAGGTTAATATGAATTATCAATTTACCGGCATGAGCCAGCGTGGTTTCAGAGGACGTGGAGGTTTTAGACCCCACGATGAAGAAAATTTTCAAAGTTTTAATAACAATTATGGTTATGGCAATAATAATGGTAATATTCCACCTCAAAATCAATTTAGAGGAAGAGGACGTCCAGGACGTGCTTCAAACAAGCGCTCTAACCAGAGAATGGAGAGCTTCAGAGATAAGCAAAGCGTCGCCCGTCACGATGCGACCAGAGAGTCCATCAAGGATGAATTATTTGCGGGAGTTGAAGACGAATTCAATCGTCTCGCTGAACAGCAAACAATGCAAGCAAGCATGCTGTCAGTTACCAGCCGCGGTATTGGATTTGGCACTACCCACCTCACTTACGTCGCAACCCAGTATGCTGACAATATCCGCATCCCAAATATCTATTCGCAGTTCCGAGCCTATTTAGCTCTTTTTGAAGCGAAAGTTATGGACTTAGTTCCACATTATCCTATTCTGCCCAGATTCGTAGAAGAAACAAATCAACATCAAGGGCTTAACGCCGAATTTTTAAAGATTATTAAAACGTTCACTTTTGTTCCTACACCCATTAAGAAACTTATCGACGCCATTGGCATTTTGAAATTTGAAGAGAAAATTTACATTCCCGTTGTTGCCGCAACTCCAGAGGTTGAAGGTCATCCTAGGCCTAGACCAGAATCTACAGTTTATTCCAATTTAAGAGCCACAGTCGTAGCGCTTTCAGATCCCGCCACACCAGTTAACGTTCGCAGACGCTATAGAGATAGCTGCGCCATCCCTGGTGCAATATGGAATGATAATCTTTTACAAAATGCAGATGAAATTATTCCTGCTGATCATGACTTTGAAAATGGCCTCAGAACTGACATAATGATGATTTTGCCATATTTGTCGAGGCTTCAGAAACACGCTCCCAAAATGGTTGGAGGACCCTTAGAAAATAAAACGATTGGAAAAGCTTCAATGTTGTTAAGTAATGAGCTCGAAACTTTGAGATGTCCAGATAGACATATGAACGAGCCGTTAAATGATTATTATCAGCGATGCATTTTAGAAGGAAATATAACTGAATACTCTTGCTTAGGCAAGTTATCTGCAGCTGATAGAATAGAAGGTCAAGTTAATTTGTTAGGAGAACAACCTTCTCTCCTTAATTTGATGCGGCCCATTTACCTTTTGAGAGATAATGCTACCCATAGTTATATTATGCGCTCAGATTTTAAATCTGTATGCCAAGTGATGTACGCATTGTAGTTCAGTTTACTTATCGAAGGAAAACGTAAAACCCGTCCGGTTAAAATAGACGTAAAACTAATATTTTCAAAATTTTAAAAGATTGAAGCGGTCTTAGTATAGCAGCTTAACGACCTGCAACCGCACTCCAACCAACACAAAAAAAAAAAGTTCTCTGATTGCAACGGTTTAATGAGTGGGACAACGTCTGAATTCCTCACACTGTACAAATAATCTGTAATCAAACTTAATGATATGTGGATTACATAGGAGCACCGTACCGAGATGGATGCCCGCGCTGGTACGTTCCAAGCGCTGGAGCTGTTCGGTCAGCAACTGCTGCAGGGTGGACACTACGCCAGTGTCGACATACAGGAGAAACTTAACAACATGAGCGACGCCAGACAGGAACTCGAGAAGTACGTATATATTGGATTTAATTTAATCTTTTAAACAAATTGTAGTTGTTTCTTAAGTCTATTAACATACAAAGAAATATTCTTCTTTTTCCACATATATTCACATTCTTAAAAGAATATACCTGAAGGCGAACATATTTACAGTAAAAACAATTTAAAGTCGTAATATATTTTCATTAGCATATTAATAAAACTATTTTTGGTTTGTTCGATCGATGTTAATTTTAAACTGTAAATTCAATAATAATATAAATTATTTTATTTACCTACTTCTGATGTTAGTTAAATAACAATGAACGGTGCCAACGAGTTTTTATTGCGAAGTTATTACTAAATTTAAAATCTAATTTATTAAATATTGGGTATTTCGGGACACTGTAATTTTTTTCATGTAGGTCACTCCTAGATTCTGTTTTTCACATGAAGTAATTCTAATAGACTTATAATATTAATTAAAATTTATCATACACATACACGTCTCGCACGCTATTTATGTCCAGGAAGGCAGAGACTATAGAACGCCATTTAATAAAATGTCAGTGAGTAATTTAGGAAATCCAAAATGTACAAAATTTCCCGTTATCTAAAAATGTATCCTATCTTCTCAGGGCGTGGGTAGGTCGCCGCATGAAGCTGGACCAGAACTTGGAACTCCAGTTGTTCTACCGGGATTGCGAACAGGCTGAAGGCTGGATGGGTGCCCGGGAGCAGTTCTTGGCTCCATTATCTAAAGACCAAGCTGATGCTGGTGACTCTGCAGACTCCACACAACCTGACAACGTGGAACAGCTTATCAAAAAGCACGAGGACTTTGACAAAGCTATCAATGCTCATGTAAGTGTTTCAAGGGCCCTCGAACTATAGCTATGTTTCACAAAGCAAAAAGTTTGACAACTAACTATAGTTGAGAGAAACCATCAAAATTTTATAGGGTTTTTCCGAGAGGAAAAATAGCCTAAGTTACTCCTTACATAGACAGCTACCTGGTAGTAAAATATTATCAAAATCGGTCCAGCCGTTTAGAAGATTACCCGAACAAACAGACAGACAAAAAACCTGGTTTTTAGGCATAGGTATCTTGCAAATAACCGTGTGAGCATTAAAACTATTATTTTGACATTACAAATAGCCACTTCAATTTTTTTTATTTATATAGATTAAGAAATAAGAGCTCCCTACTAATACATAGGTACAGGCTGAACACCTGTACTGATGGTAATAAGGCTTGTTAATATTGCAATGTTAATGATTAACAGGAAGAGAAGATCGCCCAACTGCAAACTCTGGCTGATCAGCTGATGGCCACTGAACACTATGCGGCTGATGACATCGACGGCAAGAGGCGTCAAGTGCTGGACAGGTGGCGCCATCTCAAGGAGGCTCTTATTGAGAAACGATCTAGGTACTTTCATCAACAGCTTTTACTAGTCCAATGCTGGACATAGACCTCTCCTTAGAAAATAGGTTTTGGCTCTTCTTAATCCGTCACCACACGGATACTAGGTACTTTACTAATTCATTATTAGTTTTCACTTATAACTTTGGTGATAAGCTATTTAAAGCTAAGCATGAAAAAGCTTCGTTTTCGTACTTCGCTTGATTCGTATTAAATTGTCTTTATGTATAGCTACAAACATTATTATTTTTGTATAGGTTGGGTGACGAACAAACTCTCCAACAATTCTCTCGTGACGCCGACGAAATGGAGAACTGGATCGCCGAAAAATTGCAGCTGGCAACTGAAGAAAGTTACAAGGTATAAATATTTTATTTGAAAACATCACCGTATTGTAAAAACAAACAACAGTATGTTCAATATAACACTTGTGGCATCCATGGGGATAAAACATGCTTCAACCGCATCTAATTCTATTCTGTATTAAACTAAATGGATATTTCTAATCCTGCTTTGCGCAGAAAATTCTCGGGCTATCTGCATTTTACCTCCTTTCTAAGGAGAGGCCTCTGTCCAGCAATGGACTGTTAAAGGCTGTTGATGATGATGATCTGCATTTTGCAACAACTTCTACTTAGAACTCCAATTATCCGAAATACTCCGGATAACTCCGGATTTATCTTTTGTGTTGAAGAGACATCACATCTGCTTCTTCTGCATAAAAACAATATTACCGTTCTTATTTGTTTCACAGGACCCTGCTAACATTCAGTCCAAACATCAGAAACACCAGGCCTTTGAAGCAGAGCTAGCCGCCAACGCGGAACGTATTCAATCAGTACTAGCTATGGGCGGGAACCTTGTACAGCGTGGTCAGTGCAGCGGTAGTGAAGATGCTGTTCAGGCAAGACACTATACTATTACAAACATACTAAATTTTGCTCGCGTTCTTGTCAATTCCAGGTACCATTCGGCACGTTCAACCTTCGTGGTTATCAGTTTCAAACAGATAAATAAACTCTCTTTTCAACTTATAATTTTATAGCCCATTCGCGTTTAGAAAATAGTGACGCATCGATCAAGCCACGCCCCATGGCCGATCATCGTACGAAACGATAATTTATTGACTATGGTTAGGATTTGATAATAATAATAATAAATTATGTACTTTCTTAAAAACGTAAAAGCTCACTATGTGTGATAAGAATAATTAAACTGTCTCACAAATAAACGTGACTAAATCCTTATTTCGGCAATAGCATTTATCTGAAATTAATATAAAGCCGATAAAATACCGGTAACAATAATGCAATGGATGTATGTATGGATGGACGTAATTTTATCTTAAAATTGTAATAACAAGTAAGTTACAATTTTTTTTGTAAGTTACAAGTTGACCGGATGGCGTGGTGGTTTGTTTAACGGACTGCTATTCCAAAGGTCGCGGGTTCAATTCCCGCTCAAGTCAAACGTTTGTGTGCATGAACATTTAATGTTTGATTTGGTCTGGGTGTTTCTATGTATAATATGTACGTATTTACAAAAAAAAAGTATATATGTATTTATATCAGTTGTCTAGTATCCACAGCACAAGCTCCGCTTAGTTTGGGACTAGATGGCGTTGTGTGAATGTGGTAGATTATTATTATTATAATTGAGTTACGGTCCGCCGGCGCAAGTGCTGTCTACTGCTGTTTCTGTGGAGCAATTACTCCCTTGGTTTGCATAGAAATAAAAATTTGTAGATGATAGGTGGATATAGTGATAGCCTCCAAGCCAATATGGAGAATAAATATAAAAGAAATTTATAATATATTTTTTAAAACATTTATACCTTTACTATTTTAAGTTTGACTGCACGGATGGCGTAGTGGTTTAAGCGGTCACCACGCCGCTTCCTACTACGCCGAGTGTTGTGGGTTCAAACCCCACATGGGACGACACTTTGTGTGATCCACAAATTGTTGTTCTGAATCTGGGTGTTCTTTGTGTCCGTTTCATGTATGTTTGTAAAGTCCCCCGCGACACAGGATATGTTCCTAATGCGGGAGTTGTCTTTTTTAACGACAACGACAAACGACAAAAGTTAATTTTGGTAAAAAAATTTGAAGATATTAAAACCTAACATCCTTGTACAGGCTCGCTTGGCGTCCATCGCTGACCAATGGGAGTTCCTTACTCAAAAGACCACCGAGAAGTCTCTTAAACTGAAGGAGGCCAACAAACAACGTACTTACATAGCTGCCGTCAAGGATCTCGATTTCTGGTTGGGAGAGGTGAGTCGTTTAACTGATTAGCATTTGAAATTCTTTCTAAAGTACCTACTTTTGCCTCGTCCTACTAATCTGTGGAACAAATTAGATAATAGAAAAATATAGTATGTCATATTCTCTAATTTCAAAGGTCGAAAGCTTGTTGACATCTGAGGACTCTGGCAAGGACTTGGCGTCCGTTCAAAATTTAATGAAGAAGCACCAGCTGGTTGAAGCTGACATCCAGGCTCACGAGGATAGGATTAATGGTGAGACATAGTTTACTGTTTTCATTTCAATTTTTTATTATGTTAATTTTGTAAGGTGAAAAAATATTTTTTATGGCCGTATATTTTAAAGAACAATAACCATATTTAATTGTATACAAAATGGATAAATACCAATTTTGTATGTTAAACTTATGATTTTGCCAGTGCGAGCGGTCAATTTGTATAATGTTTCACGTGTAGATTTGTGGTTTCAATTTCATGTAACGATGATCATAGGTAATGTAGGTCATGTAGGTTTATATTTATAAAAACAATTTACCATAGACACATAGAGGACCTAAGATCTATTACCTAATTTGGATATGCTGCTGGTAAGATCGTACCTTGATAGTTAGGCAGGAGTGTAGTTAGTTCCTTTACTGAGGCTCCCTCCTCGTTCGACAGACATGAACCGTCAGGCGGACGCGCTGGTGTCGTCGGGTCAGTTCGACAGCGCGGGCATCGGGTCGCGTCGCGCCGCCATCAACTCGCGCTTCGAGCGCGTGCGCAACCTCGCCGCGCACCGCCGCGCGCGCCTGCACGAGGCCAACACGCTGCACCAGTTCTTCCGAGACATCGCCGACGAGGAGTCCTGGATCAAGTGAGACGCTTCTATCTATACCTATATCTCAACTCATCTCAATATATCTTTATTTCATTTCTTTTTTAATATTTGAAATCGCTTCTTGTGTAGACTCTAAAGTCATAGATCAACACACACAATAGCAGAAATCTCGGTTTTGTAAATTTTTTTGCAAACTAAATATATACGTATCGAAAATCTCTTATATGCCTGTACCGATCTGCAAGCGCCCATTTCCGAGGGGTTGAGCCTCATGAGAAGAAAGGGCCAACAAAATCAATGCCATTCTTTTAATCAACAGATGCATTCAATGGCGTCATTAAATATACACAACATTATTTTGATGTGTGCCAATATGTAGATTTCAAGGACTAAAAGTGAAAAAGGCAATGAAGAGAAAACAAGATATAGAAAAAGATGGAATAAAAAAGAAATTGCAGTAAAACATTCAAAAAAATATGGAAAATTAAATAAAATACTAGACCACACCACATTTCCACTACGAAATCATATCGTACAGATCTTCTCACTAAAATAATAATAGACTAATGCGAACAATATTAGATAACCAACCATTTTACGATCTTCAATCCATAGAGAAAAGAAACTCCTTGTGGCATCAGACGATTACGGTCGCGATTTGACCGGTGTCCAGAATCTATTGAAGAAGCACAAGCGTCTCGAAGCCGAGCTGGCCAGTCACGAGCCTGCCATACAAGCCGTGCAAGAGGCCGGCGAGAAACTCATGGATGTCTCCAACTTGGGTAAGTTGATCGGTTAAACTCACTTTGAGTTATAACCAAAGTTAGAATAGCATAAGTTAAGACCGATATCATTTTTTTTTAAATCAAATTTTTGACTTTTCGAATTTAAATGCTTGAGATCAAAAACCCAGAAATATTTATATTAAATAATACTAAGCAGGTTTTTGACACAACATGGGAATGTTAACTAGACACAACTTGTGTATTAATATGAAGACTGTACGAGTGTCGAAGTAAATGTTTGGTAAGAAAGTAATTTTAAAGTAAATGAAAAAAAAAAGGGTTTCAATAATTTTCAGCTTTATAAAAACCACCTACGTTGCCACAATGATGTTTAAGTCCTCGTATATTGTTCTCAAAACTATTTCTTATACACATAGTTTAATTAGAAGCCGATGTAACGAGGTCTGTATCGTAGGTGTGCCTGAGATCGAGCAGCGCCTCAAAGCGCTCGCCCTGGCGTGGGCCGAGCTGCAGGCGCTGGCGGCCGAGCGCGGCGCCAAGCTGCAGCAGTCGCTCGCCTACCAGCAGTTCCTGGCCAAGGTGGACGAGGAGGAGGCTTGGATCAGGTCAGCCCATTTACCACCGTTATTCCTGTTTTATATTTAAATATAATTAGCTAAATGTAATAATAATACTTTAGCCAGGATAAAAGGTATTCTATTACGTACATTACCATAATTTATGTCTCGGTTTCTAAGGATGGTATCGTGGTTTTACAGCCTACGAAAAAGGCTAATAAATAAGATCTCTAGATTAAAAGAATCATATATATTTATCAAAAACAACAAACCATCACAGTAAAAATTATACTCTTTTACTTTATAACATCAGTATACATTAAACATAACATTCATAGTAGTGCAAATAGAGCAGTAAAATGCAAGATGGACGTAAATCAAATCCGCAAGCGTGGAACAGTGTGCGAATGCACCAGGGGCCATCAATGTGAAGTCTAATAATTCTCATTCAAATGATAAAAAAAATATGTAGGCTAATTTACTTACTTTTCTATATTTGAATAGTGAGAAGCAGCAACTGGTAGTGGTAAGCGAGTGCGGAGACAGCATGGCGGCTGTGCAGGGCCTGCTCAAGAAACACGAAGCTCTGGAGGCCGAGCTGGCGGCCAGGGCCGAGCGCGTCAAGGACTTGTCCAGCGACGGCGAGCGTTTGCTAGCCGAGGGCAACTTGCATTCTGATGCGCTGTCACACAGGATTGAAGCACTACAGGTATGTTGGAAGAAAATCTATTCAAGTATTTTATTGATGTTATGCCGAAAACTTGGTTCAATGACATGTCATTCTATTGTTTTTTACTTATTGATCGTAGTTAGAGGCTGCAGCAAAATCTTTTTAAATTAGGGAGTTTACTGTTCATAATAAATTATTTAGACTGTGTCAGACAAAATAAGATTTTATTTTAAAAATATAGTAATAAAACGAATATTATATAATATTACTACAAGAGTGATTTTCACTTTCAATTTTTATGAAATATTAAAAAAAAAATTTATAAGAATTGAAAAATAACACATTTATCACAAAATTGTTATTTTGAAGTTATGGTGTATTATCATACATAACTACTAAATAATCACCGCCATTTCAAAATCTAACTTACTAAATTAAATTTTATAATAACCTTTTTAGCTGAGTGCTCTGTTAAGCTAAGATTGGCTGTTGTTACCACTTTAGCATTACACGTTCGTGCTGAGACAAAATAAATGAGCACAATGACAGATTGAGTTAATATATTATGGTATGTGTGTCTGTGTGACAGGCCAAGGTGGAGAAGCTGACGGGGCTGGCGGCGCGACGCAAGGCGGCGCTGGTGGACAACTCGCTGTACCTGCAGCTGCTGTGGAAGGCCGACGTCGTGGAGTCGTGGATCGCCGACAAGGAGACGCACGTGCGCTCCGACGAGTTCGGCCGGGACCTCTCCACCGTGCAGACGCTGCTCACTAAACAGGACACCTTCGATGCCGGTGAGGAAACTTATGAATTTGTATCCCTTTTATTGACTTTAATGAAGGTAACAGCTGAAAAACTTTCCTAAGTATATTTTTTAAGATATTTTTTTATTAGTAACCCAAATAAAAATGGGTTTATACTAGACTTGCAACGAATAGTATATTCGGCAGTATACCGAATACCGAATATTCGGCGAGGCCTCTGACCGAATAGCCGAATATTAGGCAAAAGTATTCGGCTGGATTTTAGCTCCAAAAACTTGTACAGACGTGAATTAAATTATGTACCTGTTTTATGTACCTATGACTACTTAATAAATGATTATAAAAGAAATGAGAACCTTACCCTTCTAAATTTTGATTACCACAATAATTCAAATACATAGAATCCTCCATTTTTCCAATTCAGAAGATGATTATGTACCTGTGTAATGCACCAATGACTACTTAAATGATTATAACAGAAATGAAAATATGAATATATACGTAATCAATCGATTTTAATTTTTCATTTTACCAATTATTTCTCAATGACAAAATATATTATTTAAGTATTCGGTATTCGGCCGAATAATATATAGATATTCGGTATTCGGCCGAATATAATAAAAGCAGCCGAATAGGCCGAATACCGAATAGTAACCGAATATTCGTTGCAAGTCTAGTTTATACGTCTACAAATTTTGAATTCGAATGAAGCCATACATTTACTCGCAAGATATAGCTACCACCTTATTTGAGGGCTCCAGTTATAACGGTACACATTGACGTAGGTTTGACGGCTTTCGAGCACGAGGGTATCCACAACATCACGTCGCTGAAGGAGCAGCTGGTGGCGGCCAACCACGAGCAGACGCCCGCCATCGTGAAGCGCCACGGTGACGTCATCGCCCGCTGGCAGCGCCTGCTCGCCGACTCCGCCGCGCGCAAGCAGCGCCTGTTGCAGCTGCAGGACCAGTTCCGCCAGATCGAAGAACTGTACCTCACCTTCGCTAAGAAGGTAAGTACTTATAACAGACTCACGCAATTCTTCCTGTAACAAAACAAATGAATAATGTTGTTAGAAACACAAGATTTAAGAAATAAAAAGCTTTACGATGAATGATCTCTTCTTGTGCTGCTCATTAAAGTTTTCAAATTCTCTCCTTAGTACTATGTTCAGACCACAGTACGACCCTTTTAAAGGACAAAAAAAGTTTATGGTAATGGATATCTTCTTATTAAATGGATCATGATTTTTATAGCCGATTGACGAATAAGATATCTTAAATATTTACCACTAGCTGAGACCCGCGGTGTTACCCGCGTTTGTTGTTATAACCGCGGGCAACGCCGCGGGGCGAAGCTAGTCTAAAAAAAGTAGCCTAAGTTACTCCTTATGTCATCAGCTATCTGTCAGTGAAAGTCCCGTCGAAAGCGGTCCAGCCGTTCCAGAGATTACCCGGAACAAACAGACAGACAGACAGACAAAAATTGAAAAAAATGTTATTTTGGCATATGTACCGTATCAACATACATATGCATTTAGTAAAAAGTGGTTATTTTAATATTACAAACAGACACTCCAATTTTATTTATTTGTATAGACAAAACCATCTTTCACAACTAACTGCGGAGTTTGTAAATAGTGACAAAAAAAACTTAATCAGCTTCGTGTGGTCAGAGGCTGAAAGGCCTACAACGTGCTTTTAACTCCTGAGTTGCGGTCGTTCATGGGCGGCGGTGGTCGCTTTCCATCGGGTGACCCGTCTGCTTGTTTTCCCTCCCTTTCATAAAAACAGCAGCTGTCTATCGTTACTAAGACTACTAACATAGGCTAAAGTTTGTCTTTGTGACCAAAATAAAACAACGTTATGTGTTTCTTAGGCGTCCGCATTCAACTCATGGTTCGAGAACGCGGAGGAGGACCTGACGGACCCGGTGCGCTGCAACTCCATCGAGGAGATACGCGCGCTCAGAGATGCGCACGCGCAGTTCCAAGTGAGTACATCTATACATACTTAATGGTAATCGAAATGCAACCGTTTTGTAGCTCTTGTGTGATCTTTGAGTATTATTTTCAGGCTCCCCTCACTTTCTATTTAGTCAGTTCGTTCTTCCAGTTTGATCTTTGCCGGTTCTTTCCTTTTGGTTTCGTTTTCTGATTCTTTAACCAGCTAAACATACTGGTGTTTCACTACTTTTCACATATTCGACTATAATTATTATTATTGTTTTGAAAAAATCTATTGAAAATTTGTCTTATCAATATAACTAAATAGCAATGGTGATAGCTAAACACTGTATACTGAACCTTTGAACGATTTTAATATAATTGTACCTGAGAATCGCATTATTCTGATATTATGAATAGATCTCAAATTTAAGATAAAATCAAATTATAAATCATCTTTTAACTTGTAAAATGTCTATCTTTAGGCGTCACTGTCGTCAGCCCAAAGCGACTTCGAAGCCCTTGCTGCTCTGGACGAACAGATCAAGTCATTCAACGTGGGCGCCAACCCCTACACCTGGTTCACTATGGAGGCTCTTGAGGAAACCTGGAGGAACTTGCGCAAAATCATTGGTGAGTATTCAGTTAGACATTTAATGTCATTGAATTTTCCACCTGCAGCATTTGCCACATGCAGTTAGACTAACAAAAAAGCCTTAAAAACCCATCGTGGGTGCTAAATTCAAAGTGAATTCAATTTTACAAAATGGCGATGCATTTTTCTGAGATCACAAATGTCTTTGGAATTATTGTATTATAGTCATTTTTGGATCAGAACCAGTCATGACATTGATTTGAGTTATTAAAATTGGTGAATTACTAAAAAAAATTTACTACACACCTAACCTAATGATATTGTCCATTAGCTGAGCGCGACGTAGAGCTGACGAAGGAGGCTCACCGCCAGGAGGAGAATGACAAGCTCCGCAAGGAGTTCGCCAAGCACGCCAACGCCTTCCACCAGTGGCTCACCGAAACACGGTATGTCACGTGTGTTATAATTTATGTAAACATTGTCTTAACATTTGATATCCCAATGTTGTTACAAGCAATATTTAGATTATATTTAGGGCATGGGTATTGTTGTATACATTACTCTTTTTTGCTGAAATTATTGATCTTACAAATTTACAAAACTACACACAGTTGTAGTGTCTATTTAACACTGTTTTATCAATTTGAATGTACATAAATCCTTTCTAAAAAAAGGTGACCCGACTTCAAACATTATTAAGACTTCTAAAAACATAGCAGCAATCGCGGTTGATTTGCTAGCATTTTTTTAAGAGTTCCGTTGTCTGTCTCCGTAACTCATCATCCGATCTATATGAAATAAATGGATCCATTTCGGAATAAACCCATTTTGAACAAAAAAGAATCCGTCTATATTTGACGGAGTTATGCCCGAACATACATAAAAAAAAATATAAATAGCCGAATTGATAACCTCTTCCTTTTGAAGTCGGTTAAAAATAGTTATATATTGGTTTTTGTAATTTAAGTTGGTAACACTTCCGTTAAGCACATTAGATGAATGTTACCATTAAAAAAAACATAAAAAGCAACTAGTAGTTCTCTTAAAGCAGGATCTGAGAGTGCTGTGTGTGTGGGTTTAAAAAATTGCTTTGGCAGTAAAATAGCATAAATTGGAATATAAAAAAGATGCGTTACTTATAAGCTCACAAAGGCTTCTAATGATGAAATTGAAACTAACTACATTGATTAAGGTGTTGATATAATGGTGTGTATACAGGTACCGGCTGCTAGGCTGGGATGGGTAAAGTATTCAGATTGTCGCGTGCCTTTACTAAATGATGACGGCTTGGCAAATTAATTATGAATTATTTAGCATTTCAGTAAAGTCGGCAATCCTGCGTTACCGAATTAGTAAGATTGCCGATTGTGATCGTTAAATGCATTGATGCTCTCAATTTCTTAGAAAACATTATATAATACTATAAAGTTAAGTATCGTTACAGTGCTGGAACGTGCCGTTACGTATAATGGTAATGTCTTACTATTATATTTTATTCGATCAGTAGAGACCTAGAATTAAATTAGTCAAAAAAATATGTTTTGTCTTTCTAGATTTTTATAAGAAAATATGAGCTAAAAAACGTCTATGATATTATATGGTGGGGTTGCGTCAATGAAAAATGTTTTGTGTTACTTAATAGTCTACTATTTTTTTTAAATTGCAACGATTATAGTACATTTAGTGAATTGTGTGATGTTATCTACATAAATGTAAATGTATTAAAAATTTTAACTTCTATAAACACTTTTAAAGTTCTTTAAAACGTATTCAAGTGATTTTATAATTGAGTTTTTTTTAAAGATAACTTACCGCACTAGTAATAAATATCGGGGTAATAAACAGACATTAACAACCCAGACTCAGAACAACAATTTGTGGATTACACAAAGTGTTGTCTCATGAATCGGCGAGGTGACCGTTTAAACCACTGCGCTATCCGTACAGTCAAAGTGAATTGCAGGGAATTGCGAATGTTTGCCAAGTCGTCATATTCCGTCGAACGCACTATCGTGTCTTATAAATGTTTGTTCAGCTTATTACAGATTGGCTTGTCTAAATTGTTACATTACTCAAATGACACTTAAAAAAATGGAATGTGCTTTAGACAACACGACTGAAGTAAAACTTCTTTAGCTCCATCTATATTTATGTATATATATGTATATGTGGATGTGTAAAGAAAACCCACTGCTCTCTCTTGCTCTTACAGTGTGATACAGACAAAAGGCTGCACTGTTTTCGATTAACGAAACGTAACTGGCTATGAGAGAAAAAAAATGTGTGCTCGCACCTCTCTTTTGTCAATACAGTAATATACGAAACGTAACTCTCTCTTTTTCTATCTTCACTAATTTATATCTCCCTCTCAACTTCTGTTCGCCTCGCCCGATCACACTTTTCGTAACGCCAGTTTACTCTTGGGGAGCGTGCGTAAAGAAGTTTTACTTCAAAAAACAAAACATGTAAATAGGTTTTTTACTACTCAATCTAACTTAGTATGGGTGTGTATTAAATATACTAATTTCACAAGTTAACTAGCGTAACGCAGAAACGCAGCGTAACGAATTTATTTGGTTTAGATTAAAATAACAAAATAAGTAGTAATGTTATTATTTATTGTTGCTTTTGTTATATTTGGAATAATCTTTGTTCTGAACTTCCATTTAAAGATAGAGTGAACATATAAAAATTAAAATCTTCTACATTTAGTAGTATTTATAGTTATATTAACAACTAATAATTTTTTGATACATGTGATGTTACGAATTTTAAACAATGGGCAAAATCTTGTTTTTTTAGATATATGTTTTTGTTTTCAATGTAGAAAAAAAAAGTAGTCTTCAATTTACAGGAGACGGGCTGGGACTAACAATATCTATTTTAAAAAGAGTTGATGTCAGTGTAGTCATATAAATAAAAAAGAATGATTCCAAATGAACAGATGAGATTATGTTTGGGCTCTTGTACTCCTTTATGCTATATTGCGTGACAAATGTCCGCAAGCGTAACAAGTAGTTATATAACGTATGTCCATTCTTGCAGCACGTCGATGATGGAGGGTACGGGTTCGCTGGAGCAGCAGCTCGCCACGCTGCGCCAGCGCGCCGGGGAGGTGCGCGCCCGCCGCGCCGACCTGCGCCGCCTCGAGGAGCTCGGTGAGTCTCTCCTACATATCCTACGTGGTATACTCGCTGGAGCTGCAGCTCGCCGGGGAGGTGCGCGCCCGCCGCGCCGACCTGCGCCGCCTCGAGGAGCTCGGTGAGTCTCTCCTACATATCCTACGTGGTATACTCGCTGGAGCTGCAGCTCGCTACGCCAGCTTCGCGCTTTAAAATGTCTCTCATCATAAGGTTCTTCTACTATAAGATAAACTCTATATACAGTATATTTCAATGTTATTTGTATACAATACACAAAAAGTAATACTTAATTTTTTAACTTTCTTTTATTTAGTCATCAAATATTTTATTTGTTGAATACATTTCAATAATGTTTTTCGACAGGTGCGGCACTTGAAGAACACTTGATCTTGGACAACAGATACACGGAACACAGCACAGTGGGGCTTGCCCAACAGTGGGATCAACTCGACCAATTATCCATGCGCATGCAACACAACTTGGAACAACAGATACAGGCCAGAAACCATTCAGGTAAAGTGTAACATTTTAATCTTATATCGTTTTGTATGTATTGAATAGATATATATGCACAAATAGCGTGTTAAACTGTTCATACAAGGAATGTACTTCTAGGTAGTAGTCAATAATGACTAGACAGTCACCTTGACTAGTCATTTATTGACTCATTTAAGTTTTAACAACAATTGTAGTCTATTTTTAGATTTAATTACTACCAAACAATCACTAAAAAAGACTTTAAAACTAACCAATGATTTCGTGTCCAAATTAATGACACTGATATCTGTGTAATTTATAATCGATTTTTTTAATTCTTTTTAATTACTTTTGTAGGTGTAAGCGAGGATGCTCTGAAGGAGTTCTCCATGATGTTCAAACACTTCGACAAGGACCGCTCCGGTCGTCTCAACCACCACGAGTTCAAGTCCTGTCTGCGGGCTCTCGGTTATGACCTGCCCATGGTGGAGGAGGGGCAACCTGATCCAGAGTTCGAAGCTATACTCAGTGAGTAACAAAGCATTGACATGATCTATGTAAACTCTATAATGATTTATGAAGTTAACAGTTATAGTTTTTGTTTGATTTTGAGCATCAGAACACCAAGAGCAAGTGTTACCGTAATCACCGAATAATGGCTGTGAGTTCTATGGTGTGTCTTTTTTATGGTATAGGGAAGAGACTACCGCAACCCAAAGATAGACCTGCTCACAAGTGCGTTGCCGTCCTTTCAGTTCCTCCCCACAAAATCAGAGTGAGGGTTTAGCCTCTGGTCACTTCACTCACTCGGTGAAAATCAAGAAAAGAAAGAAATCGGACATTTCGTGCTAGATGCTTCTAAAATACATATTTACGTTTCGAAAATGGGCTATGACTCTGTTGCAGTAATACACGTGTCAATATCATATAAAAAACAGTGGCATCCCGAGAGCGCCGACAGAAGTGAAAACTTGTTTTTTTTTATTATTACAGGATTTTATTTTTATTTTTTCGGTTCGTCAAGTTCCGACAACTATGTTTTACGTATATACAAAATATATGTTTATATTTTAACCTTTTATACGTGACATAATAAAATGACAATTCCGCGCATCCGTGAATCCCAGTACAGGACTCGTCACAGATAGGGTATTTTTTGAGACCTAGGTTATAAAAAATCTAGATTTTTTCGAAAGGTGATTGAATTTTGTATAAAACTTCTTAGTTTTATAAATAAAACATATTTATTTACGTAATTTCCTACATTACACCTGGTTTTGATTGGAAGTGCAATTGTTATAAGGGAAATAAAATGGGTTAACTAGAACTTACCTTTATTATCCTGTTTATAAAAAATAAAACACTTTCTGGATGTAATATTTCTTTCTTCTTATACAACCTTGAGTATATTTTAAAATAAAAAGCAATTGTCATGTGTTTCCATACATTTTTTTAATACTGCACATGTTTATAAACTTTGAACAAAAAAAGGCCACCGGTTAAAACAACAAAAGTCAACTTTTTTATACCACAGACTTCCCAAATTCTATGTGAGAGGAGACCCTGTTCTTTCGTGAACAATTCGTAATACGTTGGAAAGGGACAGAGCTTTAGGACGCAATTTAATAGACATTTAAACAAACATCTGTGCCGCGTCCTGTGACAGGACGCGTCACAGATGCGCGATTATTGACGTGTCCTGCTACAGGACTCGTCACGGACGAAAGGATATATAGTTATACAGTCAATGTATTTCAACCCAAACTCAACTCTCGTGTAAACAGGGACAATATTTGTAGTCACCTATATACAGAGGTGTCGGCAACGGTAACAGTGTCTCGAGTTCAATGGTTTTTCCCATCTCAAAGTACACATTCAAGAAGTTATCACTACAAAAATTAGTAAGCTGTCTAACATTTAGCATGACCCTTATACAAAATTGCCCTTTTTCCAGATGTGGTAGATCCAAACCGCGACGGTCAAGTGTCCCTCCAGGAGTACATGGCGTTTATGATCAGCAAGGAAACTGAGAACGTACACTCCTCCGAGGAGATTGAGAACGCGTTCCGAGCTATCACCGCGCACCAGGACCGCGCCTACGTCACTAAGGAAGAGCTTTATGCTGTAAGTATAATACATAATACGTCGTATAAAGAATTAGATATCCACAGAATCTTGGCTTACTGCTACAGCCTTGGCTAATTAAAGGAATTCACTAGTAGCTGGACTCTCAGCGAGTCTCAAGGGGAAGTTTAGCTGGCATTTGAACGAATTTCATCAGAGAAAAGTTTGAAATATAGCAAATGCAATTCTTGATTAATTACTAATTTATATTATATTATGGAAAATAAATCAAGATTGACCTGTTTTATTCTACAGAACCTCACCAAGGAGATGGCAGACTACTGCGTGGCTCGTATGAAACCTTACGTCGATCAGAAGACAGAGCGCCCCATCCCCAACGCGCTCGACTACATCGACTTCACGCGCACGCTCTTCCAGAACTAGGCTCGCACACGTGGCGCCCCGCGGGGTACTGATCTATTATAAGAGGAAGATGTACCCACAAGACAAACTTAAATAACAGAATAATTTTGATTAGTAAGTGTAAGCGTTAGATGTTCTATTAAAATTTCTTCAGTACGGATCTTTTGTCTTGCGCATATTGGGTATTCTTGCTTTTATTTTATATCAATTTTTCGTCGCTTTATATAACGCCATTAAACTTCAAAAACAAACTTGTTTTTTTAATTTTTGTGCTGTCCTTACCTTAAGCGTGTATTTTGCGGTCAGGCGCCCGTTAATAGCTTGCATTACTTTATAGCACTCAATTAAGTATTTCATTATTCCACATTATATAGACTGAGTATTAGAAACAAAATCTGGCATTATTATCTAGAAGTTTGCTTATTAATAAAAAGTATGCAAGTGATGTGTCGGTTCGGAGGAGCGTTCTTGTGTTCGATACTCGAGCAAGCGCGTGGTCGAGGTGACGTCATCCGTCACGTGACTACAGTACGTAGTCAACGCCGTACCTCTGGGTACGGGAGGGCGAGAATTCCTTTTCTCTGATGCGAGCAGAGAAATACGAAGCTGCCGGTTTCTATGACTTGATACAGTTTAGCATTTCATGTTTGCATATTTAACAAATTTTATAATTTGCTAGAAGTGTTGTAAGCTAAGAGTATTAAATATTTTATTATTAACAAGTTCATTGTGCTAAGATTCTATTTATTTTTTGTAACCTTCTAAAATATATCAATAAATATTTATTTCAAATTAAATTGTTTATATTTTTATATGAAAATAAAACAACCACTCATTCATACGGTCCATTTATGTAATAAATTATCTGATAAATGACATTCAATTATTCTATATTTAATGTTATACACTTATAATTTTCACTAATTTTAAAATGGTGCTTAAACAAAAAGATCATATTAAAATGCATGTCCAATTAAATGTATTATACGATATTTTACATATTTACAAGTGTCTTGTTATATACATTTTTGACATATACTTTTTATATTTTTTTACTATTTCTTATTCATGCGTATAATGCCTTGTAATTACTCTCCGTCTGTACTTGACGCGTCAGTACTAAAACGGTAAAACAAGCGAGTGTTACAGTAGACGCTACGGTGAACATCAACCATTGGCCAAATCAAATATTGTGCGCTTCCTTTATACATACACTTCCGTCCCTTTTAAACCGACTTCAAAACAAGAGGTTCTAAATTCAAAATCACTCCCATAGATTACAGAAAAACGAGAGGCAAGATGGTACACATAATAATAAAATCTATGAGTTCGAACGACTTTTAGACCAAAACATTATGAGCGTGATGTAATTGTAAGTTACATATTGAGACATATAACTTAGACAAGGTATGTTCACAGTTTAACTTGATAATAAGTTTATTCTAACAATAGGTCCTATGAAAATACTACCTCAATAAGAATCCCTATTGAAATTCTTTATGCTATTGCAATCATGACTAATTAAATAATTCGTTTTCATAGTACTAGGTAAACACTATGCCACAAGAGGCCATTGCAAATCAAATTTTAATAATATGAGGGTTATTATGGTGTATTATGGATCCCAATGCCTAAACTAATCCTAAACTTTAAAACATTAGATATTTAACTATAGTGTTTCGGAAATTGTTCCAAAAATAAATTATATGTTATTTAGAAATGTGGATGGACATTTCTTTAAAATAAGATTTCTGTATTAAAAATAATAATTTGCCTACAAGAGCTTTAACATTATGCAGAATTAGTACTCGTAATGTTATTTACGGGGTTTACAATGCGGGGTTTTAGTATATAATAACCTAAAAGATGACCATACCTTTATGTAACACCTATATCAGTATATATTATACCTACATGTTTAAGGGATATCGTTCAGCACAACAATACAATGCATTGTTTCAATATGTTTGGAGAATCATAACCTTTGTGGATTGATATCTCTGCAATTCATTTTGTATAATAATCTGCTATCACTCAATAAACCACGTAAAATAATGAGATAGCCAGTGTCGTCAAGCCAGACAAGTTATAAATCCGGTTAGATTTGCGCTCTCTGTAGCAAGCGGAACTCCTGCTGCGAGACGAGCGGCTGCAGCTTGTCGAGCAGCGCTTGCGGCAGCGCAGCACGCGGCGGCTGCAGGTAGGGGATGGCGAGCAGCTCGCGGACCGCGGGCCGAGCTCGCGCGTTGTACGTCAGGCACCACTTCAGCGCCGCCAGCAGCGAGGCCGGGAGGTCTGGAATGTCACACGCGCAAGTTAATTTCACCCTTAACTTAGGGGTACACTACAGAAAAACTTTATTCCGTTAGTCACATACTAATTTAAGAGGTTTTGGCCTACTATACAACGCTGGCCAGACGGGTTGGTATAGGGTTTGTTTCAAGTTTTCCTTCTCTTTGCAGTGCTGTTGTCCTGCTTAATTTATACTCTTAGTCGGCTCATACGACACCCAATATATGAATAGGGGCGGTGATACTGAATTCCTAATCCGTCACCATACGGATTATTTAGTCGTAATGGTCCTTCAAAATGTACGATAAAATGTGTTATAGTATAGTGTACCGAAAGAATCGATTTAAGTGGCGTACATTGGAAGAGGCCTATGTCCAGCAGTGGACTGCAATAGGCTGATGATAATGATGATAGTGTATAGTGTGGGCAAATATTCTATTCTTGATAGCATTTAATAAACTTGTCACAGTGAATAAACTTTTATCGCACAGAATGATTTGCGTCAAGTATAATATTATAATGAAACCCGCATCAGTGAAAAATATGCCTTCAAAATTTAAAAAAGTTCGCTGCATAGGTCAGTTTCTTGAGAGCCTGTGGTTGTCTTATTTTAGTAGGCGCGAACAGCAGGTATATAAAAAGCGCCCGGTTCAAATATCTTTAATTGTTCAGTGGAAAAGATTTTGATTATTGCAATGTGACTTTTTAATTCTAAAACTACTTCGTTAAAAAAAGTTATAGATTCGAATGGCCACTCACGCTCAACGGGCGGGTAATCGATGTGATGATTGGGGTCGAGTATGGCGGCCAGCTTGGCGAGGTTTGGAATGTGACCGAAGGGCGTGCGTCCGTATACCATGCTGTACAGGATACAGCCCAAAGACCACACGTCCGAACGAAATGAAATCTATAAAAAAAAATTAGTAAAAAAAAAAATTTGTTAATTTTTATTTTAAGATTGTGTTAAGTAAGTAAGGAACAGTGTACTGGGTTAGTCTTAGCCATTATATTATGAGCTTACAAATATTAAGTAAGTACAGCATATTTAGGAACGCGAATGTTTTGTCTAAGGATCAGCAATTTTTTTGGTATCTTTAAATTTAACAACTGGACAAAGGAAAAATTAAAAAATGAACAAAATAACAACTGCAAACAGTGAATTGTTAAAGTAAATCTAGACACAAGGCACCGTGTCCAGCCAAGTTCAAAGAAAAGGAACAAGCTATATGTGTAATATTACACGAACCATTTGGAGCTACTTCTGAATCTTTCACATCAACAGCCTTGAATGGCCTCTCTTTAGAAAGGAGGTTTTGGCCTACTATACCACGCTGGCCAGACGGGTTGGTATAGGGTTTGTGTCAAGTTTTCGTTCTCTTTGCCGCTGTTGTCCCCTTAGTCGGCGTTTACGACACCCAGGGGATGAATAGGGGTGGTGACATTCCGTATTCTTAATCCGTCACCACACGGACTTTGAATCCATCACAACTCGAAAATTGAAGGTTTACCTTAATAGGTGCACTTCCATCGCTGCCAGCGACGCCATAGCCGCCCGCGCCGCCCATGAGCGCCTCGGGGCTGATGTACGAGTAGGTGCCGGTGGCCTGCGCCCGCACCACTGACGTCGCGTCGCTGCTGATCGCCGACGCGATGCCGAAGTCTATCAACTTCAGCCGACCGCACACCAAGAGGAAATTTGCCGGTTTCAAGTCCGCGTGGATTACACCTGGTCCAAAATTAAGATTATTATTAGAAATAGTGTCTAGTTATAGAATTATTTGTATGATATTATGTAGTATGCTAGTCAACAAATTTACTATTACAATTTCTAGATAACCCGTTCTTAGGAATTGTTAGCCAGAACAAAATATGGAGAAGGAATTATATTAATATTTAATTTATATTAATATAAATTTTAATTTAATATTGGTTAGTGACCCTGACTGCTAAGACAGAGGTCGTGGGTTCGATTCCAACCCATTTTTGTGATGAGTACCATCATTCTTATTTTTTTTAAAGACAACTCCCGCATTAGGAATAAGTATATCCTGTGTCGCGAGAGACTTTACAAACATACATGAAACGGACACAAAGAAGACCCAGACTCAGAACAACAATTTGTGGATCATACAAAGTGTAGTCCCATGTGGGGATTCCCGCGCGACCGCTTAAACCACTACGCCATCCGTGCAGTCATTTGTTCTATGTCTGGTCTATATAATTTGTCTATAATATGGTCTGGTCTATATAATTTTCTATAATATGTATGTATTTAATAATATACAAGTATGTTTTTCAACTGGCTTATCATAGTTTGGGATGAGGTAGTGTGTTGATGAGGAGTGCAGATGTGTGAGGTTGTTATTATTATTATTACTAATCACATGAAAGCTAACGTTTCCAACTAACTCCACCACAGTTGGTGTGTAGGTACTGTAGTGTCGATTTTCTTACCATTTTCATGTATATAGTTGACCGCGTGCAACATCTCCTCCCAGTAATGCAGTACGAGCGCTGGAGGTAGGCCGGCACCTCGCGCCTTCAGGAACGACGACAGATCTGTCTCTCCCACTTCCAACACCATGCGGAGGAACTGGTTCGTGCGGTCGTACTCACTGAACAATAACAGTACTATTCATAGACGAAGATTGGTATTTTTTTTAATAACTTACATTAAGTATCCATACTTATATTATAAATATGAATGTCAGTTTGTTTGTTTGTTACGCTTTCACTAATTTTTTAAACTTTCTTTCATCAATGGAAAGCTACATTGTCAGCGAGAAACATAGGCTACTTTTTACGGCGATTGTATAAATCGACTTGTTTAGGACATAAAAACAACTCTTACAACGCCCGCACTAGGAATATATCCAGTGTTCGGGGGACTTTACAAACATACATAAAATGGACACAAAGAACACCCAGACTCAGAACAACAATTTGTGGATCACACAGTGTTGTTCCATGTGGGGATCTAACCCACAACAATCAGCGTAGTAGGAAGCAGTGAGGTGACCGCTTCAATCACTACACCATGTGTGCAAGCAACCTATATGACTATAGCCCCTTTGCTGATTTTGAGTATGGTGACTGCTACCTGTTTATTAGAAGACTACGAAGATTAGCCCTGATATGTGCCCTCAGGTGACTGCAGTAGCCAACTTTATGTTTGAATGTACACGAACATGTGCTAAATGTTAGGATACCATTGATGTAATTGTAGAAAATGGCCTTTGGTGGTCTAGCCTTTATGAGATCCGATCTTACTTGGCTTTGTGCTGCTCTTCAAAAGTGTCTTTATTACTATACTTACTAATCAAAGAGCCGAATAACACGGTCCGAGTTCTGCAATTCACGCAGTAGCCGCACCTCGTTGATGTAGCCCTGCGCCAAGTCCTGATCGGTGGCCAGATAAACGCACTTCACAGCGTATTCGCATGATGTACCTACTTCTAATACCTACAGAAGAACAAAAGAAAATAAAATTCTGTTTCTAACAATATTTCTTAAGCTTATTGTAAAAGTTTTTGTTTAATAACAATATTCAAGATTTGATTGTATTATTATTCTCTTTATTTATTTAATATTCGTATTATTAAATTTTTAAACACACTTAATAAAAAAAAACATATTTAAAAATATAAAAAATAGTAGACCACCGACTTAAGGTACAGGGACCAAGACACTGGTTATTGTTATTATTTGTATGGTTGTGTATTATTCAATCGAATGCAGAGCTGTGTCCGTTTCTACAATGTGATCATGACCGTTTTGCCAAGAGCAATATGATAGAGAAGAGATGATTCTTCAATGTTAATGTTAATGGCTATGCTCAACTTTTATTATGTAAGGTCCTCTAATATCCGTTTAGACATTTAATTGACAAAAATATTAATAAATGTGAACTCTGGTGAGAGTCAGTACTCAGCTACAAAAAGGAAAAATTAAAGCAAATAAAACCGGTTCCAAGGTTTTGTACAGGATGCAAAAGACCTGAGGTTCATTAGCAAGCCTTAAGGTCTGGTACATCATATTTTCATGTGGCTGTTAGGCGGCCCAACTCTAGCATTGCTCACATTCATTAATCAAATCAATTATTTTTTTTATGTTAGAGGGGGCAGACGATCAGACAGGTCACCTGAAGGAAAGTGACTATCGCCGCCCATGAAAGTCTGCAACTCAGGAGTCAGAAACGCGTTGCCGACCTTTTAGGAAGAAGTACGCTCTTTTCTTAAAGGTCGTATAGGTCCGGAAATACCGCAGACGAAAACCCGTTCCACAGATTGGTTATTATATATGGTATTAGTCCGAACAATTCCTCGGAGCATTCTCCATGATATATGAGAAAATGCACAGTGAAGCCACAACGTATGAATCCACAAGCCACGTAACGTCAAGGGATCGACCCGATCGGAGATGTTTGGGCCTTCGACGATTCGAGTCGCTCTTCGTTAGATACGGTCCAGAGGGAGAAGTTGGTACTGAGGTGCCCCTGCATAAAGATGAGAACAGTATTCTATATGCGGCCGGTCTTGCGCCTTATAGAGCTGAAAACGGTGGGCCGGATTGAAACATTGCCTCCATCTGTTCAGGACACCGAGCTTCTTCGAGGCCAATTTGACCTTACCCTCTTAGTGACCCCGAAACTAGACTTCAACACAATCACTCAACACAATTGACTTCAAGGACAATATGACGATGTCTAGGATTCTGATGCTGGCTGAGGCAGTTAGGGAGGTGCTCTCAAACTGAGGTGATACGACAAATGGTATCTTTTTTGGGGTGAACGCACATACCTGTGCATGCTTCTCTGAATTCTTGTAACACTCTTCAAAAAAGAGAGTGGAAAGCTATTAGTAGCTGACCTGCACACCTTCGTTTTGTCTCAAAAGAAATAAATATTAACTGTTTTGCAACACTTTTTGTTAAGTCTTGGCTTCTATTTGTTGTAGCATGATATAGCCAATAAACCTTCCTCAGGAGGAGTTCAGATAAACACTTACAGAAGAATTATATATAAAGATTATATATTATTTGAATTTTTTTAAATTCATGTAGTTCTAATTTAATTAAGAGTAATAAATACAGAATTTTTTTATAAGTTAATTTCAGATGCTATGTCTGTCCAAAATGTGATCCTATAAAAAACGACTTGACAAACATTTAATTAAATACTAGGTACCCGCGACTTCGTGCCTGCCTTAGTGTTTTAGATTCCTGGACCGGGCAAAATTTGTAAGGGTTTTTTTTAAAGGAAAAATAGCCTAAGTTAGTCCTCCTTATATCCTTTTTTTTAATACATACATATTATACATAGAAAACACCCAAACTCCAAAACAAACATTTGCCGATCATACAAACATTTTGTCTGATGCGGGAATCAAACCCGAGACCTCAGAAAGCAGCCACATTCGCTACTACTCCAACATGGAGGCAGTCAATAAGCATCATTGCTGAAGAAACTAATTCTATCCAAAGTACAAAAAATATTTACAAATTTAAAATGAAATTAAAACCAACCTTATACACTTCACTGGACCCTCCCACACCTAACTTTTTTATAAACATATATTTCTTATCCTTTATGCTGGTTGTTTTAAATAGAACTTTTGAATTGTTGTTACTGATAGGTCCCTGCGGATATGAGGGTGTGGCTGCGTACGATGCAGGCATTGGCTTCTTGTTCAATGGTGTTTCAGGTACAGGAACTTGTACCATTGGTTCGGGCCGTGGAGCTGGAGGCGCAGGAGGCTTATCCTTTTGTTGACTTTGTGTAAATAGCTCACAACGTACCCTATCCCTGTTCTGTAATATGGCCTTCTGAGGGGTTTTCTTATGACTTTGCTTTACTGAGCTTGGTGTAAACCTTCTAATACCTGATTTTATCTTAGGAGTGGCCGACTTCAATTTTTGGGCACTACCTGGTAGTTTGACAGCCTCTGGAGTTTTTTTTGTAGATGAATTTTGTGATTTCATATTAATATTATTTTGTGGCATAAGTACATTGCGTTTCTTATGTTCTGAAGTTGGGTAAACATTAGAATCTATATTTTTATTGACACTTTGTATGATTTTATCTTTCGCGGGATATGTCTGATTTACCAGCCAGTTATCACTAGAATTCTCTTTGTCCTGGTCATTATGGGCAAATTTTTTCTCCGAAGCAAATGCCTTAATGTCTTTGGGTAGGGATTTAACTGTTGGAGTGAAAAACTCTTTGTTTATTTTCGTCTTAGGTGATGGCCTTTTGGGCACTGTTTCACCGAATGAGTTATCACTTTCGTCAGCGGAGGAAAAGCTTGTATCGCGGCTGTCTGCTGAATTCTGTAGAGGCATCAAGTTGGCCATCAATGCCGACATCGGCATTGGCGCAAACTTGATGCTATTCGACGTCGATTCCCTGTTACCACTCATTTTAAATAAAACTAATACATTTGATAGTTAATTAATGTTAAGTCAACACTTTCACAGTTGTTTTCACTTGTGTTACAGTGACAATGAAGTAAATATTTCACTATTATTTTAACTTTGAAAGTATAGAATCCGTTGAAGTTTTGAACTTTTGACAATTGAGTTGTTGTTTGCTGACGTTTCCGACAGAGTTGCCAAATATGAAAAAAAAATGAAATCACAGAATAATGTATTTAACTCAATAATTTTAATTTCTTTGACATGCGGAAGCACAGATGGTCAATTCTCGTAATAAAAAATCTTTCAAATTTACTTCCGATTTACTTTAGATCTAACAGTTGATGTGAAATAAACTAACACTAGGCCCTCAACTAGGTGGTGCGACGACCTGGTGAAGGTCGCAGGAAGCCGTTGGATGTGAGCAGCACAGGACGGGTTGTTGTGGCAAACCTCTGAGGGTCTAGTCCAAGTTTATTCCACATCAACTTGCTCTCAATGGTGACCACTTTGGCGTCCCCACTGAAAACTGCTTGCCCTATTAACTATGTTAGCGCGTATCAGATGCCTCTATGACATCGTTTTGGGGTCACAACTTCAAAGGATGTCACCATCTTTATATGAATTGTTTTTTTTAGAAGGAAAGGTGTTTAGCATAATTGATTAATTCAAACAGTTAGTTTCGGTGACACATCAACAAAACCTAATCATTTTAAATAATACAAGGACGGGTTTGTTACAACATTGACAACTCAAGAACGGCTGTACCTTTTTGGCTGTATTGTTTTCCGCCCCTCATATCGGAATTAATGGTGAAAACATATCATAAACAAAAAAATAAATTATTTTTTCATATCTTACATTTTTAATAGGACTCAAAATGTAGTGATCAATGGCTTCGAGTTTCCCTCTATAACCATCACTGCCGGGGTGCCCTAGAAATCAATCCTGGGTCCTGAGCCCTCACCTTTTTATTTTGTTTGTCAATGATATTGGACCTTTGTTTCACTAACTCACACTTTTTAGTGTATTCTTACGACATCAGGAGTGCCATAGCCTTGGGCACGCCGTTATCGCTGAGGTAAGACCCGTTATGGAAGATTGGCTTGAGAGGCATCACGGAACCCTCTCATACCGGTTGACGCAAGTGATCACCGGTAAAGAATGCTTCTGAATCACCTGTGTCTGATCAGCAAGGAGCCAACGCCTGAGTGCCATCGTAGACACAGCCGGCGTAGGTGGAGCAGAGGCGTTGCCTCGTGGCGGCCATCGGAGTGTTAATTCTCTCGCTCGGTAACATGATTGCCGCCATGGTACGGAGCGAGAGTTCGTGGAACTCCGACGTCTCCTTCTGCGAGCAAGTTATGCTTGCAAAGGAGATAGCGGAGCGGGACCGGGAGAGGTTTAGAACCCGGAGCGGCAGACCCGGCTACGAGCCAGGTACCGCAGACGACTCAGGCGCCGGAGGTCGCAGAATGACCTCCGTCCTCCATAAGCCCATCTGTCAGCCTAGCAGAAGCAGGCCGGGGTGGTGGCGAGAAGCCATCCGGAGAGCGCGTGCCCCTCCGTGAGCATAAAGGGGACATAGGGGTTCCCACACAGGAGGGGGTCATTTACATTAAAAAAAGACGTGCGATAGCCTACAAGACGCTTATTTTTACAGGACGACCTAAACCAACTTTCACTATATTGTTTTCGAATTACAGCATCCCTAAATGTAAAGCAATTGCTTATACAAATAAGAAGAAAGTCATAATACACAATTTTAATCTACACGATATTGCTTTACAAAAGGTTGACTAGAGAGACTAGGTTGACTAGAGAGTCGACTTGAGTGTCACCATTGTCACAACGTTATTAGTAAATCTATTTAAAAGTATGACTTTGTTATTTCAGATTTCAAGCGCCTGTCTACTTTACAACTCTTATAAGAACTCAACTAGACTTTGCGGTTCCAATTTGGGATCATATTTATGACAAGTGTGTAACGCGACTTAAAATGGTTCAAAAGAACACTACAAATTTCATCACTCTAAATTACCCTATCAAGATCTTCCTGTAGAATATAAATTATTAAGCCTGGAGTTTATATTTCTCATGTGTATGTCGTTACATGGCATATGTAGTAATAAGTTTGATTGTAGCGGCATTACTAAACGCTGTGTTATGTGGTGCCTAAAACTGTATTGCGGCGCGAGATGCGCGTACCTCAGCTGTTCCACACTGCTAAATGCAGAACTAATGCCGTTGGACGGGCTCCTCTCCGTCACATTGTGGCAACACACACCTTGCCAATTGACATTTTCGGTGTGTTCCGTTGCAGCCCGGCCACAGTCGATTTCGTAATTTATAGACGTATCAATTAAATGTTCTTTTATTGTTCTTGCTGTACCAATTAATATATTAAATGTACCACAAATATATCTTGTTTAAAAAGAAATTGTTTGTGGCCGGGCTGCACCGTATACGTTGCAGCCCGGCCACCTGTATATTTTCTGGTAGGATGCTCAAAATGTTCTAAAATATAAACCAAATAAATGTTCCTTATATGTTCTTTATTTTTTCAATGAAATAAACCAAGAGAAAGGTATGCATAAACAAAAAAATATTTCAAATAAATGAATAGTCACTAAGCGCCTGTAGAACTAGAATAGCACGTCGGCTTTGTTAATTTTTATTTTTCTAGAATCAGCTGAATCGATGCTTAACTTTAATAGCAATGCAAGTTGCAATGCGGTGAAGTATGGAATTAAATGTATGAGCAAAACAACAATAAGTTACAATTTGACGGATTTTTTAATTTTTCAGTTGAATGACCTTACAGAAAAAGTAGATTTAAATATTATTCCAAGTTATTTACTCTTACAAGGAAAACACTTTCATTTATTAGCAGTGATCGAGTTCGTTGATACTGTGCGTCATTATGTTAACTACCCACTGTAAGCGAAAACGATATAGATGGCAGTGTTTAGATGACCTGAGTAGTTCAATTTCGTGGACAAATAATACAGTTATATCGGTTCATTGTATTATCTACACAGTTTTGTAAGAAATTAGTTATAATAGGTACTTTGATTAAAGTAGCACCTAATAAGTTACAATACTACCACGACTGCGTTTGACTGCACGGATGGCGTAGTAGTTTAAGCGGTCGCCACGCCGCCGAGTGTTGTGGGTCCGATCCCCACATGGGACAACACTTTGTGTGATCCACAAATTGTTGTTCTTAGTCTGGATGTTCTTTGTATCCGTTTTATGTATGTTTGTAAAGTCCCCCGCGACACAGCATTGTGATACGAAGAAACAGAAACATACTTCAGCGCCATACAAAGACTACACACCGAAAGACGGAGTAGCTACTAAATAAGAATTGCTGATCCTGTATCGCGATATGAAGAATTCCCTCGCCGATTAGCATATATATAACTTCCCAACATCAAATGTTGGGCCGCGGCCCGCCAGGCATGATCACCTCGCCTGGTCGGAGGATCCTCCCTTTGTGTTGCAGGGACATGACACCCGTTCCTCCACAGGATATATTCCTAATGTGGAAGTTGGTTTTTATTTTATATCGTATTTTGTTTCTTTTCAATTTGTTTATTTTTATTGATTTTGAATTGTACAGTATTTTTATTTTATTTTTAATTTTTAATTGTATAGTTGTCTTATAAAGAACAATACTACGAATTTTTTAATACTGTAAGTTACAATTTATTTTGATCTTTGTCTTTAAAAGCATATAATTTAAATTTACGGGTTTTTAATAATTGTATAATAATAATCTATCTTGTTATTGTTTAATTGCTAACATACTTACATTGCTATTTTAGTCCTACAGGCGCTTAGTGCAAATTCTTATTTTAAGTCATTTTTTGTTGATGCATACCTTTCTCTTGGTTTATTTCATTGAAAAAAATAAAGAACATAAAAGGAACATTTATTTGATTTATATTTTAGAACATTTTGAGCATCCTACCAGAAAATATATAGGTGGCCGGGCTGCAACGTATACGGTGCAGCCCGGCCACAAACAATTTCTTTTTAAACAAGACATATTTGTGGTACATTTAATCTATTAATTGGTACAGCAAGAACAATAAAAGAACATTTAATTGATACGTCTGTAAATTACGAAATCGACTGTGGCCGGGCTGCAACGGAACACACACATTTTCGCACCATTGGCACTCAAAATACAAAATTGCAGCAACTCAAATCTTTATTAAAACTTCGCATTAGGCTTTAATTGCCAGAATCTATTTAAAATAAAAAATCAAAACAAAAAAAAAAGTAAACTACACACGATCTCATGTCATTATCACAGAGTACATTGTAATATACTGTCATTATTTTGCGGACATTGGTGTGAGTTGCACGTTCACTCAATAGATTTAGCCTTATTTAAATTAGCTATTACCTAACGTGTAACTGTTAAATGACCTATTAAAGAAACTTAAAATAATAATATGAAAGTTAAAAAAACATGAAAATTATCACACGGTTTTTATTTAATTATCCCTTCCTTGGTGTGAAATAAATGATTTTTTACTGTCATTCAACTGATGTTGAAGTTTGAGTTGAAAATTTCTATCAGAACCGTTTTGCCTCCTTAGTGAAAAAATGTAGACAGAATTATTTGTATAATTTTCATAATTTATATTTAAAGCTTTTAAAAAGTATAAATCAATGCTGTATTCTTAATTATTTGATTTTCCACCTTTAAGAGTAGGTATTATATTTTCTTCAAATTTGAATGTGACCAAACGCTAAGTAAAATGTATATATGCTTTACTCCATTTTTTAAGCTGCTTTAAAAAGTTTTATTACATATAGGTAGTAAATAAAATAATTCATTTCAAAGTTATAATTTATTTGTGTATGATCATTGATCAGGTACATGAAGAAAAAATGAACATGATTATAATATTTATTTCTAGAATAATTTACAGTAAATGATTAAAATAAAATAAGAATTAATTAATACATTTAAAAACTCATTGCTTCACTTATTAAGAACAGTACGACTAAGAGGATTCATTGTCATCTTTAGACTTAACAGGATATCTGCATTCAACATGTCCACACTCGCACTTCATCCATTTTGATTTCACAGACCAGAACTTGTCACCATAGTCAAATCTGAAACAAAAACACGAAAAGTTACTTTATGGGCGAAATCATGCTATAGTTATGGTGTTATTCTATAAAAAAAAACATAAAGCATAGGCAAGGAAGTAAGGTTGAACTAACTAACTTAATATAACAGTTACATGAAAGGTAAAAATATCAACTAAAGTTACTGAAACCACTGTCTTTCTTGTTACGTTCGTTATAAAGAGTATTGATTAATTAGCAAATACGGATGTTAAAGACTAGGAATTTTTGAAAGATGAGGAGACCATAAAGGAAGTGAGTACAGAGATTACCACAGATTAACGCAAATGTATTTAAAATTGAAAATTTGCTTGCATCCCAAACATATAAGACACAAACAATATAAGAGTAACAATCTGTTACACTAGAATTTTGAGTAAGTGAGTGAGAAAAATGAGTACAGCTATTGTTACTTAGGAAAAAGTGTTGCCATCCCTGTATGCACTTTTTGCCTACACAAAAAGTAATAATGAGTCCTTACGTGAATTCTTCGTCTATGTCGATGTCCTTTGTGGCGAAGAGTGCGACGGTTGGCAGTCTCAAGTCCCTGGTTTGCGTGAACACGCGGACGGGCGCCAAGTTCGGTTTGCAGCTGTGGTTGATGAACCGCGCGGCACTGCCGTACTGAGCTGCGTCGACACATAGCTGCGTTTTGTCGTCGCATTGCTGGGAACAAGAGCGGTTATAGTATAGGAACAATAATATTTAAACATAGAATCTGATGCTGACGACGTAAAATGGGCTAATATCAATACGACAAAAATTATTTTCTAAATAACTCTCTCTCTCTCTCTCTCTCTCTCTTTCACTCACTCTCTCTTTCTCTATCTTTTCTATGTTTTTTTTTATTTGCTATATTAATTTTATGTTTACATACATACTGTTTTTTTTAATGAAAACAAAAATCGATCGATATCTTTAAATCAGCTGACACTATGAAAGATGATCAGTCGTAGACAGTGCAGGTAGCGTGGAGTGGGTGGTCACCTCGAGCAGGTCGCGTTTGACGTCGAGCGCGAACATGTAGTGGTCTGCGGGGCGCGTGTCGGCGTGTGGGTGCGCGAGCAGCTCGCCGCAGTAGGCGCCCAGCAGCGCGCCGCGCGGCACGGCCTGTCGCGCGCGCAGCCCCCAGCCCCGCGCGCCGCCCGCGCGGAACACTTGCGCGCGCACGCACAGCGACCCCGCCAGCGTCGCCTTCGTCACCACGCTATTGTTGCAGCGACGCTGTGTAATACGATATTCGACTATACTTCCCCGCGTGCCATTGACAATAGGAAATAAAAAATGTCATCTAAACCAGGAAGGTAAATTAATTTCCACGTTTAGTCAATTAAAGTAATAAAAATTTTTGCCACACTATAATTCAAAAATTATATATCATATGATAAAATTATTGAAAAATCTAGTACAGTCTAATTTAATTTTATAAATAGAGACTCACCAAATTGCATCCACAGGTCTGGTTACACTCAAACAGCATAGGTGGGTCGTGGAAGGGGAAGTTGGCTTGTAGGCGACCGCGCGTGTACCAGCACCGAACCCCGAGCGTACAACACGCGCAATCGCCTGACGAACAATCGCCGTCTTTGCAATCGCAACCCTGGAAACAACGAAAAAGTGAAATCAAACCATTCAAATGCCATTATTATTGGATCCTAAGCACGAGTTGGGTCTGATTTTAACCAGGGCCTCATTTCTGCTATTTTAATATTTTATCAATAGACTGTGGATGGGATGTCGTCGGAATAGTTTTGCTCTTTAAATTTCTTATTCTACTAACTATGTAAGACCAATGGCCCCCGATGACTTGTCACTGGTATAAATATCGTCTATGCCTTTGTAACAGTTTGGTAAACTTTACATTTTAAATTTGTTAGAAAATGATATATTTAATTTTCATGATATTCCAATGTGGTTGACATCACCATTGATGACCTATATAACTATATCGAGTCTATGGACACTGAATTTATGTTAGTAGAATACCGATATTTTGACCGAGGTTTGTGGCATCTCAATAGTGTGTCAATGGAATAACAGTGGCTTAGTGTGAACATAAAATAGCATTGAGGCCCAGGGCAAATAATTCTAAATTGAACTATGTTTATCAGTAATCTGTTTACCATAGAAGAGATTCTGGCAAATTTAGTATTGGACAGCAGATGTGTGTATTAAAAAAAAATCAACCAAGATGAGATCTTTGATTTGTGAAGTCGGTTTAAAAGTGTGTAGTTATCTGACCTGCAATGTCTCAATAGTGTTATCTACGCTGATGGGCTGCGGCGTGAAGTGTCGCGTGACGTACGTAAAGTCCTCGGGTAAAGTTGCGTCGTCGACTTCGTTCACGCACGGAATCGGAAACGGTTCACGCCCATTTGATATATCACTGTGATGAAATTAATTAAAATTATACACAAGTATTAATTCTGCAGGATAGGACAAAACCGTATACCAACCCGTCTGGAGATCATGGTATAGTAGGTCGAAACCTTATTTCTAAGGAGAGGCCTATGTCCAGCAGTGGACTGTTAAAGGCTGTTGATGATGATGTGATTTAAATTATTTTACAGTTCAGTTTTCTATTTGTAAAAAGTTCTCCGTTTTCTGGTGGATTATTACACTTCACATTCACAATAATATTATAAACGACTGCACGGATGGCATGGTGGTTTAAGCGGTCGCCACGCCGCTTCCTACTAAGCTGAGTGTTGTGGGTTCGACCCCAACATGGGACGACACTTTGTGTGATCCACAAATTGTTGTTCAAGTCTATGTGTTTTTGTGTCCGTTTCATGTATTTTTGTGAATCCCCCCCGCGACACAGGATACATTCCTAATATGGGAGTTGTCCTTAAAAATTAAAAATAAACGCGAAAGTTTGTAAGTTGTACGTTTGGGACTTCTTGACGCTCAAATGACTGGACCAATTTTTCATAAATTTTGGTATGGAGGTAGTTGATATACTGGATTAACACATAGGCTTTCTTTTATCCCGAAAATGTAGTATTTCCGTGGGATGTAGTATCTGATAAACCGCGGGGCGCAGCTAGTATATAAAAATTATGAGGTTTTAAGGTCATGGTACACTGTCACGACATCGTAACAGCACAGCTGCAGCACGATGTTGTGTCAAAGGACAATGGGCATTACGGCCCATGAGCGGCCATCAATGAAACTAGTGTCATTAGAAAGGGGAGATCTTTGACAACAAATATTGTTCAAGGAGTATTATGAAATACCGGTTGGAGAAAAAAAAAATAGTTAAAATACTGTTATTAAAATACTTTTTTTTTTTCATTATTATTTATGTATCCTAATATTCAATACTTTTTTACGTACTTTCGGTTTAATTAATTCGATTTTTTTATATGATCAACGCTTTGTAACTTTTTATCTATACAAGTTGCCGAAATAATTTTTTGCAGTCTTAATATATACGTAATTGTCGACTAAAAAATATATAGGACAGATGTGGCCGCCGATGGGACAAGCGCCATACATTTTTGCCCATTGTCCTTTCAGCTACTTCGAATTGTAGGTAACTTGTTAGGTAGCGCTCGCTGACAACCCGCCGTTGGCTTTTTATATGGAAGTTTCGAAATGTATTATACGACATACAATTTAACGATCAAACTCAAATGACAAGGTAATCGCTGGGTTGTAGAGGTGCCGTGAGGAGTAAAGGCGTGGTTTCTTTGAGTGAGTGGTGAGGCTCCATAGCACGTACCTCGAGAGCAGTTTGAAGCGAGACAGCTTGTCCCTGACGGCGATGGTCATCTGCATGTTGAGCGAGATGGCGCTCTGGCACTGCGCAGTGCACACCTCCACCGGTAGCTCACCTGCCGAGTTTTCTATATCCGTCTGGAAACAAATATAATGTGTATAGTTTATTCCTTTTTTAAACACACACGTGTACATATTAGTATCGCATTGGAAGGTGTCATGTTCTTCGCTTAGGACAACCTCCAACCGGTGATACTCTGTCCAACGGTTGATATTGGGAAGTCCGATACAGAATTAGCAGTGACTCCACAGTTTGGTGTGTCTTCGTTGGATGCCAATGAAGTATGTTTTTGTTTTACTGTATGTGGTAGTCGCAATACTGTTAAAAAGGGCCAGTTAAATCCTTACTTGAATTTTCATCCAGAAAATAAAATATGAAACTTGAAACATGAGACTTCTTCGTTTATTCTTCTTCATATATTCATTTATTAGCACGTACATCAATTTGTCACACTTCTACACTTGTATAAAGTTTTTGTTTCACAGTTGTGTCGAGTACCCATAGTACAAGCTCGACAGCTGATATAAATACATATATACTTTTTTTTGTAAATACATATTATACATAGAAACAACCAGACAAAATCAAACATTAAATGTTCATGCACTCAAATGTTTGACTTGAGCAGGAATTAAACAAATCACTACGCTATTATAATAATATAATATATAATATATTCTCCCACATTCACACAACGCCATCTAGTCCCAAACTAAGCAGAGCTTGTACTATGGGTACTAGACAACTGATATAAATACATATATACTTTTTTTTGTAAATACATACTTATTATACATAGAAACACCCAGACCAAATCAAACATCAAATGTTCATGCACACAAATGTTTGACTTGAGCGGGAATCGAACCCGCGACCTTTGGAATAGCAGTCCGTTGCACAAACCACTACGCCATCCAGTCGTCAAATATAATAATATACTTACTCTGACACCACGAGCAAGCAGCATAACGACACACGCGTAATGGCCCTGTCTCGCCGCTATGTGCCTGTAATGAAATTTGCAATGTTATACAGAATTAACAAGAAAAAGATACAAAAATTGATCAGATTTTACTGTGGTTATATTTTGCATATTTTTTAATTTTTCAAGAAGCAAATGAGTTGAGCAACTACGAAATGCGAAGTTACTGATACAGCGTTTTGGAAGTGAAAACTTTAGGCGCGTTAGGCATTTTTTGAGATGGGGAAAAACAATACACATACACATTCACACACACACACACACACACACACGCGCACACACACACACACACACACACGCGCACACACACACACACACACACACACACACACACACACACACACACACACACACACACACACACACACACACACACACACACACACACACAGAGACAGACAGACACACACACACACACCACGGTATATAAGTTTTCACATCGTTCGGCACTCCCGGAGTGTCATTGTTTTTTTTAATCTTTTTTTATCTTCTAAGTTACAGGATAACGTATACTCCATTCGTGTTAAGAAAATAGTGACGTATCGATCAAGCCCCACCCTGACCGATCAGGTTCTAAGCTTTCAGGGGCGGGGTTCGATCGATGCGTCAATTTTAACGCGAGTGAACTATAGTTTGGAAGGCACCCTGCCTTCCAAACTATAGTCCACTAGTACGTATACCACACTAGTGCTATATGTATAATGGATACGGGTAAAGTGCAATAGAGCTATTATTATATGAAAAAAAAAACATATTACAGCGGCGTGTCCCCGTGCGCGTTGGGGGCGCGCGCGGCGTGCGGCGCGAGGTGCAGCAGCACGCGCAGCGCGCCCGCGGCCCCCGCCAGCGCGCACCAGTGCACGACGCCGTTGCCCTCGTTGTCCGTCGACAGCGCGTCCGCGCCCGCCTCGCCCAGCACCCTGCGTCACATCGCAACATTCATCACTACCCACTTACCGCAGCTTCGCTCGCCTGATTATTTATATTCTTATGTCATGTTTCTAACTTCGGAAATGACGAACTTCCGTACCCTTCATCCCTTTTATACCCCCCTTAGAGATGAAATTACCGAAAATTCTTACTTAGTAACTTGCTTACAAAAATTTCAAATTTGTCAGTCCCGGCGGTTTCAGGTCTGTGTTTCTCTCTCAGCGGTTTAAGTCAGTCAGTCAGTCAGGGCAGACTGCTGAAGCATACTATAATATGGATACCGGTTCAAAGGTAATAAACCCAAATTAAACATTAAAGTTAAGATTTCATAAATAAATAACTTTTACGACATTCACTATGTTCATCATACAGCTATTCCGGCAAGGTATCGAGTCAATCGGGTTATTACGATATATTACGGGAAAGATCACAAATCTTAAGGAACTTTCTATGAAACTAGTGCGATTTATATACAAGCCGCGATACGGTGTGGATTCAGTCAAGTTTTGTGATACAGCAAATAAACAAATTAATAAATCAAACAATACAGGCGGATATCAGTAATTATTATATTGTGCTTATTATTGTAATATAATGTTTCGGACATCTGACACACAACGCCAACTAGTTTCAAACTAAGCACAGCTTGTCCTATGAAAACTAGATTGACTGATGGAATACTTTTATACTTTTTTTTGTAAATAAATACATATTATACATAGAAAATACCCATTATACAGTGAAATAAATTACTTTCACTTCTTATAAAAATAATTAGAGATCAAAGCCACAGGAACAGTTTCGGCTTCTAATCTGATCACGGTCAGACATTACATTGACACTTATTATTTTAGCTGCATCATTGCAGCTTATTAGTCCATATGGTGACGGATTAAGAATACAGAGTGTCACCCGTATTTATAAACGGATGATAATACAATACAAAAATTTGTTCTTACTTAACAACGTCGGTGTGGTCGTTCTCCGCGGCCCAGACCAGCGGAGTCCACCCGCCGTGGTCCCTGTGGTCGAGGAGCGTGGTGGTGCAGCTCAGTAAGAGGGAAGCCACTCGCGCAGCGCCCGCACCCCCCAGCTGGGCGCACAGGTGCAGGGCGGTCATACCGTCCGGACCCTGCGATCAATAACAGCGGAGTAACCATTAATTACGTCAGCTCAAAATAGGGATAAGTCGAATAAATCTCGTTGTAACTCAACTTCATATCAACATTGACAAAAAAAGAAGTTGTACACCTTAACTTTGAAAATAAAGAAAGATGCTAGTTTCTTGCTTCTGATACATATTTTTATTAAAACTTGCTAAGGAAATGGAGGACTTAGGAAAATAAATCTATTGTGTTTATTTTACTGACTAAGTATAAATGTATGCTGAAAATTTACATACCGGGGATTTTAATTTTCGTAATTTTAATTTACCCAGTGTTATTCATACAATAAAGACGATAGTAATGATACCTCAAAAGGCAAAATCTATCAAGCTGTTTAGGTTACAGAGTGTGCCAAAGAAATATACATACATACATACACTTGAAACCAAACACTCCTTTTGGCGAAATCGGGTAAAACCAATACAATAAAATAATAGAACTTCTTTGAAAATAAAATCAACCTCTTGATAACACATGGATTTTGTTGTGAATTATGTAGAAACGAACCTTGTGTAAATAATTTTAAGCTCACCGGAAAATTAACGTCACATCCTGCAGCAAGAAGATACCTAATCACTTTGATCAAATCCTCTTCCTTAGGTTTATTAAGAATATCTTCTGTGTCTTCAATCTTATCATCGTCTTTTACTTCTTTATCATCTTCTTTTCTCGTTTCATCACCTTCTTTTTCAGTCTTATTGATAGATTCAGTTGAGTCTTTCTCAGGTTCCACCTCCATAGCATCATTGTCCTTGTTGGGAATGTCTTTGATTTTCTCTATACTCTTTTTGTCGGGTTTTTCTAAGAGTGCTATAAATAAAACGCAATAAAGAATAAGTGAAGAGGGCTTTGAGCCATTCGTATTATTATTATGGGTATGTATTTTAAAAGTACATGTAACGTCATCTAACGAGAACACGCTTAACTAAGAAGTGACGTAAGTGTACTAATCCTGCATCGCGCAATTAAAGTTTTAGCGTCTATTGTTATAAATACAACTTGCCAACCATTGGGCTGCAGATCATGAACATCTCGCTAGGATGGACAAAACCTCTACAGTTGTTTAATGAATATTGTTATATATTCTTATCTGAATACTGAATACTGAGTAACATATTGTATGATGTATGAACTGAATACTGAGTAACATAACATTCATTTCATATGGAAAACACATATCTAACCTTTTGATTACGTAGAAATGGTTTTATACCCTTCTTTGTCGTGCAATTTTTTTTGGGTAGGCTACCTGTACTAAATATATATGTATCTACCTAGGAACTTTACATAAGATTATCAAATATCGATAATGAAGAATTTTCTTTGAACTATTTGTAATATCAGAAGATAATAACACTTAAACAGCTAAATCAATTAAAAGGTTGGTACTTATATAAACGGAACTTTGGAGCAAGACATTAAAGCTATTTTTGTATCGAATATAAAACTAAAACAGACTACGAAATTTTGGAGCATTATCACCACCAGTTTTAGGATTTCTAAAATTGACACGTGTTTTACGTTATGTCCTGATAAAGTTGCAAGCTTAGGCTAGTTCAGATATAAGATTATCTCAGCCGTGACTCACCAGTGATGGCGACCATGAGCGGGGTCCGCATGGTGGAGTCGGTGGCGTCGATGTTGGCGCCGGCGTAGTGCAGCAGGTAGAGCGCGGCGGCGTGTCCGCGCCGGGCCGCTGCGTGTGCGCACGTGCCGCCCGACTGCGACGGGAGCGGCTTGTTGATGTGGCTGCTCGATACTGGAATTTATCACTTTAGATAATTACACGTTTTTCTTATGACATGGGGGGCAAAGGACACGCGGTGACTTGATGGTAAGTGACTATCGCCGGCCACGGACACCAGCACCTCGAGAGTCACGAGTACGTCGCCGGCCCCTGAAGGGGGGGTATTTACGGTTCTTAAAGGTTTAAGGTTTGAAAGTCATATCGTATTTTTTGTGGTGTTTCAGCAGAAATCCTTTCAGTAATTATTTTATATTATCCATTAATTTTATTGTGTTATGAGCCTAGCTATAAATCAAATCAAATCCAAAATTAGTCAACACAGGAATTTGTGAAGAGGCAGATAGGGTTGATTAATGCATAAAGCTTGGGTTTGGGTTACTGGGTAAGTCGACCTAAATACTTTAAGGAGTTGTAGTTGCCATTAATTCTAATAGATTTCATTATGAAATATCATATCCCAAAACTTTCCATTTTCAAGATATTGGACTTGGACAAGATTTTTGCCTTGTATCTTGGATGCTTGTTTGCCAACTTGTTTGTAAAATTTAACGTAGTATTAAAGAAATACAATACAAACCAAGTAGAGGAAGAAGCTGATCTACAGGTTCTCCTTTCATGATAGCTTCGCATAACTGTGTTGGTGACTTTGCAGGCGTTTGACACAGCTGCTTCAGCTCTATCGGGGGTGAGGGTAGCAGGTCCTTGGGGATGATAGGACCTTGTTCCGATTTGATGCCCTGAGATGCGAAGCTTAGGTATGCTGGGGTGCTGTAGAATAATTAAGTCCTATTGTATTGCATGCATGCATTGCATGACATTATAACTTACTATTAAAAAAACTAGTCATTTTCAGGTGTCTATACTTTTTACTAAAGTTGCGCCAGTTCCTTTGGAATTGTAATTCATAGGCTACGGTAACCGCTTACCATCAGACAGGCCAAATGCCTGTGTGCCAACTATGTTGTGGAAAATAAACAAACATGATGATAGTTATAAAATATAACACCTATTTGCAAAGTTTTTGGCTGTTTTTTGTTATGGCTATCACTTTCACACGGGACAAAGAAATATTGTAGATACATTAGGGTAAAAAGACAACGTTTTTTCTGCCGTAAGACCCGTTCTGGAGGATTTGCCTCTCACACTGGCTGACGCAGGTGATCACCGGGAAAGGATGCTTCGGAGATCATCTGCGTCTGATCCGCAAGGAGCAAACACCTGAGTGCCCATCAGACAGGTGCTGCCATCTGTCACCCTAGCAGAAGCAGACCGGGGTGTGGAGCGATCGCACCCTTTAGCGAGTGGGGATCATCTATCAGACTACCAGGGATTTCCTCTCTAGGCTACTCTTGGTGCACCGGCTACTCGTACCTATAAAGACGTGCGTTGTTTAGTTGGTTCGAGTCCGACATAACCACCCCACCGGTTGTCCGGTGGGTGGTATCCGAGGGGATTGGCGTCCGAAAAAAAATGATAAGAAAGACGAAAGGCAAAGGAGTTTTTGGAAAATAATTACCTATTTATTTGAATATCTGTTTTATAGTAAGAGAAATAAAAAATAAATAAACTGTTGACAATTCGAGGTGGGTACTCACCACTGCACTCTCTGATCCGGCAAGAAGATCCTCTTGTTGCTGCACTTCATCTCAACCTTGACCTTGAAACACTCAGTATTGGCCGGCTGCCACCTGTATGAGTACACTCCGCAGTGAGGGCACCCTGGACGGTTGGTTTTCACGTCGTTGTATGGGAGACCACAGTCGAGGTGAAACAGATGGCCAGAGGAGCATTGGTAGAACGTACCCTGAAATCAAAGTGTTTGTTATAGCACGGAATAGACACTAAAAAATTCACTTAATAAATTTATAAACATTTTTACGTTTGTATTTACAAAAAAAAGTATATGTGTATAGATAGTTCAACTCAGTTGTGCGCGCGGCCCTATCTGACGCGGTGCTCGGACGACGACTGCCATACGAATGAAAGTTGTATATTTACAAGCCCACGCACACATAGGGCCGCGCGCACAACTGAGTTGAACTATCTATATTTATATCAGTTGTCTAGTACCCATAGTACAAGCTTTGCTTAGTTTGGGACTAGATGGCGTTGTGTCAATGTAATAAAAAAGGTTCTACCTCGACCGAGGTTGTCAGGTCATGGTACGTGAGCAGCGGCCGTATGCGCAGCCTGAGCGACGAACGACAATTACTTTATAACAGACTCTTCTTATTACAGTTTAGGTTATAAATATTGTGGTATTTAATGTTAACATGCTTTTTAGTCAGTTGTCTCCTAAAGTATTTCGTACCTCGGAGAGCACGTTAGGCAGTTGCTCCCGGTTGCCATACGAACTGTGGCAATCGTAACGGGTACTTGGAGCCCTAAAATGTCTGACTACAGTCTATCTATATAATCCTATGGACTATCTAGCTGAGACAGGACATTTAAAAATCACCTTTACCAAATAAAACACTAAAACGACGTATTTTAAAAACTATTGTCTCAAACAACATTAAAATTAAGCATAAAAATAAATTTCATAAGCTGTTTAAAATTTATTCAAATCTGTACATGAAAAAGGAAAACTAATAGTATTAACAGAAGATTTCTTTAACAGAAATCTCAATACAATCAAAATAATTGATAACAACGAAATAAGGTTACATTGTATTACAAATTCTAAGTTTTTACTCTCAAAATATAACAATCTACTTCTAGATGGTAAACAGACACTTAAATATATAGTACCATACCTTATTAGTCAGCTACCAATATCTTAAAGCCACACAATAATTACAAAAAAAGTAAACTATACAATATTTTTGAAAAATCAAACTATCAACAATAATAACTAAAAATTATACACACGAAAACATTAATATCAATGGATTCATTGAAAAAAAAATCTGCTTGCACCCTCAATATAGAAAAAGAGGCTAGTGAGAGTGGCGTTGAGTGCACAAACATAATTCACACAACGTTATCAATCTACCCACGATATACGTTTTATGTAATACAGGCTGTACCCTTTTTTTTTTCCGTGCGGAAATCCCCTCGGATACCACCTGTCGGTGGCATGTCGGACTCGAACCGACTAAAACCGCACGCCGTCTCGGGCACTAATAGCCGGGGATCCAGGTATACCCTAGAAAGGAAGTCCCTGGTGACAGGCTGTACCCTGCCACGCTTAGCTGTGGCACATTGTGGTTGCATATATGACAAATAAAAAACTAAACCAACGCAATAAGAATAGATAAAAATAATAGTTGAAGCGTGGTATATATCGCGCATTCAGCTCAATCGCAGGACATTTTGAGTTTTTGAAGTGTACACAAACTATCTTAACATTTTTATATATTACTAACATAGCTGTACCCTGCCACGCTTTGTTCTGGTACATTTTGATTGGAAAAAATAAATTAAAGTGTGTTGTTTAAACAAAATATTTACATTTTAGTCAGTTTATACAACAAACATATTAAAACAAAACATAGGTACTCGTTATGTTATCTCCATTGTATGAAAAGGTTAAATTAAATTTTCAATCAATTTATGAAATAATATTATGATGAATGTCAAAAATTTCATGTCAAAACTGTTTTTTTTTTTATAAAATACTGTCATTCATAAAGTCAGTATAATAACATTTTGCAACCAAGATATTTTTAAATAAATGTAAGGTGTAGGGGGCAGACGAGCAGACCGGTCACCTGATGAAAAGTGGCTATAAAAATATTAATGCATTGAGCCACTGACCTGAGTACAGAAAAGTCCGCAGGCGGGGCAGCACATGTGTCTGGCCAGCTGCGCGGCGTGCAGTGTACACGCCAGGAAGTAGGGCGCGCGGGGCCCGGCGCGCAGCATGGCTCCCAGCCCCTCACCCTCCGCCTTCCCCAAGACACGTGCGCTGTGAGAGCATCCTACCCGCACTCCATCCACCATCTCGACAGCCTGGCAGAATACTGGCTCTGAAACATATTTTATTATGAGTATCCAGTATTCCCTACGTGCGGTGACGGGTTAAGAATACGGTGTCACTACCCCTATTCATCCCTAGGATGTCGTAAGAGCCGACTAAGAGAGCAGACGTACGTAGGACAACAGCACTGCAAGAAGGAAAACTTGACACAAACACTATATCAACCCGTCTAGCCAGCGAGGTGTAGTAGACCAAAACCTCCTTATGCTGCATATGACACTTTTTGAGATTAAGAGCTTTACCGCCATGCCCTAGGTTGACAATATATACATTTGTTTATAATTAAGAATTTAAATAGAGTGAAAATTGTCTATTTAGAATAATTACGAATATTTAAGCATAATTTTATAAGTTTAAAGGCTGATAGAAGTGTGTATAGGATAAACATATATTTGCGACGGGTTTGTTGGCCTGATCATTTGTTGTGTCTGGGTGTAATTAATAATCATCACACATCAACAAGCCTTTAATAGTCCACCACTGGACAATTCCTCTCCTTAGATATATGAGGTTTTGGCCCACTATACGGTACGGTATCGGGTTTGTGTCAAGTTTTCCTTCTCTTTGCAGTGCTGTTGTCCTGCGTAATTTGCTCCCTTAGCCGACTCTTACGACACCCTCGGGATGTATAGGGTTGGTGACACTCCGTATTCTTAATCACCACACGGATTATTTTAAGAATTTATATATGTGTGTTTATGTAGAAGTATATCTGATTGACGACAATAGGATTTCTCTCATTATAACTGGGAATAAAATTATAGTTAGCAAAATGGGGCTATATTAATACGCTTCTGCCTACCCTACCCTTCAGAGATCAAAGACGTGAGTGTATGTTGCTAACCAATCAAAGAAATCAGTTTACTCTTCACAGTAACAGAGGCTATAAATGAACTAAAGGCAAAGTTAATATATTTTGTACAATTTATGTTTGAAACTCAAAATATATTTATTTCATAAAAAAAAAAGTTTGAAATCATCTGTTTTGCCGACTCTGAAGTCATACAACATACATACAACACACACAATAGCAACAATCTCTATTTTTTTCAAATATTTAGAAAAATAAACATAAAATTATACCTATCGAAATCTATAACATGCAAGTTTCAAGATAATATTTAATTAGATAATTACCAGTAAGTTCTTCAGGCGCTGCGTAAACATTACTCGGCGTTTCGCAGTAGCACGTAGCTATTACAGCGGACTCGTCAACTGGACAGGCCGCTTCGGAGCCCTCATCACCGCCAGCAGGGTTGCTAAACGACGTATTAGAATTCTACTATTTACTTGGCAAATACGAGTTCTCGCATACCTGGTAGCGATTTTACGCAAATATGCAAACTTTTTATAGAACTACCTGGATTCGAAACTCGTTCATGAAAGGTCGTCTTATTTAAATAAAAAAAATTAGAATAATATTGTTTTGTATTCCATTAGTTTAAGCAATTTATTTTAAAGAAAAGAGACTCGAACATCTTTGTAACCACTAACTCTGCAAAGCACAACAAAAGTTGTTACATCGATGTAGCCTCATTCGTATTACAGAGATATTGCCTTTTTCCTCTATAGGGGAGAGTAAATGGCACTATTTGGTATAATATAATCATAATAATAATAATACTAAGCCCTTTATTCTGAATTATCTAAATACAATATTAAACAGTTCATAAGCACTTGCACTTTCCATTGGGTTCTGTCTTGCGCTACCCTTCTCCAGTGGTGTCCAGCTGTTAGCCTCGGGTCATCTGCACATCTCGCTTGTTGGCGTCCACTATTACGTTTGCCATCTCTGGCTTACCAGTCACAGATAGTCGTACTCCATTTGCCATGCCTGTCTCTAATTATGTGTCATATTTGGTATAATATATTAGCACAAAAAGGAGTAGCGCTGCTAGCGCTTCTTTCTGTGTTGATAGTGTAAAAAAGTAGTGCCATTTTGGTAGAAATTCAGAAGTGGTTCAATTTAAACGCCGGTTCAATATTGGTTACTCTCCCCTATATGGTCTAAGTTTTAAATTTCTAAACCGCTTTTTCATGATAAATAGAAAACTAGTTAATTACCTGGTTTCTTCCATTTCTAAATCTGAATGATCTTCTTCATCTTCTAATCTGGTCCTCCTGCGCTTTGGTCGATAACTGGTACAAACAAGAAAATAGTTATATTTAAGAAGAAAAAAAAATAAGCCTATAGATAGCTCAGTGACCAATAAGTTAAGGTTCCATTCTATTTTTAAATAATTACTAACTGTTCTCTGCCACGCTTTGCTGTAGCATATTGTGATTGCAAAAAATAGATATAAACAATCTTTGAAGGGTGTCCATATCAAAATTTGAGAACAATAGGGGAGCTTTATGGCTTTTTTAAACATACACAAACCAACTTAGCATTTATATATATATAAGCAAGATAAGATAATATTTTTATTGGTAACACTTAACCCTAATGCAAAAACCTCCTTTCTAAGGAGAGGCCTATGTCCAGCAGTGGAATATTGAAGGCTGTTTATGATGATGATGATGATTGTTGAAACCTCATGCTTCATTGTTATTTTCAATCAATTTCAATTTATTTTCATTATCATCAAATTATTATGAATTCATCTATTGTTCTTCAATTATAAAAAAACTGACCTTTTATTTACGAATACAATAATAATAATAATATATACAATAGAAATATTATAAAGGTGAAGAATACGGAATGACACCACCCCTTTTCATCCCATGGGTTTCGTAAGAGCCGACTAAGGGAGCAAACTATGCAGGACAACAGCACTGCAAAGAGAAGAAAAACTAGAAACAAAACAAATCAACCCGTCTGGCCAGCGTGGTATAGCCAATAGTAGCCAAAACCTCCTTTCTAAGGAGAGGCCTATGTCCAGCAGTGGACTGTTATAGGCTGTTGATGATGATGAGCATCAATGAAAAATGTTGCAGAAGGGGATAATTTACTTGTATTCCTTTTGTGAGACGAAGTTGTGCAAGCCAGTATTATACACACCTTGAGGTTTCACAGGTACCCTGGTCGTAAAGCGCACCAGGCCTTGGTTTGGCAGCTCGTTTTGTGGAACGCCGTCGTCTGCGAAATAAAATGGTAAAAATTATTATACTTAGCAAAATTTTAGCGTTTTCGTTTTCGAACGGGAGGTGCGTTCAAAAACGCTAAAATTTGCAAGGAAAGGAGGTGTAGTGAGTTGCAGGTACACATGGGGCGACAGTTAAGTAGCATCAGGTGACCCCTGTTCGTTTGCCGCCACAAGAGTGTCCATGAATCTATCAGATTCTTCTCTTAATGCCTGCCTTCCATCCTTCCTTTGTATAAATGTACATAATATATAACTTGACTTTGTTGAAACGAAGTTTCTTATCGCGCATTACACGCTCTGAGCGGATGGGAGCGACACCGAAAAATGTGTAACAAGACTTTTTTCCGACATTATGGAACTTCATTCCGACCAGAGGTCTATAGACCCCTCACACCGTTTTTAAATGCAGTAATCTGAGTGTTTACTAATCTAATTTGTAAGTTTTGTAAGATAAAGTATATGAGTAAAACTATAGAATATGGTACTTATATAAATAAAAGTAGTAAATACATACTTAAGATCTTCTTCAAGAGCAGGTGATGACCCATCACTGTCATTCATCCCAAATGAAGAATTAAGCCTAGTGGACCTTCTTGGTCGAGGTCTCTTTTTCTTGACTTCTATGGAACACTGAAAGTCCTCATCAGAATCTTCATCTGTCTCCAACAGCTTACTGATCACATTTGGATCATCATCAATTTCATCATCTTCATCTATTTCTTCTGTTTCTATATCTTCTTCCTCCTCTACTTCTTCGTCTCTGTACAGAAAAAATATTGAAAATATTAATTAAAAAGAAGATAAGGTATTTAAATTAAAAATAATAGTGGCAGAACAGTTAAAACCAGCCAAAGTAGAATGCTCAATTATTTGAATTGGCATATAAGTTAATTCCTACTCCATACATGGAGATAGACGTATTGGTAGTGATTAAATGAGCAGTAGTACTGGTTTTAGTCTATTCTTTACTAAGGTATGCAACAAATGACACAAAAAATATGCACATTGACTAGTACCAAGCCAGTTAGTTTTGCAAGTATTAAAAAACTGCCAAAAAAATACTATGCAGACTATATTTCTTTCAAAATTTTGGACAACTAATGTTGCACAGCAGTAGTGCACTTCACTATAAACCCACAGGTTGGGCACCAGTTTGGTAATGATATTTATATGCATAAATATATGGCTCAGCATTGGCCCGAGTGTAAAAAAATATATAATTAAGAAGTTCATCTATCTAGAAGCCACACTATGTGTTGTGCTTAGTTTAGGTCAAAATAGTGCTGTGATTTGTGTGTATCTCAGAATATTAAATATCATTTTGAAAGAAAATATCAAATAAAGATTGAAAAAGAATAACATTTTGAGCCAATTGTGCCATTCACAAACTGTTAAACATCAAAATCATTCTGGGAGTGTTCATTGTTAAGTACAATCATTTATTGTCTGAGTGTACTTTATCTATAATATGTTTGTATTTAGAAATATATAAGTTTATCAGCGGTCTGGTTACCATAATACGGGCTCTGCCGAGTTTGGGATCAGATGGCCATGTGTGTATTAAATTTTTTTTTTGTTTCAGTTATGTATGTTTTTTGAAATATATAAGTATTTTAATCAGCAGTCTGGTTATAATAGCACACACTCTGCCTAGTCTGGGATCAGAGATCTGAGTTGCAGGTGTTCATGGGTTACGGTGGTCGCAACCCATGAATACCTGCAACTCAGGAGTCACAAGTGGGTTGGATGAGATGTGAAATGTGTGAGGTTATTATTTTCTACTATGTCTTATGACATCAACCTATAAAATTATTGATTGACCTGTAAATAATTACCTGTTCTCATTTCCACTTTCTTCAGCTTCTTCAGGGCTTCTAGCTTTTAACCCAAGTTCACATAAATGCTTCAACTTCATTACAGTATTTTGACTCTGGCTATCATCATCAGTAGTAGCAATTTCTACTACTTCATCATCCATCACAGGTGGTGTTTTTTTCTCAGCAACAACCGGGCGGGCTGACCGTCTTGTCCTAACCCCTTCCTCAGGAGATTTATCAGTTTGTATACCTAGTCGAGCATTGTTTTGAGATTCAAGACCAATACGTAGCTCTTCGTTTGCTAGTATTTTAGCTGTAGGTTTGATTCTGCGAGATAACCGTTGCGGTGCTTGTTGGGTTTCATAAGACTTTTCTTTTCTTGCTATTGCATTCGCTAGGACATTGTCTGAGTCCTTACTGCGACGCCTTGTTGAACGTTTGGGTGTAGTGTGAGAACTGTCTGATTCATCATTTTCAGAAGTATTTTGAGTACTTGATTTGTCTTTTTTCGGAGACGTGTCACTATCACAGATCCATTCCCACTTCCCGCGCGTTCTACTCGACCTTCGTGGCGTTTCCTCATGTTTTTCTTCAGACGAAACGATCTTCATATTGCTATTCTTTGCGCTACTTTTTTCAGAACGAAACGTTAAAACTATACGCGGCTTTGGATCTTCGTCACCTTTTTCTAGTCTTTTAGGGTCTATTTTGTCTACAGTAACAGTTAAGTTATCGGTAGATGGTTTTTCAGTTCTTTTCTTACTAGGTGATTCCTCATCTGCATTCATGGTGTCTGCAAGGCTTTTTGGCGGTCAGGACAGCTTTCACTTTACACTTTTATTTATTTACAGTTTATCAATTTTGACTTTTATTATTAATTAACATCGTAAAGATAGTGCACCAATGATATTTAAATAAATTAAAAATAAATAAAAAGGTACAATTGTTTTGTAGTTTCACTGAGGCATCGCCTATGTTTATTTTAGTAAATAAAATAAACAAAACTTTAATTAGCCTTTATCATGGTATCTCATCAAATTACTTACAACATGCTGTCAGTGAGTATAAAAATAGTCTTTGTTAGATAGATAGACTTGCAAGATAGGTGAAATACAATAAAATAACATAAAAAAAATGCCTTCCTGCCTGAGAATCGAATTTGAGGACCATAAACATTAAACAAACCCGTCAGGCGATAAGACGTCAAGTTTTGAGTTTGAGGATGCCATAGAATAAATTACCTAAGGAGCTTTCTATACTTTATGGTACATTGTATTGGCAAAAGGAGTATCCAAAAATTGTTATTTTTCTTGAAAAACTTTAGTAGCCATGAACCAAATATTTTTGGATAGGCTTCTTAAGAACTCATATTATGCTAGATAAAATGAAATTTTCAATTACTGCAATTTTGAGAAAACATCGTTTTTGCTTTGGTACATGTTTAGGACGAATACGAAGAAAGCTTTTGCTTCCGATGCCCAACTAAATTAAAATGACAAGTTTTACAATTATTTCTAAAGCGTCATGAGCCTTTCTATGCACTTGTTGACAGTTTTAAGCTATTGCATAGCTTCTATCGCGGGCCTTGAGCGTGGAGACCGAATCCAGAAATTCCGTAACGAAAATAACCTAACACTCCCCACTCCGACCGGCACAGCGGTGATACTTTTTAGTTTTGCCATCTATTGATGAATAGAAGAACTTTTAATGACTTTTTGGAAATATCACGCTTGTCTCTTTAGTTCAGCAACTCGCCTCTAGGTGGCATTGGTATCGGCGTTACTGCGCATGCGTAATCCCCCACCCCGCAATCTAATTAATATCAAAAAAAAACAAAGGAAAAAAATACTGCATAAATAAAATAAATAAATAATTATAATTGCATAAGAAGGTGGCTAACTGACATGTGCACCCTACATAACATAGTAAATGGCTCACTTGATAGTGAGCTTGTTGGCTTGCTATACTTTAAGATACCAACACGATCCGTACGTATACCACAGCTGTTCTGTGTACCTACTAGCAACAATAATGTATCACAGAACAATCCAATATCTCGAATGTGCAGTCAATATAACGCAATTTGCTCTGAGGTGGACATTTCTCACAATAGTTATAATCTATTCATAAGTCTATTACTGAAACTATGTGCCCCACAATAATGTCTGTATAATTTCTTAAGCTTTCTTCCTTTTTTTTTTAGGATCTTGGTGTTGTTATTTAATCGAACCTTAAACTAATTATTTTGTAATAATAATGGAGCTTAAGTTTATTATGTGAATTCTTTAGTCTGTTAACATACTCATATAAACTTTGTAATAGAACGTTGTGTATAGTTATAACTGGACTTCAGATTTAAGTATTGTATATCGTCAACGTAATTGTGTATGTGCTAATCTGTTATCTGTTACTGTACCTATTAGATAAAATAAAATAAAATAAGTTGATAAAAAATGCTATGCAATAGCTTTACCGCGGCAGTCCCCGAGTGCCACACGTCTTTTTTTTGTTTTCATTTTTTCAAGTTTACTAGACTACGTCATGCTCAGACGAAAAGCGTTACCTAATATTGATTTATCTTATGAATTTGCAACATTAAATTTAATATTGCATCCTCTAATAAAAATATCTACTAACATAAAATAACTTTTTGTTTTTCTCTTAAATGCAGGATTAGAAAATTATTATCTAAATAAATCTTAAATACTAATTTTAGCAGCTATATTATAGTGTAATTTGAGCTATAATAGATTTCACTCGGAATAAAATACAACGTTCACACAAAAAGTGGACACCTCCTTTAGTTAGGTTAGGTTAAGAAAAATGTTATACGAATACGAAATATGAATATTTCGTATATCGCTCAAGGTGTAACTTAAATTACTTTTTTGAATAAAAACAAAACAGTGAAATTGGAATATAAGTCCATTGTTTCATTGCTTTTTAACGCACAACGGGTTTATTTGTCATCAATTTTTTGTTCTTTACATATACCTACCTTAGTTAGGAAATAGTAATGTGTACGATTTTCGATTCTTATTTATTTTTATTTTGTGAAACGTCGTATTATAATAATCTTCTTCTTCTTCGAGCCTTTTTCTCAAACTCGGTTGGGCTCGACTTTAAGTCTAGTACGACATAGATGAACCTTGATTTTTTTACTCGGATCGAATGCCATCAGACCTAAACAACCTAGACTAGGCGATATCGCAGTTCTATGGAAAGCTAGTTGTCTGACTTTTTTAGGACTCCAACAACTCATATGATTTCCACAGATGTTCATATGGCAGCCGGGACCGGAACCGACGGCATAACGTGCTCTCCGAGACACGGAGGGGTTTTAATTTGTTAAGAATGGTTACCCATCCATACTCTAACCTGGCTAGGATTACTTAACTTTGTAATTTGTTACTTTCTTGGATACCCCTTAGCCAAGATCCCCTCGTCCTGTTTAAATTATAGTTTTCTGTTTTCTTGAGTTAATGACTAATGTGAGTCACACGTTTTGTCATTTGGTTAAAATATTTTAGTCTTTCATAGTTTAGAACTAAACTAAACCAAACGTTTAAAACAGCAATACTACTGTGAGAGTGAACCCCTTAGATGTACACATCGTCAACATCGCCAACAGGTCGAGCGAGAACATGCACTTTAAAAACAATGAATTATTTTGAAAAGTGTTGGGCGAACCTGATTGATTGACAGAAACGAATCATTAACCAATGATTAAATCTCAAAGTTGATTAATTATTGATTGATCGATTTCTTGTCTAATTTGAAAACAAACTTATAACTATTGAAAAGTTACCAATTGATTGATCTTAGGAAGATGCTATGATGTTAATGTAACTTCTTGCTTGATTGTCGTCAATTCGAATGTTTTTCGAATAAACTTATCGTGGCCTCCAATTTTAATAACGATTTTACAGTTAATATAAAATAAAATAAATGTAATTGTATTGCACTACTGTAAGTGCTGTATTCAATCTTTGCTTGCTGAATTATTTATTTAATTTAACTTATTTGATGGACACGAACAATGAATTTGCAATTACTAATAGTTAAGATCGAGATAATAAGATACATTCTCAAAATCGAACTGTTCGATTAGTCCATCGCTCAAACGTCGCCCTGGTGGATAGATTGTGTGACTCTGGCACCTGACATGAGTGTAATGTTTATTCATTCAAAAAGTGCTCTCTGTCTGTAAAGTTACTTTGATACTTTGCTCCTTGTGTGTAGTGAATTGTATCTTTCTTATAAAGCAGGCATATTAAAAGTGATTTATTTATACGTAAACAAGACAACGGAAGTAGGAATTGCGATCAATTAAAATACAATGAATCAATTATTTTTGAGTCCAGAACATGTTCTACAAGGAGGATATTTTCATGCTACTTTACGGCAATTACAAGAACCTAATGTTAGCATCGAACCGCATAATATTATGTACCCCGTATTTTTACTGTAAGTACATATTTATATTCCGGTTGCCCGGCAACCTTACAGAAAATATACGTCTTCGGACTGAATATTTATGACTGAATTCTATCGATTTTCCTACGTGAAATTTTAGGCGTAATATGGAAATGTTTGTAGAACATTACACACAATCAACAACAATTTATAAGTAAAAAACTTTACAAAAGAAATAAAATAGTCATTACATGTTTAATATATCCACTATAAAATAATAGTTAGAGAAATTAAAGTTAGTGTCATCCTTCAGATCACTGGTAAGTCTAGACAGGCTGTCAAAGCTCTAAACCTAAAAGAAAAATGTCCAACAGTTGGCCACTAAGTTCTCCACTGATTGTTCACACCAGCGTTGTTGTTACTGTCACTATAAAGACTTGACATGCACACACACCAGCATAGATGTGCATGCACATCCCATCCAAATAATAAAGTTGTAAATATTGTTGTTGTGTAACACTCCATGTAGACATATAAATGGTCTAATAAGTAAATGTTAAAGGATTTTAATGTTTACTTGAATTAAGTGTAGTTCCTCAGATATTTTCTAATCTTGTTGTTTCTTCAAAATTAAATATGTATACACATTGCAAAATGAGATATACTGGCAATCATGCCCTGGGACAGCCATACTTCCGGAGCCACAGAATATATACCATGGCCCCACAGATAACCAGCAGTTATTAAATAAGTCTTTTGTTGCAAATGCGCTATAAAAAAAGGTATAGATACCCAAGCCTCCCTTCCACCAATTGTGGGGGTGGGAATCAAAGGCTAAAAAGACACTTGTGACTTGTAGATGTCCATGGGCGGCAGTAGTCACTTGCCAGGTTAGCCATCTACATGTTGGCCCTGTACACAATTAAAGTAGGAATATATAATATTCTTTTTGAGAGTTGGAATTTTAATCTAAAATAAGATGTGTAAGATCTGACATCTCATGGCAAATTATCTATTGATAAATGAATTAGCCATGCTCAGCTGGCGGTAGCATTATTTGTAAAAAACATTTAAGCTGTTCGACTATCATCAACGTATTAGACGTGAGGACAAATTGCATATAGTTGCTAGCAAGACTCATCTAATGCATAAAAGTATATTCTGTACAGCTTTGCGCATATTCAACAATGTTCCGAGAAATGTAAGGAAACTTGAGGAAATAACTATGTTTAAAAAGAAACTACATGACTTGATGAAAAATAAATGTTATGATACAATTAAGATTACATGACCAACAAGTCTCTGTTCCCCTACTCTATACCCCAGTCATCATGTGTTCAGTTTTCTCTACTTATATACACTGTTAAAAATTTCTTTTACTTTGTGATCCATATTGACAACACATTACGTAATGCATATACCTATATTTTAATTATTGTATCTATTGTGTGTCCAATGGGCGGGTCATAGCTGGACTAAATAATACACAAAAACGGATCTAATATAGGATATATTATAATGTTTTTTTTTTCCAAAAATTTACATTTAATCTATGAGAGTTAGATATTGCTAGTAGTATCATTTATACAAAAAAAAAATATGGTCTGCAATGTTTTTCACAGAGAAAATGAGGATGCAGTGCAGCCAGTAGCAAGCATGCCTAATGTGAGCAGATATGGTATCAACCAGCTCATACCAATTCTCAGTGAATTGGTCGACAAAGGCCTCAAGTCAATTCTCATATTTGGTGTTATTTCAAATTTACCCAAGGTAAGAATTGCTTTACAATTATGTTATAACTATCTGTTTCCTATGATTTCACTTGCATTGTGTGCACCTAAATGTTGTATTTGTGTTTAATAATGCCATTGTTAACTGTTGATTAAAAAGAGTGGCTATGAGTTTGTTTGCACCTTCTTCTCATGAGGCTCAACCTGTTGGAAATAGGTGGTTGTAGATCGGCACTGGCATAAAAGAGACTTTCCATACGTATATATATTTAGTTTGCTAAATAGTTGACAAAACAGAGATTGTTCCTATTGTGTGTGTTGATCTATGACTTTAGGGTTTTCACAAGAGCTTTGTTTTGAGTCTGGGTGTTCTTTGTCCGTGTTCGATGGAGATTTGTGTAGTCCCCCATGACACAGGATATATTTCCAGTACAAGTGTAGTCTTTAAAAAAAATGGTAATTAATTATAAGAAGAAGTAACTAATAGTGGCTTATAAAATATTGTTTTTACTTTCACGCAGGACGCAATAGGTACACATGCTGACTCCCCAGACAATCCAGTATTGAAGGCCCTGCCCAAGCTTCGAGCGGCGCTACCACAATTACTGATAGCGTGTGATGTCTGCCTCTGTCCTTATACCTCACATGGACACTGTGGTTTACTCATTCCAAACGGGGCTATTGATCATGCTGCCTCAGCTCGAAGAATTGCTGAAGTTGCCTTGGCATATGCTAAAGCAGGTAAACATGTGGACTTATGACTTAAGTTTCAGTTTGACTGGCTTGTTAGAAATATATGAGTAAAATTAAGGAATTCGAATCATTTGAAAAAATTAGTCGTTGGACTAACACACAGCATTTTAGCAAACCCAAAAACTGAAGGGCCCAAAAATTGAGCAGTTTAGTATTGTTGCATTTTAATAATTCTCCTTCATAAGTTGATCTAATTGTATGGCGTGTCCGTGTGGGCAAAAGCTTCTTCCAAAACACTAGATTTAAAAATAATAATATATAAGTATGTTAATCAGCCGTCTGGTACTATGGTAATACAGGCTTTGCCCAGTTTGGAATCAGATGGCTGTGTGAGATGTCTGAGGTTATTATTACGAGGTGAGGTACTCGTATAGGTGATTACATTTATCAATGTGTGTATTATTCAATATTGGTCTGCTTATGTAATCATTCAATGGGACCAATATAAAAATCAAGAACAAATCGTTGAAAGATTAGTAGGCGGCCTCGTTTGACCCTCAGTGACATATCTAGAGATTAGGTCCGATGGTTCACAAATGTGTGACTGTTCCTTAATTATCAGTCGTTGTTTCGTTACTTGGTAATGTAATATGGTACATATTTTATTCTTTATATTAACATCAATGAATTCCAATATTCCAACTCGTTTCCTACCTAGACTTGCAGTGTCTCTGACTCCAGCCCTTTTGTCTAATTTGTTTTCTTTTTCCAAGTTACCTTGATCTTCTGTCCCATCCGGAAATGATAACATTATCAAGGACGATTGGTCAGGTTGGTCAGTTGTCAGTAGGAGTCTTGCTACACCGGAGTGATACTACGGCCTCAAAGTAAACTGGTGTTAAGCATTTCTTTAATTGTTTTTTTTTTTAGCTAAATGAGGGTCTATCGATGGTAGTAACCACTTATAATCAGGTTACCCGTGTGCTCATTTTCCACCTATATCACAAAAACTTTCAGTAGTTGGTACAGCTGACCGCTTTAATCCGTCAACAGACTAAACAGATGGCGCTTTATTCAATATTTTTTTTAATTAGGAGCACAAATCGTGGCACCTTCCGACATGATGGACAATAGAATCAAGGCAATCAAGGATGCCCTTGTCTCCTGTAAACTGCAGAATCAAGTAAGTGTAATAGATCAATGCAATTTTCACCTTTGACAGAGGTTCTGGGTTCGATTTCGACCCGGGACAGACAATTGTGTGATAAGCGAGCATTTGTTCTGTGTCTGAGTGTCATTTATCAATACTATGTATGTATTTAGTAATATACAACTATTTTATCAGCACTCTGGTTAATGACCCCGTAGGGGTTCTACATAGCGCTATTCTACGGTATATTAAATTTTACCCACACATTTGACATTAATTATATTATTCTATTTTAATTTATATGTGTATAATGTAAACATATAATAAAGATTACAGGTAAATTAGCTTGGAGAAATTTTTGCTAACTAATTTCACTGTATTTTTATTTAGTTAAAAATATCAGCCTTTTAAGCGTCTTATTTTTAATTATTATTTTTTTAATTTGTGATTGATTTATTATGTGATGTGAATGAAATTTGCGTGTGTTATATTGGCGAAATGTGTGATATGTGATGTATGTTGGAAAAAAAATATTGTATTCCATATCTATTACACTGGTGTGCAACTTTTACCATGGAGTATTTCTACTACCGTCAATACGTACAATTAAAGTCAGTTCATATCATATTATAATAATTTGAAATGTTTCAGGTGTCCGTTCTGTCGTACTCGTGTAAGTTCGCGTCGTCAATGTACGGACCTTTCCGCGACACTATGAAGAGCTCCCCTATGGAAGGTGACAGGAAGTGCTACCAGCTGCCGCCAGGGAGCGCCGGCCTCGCTGCTAGAGCTGCTGTAAGTTTAATAAAACTCTGATTTTTGTATAAATATGACATTTATAACATTTTTCAAGTATCTGGGAACATTATAAGTATTGAATATTAAAAAGAGGCAACAAAAAGGAAAATGGAAGGCAAGACATGTTGCTTGTAAAGATGGATTAAGGAATGTAAACAGTACTACATATTTGATACTAACAACTACTAACTAACACTTGATTGATACTAATAATGATTTTGTCCTAATAATGTCCGTGTGGTGACGGATTAAAAATAGGGATTGTCCCCACCCACATTCATCCCGTGGGTGTCGTAAGAGCCGACTAAGGGAGCAAACAACAACACTGCAAAGAGAAGGAAAATTTGACACGACCCCTATACCAACCCGTCTGTCCAGCGTGATATAGTAGTCCATTACCTCCTTTCTAAGGAGAGGCCTATGTCCATATGTCCACTGTTAAAGGCTGTTGATGATGATGATGAATGATTTTAGTCATCATCTACGAAACGGATCGCGACAGATGTATAAACGGACTCACATTTTTAACTAATTAGTGATCTCTGCTCTACACATATGACATAACTAGCTGACCTTTTTTTCTTGACGGGTTGGAAAATTCCGTCGGATCTCCTGCTCCTTGGGGACTCATTAGCCTGGAGTATGTGGTGATTCTACTAAAAACAGCCTCGGACAAAAAACAGGACCTGTACCATGTAATTTCAGGTCCTCCCTGAAACGACACCACGCTTACGACACCCCTCGGCTCGGTTTGGTCTTAATGCGATCAGGCAGCCATCCTATTTTCTACCGCAGCAATTAATCTGCCACCAGAGATCCCCACTCTCTAGCGGCCCACGGCTCCGTCGACGGCTAGTAAACCCACCACGTTCTTTACGCTCGGGACCGGCTCTCTCCGGATCCCGTTCAGCGGTCTCTCTCTGGAGCATTACAGCTTCACAGAAAGAGATCACTGCGCCCAATGCGCTCCAACTCTCCTCACCCGCCAGCATGGCAGAAATGATTACTGATGGAAACAGGTCTCGTCCGATTTGTTTGAGATTCTGTTTTTTTTTTTTGCGACATTTCTTATTAATGTTCGTCTCCTATTAGTCGTAGCGTCGTAGCGTAATATAGTGTATAGCCTTCCTCGATAAGTTATCTATCCAACAATAGAAATTTTCAATTCGAACCTATAGTTCTTGAGATTAGCACGTTCAATCAAACAAACAAACTCTTGAGATTAATGATATTAGGTCTTTACCTATGAAATTGCCGTTTTGTATGCAATAAGTGAAAGTACTTATTTTTTCAAACTTTTTTATTTCTGTTATTCGAAGTAATCACCCATGCAATCGACGCATCTTTGCCAACGCATTGGCAGTTTATTGATGCCCTTCTTGTAAAAATCAGCTGGACGGGAGGCAACAAACTCTTCAAAGGCATTTTGTACTGCCTCTCGGGAATTGAATTTTTTACCTACTAAAAAGTTGTCTAAATTTTGGAAAAAGTAATAGTCGGGAGGTAAGGTCTATCTGTATTATTAATACAGAATGTACATATACACTCACACAAAAGCTATTTAAGCTGTTGAAAAAATGTAACTCCTGCTGCAACACCAGCTGACATATATCATGTTACATAATACCGTTACGCAAATTAGATAACGAGAATGTACCTAATCATTCGATAACAGTTTAATCAATTTATATAATATAAGGCGTTTATTGTCTCAGCTAAATAAGGTTGATGATGATACAGTATGGAATGTTATATTCCAAAAAAGTCTAGAAAAATGAGTGGTGGAGTCATAATCCTCAATGTTATTTCACGTATCAACTACTTATTATTTGAAAGGTAGTCGTTTTTCTCTAAAAGGAATATTCCCAGTAAATACTTCATTTATTTGAAAAAAAAAAATTGTCCACTAATCATAACTAGGTGGTGAATCTTTTTAATATTTTTTCATATCTCACGAATTCCATTCTTTCCTTATCATGGTAGTATAGAAATTAGTGATGTGCCGGATCGTTAACAAAGTATATCCGCGGATACGGATCCGAATACGGATATTTGGTGTCAAGATCCGCGGATACGGATACGGATCTTAAGATTCTTACTCAATCGGTGCCCGTGACCTTGATAGTTGTCGCCACTTGACGCTTTGCCGTTGATATTTAAATATTTCATTATTTTAATAAGCTAATACAAAGATGTTTGATTGATCTCATTATAAAGATAGCTCTTTCAGTACCTACGACCTGCCTAGTTGATTTAGTGCAGTACGATAAATGATTTCAATACAAAGGTGCTAAATATTTGTTTTAAGAAATAAAAAGTAATCTGAACAGAATTCAATAGTTTTTTCATAGCTACCTAATAATCATTATTCAGGGTTATTTTAAATTTACTGAAAACCTCTGAAGTGCATATTAGTAACATTATAAACAACAACTTGTGGACTAACACTGAAAACGAAAGAAAAAAATTGTTTCTCCATACAAACTAACAACATTTGATTGGTCATTTGAATGGAGGACCGATTTTTTTTCATTTTGACGTTGGCCTGAAAAACAGTCGCTTTGTATAGTGTTACAAACACATATCTAAGAGTTTTACAGTGAATACAAAATCACCTATATAGAATTTCATCTATGTAATATGTATTGAAAGATCCGCCAAAAAAGTCAGGGATACGGATACGGTTACGGATCTCTCCTCTCCCTTGGATATCCGCGGATACGGATACGGATACGGATATCCGGCACATCACTAATAGAAATACACTAAAGAAACAATCGATAATAAACAATTTCGTCGCCGTTTGATGTAACTGTTGCACGTTTTGACGCTGTTGATATTGTTTTAAAAAAAAAATTGCAGAATAAAAATAAGGTAGAGTTGCCAATGAGTTATTGAGTGCTATAGTTTTTATGATTTGTTCTATATTTTTTTTATCTTAATTAATAGAGATCAAAAGAGAGAGTCTAGCATACCTAAAAAGGAAAGTAAATAAAGTGAAAAATATACCTATAATATAAAATCAAATGGCGTAGCAACAAAAACGTACTTGTTGAACATCACTTTACTATGTTTGCAGTTTATCAACAATGTATTTTATTTCTACAATATTCTCGAAACTTTTACGATATGTAATCAGCTATTGTTTGTTCGAGCACGTTCGTATCTTGCTCAAAACCTCGTCGGGCAAGAGTAACGTCGATAACTGATATCATTAATGATTCTTATCAATGAAAAATCTTATTGCCGAGATTATTAACCAATTGTGTCCTTTTTTTTTCTGTGCGGAAATTCCCTCATACACCACTACCGACTAAAACCGCACGCCGTCTCAGGTACTAGTAGTCGGGGAACTAGGTGTACCCTAGAAAGGAAGTTCCTGGTGCCCAGATGAACTAATTGTGTCCTAAACTTTTTACTCGCTAATATAGTAACAACCCTTTTTCTTAACGTTGCAACTGTATATATATAACACTAGCTGACCCGCGCAACTTCGTCTGCGTCTCTCAATAGTAATAAATTTTCTCCGTTTTTGAAACATTCTTCATTGGTGCTCCGCTCCTATTCGTCTTAGCGTGATGATATATAGCCTATAGCCTTCCTCGATAAATGGGCTATCTAACACTGAAAGAACAAACTCTTCAGCTTTATAATATTAGTATAGATACGAAAGTTGATAAAGATGGATGCAGAACAACTAAACGGATCTGGATGAAATCAAACACAGAGATATAATATATTACAGTCTAGAGTCATATAGGCTAGTCTTTAAAAGGAAAAAATATTGGCAAAATGGTCATTACTGCTTCCTTACGTGTGATGGATTGCCGACAGGCGCGGGATGTGGCCGAGGGCGCCGACTTCCTAATGGTGAAACCCGGTCTGCCGTACTTGGATATCGTCAGGCAGACAAAGGACCAGTTCCCAAATCACCCGCTTTTCATTTATCAGGTACTGTTTTGTTTATTTTGAAACCAACATTCTTATACCAATATTTGTGTTGTTTCTTATACCAATATGTTATTGCCAGCGTCTAGGTCTATTTAGTGATTCTCATTTAGCTGAGCTGAGCTGACAATGAGCTGAACTATTCCAGAGGTCATGGGTTTGATTCCTATCCAGGGCAAATAATTGTGCTGTGAGTATGATTATTGGTTCAGGGGCTGCGTGATGTTTACGAGTATATACTCGTAATTATATTATATATGTAGGTATTTAGTAATATTACACATACAGTACAGGCTCTGCCTAGTTTGGGCAAAGCCTGTGCAATGGTAACCGGTGCTTTGATACATCGGTGCCCCAAGTTAAAAAAAAAAACATGTCCGATACCTAGGATATAAGGTATTAAGAAATCGATAGGATTATAGTTTTCACTCAGTAATATTCTGGAGCAGGAATATCCCTGTAGGCTTATTAATTTGGAACTGTGCCTGCCAACATTTTTTTTATTTTGTCTTTTGTTTAATATTCTTCAGGTGTCTGGTGAATATGCAATGATATGTCGCAGTGGAGACAAAAAGGAAATTGAGAGTTTGCTCATGGAGACACTCACCTGCATGAGGAGAGCTGGTTAGTTTACAAAATATATTTTTATTTCTGCACTCATAAATGTTATTTAACATTGATTACGGTGAAGCTTTATTATGTAATCACTTATGTATGTGTAAGTTTACTTATTAAATATACACAAAATAATTGCAATTCAATTCGGTCACGTGTCCGTCTATCCGGTCTCATAAAAAAGTACTCAAGTTTTTTTTAATGTTTGTTCTAGGTGCGGACTGCATAATCACTTACTTCGCACCTCTTATTCTAAGCATAATATCTCGGCAGAAAAATTAATTAAAATGTTTATTTGACTGTTTTAGTTTTAAGTTACGACTGTTTTTTTTTATCTCGGACCTTGAATCGGTGTTGGGGTTAGATGGATGTTTACACTGTTGGAGGCCATCTTTATTTTAAGCTCATTTTGGTTTAGGTTTAATAAAATTGTAATACATGAAGCGCCATTGATTTGGTCATAGCGCGTACATAAGGTAAGTTTCTTCTTCTCTTTATATTTCAAGACATCTCTTTTTATTTATCTGTGAATATTAGAATCATGTACAAAAAGTTTTAAATGTCTTATGTTTGGTGTTTAAAAAAAATTGGCCGTAAGATTTGTTGCAATTGCCATTCATCAGTCGTATGTTCCTGTTATTGTAAGACTGGCGCTAAATATGAGTGTAAGGATAGTTATGAGGAAGTAACGGGAGAAATTTTTAAATTTGGAATGTTTAAAAAAATATACAATTTATTTGTTTTTTGAAATTTATTCAAAATACTTTTTTTTATAATTGTGATTAATGTAGGTACACCAGTTTGACTTTTATTGGAAGTTTTCACTCTGAATGTTTTCACTGTGTGTTTGTCTATTTAAATAAATATACCCTTAACTTTGTTTGGATTGCGATAGCCATGTGAAATCTTATTAAGTAGGTCTAACTACTCTGTAAAGTTGGTGTATTGCGTCACCATCATTGCGATTCAAACTATATATTTTTTTAACGTATAGTTATATAGTAGGTATAAACATAGGTATAGTCTAATTGGCAAAAAGTGGGTATTTCATACGCTTCTGTCTGCCTCTAATAGCCTACTACTAGACCTGGATAGGCATTTCCCTAGAAAAGAGGTTTTGGTCTACTATACCATGCTGGCCAGACGGTTCCTTCTCTTTGCAGTGCTGTTTTCCTGCAGAGTTAGCACCCATAGTCGGCTCTTACGACACCCGCCGGATGAATAGGTGTCCCTATTCATACTGCGGGTGTCGTAAGAGCCCTCCATATTCTTATTCCGTCACCACGCGGATATATTTTATATATAGTGTATAGTATGTAGTAAAGTATATTTTTTGGTGTTTGAAAAATGGTTTAGAACAATCTGAACAAAGTTAAATAGAAGCTACGCTGTTTTTAATACAAAAATGTATTTTATAATTTGCTCAATGTCTCTGTCGTAAGTACATTCACTGTTGTATATTTAAAATGTTTAATTTATATGTGGGTAGTTTTAGTATTTACTTTTACACAAATTGTTTTATATTAATGCTTTCACAAAACATGCTGACTTGATACTTACGTGGTTATTGTTTATAAACATTACATGCAATTAAATGTATGACAATTCCATATTTTTAGAAGAAAATGTAGTGAAATGAAATGAAAATCTTATTCTGATAAAAATAAATGTTTAAACATAGGATCGATGTTATTGTAGCATAGAATGTGGGCTTATTTTTTATTGGATGTGAATATATTAAAGCAGTTAAACAATAGTACCTTTGTAGACAAATCAGCAGCTTGTGTGAAGCACCCTTAAGTTATGACATTATAATAAATAAATCAATCATAATATCTCAAATGTGATAGACTTTGATGGAACAATTAAATGTATATTAAAGTTTGTAGTGTATTTTATTTTGAAAGCCATATTTCAAGTCTCAATTTTACAAGAAGAAAGATATCTTCCGCTTCTGTTGCTTCTTTCAGTCAAAAATTCTGCGTATAGTATGATTAGCCCTGTATACCATACTATCTTTCGCGGTCGGAATGCAGCGAGTCATCAAAAAGGCCGGCAACGCGTTTGTGACTCCTGAGTTGCAGACGTTCATGGGCGGCGATGGTCACCTTTTATCAGGTGACCCGACTGCTGGTCTGCCTCCTCTGATATAAAAAAAAAACTACAACTGCAGGGTATACCAGGGATTTCCTGTCTAGGGTACACCTGGTTCCCCGGCTACTGGTACCCGAGACGGCGTGCGGTTTTGGCGGGTCGAGTTCGACATAAATCACCCCACCGGTGGGTGATATCCGAGGGGATTTCCGCACAGGAGAAAAAAAAGGCTATCAAAGTGGTAAACCGTGGTGTAAAATTCAAAATGATTTGATTGGTTACGGGGCGTATTTAGTCCGACGGACAATGATGATTCACTGCATTCTTAACGCGAACGAACTGTATGTTTTCAACACGTATCAATAAGTGAAACACCTACTTCATCCATTCTCTGCATCAATGAGGGCCTAGGGCATCCTCTTCCCCAGGTTGAGTGGAAGAGGATGCCCTATGCGTTAAGTGCTTACCAAATGTGCGTAGTGCAGGGTATCTTGCTATTGTACTACAAATAGTAGAAACGGTAACGATCCTTCATAATCAGTTCATGTGACAAGCTCATGAATTTATGTGTGACAAAGAGCGCAAAGGACTGCCAATATCATATATAAGTAAATAGAAAATATCCGACCTCTCTGAACAGTGACATTATAATATTATTATTAATTATTTATGGCGTGTCGTGTTCTACACTCTCCCTTTACAAAGACAAAGAATAATCCAGAAATTAAATAAGCATAGCTTGCTTGTTTACATACAATCAAGATATTCCAAGACTCCCAGGAATAGTAATTTCAGGTTACGTCTGTTGTATAATTTCGCCAAGTCGATTTTGACCGAAAATTAGGTACCTACCTGCCTACAAAATAAATAACTTAATCTCTTAACTATAACGATGCAGTTACTACAATCACATCAACAGCCTTTAACAGTCCACTGCTAGACATAAGCCTCTCCTTAGAAAGGAGGTTTTGGCCTACCATACCACGCTGGCTAAACGGGTTGGTATAGGGTTTGTTTCAAGTTTTCCTTATCTCTGCAGTGCTGTTGTTCTGCGGAGTTTTTTCCCTTAGTCTTTTTAGTTGGAAAGAGTATTCATCTAGAAAGGTCATAGGTGTAACATCACGCTAAGATCGTTAGGAGCATGGTAAGTAGTAATTTGTAGTTAACTACGAGATACTCGATATGTAGGTATAGATATACTAGACGAGTATATCTATACCTACATATCGAGTGTTGACCAGTTTCAAAACATAAAGAGAATTTTTTTTTTTAGTTAGGCGTTTTTATACTTTTGAATATGAAAACCCTATTGTAAACGTTTTTACTTACATCTAATAAATATAAGTACGTTAAACTTAAACTTAAAGAACAATACTAATAGCATATTTCTATTGTTCTTTGTAATGTTAAACGACTACAAGGATTGTATTCTGTCTTTTGTATAAAACAGACTATTTGTTTCGTACCTAATAATAACTAGTAGTTAAACGTGTATGTGGTGTTTACTTAAGGTATATATTAACTCCGTTACTATACACATGCCACGTAAGTGTTAAATGTTATCTATCTCCGACGTACGCTGACGTGGCCTTTAATAGTTGTATACAAACAAATAACCATGTGGGATATCATGCATGACGCAATTCTTAAGAAAGTAGGTCTCAGCGTTGTTTGAATATTATTACTGTACTCACTTAAAGAGTTGAAATCTTCACAATTATCACTTGATTTTAAGATGTTTAAATCATAATCATCATCAAAAGCCTTTACTAGTCCACTGCTGGACATAGGCCTCTCCTTGGAAAGGATATTTGAATAGCAAACTGAAAATTAATGAAAGAACTGCCGGTAGAACCTTGCCGAAATGTCTCTAAGGGTGGCTCTCCCAGAGCTAAAGTTAAAACGGTTACAGGGTTAGAATTATTTTTTATCGGTTTTTACAGCCTGTTTATCCTTTAAATGACTATGGGGTAAACATTACCCAGAATTAAAGCATGCCAAAGCTGGTAGATCTCACCTCTTGAAACGGCCTCGCGTGTCTCGTTTACGTGTACATATTTATCTTTTTTATAAGTAGGTAAACAACTAAGTTATCAAATAAAAACACGATTTATCTGTAGCTTATAATTTATTTTTATAGTATAAAATCTATACTTAATAGCTTTTAAATACTATGTATTATTATAAGTGACTTTGTCCTTTACGCTTTCACGTTAAATACTCAACCGATCTTCATGAAACTTCGCTTACACATTATCAGATCACAGAAATAGCTAAAGTTGTATGCACCAAAATAGATCCCCAAAGACTCCTGAATTGAATGACAAAATTTACTATAATGTGAGCAATACCGCGTTCAAAAGGTAATAGGTATCTAAACTTGACAAATAATTCACAGAGTAAAAGCTTAGCATATAAGGTACACTTTCAAATGTCCATGGCCTACTTGTAGGTTTTCCATAACATTGTATGTATGTAAGTTGCAAAGTGCTTCACGTGTTGATAGCCGAATGGTTTAATCTACCCTCTCGAGTTTAATTTTGAAATCCCGTGTCACGCCCTTGGCTTTTGGCTGTTGATATGCGCCTCAGATATGAATTATCACTTTCTTTAGTTTCGAAAGAAAACATCGCAATGAATCTGCGCGCCTTTGAATGTTCCACAATGTTCTAGAAGTTAGTAAAATTTGGTATTCGTACGGGAATTAATGCGATAACTTAATGGGCCGTTGTTGGTAGTAGGTAGTTGGCCATAGTTACCCTTGTAAACTAAACCACGAACATTTCTAGCTAGCTGCTAGCTTCAACTGCTAGCTATTTAATTAATCAGCGACTATTTAATTAATCTCTACCCTACACTATTATTACGTGATTACATTTATTCACGTAGATATAAATGATGATTGATTGATGATGAATAGTTAGTATGTTATAGAATGTTCTAGAAAATGAAAAAAGTAAAAAATTCTATGTGTGGATAATAAGAAAATATTTTGAGACGAGTCACTGAACCCTCCATTTGCTGGAGGGGTTTTAAGTACTTAGTCCTAACAGCTCTTGGTATAACCATAACTTTAGGGTTAAAAGGTGAGGCTCAATCCGGTTTAGAACTTTTGGTGTGAGAACGGAACAGAAGGTACCTAAATTAAAATTTAAATAAAGAGGAATGAGAAGGACCTATAATGCTGCTTTTGGGTAGTGCGATTACTGCACACTATTGGATGAGTCCTTGTTTTTTTTTGTAAGGTGAATATAAAAATGGTAGGTATGTTTGACTTTTCTACATCCGCTATAAACGGAACCATAACTATCTAATATAGTGGCTACCATAATATGTAATTAGTAATTACACTGCACGAAATGACTTACTTACTTTTTATCCGTAAGTTCTAGACATATCTGTGAAGTCTTCGCGAGCTAAGACTAATATAGTAGGTACATGGAAGCGCTTTGAAGTACTTTTAAAAATATGATGTAATTATATTCCTGAGTCTGGCAGATCTAGAGTATTTTTTTATGTACGGTTAACGAGTAGACGATTCGCATAATGTTCAATGACTACCGCTGCCCAAACACACCTGCTACTGTAGAAACACAAGAGCGTTGCCGCCCTTTGAGTACGAATTCAGCTTATAAAACTTACTTAGAAGCCGAAAGTTACTGTTTGTCTGAAGCGTGGCGAAACTTTTACAGAAAATGAAGAAACAAACCACGAGACTACTCAAACAAGAGTAACGAAAGACTGCTTCTGTAATATTCAAGCTATATTGATACTTTTTTGCCAAACTTTCGCTTTGATTGTCTCATTAATTTGAAAAAGTTCTAGGCTAGACTAGAGAATTCTAGAAGCTTTTGTAGTTATCTTAATAATTTTATGTAATTCGAAAGATCAATAAAGGCAAAAGTATATTCTACAAGGAGTCTTTTATAGACTCTAACTAAGTATTAGGTACCTGTAAACTAAGTATTAGGCACTGTATAAAAACCGACATTAGAAAGTTGACTTCTGCTGACAAAATATTTATATATGAGTGTTTTCGATTACATTTTCGTTTACATATAAAATGAGTGTTTTCGATATTGATTTAGGTATTTTTTACTTTATGAAATTTATATTTCTAAAAGGTACTACTACATACACACAATATTACACAACTCTCAAAAAAACATTAAACGGGGCAATTTTTTATGTAACATTATACTAAAGAGCATACAGTGTTCACTGACATACATTAATTTAACTTTTTAGTTAGTGTATATGCGAAAATTACAATTTATGAATAAAATAATAAACAAGTATGAATATTTTACAAAACCTTTCGCAATGATGAGACACGTAACTCCAACGTTTAAAGTTGGCGCTCAAGGGAACGTCTCTTTTAGGGCCAGTTACAAACGTGGGCCAATCACCTTACGACAAATACTCATGGTACGCTCAATCGCTACTGAGAGTAGGAAACGTCATCGCTCTACCGACCAATCGCGTTAAACCACGATGTTACACTAGCGCTAAATAATAGCGACGGCGGCCTGTGAACATCAGTTTTTCTTGAAAAATCGAAGGCAAAGCAACTACGTTATTGTAAAGTCGTAGCAAAGTGTTTCATTCATAGTGCTTGTATCGTGGCAGTGAACTTTACTTCAAATTGAGTCTATTCAGTTTTTTCGTCGATAGTTTTTGGTAATTATTACTTTTGTATTACTAATCACATTCCTAAATGTAACTAGACTCGTAAAAGATGATAACCTATTAATGTCTGATGTGTCAATTTTGCTTATAATAGTGTGATCCGCTATAAATCATTGTAAATTCGAAATACTGTCAATTAAGGCAAGCATTTTGGAAGAGGGTTTGTTCTAAAAGTTACATAAAATATCTTAGAAGCACGGAGAACGTCAACGAATTTTCTCGATCTAATGCGGTGCCGCGTCCTACTTCTGTCGTGGCCGTCTTGCTGTACCGTTAGGATTGTTATTGCCGTTATTGGTGTTGTTACCGGGTACTTTCCTTTTCTAATAAGTCGGCTCCCGGTTGAGTTTGGCGCGGCGCCCTCTCATGACGTGTCCACTAGTATTCATATTACGTGTCCCTATTAAGGTGTCATCGGTTAGGTATTGAAGTGAAATATCACTATTAACAGCAGTTTATTCAATTTAGACCATTATAAAGCTAATTTTAAGTGTTATTTGTTACAGAAAAGTATAATATTGGATGTTCAAAATGCGGTGGAGCTTATTAGCGTTGGCCTGTGTGGTCGTGGCGGTGTGCGCCGACGAGAAAAAAGAAAAAGATAAGGACATCGGTACCGTGATCGGTATCGACTTGGGAACCACGTATTCATGGTGAGCTTTTACTTTTTTTAATAAGTATCATGATTATTAGTGCTTTGTATAGTTTTGAATAGATTGCAGCTGTATATTTTTAATCATATTACAATAGATGACTGCTATATGATACTGATATCAAATGATAGTGAAGGTAGCTTTTAGGCAGTGGTTTCACAATCACTTTTCTTTCTCATATTAGTCCAATTCTAATACATAGGGGGTGACCATATTGGTTTTTATTTTAGCACCTTTTGTGGTTTGTGTTAAGACACATCTGTTATACAAACATAAATCAGTCCAAATCTATTTAGAATAAAAACTTGGATATATGTACATGTAATGCTTCTTTTACCTATTTTTAAAAAGTTTGTCACCAAAGCTCGTTGAATTATTTTTATGCTAACTGTTCCTTAACTTCTGCTTATGATAACTTCTTTATCCTTTACGCAGCCTATAACTTTCTTGGATGAATACCAATCCTACCAAATTCTATCCAATAAAAGAGATCTATTCAAATCTGATTGATAGTTTTAGAGATAAACATCTTTAACCAATCAAATGAGCTTTGTGATTGGTTTTATTCATTACTGTGCTGTAAACAGAATTTTCAATAAGAATTCTCAAATGTGACATATTAGAAAAAAACTAATAAGAAACTAAAGCAAAATAAGATTCTTACGGGTTCTCTCTTTTGTTCACAGTGTGGGTGTTTACAAGAATGGCCGTGTTGAGATCATTGCCAATGACCAGGGTAACCGTATCACTCCTTCATATGTAGCCTTCACGGCTGACGGCGAGCGTCTTATCGGTGACGCCGCCAAGAACCAGCTGACCACCAACCCAGAGAACACAGTTTTTGATGCCAAGCGTCTTATTGGTCGTGAATGGACTGACACCACTGTCCAACATGATGTCAAATTCTTCCCCTTCAGGGTTATTGAGAAGAACAGCAAACCTCATGTCTCTGTCAAGACCTCCCAGGGCGACAAGATCTTCGCGCCTGAAGAAATCTCTGCTATGGTTCTCACTAAGATGAAGGAAACCGCTGAAGCATATCTTGGCAAGAAGGTGACACATGCTGTTGTTACGGTCCCAGCTTACTTCAACGACGCTCAGCGTCAAGCTACCAAAGATGCTGGTGTCATTGCTGGACTACAAGTAATGAGGATCATCAATGAGCCTACTGCCGCTGCTATTGCTTACGGCCTTGACAAGAAGGACGGCGAAAAGAACGTTCTCGTATTTGACTTGGGTGGTGGTACTTTTGATGTTTCTCTCCTTACCATCGATAACGGCGTTTTCGAAGTAGTAGCCACCAATGGTGACACCCACTTGGGAGGTGAGGACTTTGACCAGAGGGTCATGGAACACTTCATCAAACTGTACAAGAAGAAGAAGGGCAAGGATATCAGGAAAGACAACCGCGCTGTGCAGAAACTCCGTCGTGAAGTTGAGAAGGCCAAGAGAGCTCTGTCTTCCAGCCACCAAGTAAAGATTGAAATTGAATCCTTCTTTGAAGGTGAAGATTTCTCTGAGACTCTAACCAGAGCTAAGTTCGAGGAGTTGAACATGGATCTCTTCAGGTCTACCCTGAAACCAGTGCAAAAGGTATTGGAAGATGCCGACATGAACAAGAAGGATGTCGACGAAATCGTACTGGTTGGTGGTTCTACTCGTATTCCTAAAGTACAACAATTGGTCAAAGAATTCTTCAATGGCAAGGAACCTTCCCGAGGTATCAACCCAGATGAGGCTGTCGCCTATGGTGCTGCCGTCCAGGCTGGTGTACTCAGCGGTGAACAGGACACAGACGCCATTGTGCTTCTTGACGTCAACCCTCTGACCATGGGTATTGAGACCGTTGGTGGAGTCATGACCAAGCTGATCCCCCGTAACACCGTCATTCCTACCAAGAAGTCTCAGATCTTCTCTACCGCTAGCGACAACCAACACACTGTTACCATTCAGGTTTACGAGGGTGAGCGTCCAATGACCAAGGATAACCACTTACTCGGAAAGTTCGACTTGACTGGCATTCCACCTGCGCCACGTGGTATTCCACAAATCGAAGTCACTTTCGAAATTGACGCTAACGGTATCTTACAAGTGTCTGCTGAGGACAAGGGAACTGGAAACCGCGAGAAGATTGTTATTACAAACGACCAAAACAGATTGACACCAGAGGATATTGAGAGGATGATCAAGGATGCTGAGAAGTTCGCCGATGAAGACAAGAGGCTCAAAGAACGCGTTGAGGCCAGGAATGAGCTTGAAAGCTATGCATACTCCATTAAGAACCAGCTGCAGGACAAGGAGAAACTTGGTTCAAAGGTAGGTTTAACTGAAACGTTTTCTTGGAATCTTACAAAATGTAACTAATATTTATTGGTGCCCGGTTATTTTGATTTTTTTACTCTGCATCTACTTACGTTTTCCGTATAATTATGAAGGCATACTTTTTATCCTTTGAAACTCAAGCTAACAATATTTTCTTTGTCTAATTTAGGTAAGCGATGATGAGAAAGCTAAGATGGAAGAGGCTATTGATGCCGCGATCAAGTGGCTCGAGGACAACCAAGATGTTGACTCGGAAGAGTACAAGAAGCAGAAGAAAACTCTAGAAGATGTTGTGCAGCCAATCATTGCGAAGCTGTATCAAGGACAAGGTGGAGTGCCCCCGCCAGGTGCGGGAGGTGATGATGAAGATTTCAAGGACGAGTTGTAACCAAACAGACTTTAAAACGTGTGATCAACCAAATGTGATCTCGGTCACTACAGACTGTGCTTTTAGTGAAGTCGTTATCACTTGAGGCATAGCCTGTATCGTAACACGGATGCGAAGTGTTTTAGCTCGTATTGTGTATATTTATTGGTATGGCTGCATGTGTGCGTGTGCTCGAGCGTTTGTGTGTGCGGTAGTCGTAACAGAACCGAGATCTGATCGAGTTTCTGCTGCTGCGCACTAGAGTGTATGATGCGCGGCGATATTTGTAAAAATTGATGCATTTTTATTTTTAGTGAAATAGATTCGCGTGTGAGAGGTGAGAGGCATGTTTCCATGACTGTCTTAGAGTTCCAATACATTTGTTTAGTAGCTATGCTCACGAAAGTAGGAAATGAATTGGTCGAGTCTCATTTCATCTAGAGAGACTACCTCAGTGTTCTTAACTGTATGTATGTATGTAATTATTTTGAGACTGCAGAATTGTTAGTTAATAATTAGCAGAATAATTAATTATGTAGTAATTAAATGAATTCAATTGAAGTACGGAGGAGTACATAAATAAAACATTTTTCTAACGATATCATCTTTTATTGTTGAAAAACAAAACTACCCTGAAAACTAATCTCCACGCGCATTGCGGATTTGGCTGCAGGCTTCGATGTCGAAGATCGGTGCTGCGATGACGGCTGCTTGAATCTTTACTTGAACCTTATCTGTTACGTAAACAATACCGAGATTAATGTTAATAACTTACATTAATTGGCACACGAAAACCCGATTATCCGTGTTTGATGCCTTAGAAGTACATTTCGAAAATATTATTTCTAGAAAGCATTCGAGAACGATCCTTCTAGAATATTCAGATCACAAATAGTCAGGTTTTAGGCAGGTACTGATGATTATAGGCGTCGCCGCTTCGGTATCATTCCAATAGCGAATATAATAACCTATGTAATGATAGGCTATAAAAACTTTCCGATATTAGAATCACTGTCCGAATATTCTAGAATTCTTTTAAGTTGAAATTCCGGTGTGGTTGAAACCTTTGAAGGAATAATAGGTATTAAGTTTTTATCAGTCAACCATGTTTTTTTTTAGCTCTCTATGTTTTTTATAAATGAATTGTAATTTCAGATATCTGTTACTTTTTTATATTTATATTTGAACGCCGACCGTTTTTCTTGATCGTCGTCATTATTCAGAAGACTCGAATGATTGAGATTAATCCTGATTGTTCTAGAATATGAAGCTGTAAATACCTATTTAGGTATATTGTAAAAGCATTAAAAAAAGAATGTATAGGTAGTCGTTCCAAGTAGAATAGAAGTAGATTTACAACTACGCAGATTTATGGAAAATGGAAATCTACAATGAACAGCTACCTATCAAATGTTCCATTGATATGTAATATTCGCGTGACGACAATACGTCATTGAAGTCATTGACCTTACAATGTGAGCGGTAATAAGCGTGGCCGCCTACGCGACCCACATTGAGTATTCTAATGGTGGATTTGAAAGAATAGCCTTGATCTTGAAAGTTTTTTAACATTTCAAGTATTCACATTTGACAATCTGCTCAATAACAACATTTAACACAGATAATTTAAATAATTTTGATATCTATACGAGATAATATTTTGTTCATGTAATTTTGTTCGCAGGCCTCTTGCGTTTTGGTACCTATATTATTTCTATAGATTTACTATAGGTTTTTTGGTCTGTTTGATTTTCGAAACCAAACCACTCCGAGAACTCAATGTTTACAGCCCAGTTTTCAGATACGCATAATTTATCATATTTACTTTCTGGCACCCCTATAATAAAAGAGGCATAGTCCCTTTCTGTTTTGTGCTTTATTTGTTCTACTTTAACTGGTACTTCCTCTTTGTAAATGACTTTCTTCACATACTCTTCTAGTTTTTCTGCAGTTGTTTCTTTTTGAAGGCGCCAGACATGCAAATATTTCTTTTTCTCGATTCCGCGAATATCAATAATCCGCGAATATATTATATATCTGTCGTATAATACATATTATTATCTAACCAAGTCAGCAGATTAGTATCAACAGCCTTTAATAGTCAACCGCTGGACATAGGCTTCTTCTTAGAAAAGAGTTTTTGGCCTGCCATTCCTAGATTATTACATTAGATTAGTATGATCACTGACTTTGTTGCTAATAGGTAAATTGCTTGCATTAATATGTCGTATTTGTATGAGTTTCGAAAAAAATGGTTTAAAAAACAAATTAAATAATTTGTAGGAATTCCCTACAAATTATATTAATTTGTTTTTTAAACCATTTTTTTTTTGTAAATAAGTAGCTATACCTACCTAAGTAATACCTATACGGTATGCTAGATATAGATAGCTATAAATATTTATATTTAGGTGTAATTACCATAAGTGTAACAATGCTCATATGACATTAGGGTAAAACAAAAGACAATGGTGATAATTCTGTCTTTTGAACAAAAGTAAGGTCTTTTAGTACCAATGTAGCGATGAAAGTAGTTATCTAATCGTCTTCTAATTGGCATGGACTTAACTATAACAGTTTTCTTTACTAAAAAGTTGGGGTGCATTTTTACAATGTAACAGTGACCCAGATGAGACAATTCGAAAATTAATGTCTAATAAGTCTTTAAGTTGTGTTTACAAAAAACTACTGAACAATTAATACAGGGAATAGAAAAAAACCGCAATCATACACCTGGATTACATTTGGATGGACAAATAGAATGTAAATCTTAAATCTTCCTTTACAATTTTTTTTTTGTTTACAATTACAATGACTGTGTAAATTGGTATACATACCAAAAGGCTCGTTGGCGTCTATTTCCTCGGCTGACAAGCCGGCCGCGGCGCGTAGTTCCGCCAGGGCGTCAGAAAAGTAAGCATCGAGCTGAAACAATTAAGTACATTTTATGAATTTTGCACCGTTAACTTTTTTAAACACCTCACACAGAGCTATGCGCTAGAGCTATTAAAAAGTTAGAAGTACCATATCAACTGACCTGGGCCTCAATTCTGCTATTTTATGTTCACGCCAAGATTGGCGATGATTATTTAAGGAAATGATAAAATTATAAAAGTTTGTCACAATTTCAAAATAAAAAAATCATTTCCTTATAATTTAAAAATATATTACGTTTTTACGATTTATTAATTTTTCCAAATATGACAATCTTTTTGATATCACCACTGATGAGCCAGTGCCATTCCATCGCCACTGTAAAGACACTGAGTTAGTGTAGACTACCGATATTTAAACCGATGCTAATGGCCACTCGATGGCATCTCAATAGCGTGTCAGTGGTATGACAGTGGCTTGGCGTGAACATAAAATAGCAGAATTGAGGCCCTAGTATCACCGATTTCACGTGACTCGGTCTATAGTCTCGCCTATGGTCAGAAGTCCAGACATTGCCTTATTGCCTTATACAACCGCAGGAAGCCTTTTAATGACTTTCAAAAATGTGGCATATGGGACGTGGTGCTTAGCAACGGATCTTAGGAGGAGAGGGGCAAACCTGGTCACCGGGAGGCAGTTTCAGGGGGCACCAAAATCATAATATAATACGGTTTAAAATAAAATAAAGTAAAATCGATTAGCGTGCAGCGCACAATATGTTTTATTAATTTTCGTTTTGACGTTCTAATAAGAAAACTCTATGCTTTTATTTTGGTTTAGATTGAAAGAAAATACCCTCGTATTTTCTTTCAATCTAAACCAAAATGTTATACCAATATTAATAACAAATTGCTTTTTAAATGAATAAAAACATTTTAACTACCTATCTTTTTTTTCGTATAAATGGAGAATTTTCTGAAATGCAGAGACATTGCTAATTAGAAGGTTGATTTGATTGCAAAACGCCCTGTTAGTTTTCGAACACATACCTACTAAGGGTACCTATGTGTTCAAAAAGTAACTGGGAATTTCAAAATCAAATCGAGGTTACGCGAGAAGTTGCAGCTCAAAATTAACTTTTAGAAAAAAATACGAAACTGGAGCAGACATATTTTAGGATTGGGGAAAATGCATTATTTAAGAGTAATGATATATGATATCTATATAAAAGAATAGGACCTGTTAAAATATCATTATGTAAATGATAATAACGCCCAATAAAAATACCTTTCAAGTAAAAAGGTTAAAGTAAAATACGGATGAGGTTGGGGAGGCCTTGATAATTTTATAGAAGAAGAAGAAATAAAAGAGCATATAAGTTTATTTCACATATAAATTTTAAGTTAGAGTGCAAATTTATTAAAGGGTTCACATAAGAACCAATATATTTTCATGTAGCGTTACTATCACAAAAAATACCAACCATTATATTTGTGAGGTTTTTTAAGTTATTTATCTTAAACGCTGGATAGAGGGGGCTTTATTGTTAAGTTTCTGCCGGGTTAGAATAAATCTTAGAAAGGTTGGCGGTGCTCAACCGCTCAAGGACTGCGTCTGCCTCTCTGATCAGCACTCTTGAACGTCAGATGGTAGTCAGAAGAGCAAGTTCGTTTCTAAGTTTTTTTTTTTCAAATTCTAAATTACGAGAAAACGGTAGAGGTTTTGTATTTTGTTGCTTCAATTTACTTGTAGCTAGGACAATGCTGAACCTAACTTGTCCTACCTACACAACCCCAAGCTCGACTAATACAAATGGAGGAATAACAATATTTGGAGTACGGAACAAAAAAAGCAATACCTTTGTTAATTGTACATATATGGTAAGAATTATGTATGCCGAACTTGTGTATCAAGAATCTGAGACAATTCCGTGCACTAATCCGTTTCGTAGTCGTACGTTGTCTAAATATAGTCAATCTGTTCAGTGGATTACTTACGCGTGTCACGTGGTCATTTTATATATGTCTGTCCTTGTCTGTGATATGTTTGGGTTTTACATGCCATTTAATACTACTTATTAATAAATTTATAATTATTATTATTACCTCGTAATCCAGCACTTCCTCGTTATCTTGAGGGTGGCGCAAAACCCTTGGCCCACCAAAGGGAACAGTTTTGCCGGTACACCAGTCCACACCATTAGCCAACTTGCGCGCCTTACATGTCTCTGTATCCGCGTTCAGGAATATGATCCTGACAAAATAAACAACCATGTATACCAATTTTTATCTAATTATATACTTATTGAATTCTATTAATGAGTATTGTAAACGCGAAAGTTTGTGAGGATAAAGGTTCATACGAATATGTTTGTCACTAGATCATGCAAGAACGGCTGAATGAATCATCATCAATGGTATGTCACGAATGTTAGCATCAACATAATACGAATGCTACGGCGACAACCAAGAAATTTGACAAATTGACAATCTTGCTTGAAAACACCAAAAAAATACCACTCAATCTGTCAGATTTGTATTTCACACTTGGCGATTATTTTGTATTCCAGTAATTTTGGAAAATATTTCCATTAAGTACGCTATAAAAGTAATACAGATAAATTATTTTCTGAGTTTATTTGGGTATTCATTACACAACGTAAAGGAAAGATTAATAAACAATTCAAATATCGATTTTTGTTAATCAGAAGGACGTGAGAAAGAAATCCTGAGGGTGCTCATGTTAGATTAGCAATTTATGTCAGAAAACGTAGTTTAGATAGGTCATTTTATGTGCTAAATTTTAACTTAATTAAACGATGTAGTGCTCTCACTAATGAGTACTATAATATACTTTTGTCGCCTGGAATTGTACAACCTGCAATAAATTGACGTTAGGCGTAATTTAACCAGCATGATAAAGATGTTAGATGTAACTGATGTAAGGTCTAATCTCGAAAGACATTAGGGAGAATTCATCATCATCATCATCATCACAGCCTTTAGTGGTCCACTGCTGGACATAGGCCTCTTCTTATAAAGGAGGTTTTGGCCACGGGATGAATAGGGGGTGGTGACACACTACACGGACAACTTACTAATTAGGTAGTATTTATAACCGACAACAAAGTAACAAAGAGGTTCTTTATTCAGCTGTATTTTTTTGTTACCTCAAAACTCCGTAATTTAAATACATATTTATTTGGAAAAATACATATTTATTCGAAAGAGAATTCGTGTTTGGACCCATTAACATTTCACAAAAAAAATCTATCCCTAAGGATCAAAAATTAAAGAATGAAAAACTGTAGTTTATTACAAATTCATGATGGTGGTTTTGAAGTCGATAATCCTTTTTTAAAAGTAAATTATTCTTATCTCCTGTATTTCTCTTACACGTGTAGCTACTTAGGTATGAAACCTTGAGCAAGTAGAAATCAATCGATTTCATTAATTAGTGATTGCTTTAGTTCGTGATCACATCCCATTCTGCTGTTCCTCAATACTATGTATTGTAGCATCTGTTGCAGTCTGCAAGCTTTCACTTAGAAAGTAGTTAAAATTAGAGTAACTCTAACTAACTTTCATTTATAACAATTGCTTTAAACGAAAGTATAAGTGACTACAAGATGGCGGACAACAAACTGAAGGTAATGAAATCAGGGCAGATACCTACTTTCAGTAGGAATTTTGTAACTGTATTGTTTTTTGTGTGTGTTCATATTTCAACTGTGTTCATATTTATTTCGAAATATTAAATTATTCTTCATTCGAATAAGAAATTTAATTCTCCTCTGTGAAGAATGGGCTAGAAGAATATAAAAAAAAACATTTTTCAAATCGATATACGGTTAATGTTATAATGGAATACGTGAAGTCGGTTTTATGCTTTAAAAGATAAACTTGACGTTATATTGTTGTTCAAGGATCTTTTTAACTATATTGCTTATTGGCTAAAATTAAGTTAAATTTTTTACACTACGCTTCAACACTACTACAATATGTATGCTGATACGTTGATACTGTTAATATATTGCTACCACATGGCTTTTTACATATTTTTTACTTGACGTACCTACATGTGTCTGTAGTTAGAAAAGTTAGAGCGGGGTTTGTTCACTCATTCCTCACTCCACGCCTCACTGACAAACTACGAAAGAACTGCTTTACACCAGCTTTCTGTAAGGTCACTCCAGTCGAACAGAGGCCCAAGTCAGCCCAAGTGGAGTTTTTTACGCTTCTACTCAATCGTTCCGGTGACCGCGTTCGGCGATGTGATTGGTCCGCACAGAAATCTCAACCAATCGCAACGCCAAACGCGCTCGCCGTCGAGAGCGTGTCGATGTGAGATAAACTTGCACTCGGCCCGCTGGTCTATATGCGCCAAAGCGTGGCTTTTACACAGTTAGTATCTCTCTCCCGCGGTGCTCGTTTATTTAGTAAAAAGCACATAATAAGTATGTACCGGTTCGGAGGAGTAGAATGGTTCTCGAGCAGCTCAAAGTCGTTCCCGCAGGTTGGGTACCCCGCTAGTACCCACCCGTTTTCGAGGCAATCCTGAAATTACAAAGTAAAACTCGCTAAATACGATCTCGCTTCATATCATAGATTGTAGGTACTCGTACAAGAAATTTTATGGTTATGCCATTCTCTCGCTCGCTAAGAAGTTATATGTACTTACTTTATATCTACTATTTATCTTTAAAAAGGTGAAGATGATGCAAAACGCAAAAAAATGTATTTCAATAAAAAAAAAGTATTTCAATAAAGCATGACTTGGATATCCTTCTTTCAATTCACTTGTCGGTTTTCCTAAATAAAAACAGTAAGAAAATGCAATCATATCCAATCTTCTATATATACTCGTATAAGAGATTTCCACGTAGGTACATAGTTACTCATCACGATATCTCTGGAACCATTAGAGCTAAAGACTTGAAATTTGGTAGGAATATTCTTTTCACCGAGTAGAGGTCAGCTAAGAACGAATTTTAAGAAAAAATGTAAATAGCAAAACAACTTTGCAGGGTCAGCTAGTATATAATATTCGGTGTTTGTTACCTATCTCCTCCTTTTTTTTTTGTCAATTGCCTAGAAATGTTGTAGGTACTCGTATATGGCAAAACAACGTTTGCCGGGTTAGCTAGTATATATATGTATATATCACATATATATATATATATATAAGTATATATATATCAACGTCCATGTACCTAATGTCCAAATAACGTATTACGAGAAAACTCAAATACCTCTTACCTAACCTTTCTAGAAAACACTTTACAACACTTTATAATTTATTACAATAATTAAATCATAAACACTTTTAAAAAAATACAAACTACGGAAATGAGTTTTTCACAATATGAATACAGATATATACACAATATGGTACAGATAATTTTAGACAGTAAATCATTGGCATTATTAATGTGACCTGGATTGAATCGTTTTTGCAAGAAACGGTTTAAATACATGTCACATCTGATATTGTGGAGAGCCTTGGTGAAATCTATATCCAGCAGTGGACGTCTTGCGGCTGAAATGATAATGGTGATGACATGTCTCACCTTCCTGAGCAAGCGTTCCTTGACTACTTCAGCCCTCACTTGGATGCTGGTGCCAAACTTACGAATTCGTGCACCTATCTCGTTGTCTTTCTCCCTGGCCTCATTGAATATGTCTTGAAAGGACACTAGCATAGACAATTAAGAGAGGAATTAGTACAGGCAGGCTAACTACGAGTAACCCCCCGGGCTGGGTGTAATCTGTTACGCAGACGATACCCTCGTGACAGCCCGGGGGGCAAACTTCCAAGAGGCGGCGCGCCTGGCCACAGGGGGAGTCTCCCTGGTGGTCGGGCGCATTGAGGCGCTGGGCTTACGGGTGGCCCTAGATAAGACGGAGGCCCTGTTATTCCATGGGCCCCGTCGTGGTCCACCCCCTGGCGCCTCCATCGTGGTCAACTCGGTCCTCGTACCGGTTCGGGCCCAGATGAAATATCTGGGCCTGATCCTCGACGGGAGGTGGCTCTTCGACGAGCACTTCCGACAGCTTGCTCCAAAGCTGGTCGGCGCTGCGTCTGCCCTAGGGCGACTCTTGCCCAATATGGGTGGACCCAGCGTCGCGACAAGACGGCTGTACACGGGGGTTGTCCGGTCAATGGCACTGTACGGTGCACCGGTGTGGGCGGCGGCTCTGACCGCCCAGAATAGGGTACGCCTCTGGCGCCCTCAGAGGGTAATGGCGGTCAGAGCCATACGCGGTTACCGCACCGTTTCGACGGAGGTGGCATGCGCATTGGCCGGAACTCCCCCGTGGGATTTGGAGGCGGAAGTGCTCGCCGAAGTTTATCGGCGAGTGGCTGACTACCGGGCGGAGAGCGGATTTCGCCCTCCGCCCGAGGATGTGCGCGAGTGGCGCGAAGCCGCTCGCCGAGCCACGATGGCTCGTTGGTCGTTCCGGCTGGAGACTCCACGCGCTGGCTTCGCCGCCGTGGAGGCTCTCCAGCCGGTCATCGCCGAGTGGGCAGGGCGGCAGCACGGGACCCTTTCCTTCCGACTGACGCAGGTGCTTTCCGGGCACGGTTGCTTCGGAAAGTACCTGCACACGGTCGCTAGGAGGGAACTGAGTCCCGCCTGCCACCACTGCGACTGCAGTGAGGACTCGGCCCAGCACACGCTGGCGGTCTGCCCCGCATGGGCGGCGCAGCGCCGGGCCCTCACTGCAGTCATCGGAGTGGATCTCTCGCTACCGGCCGTAGTACGCTCCATGGCCGGTAGCGACAGTTGTTTTACCGCGGTCGCAACCTTCTGCGAGGTAGTAATCTCGCGGAAGGAGGCGGCGGAGAGGGCCCGGGAGGACGACCTCCACTCGGACCCGATCCGCCGCCGGCGAACCGGGCGGCGGAGGCCCGCCTACCACAGCCTCATGCCGCCCTGAGTGTGGCCGCGGGTGGACGGGGTGGGTTTCCCCTCCACCCGCATTAGTTGGCCAGCCGCGAGGGGGCGGCGTCCGCGTGTGCCGGACGTCGCCTAAAGAGAGGAACATCTACAATGAGACGGAGCCCGCACCAGGAGCGGGCTGGCGCTAGGAGGGGTCCGGATGTCTTAACAACAGCTGTTCCCGGATCCCTCCTGTTACAGGCGCAGAGTGGCACACCGTGTGGTTTTAGTCGGTCCGAGTCCGACACACCACCCCGCCGCAAACCCCGGAGGGGTGACGGTCCGAGGGGATTTCCACACGTTAAAAAAAAAAAAAAAAAAAAAAAAGGCTAACTACGAGTAAATATAGTGTATATATATGTAAGTTAGATTTATCTTAAATTAATAAATTTAATATAAAAAAGTCAAATTCTCTGTTTTCTCTTACACCTACAGCATCATTTTTCTACATCACCCAAAGGTCGACTGGCAGAGAATGCCTTGGGAATTAAGTCCGCCTGTGTACAACTTGTGCATTAAGTTAAATAAATAAATTATTTATAATAGTTATATTAATTAAATTAAATACAATACTAGTTGAACTGCACAAGAATAAACTTAATTCCTTAATTAAGCCGCGGCCGTAATTCTTTTTTAATTCTTTATTATGTGACAAAAAAAGTTCGAGCCGGTATGTGCTAAAACACCGGTATCCACGATAAACGAAAATTCATTTATTAAGATGTTGGTTACAAAATGAGACGAATTCAAATGACATCAAATAGATTAGCCCTGTGAATCCGGTGATCTCAAGTTATCACGACCAAACGATGACAAGTGTATCATGTTAAGGTACATAGTTTATTACTTACAGTAAACCAATCCGAAGTGCTTAGCGAGTGTGCGCGCCTGTGAGTTGCGGCCAGACCCGGAGGGACCCAGCAGAACAACGCGGTACAGTCCTGGAGCACCGACCACGTGGAAGCCCTGTTTAGGGCCCTGTGCCCCGGTTGAGCAGGCGCGCACTGCGTTCAAGCATTTACTGACTATTTTCTCTAAGTCGTCTTCTTCTTCAATGTGCACTTCCTGCAATGTCAACCAATCTTAATAACCGTAGCCTTTCTCATCCAGGTTTTTCATAGCTGTTTATATTCCTATCTTCAAGGTACCTAATTTAAAAAAAAATCGTTTATGAAACTCTTTATTTCGATACCTCATTCGATAAGTTTCAAAAGATAAATTTAGTATAAAAATAAACTATTTGCTAATTCATTTTCAAAAGTGAATTTCTTTACGATGCCATCATCAGATGATACACAGAACTTGATAGCAGTTATACGAACTAAGTTTCAAACGAAAAATAATTTCTCAAACCGGGCTCGCCATCTTTAAGTAATTTTGGAGAGAGTACAATGAAACAACGGAACTGCTTCTGAATTAAAGGGGATTTTGGGACTAGACCTCAACCTCCGACGACCGTACAAATGGAAGTTCATCGCAGCCAACGTGACGAACCAATCAATGTTGCTATCGCAAAACTATTTCTTTTAACAAGTCAATAAGTAGTCCTATTCGGGGCTTTCCTGTTTCTTTACTGACAGATAGTCAATGCACGGTCCTTTTCAAGACTTTTTTGTTTCTTTAAACAAACAGTCTTGCGGTAGCCACATAATCAAGGAACATAAAAATGGACGAAATTGAGAACCTCTTCATTTTATGCAGTCAATTAGAAAAGGTTTGTTCTATAGAAGTTTTCTACCTTCAATGTTGCCCTATAGGCATACTTGAGACCCTCGAAGTCCTGTTGAAAAAAGTTTCTGGCAGAAGTATGATCATTACTAGCGGGTGGGGCAGGTGGAGGCGTGTTCATAAGAACTAGAGTGACGGTTGGAAGAACGCCGTCTTGTTGTAAGCAACGAGCCTCTCGAACCGTGCACGGGTGATCTGGGAACAAATGAATAGATATCATTTTGCAAAAAACATCTCTGTGTGACTTTTTACTGTTTAAAGAATTTTCATATTTACTGGCAATGCTTAAATATTGGTTAAATAACTTAAATATTTTCAATTAGATGTGTTTCATTATAAATAAGATAGTAGGTACATGCCAGTTTATTTAGTTCACATAAATTGTATTGAACTCATAAGTAGACGATTAGGTAATGTTAATAAATTAACTGTGTTATCTGCTAATATTAGAGGAAGAAAAATATCAATTTCTATTGCTATTCGCAGCGTGTGATGAGCTTGCCCTTTAGTTTAACAGCAAAAAAAATACGAAATTAGAAATTATTACCAAACATAAGCCAACCAGCATGTGGCACTGGATCTTTCAATGCCAAACATTTCGTCACTTCGGACATAAGAACGGGTGACACGTGCCCCGGCTCGTAATTATCGTGCTGTAATTAAACGTTATCACGTAACTATCTATTTATTATCGCAATTATTTATGTAATGTTACTTAGTTTTACTTTCTCGTAACGATCCATCACGCACCGGCGAGTGATCACGAAGCATCCTAGATCTTTTATCAATTGTCTCGCTAGTGCTTCAATTCCTGTAAATAGAATGATTACGGCATTGGTGAATTGATTTTATGACACTCGGAGGCCATTGCAATAATATTATTAATTGTATAAAATTGAAGGCGTTTTTAAATGTTTAACAGTTTTACTCTCGCTTTCTAGAATGTGTTACGGAAATGTGGAACAGGAAGCCGAGAAAACACGTGGTATTTGATGTGACGAATTGTCGTGAAATGCCAGAGTTGGTCGTCAGGTGCGACTACTGTGACAGCCGTCGCATTGAAAGCGATGCTGCGTGATGCAATATTATAATAATATAAGAACACTGTTTTCGTTTGTCTTTAAGCCGTATCTCGGTATACCAGTTCAGGTGTTGGGAGTGAACCACCTGTCATGTATCAATTAAAACTTTTATTTGAGTAACTTAACTTTTATCTGAGTAGACAGTTTGGATTTTTCGAATAAACATTAATGTTAGTCTGGTTTAAGTGTTCAGACTTGCCGGCAATGGCCAATCCGCGCTACGTACGTTACCCAATCCATCTTAAGGAGCGAAATTTATTTCCTACCGTTGCCTTCTCTTTTATCTACCTTTCTTTTCCAAAAAATACCAGTTTTAAACCAGACCGATTTTATACTAAAAGGCTCGCTTTATACTGTAAGAGTCAGATAGTATAAAATCAGTCTACGAAGACAGCGACGAGCTATGTCATGATTGCAAGTAAAACAATGGGCAATTACCAAAAGTCAGTTTAGGTTCGATGAGTAACATAACCCTGTCTACGTCCTTGTTGATATACACATGATGAGACAGGTATATCTTCATGTGTTTGATGTGGTCTCTTGGCAAATTGATTATCAAGTCCCTTATCATGTCCTGTAAAATGCTCAATACTTATGTCTAATTACTTTTAATAGTGAAATTGATCGTTCGATCGTTTTTTATGGAGATCAGACTCTGTCATCGTTCGGCCGAGCGCTGTTTTTTTTTATGTTATTTGGGGCAGTCTAGCAGATGGTTCCTAAAATACAGGGCTCACGGCCTAGTTTAGGAGACAGGGTTTCATTCAATCTAATTCATAACTCAATTGTAGCACACTCAATGTTTTGCTTTTATTTTGTATCAAAAAATTTGTAATGTGTTTTTGGAGTTCCTGTTTCTGTTTTTTGTGTAATAAATACATTATTATTTTTTTTGGAGTAATAATAGATTTACAAAAGTGTTTGCCGTCCTGGCGATCTTTCCGTCATGGCTAGTAATAACATATGTAACTTTTTGTCAAGAAACGATTTCAAATCATAAATTGATAAAATATAATACCAAGCTAAGATGTTTTTTAAGCATTGGTATTAAGCGATAACCATTGACAGTGAATGTTTCGTTATAAATGAAAAGAAGTGTACCGTTTTACACGTATGCATCAACAACCCGAAGTTGAAATACAAAATTGATTCGGTGGAATTGCAACCTGTAAGTTCCCAAAGAGATGTAGTCGTCACCATAACACATAACGTCAAGTCACACGTCGTACATATCACAGATAGTGAAGAGGGCTAATTCCATGCTGTGTGTGGTAAGAAAAGCAATAACATAATTTATAATATGTATGTAAAAAATAATAACTGCACGGATGGTTTAAGTGGTTGCCACGCCGCTTTCAACTACGCCGAGTGTTGTGGGTTCAAACCCCACATGGGACGACACTTTGTGTGATCCACATATTGTTGTTCTGAGTCTGGGTGTTCTTTGTGTCCGTATCATGTATGTTTTTAAAGTGCCCCTAATGCGGGAGTTGTCTTTTAAAAAAAAAAAAAGAACAAGAAATTACAAAATACTTGTTTATCAAGATCTACAAATATATATCCGTCAGCTCTTGGAGTAGGTAAGTTCACATTTCAAATATGGAATCCATGGTTTAAGAAAGACTCGAAATGCTCGAAAAAGTACAACGGAGGGCTACAAAAATTGATATATCGTTTAAACACATTTCATATGAAGAACGCCTTAGCGAATTAAACTTAACTACACTGGAACAAAGCAGGAAAGGGGAGATCAGATTAAAACATTTAAAATATTAACTGGACACTACAATGTGAAAGACATCGGAAACCTCTACACTATGAATTCGAATACCCATTTGAGAGGACACTCATTGAAGCTTACCAGGTCTCCCTCTGTTAGCAACGCTAGAAGACACTTTCCACCAAATCGCGGAGTGACCATTTGGAAAAGTTTACCGGCAAGGGTTATTAGTGCTGGATCAGTAAACATTGAAATATACCTTGAACAACTTATAAATCCTATGTTTGTCAAGGTAAGGTATAAATCTTTCGGGCATTTGGAGTGGCCGTTTCGTGCAATCGGTTTCGGTCATCTTCGTCTTAAAATATTTAAAAAATAGTAATATGTAAGCTATTTAATAATATTTACGAAAGTAAGGTATTTGAGAAAGTATCATGTGTTTGACGTTTACTCATAACTGTTTACACTTTGACATACAATTATTATTTTAAAATAACTACTTTTTTTAATTGAATGTAAACACTGCCAGTATATTGGTATTGTCAGTATCACCATTTCATAAGTACTTTGTGTTACTTCAGAAAAAGTTAATACTTTTTAATTATAATAATGAAAAGTTATTATTTATTTTTTGGATAGTGGTTGGGGTGCTGTGGTTTTTAAAATTGAATTGCAGAGCTTAATCATTACAGGGGTGGCAAAAATTTAACGAACTTATTATAGAACGCGTTTTAAGTTTTACTCAGTTGAAGATACTTGCAAGCATTTGAACTTACAGTCTGTTCTCAATTTATTAGGTACGTTTCGGCATGATCAATATTATTTAAAAAAAACTTTTACAAACATAATTTCTGTGAATTTGTATATTGTAGGTATTGGCAGGTGTAGCAATGTAAACATTAACAACCATGTTTTTATTTGTATATTTCTAAAAATTTATATTACTAGAATAATATTCAATTTTAACAAAATTTAAACAACAACAAATCATAATAAAACACTTTCATTTCCCCTAAAATGACCTAAAAATCACCACTCGAGACTAGTTTCAGCTTGCCTCACGTAAACAATGATCACGTCTATCAAAATCTATACCTGAGTAAAGATTTCGACACAAAACATCGTTCTAAAATAGACTATCACTCACTTGAGTATGGATCGTTGAATCTCGTTTTAAGTAAGTGCCGTTCAACAATAACATCTCCACGTAAAATTTGTTTTAAGACTAGATTCACGACTGAGACGCTTTTTAAAATACGGGAGGAAATAAAAAGAAGAGGAACCAGAAATGAACTACATCAAGTTTGATTAAAAGCATCTTATTACATTATGTTAAAATGTGAATTTAATGTTCTGACTTTCGTGCCTTAATATAGATTGCTAAGTGACGACGTTATTTGAAATATATTTATTGTTGCTTTTTTATGATACCTATAAGGATTCGTAAACAGAGCATACAGTAGAATATTCTTTAAGAAAATAAATTTGAAAAAAAGCGTGGGGTGCTTTTTACTATTGACAACAGGCACCCAACGCTTTTTTTCAATTTATTTTCTATTTTTTAGTTTGGTTTTCTATAGAAAGCGTATTTTTTAGTTTTTTAAAACTATAATTTTTTAATTTTCTTTTTTTAAATTAGTGTATTGTCATCGATCCTCGATATATCTACAAAGTTTGAACGAATTCTGACCGATAAAGTCAGTCAAAATCACGCCCAAAGGAGTCGGTTACAAACATACAAACAAACATACAAGTGAAGCTAATATAAAGCGTGTAAAAACCAACAAAAACTGCCTAGTAATATAAATTTACAAAATGAATATGTCCAATATTTGGTTATATTGCTGAGAGCAATCTCTTATAAACACGAGGACCCCATCGATAAAAGACAGAAGAAAAGTCATAATTATTTTAAGACTAGGTATACTGTGTAAACTAATACCTACGCTGTTTAAAAAAAACATACATGTATAAACGAGATATTTAATATATATTTATAAAAATCTTTGACCATTGTATTGAATATTGCTAATGATTGTGCAATTTACAGCAGGAATCCAGTGCAGAAATTGTCATGAAATTTGGTAGAATGAGTGGGCACGCAGCCCGTTTCTAGTATTGTAATGATTTAGAGGATCTTTTTTGTGTGGTATAAATATATTTTATTTTCCATGTATATTTGGAGCCCTAGCAGCTTTGAATTGTTCCATCCAGATGTAAACCACCAATGACGTCATAATGCACAAACGAAAATGGGACACTTCTTCTGATGTCGCAGAGACGAACCACGAGAATCCTTACCATTCATTTACATACTAGTGTATGTTACTTCGTTACACATGGTATTTTATTAAATTATATATTTCTTTTCCTATGAATTACAGCTTCGTAATACGTATAAATTAATTAAACTTTTTGTTTTTGTATATGGCAAACTGTGACGATGTCGACAATTCTGCCAAAGTAGAATGTGTGATGAAGGTGCGTGTGTTGTGTTTTCCGAGCCGTAGAGGGACAAAACATAACCTCTCAAGGACATAACTGCACTAAATAAAACTTTTTTTTACACATTTTAAAACCTAGTTCAAGATGTCATATTTTGTGATTTGTCAGTTGCATGCCGTCACCTGTCAATTTCACATGTCATCGGAGATGAGGTTATGTTTACATAATTTCGATCATTGTGGGAAGCGATTATCAGCTAATTACCAGTTGTGTGCGGTTAAATGTTATGACAGTAGCAAATATGAGGGGTCAGATGTCTTACACTTCATTGATAATTAGAAACAGTTCCACAAAAACACCATGTGAATTGATACGTTCGCAAGTTAGCTCGAGGTTACGATTTTTTCTCGTATTGCAGTAGAATTGCGTTGTTAGACTTTGAGTAACGCCGTTTCTTGTCATCAGTGACGTGCCTATGAACAGGGTCAATTTATTCCGTAGTTATTTAGCGAGTAGTGTAGCTTTCAGGATGTCTTCTTGTAAGAAGAGTTATGAGGTACGAATTTATATACATATTTTAACTTGTGACTAAACTGCATTATTTAAATTTCGAAGTTATTTACATGAAACAGAAAACAATTCTATTTAAATTGTTAAATTTATTAAGCATCTTGCAATCTTATAAATTTCGTAATCCCTAATTTTTGCTTAACATTAATAGTTTGAATTTAGTGGTATAGCTTATCAGTAGAATTTTTGTTTTAATGTGATTTAGTCAATTGTATGTTTGTAAACAGTTCGACTCATGAATAAACCATTTTTTTAGCTATAGCGTTGAAATTGAGTACTGAAATAGTGATGAAGTATGATTTCATGATATTTTTGCAATTTTAAAATGGTTTCCGTTTACAAAATTTATAGTTATAGATCAATAGCGGTGAGTTGTGTGCTAAATACTATATATAGAGATAATAAATTAAATTCATAAATTGTAGTTTATAGACTTTTTCTAAAGGTTTCTTTATTTTCAAAGTGACTCTTGATTACTGCTGTTTCCTGCTTTATAAATATAGAAAACATACTTAGAGCAATTAATTAATATATATAAAACATAGTGTGTAGCACGTAATAATTTAGCACACCCAAATTCTTATAGTATTTTTCCTCAGTCCAACATTATATGTACACATTATGTCTTACAATTTTGAATGCCTTTTTTTCCTGGAACAAAAAAATATTTTTTGTGTGTGGAATAAACCACTGAGGTCTATCATAAATATTTCTAATTAAAAAAAATTTTGTTAAAATTGCCAGTTTACAAACACTAAATTATACTTTTGTGAATGTCATTTAGACATGTGTTTGTTATTGTTGTATGTTATTTATACATACTATACCATATATGGTATGTATAAAATGTCCATCAATGTGTAGTACCTTCTAAGTAAATTTATATTCGGCAAGATCTGGTCGAGCAAAGAAATACCAACAGCATGTGGAAAACCTCATTTTTTCTTCATTCCTAAGAAAAGTGAAGTAATATATCTCAGGGACACCAACAGATCTTACCAATACAATATCGAAAATATTTTTCTCCTGTCTTCAATTAACAATAATACAGTTCATAACAAACAATAATTACTTCAGACCAAATCACCAGAAAGGGTTCATGCCTGGAATCTCTGGATGTCTGGAATGTCTGTCATGAAAGGCAAAAAACAGTCGGTTGGACAGATTTAAAAAAGTGTTTGGCGCAACACAAGCTCATTTTATTTGCATTGAAATAGTAAAACTTTCTGCCTCTAATTTGTGAAATATGTAATTGCATCATACTATAGATTATAAATATGTAATCACAGCAAAAGAGGGAAATACAAAACCCCTTGAATACAAAGTAGGGTTGTTCCAAGGTTGCTGCTTGTCACCAGTAATATTTAATACAGTTATGAATAATTTAATAGACAATAAGGTCTAAGGTCAATGGAAAATATACGCACTCCATCTTAGCATTCGCAGACGACCTTGCGATCCTCACACGTAACCCGTAGCAGTGCCAAGAACTACTGCGTAAGGTGCATGACTTCTGTATCTGGACGGAGGGATTGAATACAAAACGTAGCAAATGCTATTGCCTTTGGGCCATCGATGTACCAGATACACCTCATTTGACCCCGGGCTTATTATTGATAGAGAAAGTGTTTCAACATTATCAGAAACCGTGCCCTTTAAATACCTCGGCAGAGAAATAGACCACAAAGGTCGTACCCCATCTATGAATGCAGTAATCGATGACTTCGTAAAAGACATTGACAAGGTAGACCAACAGTCAATAAGTAACGTAAAAGAAGTAGAAGAACTAGTTAACATCACGTCTCAACTGGATATTTTTGGTATACGATATCAACCAGAACCAGTTAAGAACACTGGACACAAAATTCAATAAGACATTGAAGTCGTAAATCGAGCTAGCGTGATCTGCAGACCCGTTAACATTGTACAGGAACTCGAATAAATTTGGAATGAAATTTGGAAAAAAACCTTTGGAACTCTACAAATACCTAAGAGTTACCAAAATGCATGTCTTGTCAAAATCACAATATGAAATCGTTAAATCCCTTCCAAAAGACAAAAAATCATCAGAGCTCAAGTCACGGCTCCAATTCCAAAAGTAATTTGTGGTGGGTGCTAGAAGACAGACAACGAGATAACAGACAGGATAAAATCGATAGGAGAAGAGGTGGTGTCGCTGTTTATCTTCGCAGTTCATTCTCTTACAAAATTTTAACATCTTCCTTTTCCTCTAGTAAAGCATCAGCAGAATATCTTTTAATAGAGGTAAGTATCAAGGGAGCCAAAATAATTCTGGGAGTTAATTATTGTCCCCCTACCGTCGACCACTTTCCAGTCTCGAACCGATTCTGGAATCTTTAGGGTCCGAGTATATACACCAGATCATCATGGGCGACTTCAATACCATGCATCCTACACAGGCAATCAAAGCAACTAGTTTACACGTACTACCATTGACAGCCACCCATCATAATATCGACGTACTTGATACTTACCTTATCCCTACTTCCTCTCCTTCCATTGTCCGCAGTCATGGCCAACACCATGCCTCAGGTTTTTTTGAACATGACCTCATCTACCTGTCCTACGCCCTGAAACGTTGTGAACGTCTCCCTCATTTTAGCCATATTCGCTGTTTCGGACGGATGAATGAAGAAAAATTACGCAGTGACGCCTTAAAACTAGACTGTAACCCTCTAATTGAATCGCCTACAATGGACGATAAGGTTCACATATTTAATGATTTAGTAATTAACCTCTACGACAAAAATGCTCCAATTAAAAAAAGTCAAAGTACAACGCGCCCCAGCCCCCTGGATGCCCGAAGACGTTTGAAAGGCTATAAGGCGCAGAGACAAACGTAGCAAAAATTCCGGAAAACTAGGAGTGAAGTACTGGTCTTCTTGTAAGGTTGCAAGAAATCGGTAGTGCGCCATGCTAAACACTGTCATATTATTAACAATCTTGATAATCCTTCTGCCACCCATATCTGGGGATCCTTTGGAAACCTGGATATCGGTAAGTCCGTAAAAAGTAACTCTTCAATGACCTTTGATTTGGATAACATTAACCAACATTTCACCTCACTTCCTAAATTCAACCATCAAGCAAAGTGTCAGACTTTAAGGTACCTGGCTGACCTACCCCACTACACTATTAAATCTTTTCAATTCTCTCCAGTAGTATCAGACGAAGTCAAAAAGATAATCCTTTCCTAATCGTTTGTCTGTGAACCCTGCAAAATGCTAGTTTATTATCGTCGGCGTTTACCGTTTGACCAGAAGGCTGGATCCGGACAAGCCATCACCTATAATTTTTAACGGTTCTAGTATTCCCCTTAGTTCTTCTGTTAAGGATCTGGGCATCTTCGTTGATAGCAACCTCAGCTGGCAAACCCAGGTTGCTAGCGTCAGCCAGAAAATGACAGGAACACTGCGGGCTATAAGGCCTGTATAAACAGGCTCAAGAACTTTCTTCCCTCTGAAACGAAAACAATGTTTGAACAGACCACAATGATCCCCATTATCGATTATGGTGATGTGTGCTACTACGACCTGAATGCAGACTTCCTCAACAAATATGACCGACTTCTGAATAACTGCATTCGATTTATTCTTAATCTACGTAAATTTGACCATGTTTCCTCCTTCCGTTTTAAGTTATTGCTGTTTAAGTTATGGCTCCACCACTTTTTTGTACTATTCTCAACTCACCTACTTATTTGACATCCTCCTTTCAACTGTTGTGTTCTAATCATGACAGAACCCTTCGCATACTTCCACATGTATTAATTCTTCCTTCCTTATTCAATCTGTCCTCCTCTGGAACGCTCTTCCCCAGGCAATCAGAATGGCAACCAGTCGTCATTCGTTTAAGACCAATGTGAGAGGCTCTCCTCACATACAAAGAAGTTACATCATCATTGGATTAATACCTAATAAATTTTATGAATTCTGTTAATGTATGTATGTACGTATATGTTTGTACGAATGTATATATGTATAGTTATATGTATACTAGCTGACCGGCGCAACTTCGTCTGCGTCTCTCAATAGTAATAAATTTTCTCCGTTTTTTGAAACATTCTTCATTGGTGCTCCGCTCCTATTGGTCTTAGCGTGATGATATATAGCCTATAGCCTTCCTCGATAAATGGGCTATCTAACACTGAAAGAATTTTTCAAATCGGACCAGAAGTTCCTGAGATTATCGCGTTCAAACAAACAAACAAACAAACAAACAAACAAACTCTTCAGCTTTATAATATTAGTATAGATTTGTCAGAAAGTTTTAATGATATTCGTCACTTTTTCTACCCGCATTTTTTTTCGCGTATCCTTTTATGTATGTATTTCTTAGTTAAGTTTTGTTATTGTTATCGAGTTTAGTGCACCTAATCACTCATCTCTACACCACCCCAAGGTAGACTGACAAAGAATGCCTACAGCATTAAGTCCACCTTTGTACATTTTTTGTGCATAAAGTATTAAATAAATAAATAAAGTAAAATAACCAAATCTTTCCTACAATAAGATAAAAACGAGACATACAAGGTGCACGCAATGAACCTAGAAATGCGGTATGTATGGTTAACTCTAGGTGAATTTTGTTTCCCACCAGCTTTGAAATGGCGAACCCTTTTATACAATTGGTCACCTGCCTTATTAAAATTTTACCTCAACGCCTTTCAATTAACTCTTCCCAATCAAGGCAACCTAGTAAGCTGGGGAAAAGCTACAGAAAAGGCTTGTACTAAAAGATTGTAAGGCGCTATTAGACCGGGGTCATCATTCACGTCGCCATGATAGGGTATTAGGTATTAGGTATTAGGATTAGGGTATATTGACAAATCATACGGGAAGTGTTAGTGTTAGTTTATCACTGGCGACTCGAAAAAAGAATTACAACAAACAAAAACTAACATTGAGTTGGTAAAGGAGGGCTCAACAAAAAAGACTTCACAAAAGCCGTACTCAATTATAAATACCGCCGACATTATTAGTAGACATGTATGAAAATCATTACAGAATACCATAGGATATCTGTGCCTCGGTCAATTAAGTGTGTAGTACTAATAGAACTGACGGTACCATGGGCAACGAATATCCCTACAGATCACGCTCTAAAAAGAAACAAGTACTTTGACTTAACTAACGAAATAACTAAAAATAGTTGCGTTGTATACCGTGGAAGTGAGTGCAAGGGGTTTACCACCTAAATCCCTCTATAAGACTTTGGATTGCCAAGAGCTTCAGTAAGTTGTTTTCTTGAACGAATATCCAAAGCGGCATTGCTAGGCTCGTATCAAATATAGTTAGGTAAAGGGGGTAACACAGCAGATAGTGGAGGTGAGCGCTGACGCATCGCAAGGAGTACTCCCTAAACCTACTCCTTGGTCGCAATTCCTAGGCGCTGTCGAAATCGCATGTGTTGCCCCCATCTATCACGCGATGGACCACCGCTCGGTGAATCCATGGAACGCTAAGAAATAGGTATCAATACAAACATAGATTAAACCATATTAGTGTAATGAGATTAATTAAATTAAACATCTTTTTTTCAGGATGCTGTGTGTAAACTGAACTTGTTGCAATCGAACAAGGCCAGTATAGATCAGATCAGGAAGGACATAAGGACCGGTCAAGTAAGTAACATTGTAGCTGAACTCCAACAGGTAAATGTTAGTTTTGAGACGGGTGTCTTGCATGCTGGCATACTCAAACAACAGTATGTAAGTTACATGTTCCACCAGCCATTTTTACCTACATCGTCAAGGGCTACATTTTGGCGCCTAAATTCACTACAGACCATGAACAATCATAGATTTTTGCCCATCCCGCAATTCCGTTCTTCTCCAGTCTTTTTATATGAAGAGATAAGAAGAATTATTATTATGTGGGTTAGCACAAAGTGAAAGGTACATGCTAGAACATGCGCGAATGCCGCAAGGTCCATTTGTCTACTTCGCAACACCCTTCTCTTTTCATTGTGTAGTTTTGTTTGCCACAGTAGAAACTGTTAGATATTAGATCACATTTTTCCATTCGCGCGCTATCAAGCCTGTCATCCTCCTCACGGACCTCTGGTGAATTAGTTAACTACTCTGCCAAATCTGGAATATTATACAAAAATATCTACCGACTTAGCTTCCCCCCGCAGCTTCGCCCGGGATTTCGGTACCCGTGATCCGTGATCCTGTTTTCGAACGGTTTATATAACATAAGATTTTTTGCGACCTCTTCAACAATAATCGTTATATTTCAGTCAATTTACATTAAACCATCATACACAGGAATCACACTATCTATTGACGAAAACCGTACAAAAATCTGTTTGGTCGAGTGGTTTGAGTTTATCGCGTTCAAACAGAAACATACGGGGGGACTTCATTTTATAATATAGAAGGATTATTAAGTGTAAATAAAGAATTATGATTAATACTATCATGTAAATACTAAGTAAGTTTTGTTGTTAGAGGGAAATCAGTGTGTTAGAGACCTGAGACTTTGAAGCCCTGCGACCCTGACCCTGATGAGATATTGCTTAAATTCGAAATTGCTAAGATCAACGTTATTCTAATGCACGTGCGTGGGGCACAACTGAATTTATTTGGAGTGATTTGGTCCTCACAGAAAACCGGTATTTTGTGACAAGCAATTTTTTCGTTGCATATAAAGGAGTCTTTAAGTTACTGAATTCTAGACCCCTCCACCAAATTCCGAAGGGGGGCATTCAAAGGCCGCAGACTCTTGAGTTGCATAGACAGCGGTAGTCACTTACCATCAGGTGACCCTGCCTGTACCAGAAAAAGGAATACAGAAGAATTCACAGAATTAAACATCGCAAAGTTGAGTTAGATTATTTCATTAAGATGATATATTTCTAATTCTTTTGCATACTCATTGCATTAAATATTCACGGGTTTCAGACAATTTAAGTCTGCTAAAAATGTAGAATATTCACGTAACCTTCTCATTGTTATGCATAGCGTGATTAAAATGATTATCTGCCTTGAAAATGCTTGACAAAAACTAATTTATAAATTGCGTCGTGGAATAAGCCAATGTAGTCATTATATAATTTAATATTGAAAAAATTGACATCTCATTGTGGTTTGTCAAATTACGTCATAGCATGCCAAGATAATTTCATGAGTAGTTCGCCATGAAATTGGCTTGGCACCATGTTAGTTTTATTGTAGCGAGGATTTTCATATGCTCGGTACGAAATATTAAGCATTGGGAAATAACAAGAGATGCAACGATGTCTAAACTCTATTATAAACAAGACTGGTCCAGTCTAGTGATTAGTGACCCTGACTGCTAAGCCAAAGGTCGTGGGTTCGATTTCCGCCCAGGACAAATATTTGTGTGATGAGCACGATCCTTTGTTATGTGTCTGGGTGTAATTTATCTATACTAAGCATTATAAAGGGGTAAAAGTTTGAGAATTTGTATGTTCGGGGTAATCTCAGGAACTACTAATTGAAATTGAAAAAATATTTTTGCCTTGGATAGCCCTTTTATCGAGGAAGGATATATAACATCAGGCTACGACCATTGGGAGCCTAGTATCAATGAAAAATGTTGATAGAAGCAGACGACGTTGCACGGGTCAGCTAGTTTATTTATAATATTTTAGATAGATATTTAGAAATATATTAGTATGTTTATGAGTGAGACTACTTTTGGATACCATAGCACTGGCTTTGCCTAGTTTTTAATTAGATAACCACGTGAGAGATGTGTGAAATAATTATATACTCGTACTACTAGCTGACCCGGCCAAACGTTGTTTTGCCATATTACATTTTATTTTGTCAAAAAAAAAGGTGTATGAAAAATAGATGTTGGCCGATTCTCAGACCTACCCGTTATGCACACAAAACTTTACGAAAATCGGTCGAGCCGTTTCGGGGGAGTTCAACCACGCACACCGTTAGATTTATATATTAGACTAGCTGACCCGCGCAACTTCGTCTGCGTCTCTCAATAGTAATAAAAAAAATCCGTTTTTGAAACATTCTTCATTGGTGCTCCGCTCCTTTTGGTCTTAGCGTGATGATATATAGCCTATAGCCTTCCTCGATAAATGGGCTATCTAACACTGAAAGAATTTTTCAAATCGGACCAGTAGTTCCTGAGATTAGCGCGTTCAAACAAACAAACAAACTCTTCAGCTTTATAATATTAGTATAGATGATACCATAAAATGTCATGGGCGTCGAATCCCAACGGAGCACTTCTGATTCAACCGTACCGTTTAACCAATAAAATTAGTTTGTTAAGAATCAGCCCAAGTGCTTATTAAAGACAATTATTTGGGGCTATCCATTAACGTCACTCTAATTCCATTACTTTTGCATATCTCGTACCACATGTCATATATGCATATGCGAGCAACGGCGGGACAACACATATCTGCTATTTTACAGTCAGAAGTAAATAAATAAAAAAGGCAATTCTAATTAAAGAATTGTTTAATGTAAGATAGAGAGAGAGAGAGAGAGAGAGAGACCTGAGTTGTGAACTTCTTTTTTTGAAGCGTTAATCTTACTTTCTAAAAATACTCTTAGCATAATAAACTTATTTCATTAATAAAATTAATGTTATCATTATTAACCAAAAATTTTATCTGTTTCAGAGATGTACAAATTTACCCGACATGCAGAATTATTTATCAAGAACTGGTGTGAGTTTGACGAAGTTGGATAAATTATCTGTGATACACGTTGCGGGCACGAAGGGAAAGGTAATAAATATTATTACTCCAAATGAAACTGGTAAAAGTATTTTGTGTGTTGACCATCACTCGTCTTAATCTCGTCGAAACAAATCGGCAAGGCTCTTTTGCTTCCTATATCATAGAAAAAAGGTTGTTAAAAACAACACCTTATTTCGATCTGAAAACTGTATAAATAAAAAATAATTGTAAAATTCCCCAATCCCTACGATATAGCAATATTTTCCCTATGCAGTATTTTCTTATAAGTTATTTAGTTTGTTTATGAAAGAGATTTTACTGTGGTAGGCATATACACATTACAGCCATATTATTATTAGTGTGGTCATACATAACACATTTTATGACTGTGCATAGATTACACATACTGCACACATTGTGGTTTCATTGTAAATCAAAATTTTCCATACCACATTTTGTACTTTATGTAAAAAAATGATTTACACTTTTATAATTTGTTAGATACATCTATGTATATACGAGTACATTAATTTAACACTATGTTGATAATTATCAAAATGACAAGCAACGTTTCTTTTCAAAATGCAGTATTATAAAATCATTTGTCTGGCTATTTGTTAAGATTTTAATATTGTTCTGTAATGTTTATTAAATTAAAAAAATAAAATTTGCAGGGTTCAACAAGCGCAATGTGCGAGTCAATATTACGTCACCATGGGTTCCGCACAGGGTTCTATTCGTCGCCGCACCTGGTTGCGGTGCGCGAGCGCATCCGCCTCGACGGCAGAGTTATATCTGAGGAAAAGTTCGCCGCGTACTTTCATCAAGTGTACGACTTGTTGGAGAGTAGTAAGGTGATATGAAATACATTTTTCAGTATGAGTAATAAGGGTCTTCGATACTTTTTCTGCCACCAGACGGCGCTTCGTATGCGTCAGGTCCAAACAGCTGTCAGATAGCACAGATTCTTACCGAACGTATAATATTTTAGTGAAATTCTATGAATTTGGAAGTGTTATTGAGTTTATTATAGATTACGGCCAGAGAAAGGTTGCCGAACTGAAGATTGAGCTCAAAAAGAGAGGCGCAAAAGTTTTATTTGCACACATAGGCACTGCACAACACTGTGGCATTTTAGAAATCAGTATTCCTTTTGCAACGTTTTTAAGAATGAATAAACCAAAAAAAATGATCGAAAAATACAAATCGTGTATGTGTTTTGACAGGTGGTTGGACCTGACGCTACAATGCTGCCATCTCACGTGGAACATTTCAGAAAACCCATATTGCGCTATACCAAAAAATAATCCATCCATGCAATAAAAAATCTGCCTACCCTTATCCCAATTTGATTTGTCGGGCCAGTCGGGCAGTTCATAGTTTGGTCTCATACGTTGACTCTTTGGTCATTTCACTGTTCATTTCCTCCCAAGCCATATCCTCTCTCACACAGTCCGACCTCCTTTTCTTTGGTCTTCCTCTTCTCTTGTACCCTTCAACTCCCATTCCTAACACTTTCCTCGCTACGTTTTCCTCATCCCTCCGCATGACATGTCCATACCAAGGTAACCTATTACTTCTTATCTTGTCATCCAGTACCGCGACTACATATATCTGGATACATAAAGTTACTTGCCCTGACTGACCAACGGCCAAAAAACTTGAAGTTTTGGCAGCTGATGCTTTTATGTTTTAAGCACCTACTAAAGAAAGGATTTTGGAAATTTTCACCCCTAGGGGATAAAATAAGGGATGAACGTCGTCGTCATTTTCAAAGTTAGAAACACGTAATAATCAAGTGAGCGAAGCCGCAGACAATAGCTAGTGATTCCGACCATAATTCATTAAATTTAAATGTTTTGTTTCATATCATTGTCCATCACAACTGGAACTGTCATGTTATAATTTTACATACCATGACAGGTCAACATATACTGGACCCCTCTAACTTTTATGGCCTTTAATTTTATACGTCAAACACATATTCATTGAAAATTTCAGCTTTCTGTACTTCTTAGCATTAATGAAATTCGGTTTACTTAAACTTAGAATTTCCAATTAATGCGGAGTCTCCAACACTTTCTTCAAAAGGTGTAAAAGAAAACGCGTCACGTGTTAATGTAATTATTATTGAATATCGTTTTTTTTTTCTTTATAGGCACACCCAGATGACATGCCGAAGTACTTTGCGTTCCTAACAGTGATGGCGTTCAACGTTTTCCTCAAGGAAAAAGTCGACGTGGCCCTGGTGGAAGTTGGCATCGGGGGAATTGTCGATTACACTAATATATTAAGGTATTTTATATGTAAATTAAGACATGATATCTCGCCTTTAAATTTCTTCTATTCCGGAACTCTTTTAAAAAAAAAACCCGACACTTACTGAAGTGTGCCTGTAGTGGTTAAACCTTTAAAGTGTAACCTACAAATAAACTCACATTCATCATCAGGATCATTCTTTGCCCAAATTTATTTGGGGTCGTTGCAATCATATTTGTTGTCTTATTCTTCTCTATGGCTCGACAGATCCCTGCTTAGCCATATCCTCTTTTACACAGTCCTTCGTTTTATTGCTAAATGGTTTTGTCTGTATTCTTATATGGCCGGCCGGACAGTGGCCTGACTTCTTGGAAGTGTAATCATTCTTCTTGCATAGTATGAAGCGAAATGCTATTTTAACCACGTGTTCAGAGAGCCAAGTGCGAGTATATTTCACATCCACTCGGTCTCGACAGCGGGCGCGTTCGGCATTGCGGTTGGTTAAGATTTTGGTGCGGGCCAATCCCAAGGCCGAACGCGATCACCGTGACGATCGAGTCGCTGTGAAATAAACCCACGGGGAAGTGACGGACTGAGAATACAGTGTCATCACCCCTTTTCATTTTGTGAGTGTCATAAGAGGCGACTAAGAGAGTAAACTACGCAGAACAACAGCACTGCAAAGAGAAGGAAAACTTGACACAAACCCTATACCAACCCGTCTGGCCAGCGTGTTATAGTAGGCCAAAACCTCCTTTCTAAGGAGAGGCCTATGTCCAGCAGTGGACTATTAAAGGCTGTTGATGTGGGTCTCAAGTCAAGTTTGAAGTAAACTTTGTATATGTGTAATAGAATGTCAACGCAGTACTCACAACAAATAACAGTGAAGCTAAATACTTCAGAAACTACAGCGGCTACACTTAGGATTGTCACACTTGTTAGTGTGAGGTGGTACAGCGCTTTGTGTGGTTGTTTAGAACATGTTGATGCATCTAAAGCTGCTTCTCTTCTACTTCTTCACTGACAACGACGGCAATATTAGTTAGGGATCGTTATCGGTAAAGCTATAAAGGTATATTCTCAGTATATTTTAAAATGTTGCCTTAACTGACAATTTGTAGCTTTCTGTTATATACGGAGTGTACTCGAAGCTTCTTTGACGACCGCATGGCGTAGTGGTTTGTGTAACGGACTGCTATTCTAAAGATCGCTGGTTCGATTTCCGCTTAAGTCAAACATTTGTGTGCATGAACTTTTAATGTTTGATTTAGTCTGGTTAGTAGTGTTTCCATGTATAATAAGTATGCATTTACAAAAAAAGAATATACTTATGTATTTATATCAGTTGTCTAGTACCCATAGTACCTACAAGCTCTGCTTAGTTAGGGAATAGATGGCTTTGTGTGAATGTGGTAGCATATTATTATTATTTTTAGTTCTTCGTAATGTAAGCCTCTCTTTTCCGTAGTGTCGCTCGTGATAGCAGTTGTATGATATCTTTGTTTTAAATCTGAACTCTCAATTAAGTGGTGGGATATTACATACCCAAAAATGATATCACTTTTTATTATAAAATACTAGCTGATTTCGTGTTCATCTTGAGGGGTGGGGTCTTCTCCGTCGTCACACTCTTGTCAGAGTGGTCGTGGTCGTCATGACCGGAGCGGTGGCAAGCTTCACAATTTGTCGCCATTCCTCTCGTACCGTTGCTTGCCTCGTGCATTCGTGGAGTGGACCATTTAGAGCGGTTTTGATTTGGTCTGTCCAGCGCATTGGTGCTCTACCGCGCGCCCTCGTGCCCTCTATTTTGCCCTGAACCACGAGTCGCTCCACAGACTTGGGGTGGGGTAGGAAGGTGAAAAAGACTACTCTCTTCTTATACCTACCAAATCTACAGAAAAGAAACATTTTAATCGGTCGAGCCGTTTCGGAGGAGTGTGACCACAAACTCCGTGACACGAGATATTTATTTAGTAGATTATAAGGTTTTCCTACCAATAATTATTTCTAATATTACTTCATACTTACTACGGCTTAAGCGGTCACCTCGCCGCTTCCTACTGCGCCGAGTGTTGTGGGTTAGATTCCCTCATGAGACAGCACTTTGTGTGATCCACAAATTATTGTTCTGAGTCTGGGTATTCTTTGTGTCCGTTTTTAGTGCGGAGTTTTCTTTTTAAAACCAAACAAACTTATATCTTTTCAGAAAAGTTCCTGTCGTAGGTATAACAGCTTTAGGGTTGGACCATACAAGTATACTTGGTAGCACGCTACCGGAGATCGCGGCGGCTAAGGCGGGGATCATGAAACTCGGCTGTGAAGCGTACACCGTGTCACAGCCTAATGAGGCTATGGATGTTCTGAGGAACGTCGCCAGCAGTGTGAAGGTTGGTTTATTGGCTGTCATAAATACGATAATGTTTCGAAGATTAAAATGGAGACTTAAAAATATATCGGTAGAGAGAGGGAACATGCTCTGTTATTACCAATAGACGCCATTAAAAGTATTTAGCCATAACAATATTCTATTTCTAAATACATACATAGATAAATTACACCCAGACACAGAATAAATAATCGTGCCCATCACACAATTATTTGACCTGAGTGGGAATCGAACCCACGACCTCTGGCTTAGCAGTCAGGGTCACTACCAACCTAAACCAACTGGACAGTTATTTACATTAAAGGTTCGAAAAAAAGAGACAAGAAACTTTTTTTTTATTTTGTTGTTTAATTAGTTTTTTTACTCTTTTTTTGTTTCAGTGTCCTCTAACAGTAGTTCCAGACTACAAAACTTATACATTCCCAAATACCGACAAAATTCATTTACCTGTCGAGTTAGAAGCTTACCAAACCAACGCGTCCCTAGCCATTCAGCTCGCACACGCATGGATGAGAATCACCAAACCGACACACAGGAAAAACGGCGTTAAGAAGCACAAAAATAACGCTCAAAATGGAATATCAGCAGTTTTGGAGCCTGTGGTGAAATGTGTGACAAAGGAAACTATGGATGGGTTGACGTCATGCAAGTGGCCGGGGAGGTACCACGTAGTGAGTGCTGAGTACGCTGAGTTCTACCTGGACGGGGCGCATACTAAGGAGTCAATGGAAATCTGTGCGCAGTGGTACAGAAATACTAATATGTAAGTATATTAAAATGTTCTTTTTACTATCAGGTAATGAAGGTTTTAAGAAGTGTGGGTATTCACTGTGGAAAAGCAAGGGGTTACACCGTTTTACACATAGCATGAGCTCTGCCATGACTCTTGGTTGAAATGTAGTATGAGAGATGTAGTAAAGATGACCAAACTAAAAATATCTATTAAATAATCTGAACGATATAATTTATATGGATGAATCGAAAATTTTAAATATTATATGGCAGAACGTTTGCCGGGTCAGTTAGTTTGAATATAAACAAGACATCAAGAAAGAGACATGTCATTCACAAAGTCGTTTTTTTTTTTTTATTTTGAAATTTTCTGCTATATATTTTTAAGAGTACAAGAAAAACTATGTACATGTAATCACTTCATTTTATGACAATTTTTGAACTTTCTTGTAATTATGTATTTTTTAATTTCCAGATTACATGACAAAATATTAATATTTAGTGCAACAGGCGACAGAGACGCAGAAATTTTACTACAACCATTGCGAAACTTAGGTTTCAATACTGTATATTTCGTCATACCAACCGCCTATAGACACACAAATAAAAATCAAGACAATTATTCGAAGGTAGAGGACGAAGAACTTATAGGCAGGTGTCAAAAACATGCTGACATTTGGCGGGAGTTTCATAGAGGTTATGATACAAACGTCACAGTTGCTGGCTGTGTAGTCGATGCCTTGATGTGTTTGAAGAAAAAAAACTGGGTCGGTAAACCGTCTGTGTTGATAACAGGGTCATTGCATTTAGTTGGTGCTGCGTTGTCGATATTAGATCCTAATTTAGTAAGTTAAGTGTTGTGTAATGTAATAAAGTTTATATTAAGTTACTTCTCATTGTTTTATTTGTGAATTAGATTTGATTTCCTTTAGATTATACCCAGAAAATTTAAATGCCACACCCAAAAAATATAAAACCTATAAGTATGTGACATTGTAACCTTGCAGTGAGAATATCTCTAACTATGAAAAATCAACAGTTGCAAGATGAAATCATCTATCCAGAAAAGTGAGTCACAATTCGAAACTCAATTTAAAACCTTACAACTTCTTCCAAAATCCTTAAGTGTGGGCAGAATTTAGGAAGGAAAACTTGTCTTTTTACATTTGTATGATAAACAATATCATCTGTTCTCTTATGATCTCCAAAGATCTCTCTCTCAGAAAATCCAAAACCAAAAATACGTAAGAATAAATAAAAGAATGAGGAAATCACTCAAAAATGAGTCAAATACATTATACTAAATTTTATTAGCAGAAATAATTAAATTTTAAGTAATCATTCTATTGTTAACTGCATATCATTTGTATCCAACAATCTATCTATATCTGTCAGCCAGCATATTAGTCTATCCAAATATCCACCATCTTGTTTATAACTTAGTAACAATAGTTGCATATGTTTGTATGCCATCGGCTGTTCTAGTAAATATTCTAATCTCTTGTCTCTTAAAGATAATAGCTTAATAAATATAATAGCTATTAAAGTCCACTGTATGGGTTTAAACATAATGTTATTTGCTTTCAACATGAAAGTATTCACTAGTAAACGTACATCCGCACTTATTTGTAAGCTCAACAAACCTAATGAACGTAATAAATCCGGTAATACTTTGTTCAAATGTTGACATACTATTCTTCTACGTAAAGCATTCTGTGAGCTTTTGTCGACTAAAGGCAGGTTTGTTGTGTTATCCTCACTCGAAGGTAACTGTTGTGTAGTTTCTTCTACTTCTGGTAAAGCTACCTCAGTTTCTCCAGAGAAGAAAGCTTTTACTTTAAGTTTCATTTTCTTACTCTCCTCTTGTAACATTGTGTAGTCCGGCAACGGTTTTGTCTTCCGTTTCAAAGTTTCGCTATCATATTGCCTATCCTCCAACTCCAACATGTTTAGCTTTTTACACAATGCTTGATACTGATCATAGGCATTCGAACTGTAGAATATACCTTTAGAGTAATTATTTAAATACTCTTTTATACATTCTCCTTTATCTGCAACCATTTCCCTAACTTTTTCGTCACCAAACAATAGTAACATAGTGTCTAATGTGAACCATTCAGCTAGACACTTCTCTACTTCAATAGTCAATGTTGTTACCAACGGTTGTTTTTTCTGTAACACTTTTGATTTTTTGCTCTCTTTATTTCCTTCAGAGGTATTTGGTACCATAGATTCTGAGAGTATTGGATCAATTTTCTTTTCAGGCCTTTCTACTATTTCTCCAACAATATTTAGAGGGTATTGGTTTATCTTTTTGGTCACTTTCTCTATTACTGAATTTTTTGATTGTGCCTCTTGCATTGCGTTATTTTGAGCTTGGGTTGGTACTTCAGTAACACTGTGACTCATATTTGTTTCATTATTTTGAGTATGTTTGGGATCCTTTAATTCTTGAGGTTTATTTAAACTCACATTCTGTATTTCTTTAGTGATGCCTTCTACTTCTTTTTCACTGTCTTTTATGTGTGATATTTTGTCATTTGGTTGTCCATTAAGTGCTTTTAAGGCATCACCGTTCCTATCATTGGAAGGATTTGTTTCTGAAGGTTCAGTATCCATATTTAGAGCATCATCAGGCATGTCTTTAAGACTTGCATGTGCGAAATCATTTACTGAAGTGAAAGGTTTTTTGTCTAAAATCTTGACTCTACTTACCAGTTTGACATCAACTTCTTCTCCCATTCCACCCATGGCATCAAATTTCAACAATTGGAATGTAGGCATGTCCTCATATTCCCTAAACCACAACGGACTGGTCAGCATTTGTTTCTTCACAAACATAGCTGCATTATAACAATTGTTGCTACAAAAGTTCTTTCTAGCAGTTATATCGTACACTTTATTCGTTTTCAAAGATATTCTGTACTTCTGTTTAGGTATTTCCTTCACAGATAATGTTTTCTGGCATATAGGATACCCACAAAGTTGTATGATGGATCTCTCTTCGAAAACATCTTCAAAATGTGCTTGGTTGATGTCTGGGAGACACTGAAGCAAGTACTTATCTGTAATACCGCGTTCTAATAGACTTTCAACGATTTGTTGGGCTTTGGCATTACACTCTCTCTTCTTTAAAATCGCTTGACGAATTTGTTCTTTAGTCATTTCTTCCAGTTTTGTTGGTTTTTTCTTGGTTCTTTGATTAACGGTTTCCATATTGAGCTACCAACCCGTCTGGCCAGCGTGGTATAGTAGGCCAAAACCTCCTTTTTAAGGAGAGGCTTGTATCCACCAGTGGACTGTTAAAGGCTGTTGATGATATTGAGCTAAAAATATCTGCTCACTGATAACACGCTATGAGGTAATTTATATTTTCCAATTAATTGTATAGTATTTGTTTTTTTTTAAGCACAACACTTGACGATTGGAGAGGGAACAAAATAATCATTCAGATGTTTTCAATCTTGACAGTGTTTGACTCGTCTTGAAACCTTAACGTTCATTCGAAAATAACAATTCATAACATTCTTCGATGATTCATGGTTGATTTTTGTTATGAATTATTATTGTTATGTGAAACGTCCAAATATCTCATTAATTGAGGACTTGAGGTGGGATAAAATAATATGCTTATAATTTAACAGTTTATATTTGTCTAACAAATTGGTATTTCATGTTTTATTTTACAAAAAAGTTGAACTGAGTGTAATCGAATTCAAGCTGTGTGGAAAATGTTAGTTTTAGAGACACTTTATTGTTAAATCAGTAGTTTATTTGATATGTCATCTTAGTTTCATTTTAAATTTGTGTATTAATGATGGTGTCTTCCCTAAACGTCTAAAAATAACTATTGTTAAACCACTGTACAAAAAGGTAGTAAGGACTAAATTAACAATTACAAGCCTATTGCTTTAATTTCTATTTTATCTAAAATCTTAGAAAAATATATTTATCAAATATAAAAATATTTTGAAACAAAATCATTATTCTGCCATCATCAAAAAGGCTTCAGAAAAAATATGAGTATCAATAAGGCTATTTATGATTTTTTATTGAACATAATGATCAATATAGATAAATGGACACCTGTTTGTGCTATATACTGTGACATGATGCAGGCGTTTGATTATGTAGATTATAAAATATTAAAAAACAAACTAGAGTGCTATGGTGCAAGGGGAAACCTTTTTTAAATCTTTTGAATGATTACTTATCAAACAGGAGACAAGTAACTGATCTCTAGATTGGACAATAGGATTAAAACAGAGGTGTTAAATAAATTCTCTGAACGCGAAATATTAATCCCCCAAATTACACTTCAATCAGACCTCTTTTATTCATTATTTTCATAAATGATTTACCTTGTTCTACTAATCATCCAATGACTCTATTTGCTGTCGATGGAACATTCTAGTCCAGGAGCCACCAATTCTAACGGATTCTAATATTTTTAATAAAAAATAAAAGTTAACGTTTAGAGGAACAAGATTTGCTTGGTCGGCGTGGATTTGATTGGCCGGAAATATTTTAATTAAATTATTTATTATTAAATTTCCATAATTTTTTTCCGTCATCACGGATTTTGATCAATCTTATATAGAATTTTGTGTGAAATATTATGTTCAACAAGAAAAAATGCGGCCGACCAATGATTTTTAGCCGGAAAGGTCACGCATACCTATTTGAATGGTGTGATAAGGGGTAAAATTTATGCATTATATGCGTATGCGTGCTAACAAACTGCTGAAAGTATCGCGCATACCAATTTTTAGGGTGTGAGTGAGGATTATACTGTTATAGATTTCACTTACTTGATGACATTTCTTTTAGAGTCTTTCTTCTACCTCTATATATCTTTAACTATTTATTATACTAATTAATATGGAAAAGAGGAAATACAGGAAAATTTTCATTACTCTACTTAATTTTATTTACTTAAATTTTTAAACTCGAACCATTGTGGTACATTGGTCCATCGGCACCGTTAAAGGTTTAGGAAATATTAAGTTGCCAACAGAATGAGTAAGAAAGCGTAGAATCAGAAAAAGAGAGAAATGATAATTTTGATGATAATGATGTAGATGATTATTGATTAATAAACTTGAATTGAACATATTTTTTGTATCAACCTTCATTTATTATATAATCAACCCAAATAAAAATTTCAAAAAAGCTCCGTGGCTTTCAGGATTGGTGGCTCCTCGCCTATTCATAGTGACATGCAAAAATACTAATTTATATGAAAATGACATCAATAATACCTTCACATCAAAGATTATGTGGTTAAATAACAATAACTTAAAAATTAATTTAAATAAAACAAATATACTTAATGTATTTTAGCAAACGCATAGATACCCCGTCAGAAATGCATAATAGTATGATAATGTAGCAATAAGGGAAGCATTTTCTTAGTTTGATTATATATAAAAAATGGAATTGGAAGGAACATGTTAATACTCTTAGTGATAGATTAAGTAGATCTACTTACGCTCTGTATAAACTTGCTCCGACGATATTAAGATATGGAATAATTTTTGGGGGCAATAACTAATAAATCTTCAATATTTAAGCTTCAAAAACGATGTATTAGCGCTGTTTGGGTTGAAAGCTACAGACAGTTGTTAACCATACTTCCGTAATCATGTCATTTTAACCCTTCTATCATTGTATATTATAGAAATATACCTCTTTGTGAAAAAAAATCCCAAGTCTTTCCTTCTTTCTTATCTAATACAGTTCAGCGTAACAGACGAGACAATGAACGACTACGTATGCAAAGCGCCAAAACTGCTCATTTGGCTATTAGTGTAATCTTTATGGCACCCAAAATATATAAATTTCTATTCTATTCTATTCTTTTAAAAGACAACTTCCGCATTAAGATTATATTCCTGTGTCGCGGGGGACTTTACAAACATGCATTCAACGGACACAAAGAACACCCAGACTCGGAACAACAACTTGTGGATCACACAAAGTGTTGTTCCATGCGGGGATCGAACCCACAAGACTCAGCGCATTGGAAAGCGGCGAGGTGACCGCTTAAACCACTACGCCATCTGTGCAGTCCGGTAAGTAAACTTAATTGAATTCCTTGTTCAGCGCAGCCGATTGGGATCAACGATCGCATTAACTGCACTTAAAAAGCTCTGAAATAGGCAGTCAATAATATAATTGTTTCATGGCTTCCTAGACTAGTATGCAACATAATAGCTCGGTGTTAATATTTTATATTTGTGTTAGTAGGCCTGTTTAATGTGTAGGAAGCTAACAGTACCGATTTTAGCAAGAATAGCCTGTTGGTCTAGTGGTTGGAGATCCTGAATGCTCAGCCTGAGGCCGTGAGTTCTATTACAACATGGCCGTGGGACAAATAATGTGTGAATAGCATGATATTTTACAAGTATGTTTATCAGCAGTCGTTAACCTTGGTATAAGCTCTTCCTAGTTTTAAATCAGACGGCCGTATGTCAAGTTGACCTTTTGTCAAGTTATTATTTTCACTAGATTAATGTTATTTCTAAAAATGCTAAAGTTTGGCACTCCTCTTACGAAAAAATTGTTTCCTCATCACAACTGGGCGTAGATGCGTGCGTTCGATTTCTCGACAAATCCGTGAAGAAGATAGGTATGGTTTGAAAGGGCGTGTAAAAAAAATAATAATAATAAAATACGACCCACTGAATAAAAAAATATTTATTAAACGTAGTCTAAAAAAATACGTAAACTACGGTAAGATTAAAAGGTTTACGTCGACGGCAAAGTTAAAGATTGACATCGAACCTTGGTCATCATGACCTGTGGACAGTATTCTGGATAATGATGCAGGTGACCCTCATCACATGTGTAGTAATACTCTGGATGTGATTCGAACAGGTCAGGTTTAGACGACACTCTTGGAATACTTTCTGCCTTTTGGACGATTATGGATACACTTTCATGCTTTGAAGATAGTTTTGGGAGACTTTCATGGGAGCAGGGGTACAACTCCATAGGTGTGCGCCGATCGCCTTCGTAGTGGAACAAGTCAGACTGTAGGTCCGTCTGGCGCAGTTCGATCTCGTCCATTCTTTGCAGCAGGTGGCTTCTACATTCCCGTGTATGATAGCTCCTTTTATATTCAATTTCGTCCAACCTTTTGAGCATCTCCCTTTTACACTGTCTTGTGTCACACAGGTTTCTGTTGCAACGATCTTGGCAGAAACAAAAAATATATAAAATATACGTGGATTGATATTTAAAAGTATTATCTAGGTATATTATTAATGAATGAGCTAGCTAGGTAATTGAGATTATTTTCTTTTAAGCTGTTTAGAATTTCAAAAATCTTTCATTGGTACTTTAAGAAACATTTGGATATTTTCTTAAATAAAATAAGGTAACGCATTTTGTAAATCAGAATTCATTGCTGCTCAAAATGGCTTTTAAATTATTATTCTCTTTTTTTATTACTTATTATATTTTAGCACCTAAACGATGCCATCAGGCACTAGCGTTTTTGTAATTGGCTAGTATAGGAACATAGTTCAATAAATTGTGTACCTAAACTTATTTGGTTAATGGATTGACATGATAGAAGACAGATATCTTTGTCTTTCTCCCCGTTAAAACTACAGAGCGATGCAAGGCTGCCCTTTTTCAAAAATTAGTAACATAACGTGAAGATGTTAAATACGAGTGTAACCATTATATTGCATATTATCTAAAATCTTTGAAGCTCTTACCACCGCCCGCCTCGTCGCATTCCTTTGTGCATTTAGGAATGCATCCGCAGAAACACTGCATATTAACTCTTAGTTGCATAATGCCGAATAAGAAATAACCTAGAAAAAATATTCGCTACTAACATAAAACATAAATTTCAGGTATCTATCTACGACAGCAAATTTTTTGGAATATTATTAAAACACGCTTTTATTAGCTTCACCTGCACCTAACTAACTAAACAGACTAACTAAATCCAGGTTAAAAAATTGGAAGCTTCTTTTAATCTACTTCTGCTCTTATGTGAAAACCAAGAGTTCTATAATGGTGGAACTTTTCTGTGTTTACAAGTAAACCCCTCGAGTTTGGGCTCATTGGAGTCGTTTTGACGATTCCAACAGATTGAGCTTGGCAACGATGGTCTGATGATGTACCCCAGGAGGTGGAAACTATTTTTCATATTTTATTTGGTCCCCATAAAAGGGTGTTTTTGATTTATTTCTACTAAAATCTAACTGACATTTGTTATGGGGGGGAATTGGATCATTTCACCTGCTACAAATTAAATGATACGCTCTATACAATATTTCAATGAAATTATCTAGTAAACCTCTATATAAATCATTATTTGATCATAAGCAATCGAGTCACATGAACGAATGCGATCGAAAGATGAGTCGATTATTAGTTTCCGAGATTTTCAAGTATATGTGACTCGGATTCGTGGCTTTATGACATCGACCGAACTAGTTGGCATTACAACATAACTATTATAGTAGGCACAATTAACAAAATCTAACACATTACAATTAGTTGACAAGGCAAATAAACCAAAACCAACCAATACTTTATTCACTTACCCAACATCATACCCAATACAACAGCTACCAACAGTTGGAAGAATACCATCACAGCCATCATCAGCAGGTAGCCAATCACACTGTGTACTAGAGCTGTTGTTGTAAAATTTATCTTCAGAAATAGACTAAACAAACCAAATACAATATTTAATTAATAGGAAAGCATAGTTTGTCTCTAATGTTCTCACACTGCCATGGTTACGTCATCGTACGAGGCTTGGACACTGTGAAGTTAAGTTCAGCTTTTGTGGAAGAACGGGAGTCATGTCCTGCCAACACAAAGAGAGGATCCTCCGACCAGGCGAGTTAAATATGCCTGGCTGACCGCGCCCAACGGTTAATGTTAGGAAGTTGTGTATATGCTAATCGGCGAGAGAATTATTAATATCGTGATACAGGATCAGCAGTTACTCCGTAGATCGGTGTGTCTTCGTTAGATGGCGCTGTAGTATGTTTCCTCATTGCACCGTATTTGAGTCCCCACACTTTCATTATAATCTTTTTGCACTTGTTGCACTAAATTCTAAAAGTTGAGGGACATAAATATAGGAAAACAACAACGTATCTTATATTAGTGACATACGTTTTATTTGAAAGCCATGTTTCAGCACATATGGGCCTTATAGTAAACCGGCATTAAGGAATCCTTTTGGTGCTTTTCACCTAATGAGTGAGTTAAATGTAGTCACCTACCTTCAGGCACTCCATCTGCTCGGTTGCCTTCCAAAACCAGCACAGATCAACACAAGCGCAGCAGAGATATAGTGATGTTTGAATGTACATGCACTTTATAGCAATAGTTTCAAAGTTTATTGCCGAGTGTCTTAAAAAAACTTCTCTCCTCTGCGCTCCTCTCGGTCGGCGCTGGCCCTATACCAGCATTTCATCATTTTATATCTATTTATTATCTTAATCATAAAGATATGCTTAATGGTTTCTTTCCTTCAAAGTTATACTAACTGATTTTAACTTACTTTTGGTTTTTTTGCTTGCATCTTGGAGGCTGACGGTATTTTATTTTATTGGCGTCTCGTTGCAACTTCGCCAGATACAACTGCAATATTACATATGATGTAAGTACTTACTACTGCGATTGCTTAGTTAATTGATTAATATTAATTTACGCCACTAGAGATTTAAAACGACTAGCACTGAATACCAATTACACTTAATAATAAAATTTATTTTGACTAACCTTACAAACTTCGAAGCAGAAGGCCACAAGAAACGTAATCATCCATAAGAGAATGAATGCCCAGGGCGTCTTAATCTTCAGACCCGAAAACATAAACTCACCCATTTCACTAGTTTCGCTAAGCTGCCACCAAGAGGTCTTAAATCCTTCTGCAGCTTGCCGAATGGCTGACCTGATACTTAATAAACCTTAAACAAAATGTGGCAGAAACACAGTTCACTCCAAATAAACTGAACGAAAACTTCACGGTGTCAGAATCTTATACGATCATACCTACTTCAAATAAAACTGTAGGAAAGATAATATGAATTAATTCTGGAATACCGACCGAATCTGAAAGATTTGGTGTAGATTTTACAGAAGATATCATTCACTGCTTTAGTCGAGGTATCCAGGATCCAGTTCGTGTTAGAGGAATTTCATGGCTATACAATGGAAAAAAGTGAAAAGGTGAACCCCGGTGGAACTCACCTGTCTGAGTAACTTTTGCTAGAGGAGGCTCCCTCTCTTCCAGTATTACTGGCGTATCCATAAGTTCCTTTAATGAACCCATGTTAAAAGATTATTAAAATAACACTTCAGTTTTGACTACTTTCAAAAATAGTTTTTGTGGCAACCCATTATCACAGTAATTTGTATTTAATGATTAAAAGCACAAGAATACGAAAGCTCTGATTTGTGAAATTTTATTATTGTGTAGCGACAAAAAATGACATTTCAAGAGACGTGATTTTTTAAATTAAAAGGCATGTGTCAACAAGATAAGTTTGACATTATCCGCTGTTCATCCGTCTTCTACTCTTAATTTAGTGGGTTCAACGTCAACCGATGATTCTAAAAAAAGACGAGGTAGATGGAATTTATGTATAGTTTAGCTAGTGATTTGAGGTAACGTGGAGTAAAGGGATTAAATAGAATATTGTAGAGAAAAGAAAAGATATATGCATTACGGCGAAGGCGAATGGGTGACCACTTGCTTTTTACGATATTCAGAAGCACGGTCATATTTGCGAAGTCCAAATGTGAATCTTGGGCAGAGATTTTAGAGTCTCTCAAGCTTATCCAAGTGGTCTTCAGTAAGATCCAGATAGCTGGCATCAACATAATCAAGAATGGGGAGAAGCAAGGGCTGTGCAAGAGCAAACTTAGTTGCAGTAGGTAGAAAGTTGCGTGGTCGGCGCAAAGACCCTGCAGCGGCAAACAATTTGCGACTCTGCTCTTGTAACTGAAGGCCCTAGGATAAGATACTATCAATATAAATCCCCAGGTTTTTGACCTTATTACTGTACGGAAGTCACGTAATCGCCGATATGTCGCTATACTCCGAAAGAAAGCAGACAACTCTTTAGTATACTATTCTTTAAATATAAAATCTTAAAATAACCTTTTTTAAACAAACTCGCGGGAAAGCGTAATGACTTAAGGGTAGATGTACACTGATGCGTCTATATTATGTTGTTGAAAAGGGGTTTAGATTAAATGAAACACATCACAACCAAAATAATTCGTCTTTATTTCAACAGTAACACTACGCGTACGGGTGCCAGAACAAAATTATTGCTAGCATTTGGCACATCGCAACTCAATATTCATAAAAGGCACTTCAAATATATCTAATAAAGAAAATTACGTGAACAGATAATCGAACCATTGTAGACTAAGACTGAGCTACTGAAAGCCGCACACGACAAGTAACTTATATCATTTTTATTAAGAAATAAGAACAAAATCATAGAAGGTTCGAACGTGTGAAAAACTCAGATTGAGCGGCAAGGCACATTTAAATTTGACTAAAATATAAACCTTATTTTATTAACATAGAGCATAAAGTCATGTGCAAGTAGTGTAACCTAGTCCAACGGTGAACGTTGTACGATTTTCAGTCCTTATTCAATGAAATAAAATTTCTTAACTTTTTATTTAAATAAAGCAGAGAGCTTTAGTAGTCCTGTTTAGCAGGGCTCCTTCTCTAAGTAACCGGTTTACCCCTGGGTTAGAAGTTCTAGTTAAGGTCAAATAGTGATAATTGTGAAGGGCTGTATTGCTTAATTATATGAAATGTAAATTATGACTTTTTATATTATGGACATACATTTCATTCCGATGATATCATTCCAGCTCTTCTTGTGCACAGATACGAATGAAACGTCAAAAACCGGATCAATGTAAAGTAACCTTTTACAAATTTGTGTGAATAGTTTATTGAAAGGCTAACTTTACTTAAACGTAAGATATCGCTAAAGGTCTCATTTAATATTTTCATAACACTGGATTACGAATTGTTGTTTTAAAAGTATTTTCCCGCAGCGAACCGCTCTAGTGGAATAATACCCTAACAGCGATCACTTTGGCGATTCGAATGTCTTAATGTATGTTACTTTAGTGGGATAAAATAAAAAATGCCACGGTACAATGTAGGTCTCACGGTCATTTTAGTACTTGTGAGTGTGTGTTTGTATGTGTGTATCAAATAATTAGAGAAACTCCATTTTTACTTTTGTTAACACCAACCAATCTATTCGTACGAGCAATATGGCTTTTCAACCGTTCCCTTTTTACCTACCCCTTAGGGGGTCGAACCAGAATACTGTTATTCGTTTATTTTGACAGTAAGTTATGTTAACAGTCTAGTAGCTCAGTCTCCTTGCCATAGTTTACGCAATGGGTGATCACACTAATCACATAGTAAAGTCAATACTATTTATATACATAACAGTACCGTACTTATTTCATGCAACTTACAGCATATCACTACAGCAATAATATTATACATTTATAAAATCAGTCATAAATTTTAATATAAAATCAACACATTTCATAACTCAGCTGCACTCCAAAAAAGTAATTATAATAAAAAATATCTATGGTCGAAGATTGTTCGAAAAATAAAAGTCTGTCCGAATTAACGCTACAATGTTAGGGTGACAAGTAAAAAAAATTGTCCCACCATTTTAAGGTAAATAACATGTATAAATACGTCTTTTAAAACTAATGATATGATATTACAAAACTATACATCTATCTAAATAAACATTGAACTTCTGTACAATTATTTCTGTAAATATTATTCGTCATTATTGAGCAATCCCTTTGTTAAATGACGTCATCACATAAGGAGTTTTTATTAAAAACTTATTATTTCTTTGTGGCGGCAAAGAGGGCATCCAAGACACTTTTTTAACCCTACACAAGACACAAAATTTTTAACACTAAAAGAAGTGTACCTACACCACACTTTGTAGTTTACAAAACCTTACTTTCAGTCTAATAAAAATACGATTATATAAAGTAGATGTTTCACATTCCGTAAAAAAACATTTAGGAAGAACTTATGAACAATTTTATCAATGCCTTTTACTAATAACATTTTGTGTGCTGATTACAGTAACATTGTAATCAGCACACAAAATGAAATTCAAAAGGCAGCAAGCAGCGTTGTACTTGCATTCGGAACTTCTATTTTTAGTACATCGGCAAACTTCTTTTTAAGGCTATGATAAAAACCTTTATTAAAATAAACTAACTAACTAACTGGCAAACTGTCTACATCATCGTTAAAAATCGAATGTTTGTGACAAACGTCAAACCATTCGATTTTTAATCTGGCAAATCCACGCATCAATATTTTTGTGTGTGTATTTATTTTTAATGTTATAAGCCCGAGTCACAGCTATTAAAAGCCCGATTCTCGTTCAAAACTGGAACACCTTCAAAATATAATGACAACCAAAACATAGATACAGAGATTTTACTTGATTTTGTTTAAATAATTACTCAATGGATGCGCCTCTATTCCATAGACTACGTTTTATAACATATATTGGAACACTTATGTGACTAGTTTATTTTTAACAGTTCTATCATTGGCGAACTAGTGAGGGGTATAGACAATTTTTTTATCTGTATTGATTTATAAAAAAAAACTAGTTTAACCAATGATATCAATAGCCAATAGCCTCTTATAAATATTTAATCTATACGTTAACAAAGTTTGATCAGGCTTTAGCTTTTAGAAATGTTGGAGAACAATGTCTCTCTTAGTCCATAGGAATAAAACCAATATACCAAGTTATTCACAGCAACTCTTTCGTCAGTTGATGATCTGCTCCTGAGAGTCACTGGGAGTCTTGGTGTTGTGACAGCAAGTTATTTGAGGGCTCCGCTCCCTCGTCTCCAGCCGCTTCTGCTCTTCCTCCTTGCAACAACCCTGACTAGGAGTCGCTTCATGGATTACAACTGTGGTCTCAATCTTCTTCTTACAACATTTCTCTTCGGGTGGCGGTTCTTGCTTCTTCTTACAACACCCTTGCCGTTCTGTTCGGAGGAGTTGGACGTCCTCGACGCTTGGACTGTCCTCTTTCTCACTCTCACGGTGGCAGTGCGAAGTAGAAGCTTGCATTTTCTTAATTCTAGCGACTTTGGATGGACACTTCTTAGCGCCATAGTAGCAAGTAGCATTTTGTTCATTAGAGCCGCCATCTTGCGATGTGGCTGGAAAATAGTGCGATGGCTGGATGCAGGTACGTGTTTGACATATGAAAAAATCCGACTCTGAACTCATGGAGGAGTCAAGGAGAGGCGGCGTTGTATTCTCAGCTGTGAAAAAAAAAACAATGTAAATAAAATATTCAATTCAATATGAAAAATTCAACTAATTACACTCAATTATAAGATGACGTTAAGAGCCGAGGTGTCAGTGTCAAGGACATCCTATATCTGAGTAGCTTTTTAGCTGAGTATTCATCTTTTGCGGGCGCAAGAAGGCTGGCAGGAGCTGGATGCGTGAAGCCCAAAACTGCGATAGGCTCATGATGATGATGATTCATCTTTTAGTGTCAAATGAATGACTATGACAAAGTATACTTAAAAACTAAATATGGGACACATCACACACTGATATCAATCTATTTTACATTTTAACTAAAGGCTGCATTAAAAATAGTTTCACTTCGGAACTACGCTACAATAAACTTCGTTAGACGCACAAACCACATGCAATTAAAAAAAAACGAATCAACTTTATACTAGTGGCACATGATGTGTTACATCTGACATCTTGCCTACTGTCGGATGGCCAAGTCTAGCACCGAATGAACTCCCCCAGATTCTTGAAGGTCATTTGGCCTTCTGTTATATCCGTCTCTTTGTATTCCTACAGATTAAAGGAAAGTAAGAAGAAATGTATGTTTTGTATCGATTCGAGGCGAAACGAGATGAACGAAAATGCTATAACTTCACTAGGCATGGTTCCATTCATAAATTTAAATTTCAAAATTTTAATATTCCAAGAAGGTTGTATCAGTTTTGATTTAAAAAAACATAGACATCTTATACAGAATAGATACAATACAGATACAGATTATACTGTCAAACTCGGTGCATAGAGGTGTGGACTGTCTGTACATCCTTGCACGCGTCGCAGTGTAAACTGCACCTAAATGCTCTCCTAAACTAATGTTCACCTGACAGCTGTACATTTATATGTTCTATGCAGTTATGAAAACATAAATCTGACAATGGCATTTCATGTAACAATTAAACAACAGTTATAAAGTTTAAAAAGTACAATAAAACACTAGCAGCTGTTTCTAAGAATATATTATTATGACAATGCCAAAACATTGTATATCAAGAATGTGTAATTATTATATTTTAATGCAATACTTATCTTTATCTTTAATAACTTACTGTTATCTATTTATATAGTGTACCGCGCGTGCCTCTCTAAACCGGAAGGAGGACAAGTCTCTACTCTCAAAGGTGCCTATGGCAAAGTCTGCGGGGGTTTTCGGGGACGTCCTTGTTGGGTACATGTGTCGGAACACAGTGCTGTTTTAGTTGATTCGATTCCGACATACCACCTCGGTGAGATACACCCTTGAAGGTTTCTACACTTGTACATCGAAAAAGAACTTGAAAAGGATTTTCCCTAACCTTTTTGAGTTCATTATCGATTGTTTTGTAATTTTTACACAACTTTGAACATTCATATTTGCGCATATTATTATCCGATTAGGACTACGTTTTGAATAATAATCTGTCCAATTACAGTTGAGCACTGAGCGTTTCACCGTATGTCTAATATTTCCTTTGAACAATGACCTATTTACGGCCATGCTGCAGAGGACGTAAGAGTGTCAGTGGTCGCGCAATGCGGCGGAATCCGATAGATATTTTCTCAGTGATAGCGCAATCGCTGTTACTTCTAAATATACTGAAAATAAAGTAATTTTAAGCACAATTGCTTGAAGTTCGGGAATTTCTGGCCCGCGTGGTATCATCATCATCATCATCAACAGCCTATACTAGTCCACTGCTGGACATAGGCCTCTCCTGTGATGATGTGATGTTAGCTTGAAATTACAACTTTTAGTATGTGTTTAAAATGTCGAAGTGTCTTTCTGCTTATTTATTTTGAAATTGTGTAAAGTTTGAATTGATGTTCATAAACAAGATGTTAAACGTACAAGACAACTATTAAAGTTATGAGGAGCTCCTCCTCCTCCTAAGTAGATATTTCAAAGCAATATTTAAGCCTATACTTTTCTATTAAAAAGTTGATGATAGATAATTTTAAAAGTATCTTCTATGTCACTTGTTTAAATTATAAAAAGGGCATGTAAGAATATTAACAGTCACATTTTAATATATTTAATTAAGTACGCCTAAAGAATATTTATATGTTTATCGAGCAAATATTATTTCAGGTGTGTAAGAGATGGACGAATGTATGCATAATTAACATTTTGATGTGTTTCAACTGTTCTTGGAACAGATGAAAAGAATACTGTCAATAATGCTAATAATAGTAACTTGGCCTTCTGATCCCAAACTGATCACAGCCTGTACTATGGTAACTAGACCGGTGATGAACATACCTAATTATTATTTTCTAAATACGTACCTATATGGTGAAGATGAATTACATCCACAACAAATAAAAGTTTAGTACTTAGGACTATCATTTTTATACTGTCTGGAAATTGAAACGAATATGGATCCTGACCTAGCAGCCAGGATCACAAATTCTAGGGTTTACCAATAGACTAGACAATCTTATTGAATTTATTTTATTTTGTATATTTATTTATTTATTATTTTTTACACTTCCTGCATTATAATTTTCACAAGGCGGACTTAATGCCATATAGTTTTATTTACCAGTGCACCTTTACTACTAATTTATATATATTATGGTTTGTAGCTTAGTAATAGAAATCTGTTAAAAGGACATAGACTTCGAAGAGGACTATCGAACATACAAAATACTGTCAAATTGAAGAGTGGTGACAACTCTTGTTTGCTCCAGTGCATTTAGTGTGGACGTAAATTTCCAGGATAATCTTTACTCTTTTTTACACTTTTATAGAAGACAACGCCCGCATTAGGAATATATATCATGTGTCGTGGAGTACTTTACAAACAAACATGAAACGGATACAAAGAACATCCAGACTCAGAACAACAAGTTCTTGACCACGCAAAGTGGTGTCCCATGTGGTGATCGAACCCAAAACACTCAGCGCAGTATAGAGCGGCGCGGCGTGGGGACCGCTTAAACCACCACGACATCCGCGCAGTCGAATTGAATGAAAGCATATTAGTGTATTTTGATATAGCTTCATAATCCAAAATAAAAGATTTGAAATCTTTTTTGCCCCTCAAGTTAAGTCATTTTTGACTGACTGAATGGTCCGGAGAAAAATTAAACGTTCTACGAGGTGTTAGAAGTTTTTAGGTTATTACGAGATTTCTCAGGCAAATTCACAAACTTTTTGAAACTTTCTACAAGAGAAGCCAAGTGTTGAGAAGCCGATGGGTATGTGTAGGTAACCCACCGATGATGCGGTGTACAGAATATTGCGGTTCAGCGAGTAAAAAAAATGCGATGAATAGCGAAAAGCGTACATGCGAATATCATAAAGAATTGTTCAAATTGTTTAAATTACGAACCCCAGATCTTAACAATAATATCATATTTTCTTTGGGGTAACTATCTAAACGGTATTAGAATTTATTTTAGCAGTCTTTTTTGTTAAAAAAAAAACAATTCCCGCACTAGCACTAATACATGAAACGGACACAAAGATACCCCCAAACTCAGAACGACGATTTGTGGGTCACACAAAGTGTTGTCCCATGTGGGGATCGAACTCACAACACTCAGCGTAGTACGTCTACGCTATCTATGCAGTCATAACGCACCATAACTTACCTAAGCGTCACTATGCAGTATAGTCCCTTCTGGTTGACTGTAAGAAATCGCAGACTGCGATAATACCGCCCAAAGTACTATGTTTAGATGGTACAATACTTTGCTTGGTGTGCAATAAAGAGTATCTATCTACCTATCTAAGTTCTCTAAACTACAACGACATCTACATAAAACAATTTGTTTATTGTTACGTTAAGGGCAGTTGTGATGCTGACACTCCTTGAGTCTGCACGCTAAGGCGCGGGACTATCTCTGTGACGGTACGAGTCCCGTGGGAGATTGGGCAGGTTAAGGCGCTCATAGGGGTTAGGCTCCGAAGGCATTTGCTCCGACGTCTTGCTATCATACTTGTACGGCTCAGATGATAGTGGTGTTTCCTCCTGCTGTATTTGAAGCTCCATTGCGTTCATTTCTTTGCACAGTTTGCCCTCGCATTCCTCCCAGCTACACTTCTCTCTGTTGCAACGATCTTGGAAGAGGAGAGGGATTAGGAGGGAACGTTAGTAAGAGTGTACTAAGGCTAAGAAAGACAGTTAAAGTACCTCTTTACATTTAATTTCATTGTGAGTATTATTCAGAAATGATACGAGTTTCTGTTAGTTAGGAATTTGCCACGTGTATTCTAAGCAAAAATATATCTTGACGATTAATGATAATTCATTAAAGTCGTCTATTTTGATTCATCCTTTTGGTCTTCTACTGAGGCTTCCATGAGGGAACTGGCTGAGAAGATGCCTCAAGGAAATCAGTCAGACATTTTTCATAAAAAGTTCGGTAATGTAAATGAATATATAATAATATGGTCTTGCCATACATGGGATACTTAAAACACTTCCTCAGTGATGCGCCGTAAATTATTTCAATAATTTAAAGAAATTTCCTTATTGTTTTGGTTGCTAGACGTAAAATCAATCATACCTCGTGTATTGGGTGCAAACCTCTTAATCATATACTAGATTTGTTCGGAATCAAAGCGTATTATCGTATTTGCTAATCTTAAGAGATCACCAATTCACAAAAATCTCTATAATACATCAAGTATCATGTATTGTAAACGACACTACTGAACCACACCACTATGGTGTCGTTTACAATTTTTTATTGGTAACGACACCACCGTTATGAAGTTCTAACAAAAAACTTATGCATTTATCGACATTAATTATTTTTCAATCGTAAGATCACGACCATGACCATTTTAAATGGGCTTTTCCAGAAGTTTCCAGAAGTTCCTTTAAAGATAGTAGATGAAGTGAAACAAATTTATGTTGAAAATAGTTATTGAATAATATCGGATCAAGTTGTATAAATTAATTTAGTTGTTTTTTGTTCCTTTGTATCAATAAAAATTAACACATAACGAATTGCTCTCTTTCGCGTTATACATCACTAGAGCCGTAACCAAAAAAATATTGTAAACGAAACCCCAGAGGTTCAGTGGTGTGGTTTACATTACACAATAAGCGTCCTTACAGTCAATTATTTGCATAAACTGCCAATATGTTTCTAAGCTAAAAACGGCTCAGAAAACACTGGAATATAAACTCTCAAAACGGACAGAAAGGTCACCTGGTAAATGACTACTGCCGCTCGCTACTAACCATCTGCAACTCAAGAGAAGCGGGTGTGTTGCCGCCCTTTAATCCCAAGAACAATAATTAAGGTTTCTATATTTACATTTAAAACAAAGAACTGGCAGATATCACTGAGACATACGAAAAATTGCTCTTGGTTCAAAACGATATTAAGTTTCCGAAATATGACAGTAAGGAGGTATTCTCACTTCACCGAAGATATGTAAAAAGAGCATGTGTTAGATTTTCAAGTACGCGCAATTATTGGCAAAATTTCTCACCAGTATCATCACATTCAGGCGTGCAGATGACCACTCTCTTTGTGCTGAAGCACTGCATCTGAAGTCGCGTCAACTTTGTACCGAAAAGGAAGTAACCTGAAATATGAAAATACACTATCACGTATGTAGTTTACGTAAGTTGAACTTCATAACATTGCCAGATCAAAAATTAAAATAGAAAGAGATTTTGGCCGTTTGTCATTGCATAACTAACTATTAAAAAGGTTTAATGAGCCTGCTTAGTGAAGAGTAGTGTTCTTCATAACTTAATCTCGCTTCCTCCACGTGGTCAAAATGGGTAGTCAAACTAATTTGTTCAAAAGGAATAATTTACAAAAAAAGTATATGAGTATTCTATCAGTCAATTTAGCTTTCATAGTACGAGTACAAGCTCTGCTTAGTTTGAAACTAGACGGCGTTGTGTCAGATATCCAAAATATTATTATTATTTAAATTAAGCTAGTAGCCTATGTAGTATTATATCTAGTAGTCAAAGCTAGTAGTACCTTAAGAGAATGAATGGGATCAAATGGAAAGTATACTCTTTCAAATAAAAAATAATCCAAATCGGTTCATTACTGAACGAGTTCTGAGAAAAAAAAAAGGAAAAAAAAATACAGTCGAGTTTAGAACCTGTTCCTTTTTTGAAGTCGCTTAAAAATTTAACGCTAATAATAGACCAACCGTTTCCGGCAGTTCCATCTGCGTTTATTGTCACTGTTCCGCTCTTAAAGTGGTGATTTTACATGCATGAGGTTAAATACCATTTGGGTATTTGGTATGTAACATCATGCTACAACCTTTAGGACCGCAGCAGTGACAATAAGGAAGGGTTCCCACAATAAAATCTCCTCCAGAATTATTCGAATACGACAGAGAGTTCCCGAGAATAGTACATTTAAGTCAAACAAAAACTCTTCAGGTTCATTACAGTAGCACATATAATTTTATGAATAACTTATACATATCATCAACAGCCTTAAACAGTCCACTGCCGGACATAGGCCTCTCCTTAGAAAGAGGGTTTTGGCCTACTATACCACGCTGGCCAGACGGGTTGGTATAGGGTTTGTGTCAAGTTTTCCTTTTCTTTGCAGTGATGTTGTTCTGCGTAGTTTGCTCCCTTAGTCGGCTCTTACGACACCCTCGGGATGATTGAGGGGTGGTGACAATGCGTATTCTTAAACATATATTTAAGTTTTTATCATATTAACTCCGGTATTATATTAATACTCTTCTTGCAGAGATCAAGGTTAGAACCGAGTGTGAAGTTCTTACAAAAGTTACTGAATCTTCTTTATTGTACCTATATAATTCGTAGAAAGTTTTTCTAATAATATCCAGACAAATGCCTTGCCTAAGTTCATATGTAAAGTTTGGCAACAAATGCAATTTTACTCTTTCTTCTACAAGCGTATAAATCTTCTATTAAGTGATCACTGAAGTTCTAAGGAATACTCTTTTTGTAGGCCTTCTTTACACAAGCTGATCCACAAAAAATTATAATAGGTTCGGAAACATTGCACGTGGCTTAGAATAAATTACAATTACTTAAGGAAACTCAATTTACATTCCAGACCAAAATATAAATGCGAATTTGTGAACCAAAAATGAAGGTCTCTGTTTTATAAATGCATTTCAAAAGTCTTTGTCGAAATGCCAAAATTGTCTTTTGAATGCCGAGCGACTAAAACTTGGTGGGGTAAAAAAATGGTGTGTGTTAGTGAGTGACGCCGCTTTATCAGACACTTATTAACTTTAATCGATTAAAAGTGAGCTTTATTTAATTGTATTTATCAGAAAAGAAAGTAAGAAAAAGTATTATCGAAAGACATTAGACAGAACTTACGTAAACCGTTAAAGAAATCTGTTGTTTAATTTAAAAATTTAAATTACTATGTCATACCAAATGTTAATGGTTTACTTATTAGAAAATAATATAATAATAATAATATTTTCACACATTTCACACACGGCTGATCCCAAATTAGGCAGAGCCTGTACTATGGTAACCAGACTGCTGATAAACATAATTATATATTTCTAAATACATACATATTATAGATAAAGTACACCCAGACACAGAACAAAATATGACCGTGCTCATCACACAATTATTTGTCCTGAGTGGGAATCGAACCCACGACCTCTGGCATAGCAGTCACGGTCACTAACCACTAGACCAACAGGCCAGTCAAGTCAAATATAATAGATGGTTTGATTTAATAAGGCACTTAAATAATAAAATTAACACACACGAATAAGCTACATATTGATTGTCAAGATAACACGCTATTTACAGATAACTTGGGTGGTTCCGCAACGCATTTTTTGATTACGCACTTTTAATTAAGAGCGATAATTTTGCCAGTTATCATTAATCCGCTTACAGCTTACGGACACAGTAACGAAACAAAGAAACGAAGGCGCTGGTACTATCCTGAGTGAATCAATAAGTGGCAGCCACACGACGGAGGTAAGAAGGTAGGTTTTTTTTTAATTTATTTGAACTTGCTGCATTACACCTCGTGCAAGTTGTAATGCTAACTTAATGCCACATGGCATTATCTACCAGTCAACCTTAAGATGGTTCAGTAAGGGACATGGCAGGTGCTATGTCCCTTACTGAACTGAAAAAAAAAACTATGTAAATATAAAATTACAACTACTAATGCTATTAAAAATACATCGACGAATACATACATAATTATTTATATAATATAAATACGGAATAAAATATATTTGCGGTGATGAGACTTTAGCTTTAAATATATAATAAATTCTCGTAATAAAAGTTCGGTCTTAATTCAGTTCCGATCAACTTTCGATCACACAACTGTTGTAACAGGTATTTTTGTAGTGAAGTATTAAACATCCAACGTTGGCTGTAATGTGATTATTTCGTATTGTAACCGAAAATTGAATCGGTAATCTGCTAGTCTTAGTAATACTTTACTATTTTACTACGAAAATACCTTTTACGACAATTGTAATATAGAAAGCTGAAATGTAACCGAACTTTTATTACGACAATTGGCCTTCTGATCTCAAGTGGGACCGCATTTCTGGCGGGTTCTCATTAAAATATTATAAATCTACCCTGGGAGAGCCATACTTCAGCACATATAGACCGACACGACCGGAGTGATAACAGAAAACCGGTGTTGAACAATACTTTCAATTCTTTACCGAGTGAGTAAGTACTTCTTCACACAAAGGGTGGCAACACTGACAACGCATTTGTATCCCTTGATTTGAGATGCAAGTGTCAATGTTTGCCATTAATTACATTAAAAAAAACTGTTTGTTAGCTTTATTAGCCTTCATTCAGGATAGATGTTCACTATCCCAGCATTTAGCAAGTTGATGTTCCCAGTAGTCTCAGTATTGAACATTGCAAAAAGTAATTGGTATGACTCTAAATAAAATGTTCACTAACCCAGCATCATGCCAAACACGACGGCGAGCAGCAAATGAACGTTGTACACCATGACAGCCAGCATCAGCAGGTAACCGACCACGTTGTGTATTAGGAACACAAACGATTGATGGGTGTTAACCAGCGCACTAAGAAATATAAAAAATATACATGTGGAGTATACTGCTAGACTAAACTACTAGAAACTATGTTAACGCAAAGCATCTCAATTGACGTTAACTAACCACGGTGTTACAAAATAAATATTAACTTCAAAATTCATGTAAAAAAAAAAAAAAGTTTATGGACATGACTAAAACAGTTCTGTAAAATCAAATTGTGCAAGAAAGTTTCATCAATTTTTTATAAAGATCATATTCTGAAAGGTGAAGACTCAATAAGAGTCTTTAAATCTCGACTAAACAGCGGTCGGGCCGGGACGGCGACGACAGGGTGTTTGTAGATTGTAAAATACTCGTTAATATGGAGTGTTACATAACCGCATTTTTTTCGATATATCTCACACATCTCAATGCCTGCGATGACACATCTGATAGAGCCTGTGCTATGGTAATCAGACTGCTCATAAACATACTTATATAATTTTAAATAGATACATATTATAAATAAATTACACCCAGACACAGAACAAATGACCGTCCTCATCACACAATATTTGTCTTGGTTGGGAATTGAACCCACGACCTCCGGCTTAGCAGTCAAGGTCGTTAACCAGTAAATTCAACCAATCAATCAATCAATCAGTTTATTTTCATTGCGAATATGGGTTTACAATTAGGTGTTACAGTTATAATATTTTTTTCTGCCACATTCTACCTTTAGGCATGCAATAAGATAACATTAATAACGAGTTGGGCTTATTTAATACATCATACGAGGTCAGAATTCTATTTTATGTCAATATCAATTAAAATAACAATTACAATTATATTATTAAAAAAATGAAAAATGTCATAATCATAATAAACAATGTATCACATTTATTAAAAAAGTGTATTAATAGAGGGTATGGTGTAGTTATTAAAAACATGCATTCTATTATATTTTCTCCGTTAAAAACTCAGTTACAGAATAGTATGCTTTCATTTCTAAAAATTCTTTTAACTTGCTCTTGAATGCACTTATGCTCAAGTTTTTCCATTGTTGCGGTAAATGGTTATAAATTACTGGAGCCATACAGAAAACACTTCTACGCATAAGCACAGTTTTTGCTTGGAGTAGGCGCAGTCTACTATTATCACGCCTGTTCCGTGTAACCGTATCCTCAAGCCGCGGAAATAAGCCTGGATTTGTTTTAACAAACATTGACATTTCCAAAATATAAATGCTTGGCAACGTCAATACTTTATACCTCTGAAAGTAAGTTTTACAGCTATCACTTGTTTTTAGTTTAAACATTGACCGTATGCATCTCTTTTGACACTTAAAAGCAATTAATTTATCTGTAGAGTTACCCCAGAAAATGATGCCGTAGCGTAAATTTGAGGCAACTAAACCGTAGTATGCGGTCATCACTGTTTCTGTATTGACGATTGACGTTAACGTATGCAAAGCGTATGCAGAACTACATAATTTTTTGCAAAGCGTCTCTATATGTGATTTCCAATCTAGTTTTTTATCTATCGTTAACCCGAGGAACTTCGAAGTCGTAACATTTTCTATACTATGATTGTCAATGTTTATATTTTGGTATATATAACTGATTGAAGCGATCCGTTGACTGAAATGTATAATCTTAGTTTTATTTAAATTGATTTTTAAATTGTTAATGTCAAGCCAGTTTATTATGGATGTCAAGGAATTCGTAATGTCATATTTATATTGAGTTATATCATTATTACAAGATATAGTAATTGTGCTATCATCTGCGAAAAGCGTTACAGTATTTTTTGTACATTTTGGAAGGTCATTAATATATAATATAAAAAGCAAAGGTCCCATTACGCTCCCCTGAGGGACACCGTACAAAACTTTCCGCTCATCTGAAAGATATAGCTCCTCTCGTTTAGTAGTGGGGTTTATTATTGCTATTTCTGTACGTTGTTTTCTGTTCTCCAAATACGATTCGAATAACTTTAGGACATTACCTCTCACTCCATAGGCATCTAGTTTTCTAATTAATATATCATGTTTTACATAATCAAATGCCTGTGTCATATCACAAAATATTGAGCATACAGGTGTTCGTTTGTCTACTTTCATCATAACTTCATGAAGAAAGTTGAAAATTGCCAAATTCAAGGTTTTGTTTTTACGAAATCCATTTTGTTCATTGCACAATAGATTATTTTTTTCCAGATATAGGTACAGTTGCGTATGTATGAATTTCTCAAATATTTTGGAGAATATGGGAATTAAAGAAATAGGCCTATAATACTCCATAAGCTCCCTATCCTGTTTCTTAAACACTGGTTTTACAATTGACTGTTTAAGGGCATCAGGAAAAATACCCGAGGTTATACATAGGTTCATAATGTGACACAGATGACCGCTTATTTCATGTGCTACAACTTTAATGACCTTAGTAGTTATTCCATCATATCCAACGCTGTTCGTGTTTTTAAGCTTATGAATTATACTTAATATGTCTTGCGGTACACATGGGGACATGAACATAGACTTGCTTGTACTTAAAATGGGTGGGGGGGTTTTTAGAGACGTTGTTTTAGGCTGTATTTTATCGATAAAATAGTTATTAAATTCATTCGATATTTGTATTGGATTCGTAATAATAGTGTCATTTATTTTTAATCTATTTATCAAAGATTTTGGTAAATTTAATTTCGCCTGATTAATAATTTGCCATGTCGTTTTATTTTTATTCCTAGAATTATTAATTTTGTAATCATTTTGTGCTCGTTGAGTTAGAAACATAATTCTTTTTAATAATTTTGAATATGATTTGAAGCGGGATTTATTTTCTGGGTTTGGCTTTAATCTTTGTAGCCATAGTAACTGCCTTTTCTTTTTGTTACATTTTTTTATACCACTTGATACCCATTTTGTCTTTTTAATTATATTTACCTTAACTCTAACTTTTGGGAAACATAAATTATAAAACAGTTGAAAGTCCTCTATGAAGCTGTTGTAAGCCATATTTGGATTGAGGGTATTATAAATTTCAGAAAATTTTATAGCATTTAGACAGCTTTTAAATTTTAATAAGTTTTGTTGACAATAATTGCGTCTAAACCTATAATATTTATCAATTTTGCATACTTTATCAGTCGGGCATTTTATTAGCTGCGCTGTATGGTCAGAAAGAGCAAACTCTATAATCTCCGTTTTGCAAGGCTTATTAAAATTATGCGCAAAGTTGTCAATACATGTATGGCTCCTAATACGAGTCGGTTGGTATATCGCAAGTTTAAGGTTAAAGTTGAGCAAAATACGTTCAAATTCAAGTGACTGGTAATTCGATTTTAAAACATTAATATTGAAATCGCCAGCCAAAACAATATTTTTATATCGTCTTTTTGTGGCTACTTGTAAAACACTATGTAACCTACTGAAAAAATCGTTCAAATTTCTCATATTTGGTACTCTATAGATACAAATAATAGCAACATTAGATTTAACAATTTCTACGGCACTGCACTCAAAAGTTTCCGGTATTGACATTCTTGATATCCTCTCTAGTTCCTTCCATTAATATCCTTTTCTGACAAGAATGCATGATCCACCTCTTTTAGTATTTTTTCTGCTGTAATGTGAAGCTAAGACATAGTTAGGTATATTTAACAGGGATTCGCAGCCTTCTGACATAAAGTGTTCAGTGATGCATATTATATCAACATCAATTCCTTTGTCTGTTAATTCATTTATACATACTGTCAAGTTGTCGGACTTGTTTATTAAACCAGCTATATTTTGATGCATTACGTATATGTGTCTAGTTTCGAAAAAGACAGTTATTCGAAGCTGTTTTCTGATTGTAAAGCATATTTACATCACTAGTGTCATTAGATTTTCCGTCAGGAGATTGTTTGTCAGTCAAAGGTATGTAAGAATATTGAAGATAGGTATTAATATTATTAATCATATCAAAAATGTCTCTAAACATTGTCAGTATTCCAAAATTATTAATTACGCCTGTACGATAATCAAACATTGTGTCGTCATAGCTTAGGTTTTGGTTTGAGTCAAAAAAATACGCATGTTCATGAGTCAGTATGTCTAGGTATAGTAGATTGTTAAAAGTTTCAACTCTTGAATTGTATAGATTAGAATAATTTGTAAATTTATAAGTTGGCGTACATATAATTGTATTGGTGTGAGTAATTTCAAGCAGTACCTTTCTTATATGCAATATTATGTCAAAATAAATATTAGTCATCCTAAAGTCATCCTCATCCAGTAGAATTAAACAATAGTCTTTCATTGTGTAATTACACAGCTTCTCCTTCAAATTATTTAGCATAGATTGTATATTTCCATTAGTTACTATGTAATGGCACAATTCTGAACCCTTCAGTGTCTTTTCTGCTACAGACAATATCTTATTTCTATTATTTGTGCTAAGTATACATATTTTATTTTTTGCCATACGTTCCTTTTCATTTTGTGATTTTAATAGACTGTTACATGGTGTTAGTTTTGATTGCCGGTCCTCGTCTAATAGTTTAGTATGAGGGGTAGTCTGCGTTTGTTTATTTTGTAAGACTTTGGGCATGTTCTCATTCGAATGAACAACATTTGTGTCAGCGTCACAAGATGATAAATTTACGCGCCTTGTAAGTTTTCTTTTACGTGTTGATGTGGGGGTTCTCGAGGTTGGACATTGCGGGGAAGAGCATAATTTTTTGTAGGCATCTATTGTTTTAAGTGACTTTTGTAGATCAGTTTTTAGTTGCATATTTTCACTGTTTAAGTTGTCTATCTCTTGATTTGCGCTCAGCAATTGCATGCTTAATTCTTGTATTTTTTCATTCAAACCACTTATTACCATGTCAGCTCCACTTTGATTCTGTAAGCTATGTTGGATGCTCATTATGGTTGAATTGAACAATGATTCCTCATATTTATTTGTATTACTTTCTATAGATAGATCATTGAGTGAGCTTGTTCTACGAGCTTTGCGATACGTTATGTTATTAATTTCGAAATCCATATTTTTGCTTGTTGTTTCTTAGTAGCGCCCTCTGTTATTAATGTAATGTATTTTCTTTTTAGTACAGTTACACAGTTCTTACTTTTCGCATTTATAGTTTGATGTTGTTTAAATGTTCTACCAAATAATGTTAGTTTTTACTTGAAAACATGGGATAGTCCTACAAAAAGACATCGACATGCGTGGTTCGAACCGACACCCCCTTCGTCTTATACCCGTAAGATCGACATGCGTTCACGTTACGCTACAAGAAACTTAGCAAATCTTGTCAAATTACGCACTACATTAAATGCAAGTGACTTTTAAAAAGAAACTTGTCGGTTACTATGATTCATAACGTAAGAATTTTTTCCACATTCTTAACACTTTGTCACAGTAACCAAGATCACTTTTTATTATAATTGTCAATTTATTCAGCGTTTATTACACATTGAAGGTTATTATATTAATTTTTATTGATATTTTTCACTGTTTATGTTAACTTTTTCACTGATAATTAAGTATTTTTAGTTTTATAATGTTCACTTTTATTTTATGTACTACTGATTATACAAGTTTGCTAACATTCACACACTTTTCATTGACTATTTCACAATATATTAAGGTAAAAACAATAATGATAACTATTTAAAACTACTAATTTTCAAAATTTTTACACAGAGCTCTTTTGGTTCCGTCTTTGCCAGATAGCGCCATCTCTCTCAACACTCTGAGCTTGTACATTTCATCTGCTCACGTCGCCTTTCTCTCCCGCCTCGACCGTTGTTTCTCCTGTATCTCTTTCGATCAACATTATAATAGTAGTGAGAGGTTGCAAATTGTACTATTTCAGCCTTGGTGCTTTGTAATGTCCATAAACTACTCTATTACCAACAAAAAATACTATATTTATTCTTCGTAAATGCTTAGAGTTACTACACTAATTTTGCACTATATTTGCGTTATGAAAATAGTGACGTATTGATTAAGCCCCGCCCTCTGACCAATTAGGTTCCAATAAAATATCGTTTTAACAAACATAAGATGCAGAATAAAAGAAGTAGTGTACGCCAAGGACTCTAGTCACGCAAAAGGGTTGACAGTTCTACAAAAAAAAAAAAAACGTTTCGTACCAAAGCTTAGTACCTGATTGGTCAGAGTGCAGGGCTTGATCAATGCGTCACTATTTTTTTAATCAGAATGGACTATCTTATGCATCTGTGTAAATGTTTCACTTACCGAACCCTGAGTGAAGCCCACCGGGTGGCAGGACCATTATTAGCGTTCCGACTTGTCGTTGGTTCCATGATGCCGCCTGCCTCCCTGCAACCAACATTCTTGATTAGCACTCATAAACAAGAATGATAAGATATAATGTCTTGATTACTGGTACTCGGTTGTTAAAAACCGTTTCATCAATCACATCAACAGCCTTTAGTAGTCCACTGCTGGACATAGGCCTCTCCTTAGAAAGGAGGTTTTGGCCTACCATACCACGCTAGCCAGACGGGTCGGTATAGGGTTTGTGTCAAGTTTACCTTCTTTTTGAGGTGCTGGTATCCTGCGTTGTTTTGCTGCCTTAGTCGGCTCTTACGACAACCACGGGATGAATTGGGGTAGTGACATTCCGTATTCTTAACCCGTCACTACACGGACATGAATAATGTGATATCAATGAACTCAATTAACTGCACCGAATTGCAGTAATTGAACGATTTCACAGTGATTTTACGAGTTAAATTTAGTGTAAACATAATTCTGTTGTTCCTATTGCCTTTTTACGTGTTATTGTACTTTTTTTTTACATGCCAAGGTCGAGTCGGGCTAATTTAAACAAGTAATAACTTCACCTAACATTTTTCCAAAGATTTTGTAGGTATGTGCAAAATGGGCCAGCTCGACCGGAGTGATAGCATGGGCTCACAGGAAACCGGTGTTAAGCTTTTTTTAAAGTGAAAACTTTTTTAGGCGAGTTCTTTATTTTTGAACAACGAAGCAAACAATATATTTTATCAAAAAAATCATTGAACTCGCGACACTGGTACCGTTACCGACACCTCTGTTGTAAAAACTTATTTAGGCGCGTTGGGCAATTTTTGAAATGGGAAAACAACTGAACTCACGACACTGTTACCGTTACCGACACATCTGTATATAAGTTTTTACAAGTTGAAAACGGTCCCGGAGTGCCCTGAGTGACTGTTTTTTTTTTGTTTCTCTTCACTGATTAAGGTTACCGAAGTCCAAACCCCCCCTAACACTGGGGGGGGAGGTCACAGAAAGGCGGCCACTGTACTCTTGGGACTCTTGAGTTATTAGTGTATATGGGCAGAGGTAGCCACTTACCATCAGGTGACGCGCCTGCTCGTTTTTATTACATATGACATCATAAAAAATTCAAGTAGATAAACATAACATTACCTAATTATTAGTTATTTTGACAGATGTTTTAAAATTCATAAAGCTTCGGTGCCTTGATCCTAAGAGTTTCACCTGCATGTTTTATTTTTTCCAAAATTTCAAAACCTGGATATTACGGAGAAGTGCACTGAACTGGATAATTAGTAAATGGTTTGATAATTCTCCTTTTAAAGCCCATCGTACAATTTGTCAAAATTCAATTGTCAAAAATCAAAATTCAATATGCAATATGTGAAGGTCTCTTTTCAAAACTATTCAAATTGAACATTAGGAATTTACTTTCTACGAGTTTGACTGGTATGTACATATTTAAAACAATACTTAATAATACCTGTTTTTTTTTTAAATATAAATTACAAACTTCAAAACGGTAGGTATTGGCTAAATATTTTATCAAAACAGTTCTGATGACCACAAAACGAATCATTCGCGGTTAACCGACAATTGTGCTTTACCAGAATTGACTTGAATTTGAATATATATTATTATAGATTACCTTTTGCTCTGCCCGTATGTCGGTAATCACGGTAAAAAGTAGTCTATGTTGCTCGCTGATAATGTAACTGTCCATTGGTGAAATAATTATTAAAATCGGTTAAGTGGTTTAGGTTTAAAAGCGTAGCAAACAAACAAGGATGAAATGAAATATAATAAAAATAAATGACGTATGTATGAAGCACAGAAAAAAAAGAATAATTTAAGGAATATAATTTTTTCTTTGTTCTGTGGTATGCACAAATGTGTTTATGTGACGGGCCTGTTGGTCTAGTTGTTCGTGACCCTGACTGCTAAACTGGAGGTCGTGGGTTCGATTTCCACAGGACAAATATTGTGTGATGAGTACGGTTATTTGTACTGTATCTGGGTGTAATTATCTATGATATGTATCTTTTTAAAAATATATAAGTATGTTTATCAGCAGTCTGGTTACCATAGTACAGGCTCTGCCTAGTTTGGCATCAGACAGCCATGTGTGAGTGTGTGAGATATATTATTATTATTGTTATGCAAACACACCATATTAATTAAATTATCATCATAAATAGACTATAAATAAATTGTATTTTTTTTTAAACGGAGTGAACTAAAAGAGGTACATTGTGTGTCTACCGTAGATATTACATAACATGTACATCATCCATTCAATTTTCATTGTTCGGTAATAAATATGTAATACTTTTATTCATTACAATAACAATTGCCAATATAAACAGTTCAAGGTAATATTAACTATCTAACATCTAATGTTTTTTAGTACCCACACGACTGTTACACATTTTCAAGGTAAATACATAAGCACCTTTCACTAAAACTATGTTAATAGTTCAGATTTGTTTGAAAACGAACTGGTAATAAATAACACAGTTGCCAATTAATTAAAAAATAATGACATAAGTTTGTTTCTTACGCTTTAACGCCTTTAGTACTCAACCGACCATGATGAAGTTTTGTAAAAAAAACAATAGCATAACGTTCGTTCATAAGCTCCCTCGCGGATTCTGAAAACGATTCTCCAGGATAAACTACTGTTCCCAAGGAAGGCCTGGTCGTGGGCAAAGAGATGATACGCCTAGTGATTAAGGTATTTTAAAAGATTATGAGGCATGCTGTGCATTTTAACTAACAAACAATAATCACAGGGTTCCTCCTTTTTTGAAATCAATTAAAACCCATGAAGGCGTACGCCATACTTTTGTACAAATGGGTCCTATCGACTGGACTAAGGTCGATCTACTCTAACAGAAACTAGCACTTTAAAATGTAATATTTTGTAAACGTATCGCTGTATCTTTCTCAACCCCTTTTTTTTGAAAGAGCTATCCAATGATACCCTACACAAAGTACCTCAATTCATTTAAAACATAAATGCAAATAATGTATTTGTATATTTTTGCTTTTACGTCTTAACTACTCAATCAGATTATTATTATAAAAGTACACATTGTCGGAAAAGGACATACGTATGTGTATACTCCTTTCATACAGAAAAAAAAAATTAATCACCATAGAAAGGAAACTAGATTTACCGCCAACAAAAGCCAGCAATGATTATACGAAACAGTTTCACGCGGCACGTGTTGTGACGTTCGCAATGTTTTGCACACGTCTCTACGGTGCCGTGTGCCAAAACACCCTCAAACACAATCGTTTGGTTCCTACTGTTCGTCATTTTACTACTCACAAACGGCAATGACTATACAGATAAGAAGATGTTGAAGAATAAAATAAAGATCATAAACTATAATTGAGGTGTCCGTATGGTGACGGATTAAGAATACGGAGTATCACCACCCTTCTTCATCCCATGGAGGTCGTAAGAGCAGAATAAGGCAGCAAACTACGCAGGACAACAGCACTGCAAAAATAAGGAAAACTTGAAACAAAACTCTATTCCAACCCGCCTGTCCACTGTGGTATAGTAGGCCAAAACCTCCTTTCTGAGGAGAGGCTTATGTCCAGCAGTGGACTATTAAAGGCTGTTGATGATGATGATGATGACATATAAACAACGTTGCGGTGCAGTGGCTTCCAATGATGATTGCTTCTATGTATAAAATTTATCATTTTTTAAATTTATATTTATTTATAGAAAATAACCATTTAAAAACATACAAAATAACACAGAAAAATTTAATCCGATCTAATCACAAGACGAATTTATTTTTAAATTGAATGTTAATGTTAATGAAAAAGGAAAAATAAATCGTTTATTTTTCCTTTTTCATTATTTATTTTTTATTTATTTTTACACTTCCTGCATTACAGTTTGCACGAGGCGGACTTAATGCCACATGGCATTATCTACCAGTCAACCTTAAGATGGTTCAGTAAGGGGCATGGCAGGTGCACATATATTTTTCATTAATGTTTTAGAAAATCGAAGTGTAGTTTTCACTCAACATTTGTCAGTAGTAAAGTACTCAAATGTTGTATACATAACGACAAGACTCTATCCGCGATATCCAGGTGTCAACTATGTCCTCACTGGCAGTAGTTCATTGCAGTATAAAAATAATGATATTCTTTTTATTATTGGCATTTGAAGAACGCATCGGTCGTATCGGTCCAAAAATACCGCATGCAACTGTTAATTGTTTCACCGGTTGGTAGAGCGACCCAATAATGTTCTTGAAAAGTGCACGGTGGTGGTATGCCGAGTATACAAAGAAAAATATAGGCAAGAGATGAAGTATTTCTTGTTTAGAATTTTTATACTTGGCAAGAGCCGATGATGCGCCGATAGATGTAGCTACTGCTATAAAGTTCGTTATATTTTATACTAACATTAGTTTATAAGCAAAATTGTTAACATAATACGGAATATTTACCGAATTAAATGATTTTATTATTATTATTTTGTACAACTTTAAAGGGGTAACGAAATCTAACACACGGGGATTTACCATGTGTGCTAGAAGGGGATGAGGTTTGAGTTTAACAGATAGAAAAATCAAAATTCCATACCAGTCGACTTCTTTGAGGAGCTAAATCAATGTACAATACTCATAATTATCTATTATTTACTATAAAATAAAAAGGATGTGTAATTCCTATTCAATAGACATACTATAATACTTATAAATATTTTAAACTTACGTGGAAAGAAATAACTCTGTACTCAATTTCACCTTAAAAAATAATCATCATCATCATCATCATCAGCCTATCGCAGTCCACTGCTGGACAAAGGCCTCTCCCGTTGCACGCCACTAAGATCGATTTTGGGCTTCTCGCATACAGCTCCTGCCAGCCATCTACGTTTGCCTACACTACGTTTGCCGAGACGCGGTCTCCACTCGAGAACCCGTTTACCCCAACGATTGTCGGTTCTGCGGCTTATATGGCCAGCCCACTGCCACTTGCTGATCCGGTAGGCTATGTCGGTGACCTTGGTTCTCTGCCGGATCACCTCATTCCTGATGCGATCCCTTAGGGAAACGCCGAGCATAGCCCTTTCCATAGCACCTTGAGCGACTTTGAACGTGTGGACCAGCCGTACCGTAAGTGTAAACGTTAAAAAATAATAGTCAAATAAATAATATAGTCTATGGTTAAGTAATCTAGAAAGTATGAGATGGTATTAGAGAGGAAATGAATAATGAATTATTAGGAAAAAGGTGATTGCATCGACTTTCAGGTTGATATTTCACATCACACATCACATCAAGAGTTTTTAATAGTCAACTGCTGGACATAGGCCTCTCCTTAGAAAGGAGGTTTTGGCCTACTATACCACGCTGGCCAGACGGGTTGATATAGGGTTTGTGTCAAGTTTTCCTTCTTTTTGCAGTGCTGTTGTTCTGCATAGTTTTCTCCCTTAGCCGGCTCTTACGACACCCACGGGATGAATTGGGGTAGTGACATTCCGTATACATTAGTTGATATTTATGAAAATTTAATAAGAATGTAAACTAATTCAGTTCTTAATACTTCAAAACAATCGACAGTACAATTATCAATAAGCGTTATACTAATTCAAAGGCCATTGTCAACTTCTTCGGTAGCGTGTTGGTATTGTTTGTTTTTTTTTATAAACTGAAGCTATAGTCAATATAGGCATATTTGCTGACTTTTTAAAAAAAAGAAGAAGCGCTAGTCAAAGACATTTGTGGTTTTAACTTATAAATGATTAGCGGATCCAAGCAGGGGTAAAAAGCACCAAACTTAAAGTCTGGCAACTTTTACATAGCAGTTGTATTTACGATTTTATTTATTTCTTTTGAAACATGTGTACTAGAATGTGTACTTATAATACAGAGGCAGACTTAGTGCTTTAGGCAATTTTTCCCAGTCAACCTTCGGCTGACGCAAAGACAACGGAAAGGTGTATTACAGACATAAGAAAAAACTAAAATAAGCGCCATTGTGTATAATACACAATTAATAAAATACACATTGTGCACTAAGAACACAGACCCAAAAAACATGTACTCGTGTAGTTTGTGGGAGCAGCTAGTCATTTTAGTTAAATACAACAAAGAAAAGAAGAAAATCCTTAAAAAAGTTGAACCGACTTCAAACTTCATGTTATCGGCTGCGGTATTTCCGGACCGATACGACCTTAAAACGTTCAAGAAGAGAGCATACTTCTTCCTCTAAGGCTGGCAACGCGTGTGACTCCTGAGTTGCAGGCGTTCATGGGCGGCGGCAGGCGCTTTCTATCAGGTGACCGGCCTGCTCGTTAGCCTTCTATTCCATAAAAAATAAACAATACTAACAAGAGCACTAAAAACCTAGCAGAAATCGCGGTTGATTTGCTGTCATTTTTTGAAGAGTTCCGTTGTCTGTTCCTTTAATAAACAACTTCTGAACATTTTTTTTTTTAATCTGTCTATATGTATATTACAGAGTTATTTATAACATACTTAAAAAAAAAGATCCGAATCGAAAGCCTCCTCCACTTTGAAGTCCTTGGAAGGAATTTCCTTTTTTAACCGACTTCAAAATGGAATTTACATTTCAAATATTTCGTATCGCTAGATATTAAGCAGTTTGCAATAAAACATTCATTTATTCAATAGATACATAGAACAGATGAATGGAGTATAAAAGTTTCTGACCTTTCACATAACAGATTTCTCCTCTCGTCTGACCTGTAGGGGTAGAGCCTTTTTATCGCCGCGCGCTGCACTTTTGCCAGGTACACCTGCGTCAACCAAATATTTAACCTGATTAGTATATATGCATTGCATTTGCATCTAAATACACATCGTAAAAAAATCAACAAATTCAAGTACTACAGACGGATGTTTGCAATATTGGGTGCTACCGAACGTAGAAGTCGTGAAGATTTTTTTTTTGGTTTTATAAAAAGAGTTGGGAGTTGCCCAAACTAGGAATTTATCCTGTGTCGCGGGGGACTTTACAGATATACATGAAACGGACACAGAGAACACTCAGACTCAGAACAACAATTAGTGGATTACGCATAGTGTTGTCCCAAGTAAGGATCGAACCCACAACACTCAGCGCAGTTTAAATTGCAGACTATAAAGAAATATTGTTTTACCCATAGCTAATTTAGCAATTAACCAAATCGCCACCCGGTCACGTTCTCATGATATCTTTTAAAAACTTTTACTACGTTTTTTAGATAACATATCATATTTAATGGTGTCGTGGGTCAAGGAGCAGACTGGGCCCCTGATGGTAAGTGGCTACCACCGACCATGGATACCTTCAACTCAAGAGACACACGTGAATTGATGCCCCTCTAGTCCCCCCTCCCCCAATCACTAGGTGAAAAGTACCCAAAAAAATATTTATTTAATGTTTTATGCACAAAGGTAATGCCATAGGCATTCTCTGCGACTCTACCATGGGGTGGTGTAGAAATGAGTGATTAGTTGTGACTGACACTAAACGAGAATAAAAAGTTTTAATAACAATAACAAGGCTTAAACTAAGAAATACATTTACACGAATAAATAAGCGATAAATAGGAATAGAAATCCTTTTAAAAAAAAAGTTAAACCAACTTCAAACAATACTAACAAAGAACCTAGCAGCAATCGAATTGTCGTAATTTTTTGAAGAGTTTCTTTGTCTCTGTCTAAAACTCATAATCAGATCTATATGAAATTTAAATGAGACCATTTCGGTATAAGCCCATGTTTCAAGAAAAAAGAATTTTTAAAATCCGTCTATGTATGACGGAGTTATGCCCGAACAAACATAAAAAAAATATATAAACATCTGAATTGATCACCGCCGCCTTTTTGAAGTCGGATGATAAAGGAAAACAGAGAATTTGGCTTTATTTATATCACATATATTAATTTAAGATATAAATACTATAAAAAAAATTACATAAATTTATTTAAAGGTGCAAGAAAGTGAAAAATAAGACTAGATTTTTTAGATTTTTACTAGATTTTCCTCCCTAGTATAATATAGCAATAGTATTTATATTTGAAAAGGGATTTATTTATTTATTTATGTGTCCCGAAGCTTAGCTTACGGACACGCTTAGTCCACGGTTTCGATATGAAGGTGATCAACCAAGACACAAAATCATCAACTTTATTATATAAGCATTTATGAGAGTAGGAGGGTCATACTTTGAATAGTAATGTTGACCATGTCTTCTTAGTCTATTGTCTTAATATTAAATAATATTTTCACAAAGCTATTACGTATTTTACATAATGTTATTACGATAGATCTAGAATGTATAATATTGTATATACGAGTATTCTTCAATGAACAAGAATGATAAACAGGAACCGAGCGATTACATACAAAGGCCCCCAGTGAATGAACACCGCTTCATGAAAGGTCAAGCAATTTTGTCAAATTTAAAATACACTAAAACTACAAGACAAAGATGTGTCACGGGTCGAGTTATGAGTCCCTAATACGTTCTACAATAATTTATAATCAAATTATATTTCATTCTTCTCGTTGCAACTGATTTATATAATAAACTGGCTTTTGCCCGCGTTGTTATCGATTGTCTTTCCTCAAGAATCAATGTATCTTCATACCAAATTTCATCTAAACCGGTTCAGCGGTTATTGATTCACCATACAAACTTCCGCCCCCTTTTCACCACCTTAAAGGATGTTTTCTGGGATAAAAACTATCATATGTCCTTTCCCGGGACTCGAACGATCTCTGAACCAAATTTCATATACATCGGTTCAGCGATTTAAGCGTGAAGAGGTAACACACAGACAGTCAAACAGAAAGACGGACAGACATATACACTTTCGCATTTATAATATTAGTATGGATATATTTCGATTCGTGTAAAAATATGCACAAACATATCCATACTTAAGCGACATCTAGTGAAGTCAGTGTAAACTACGTAGTAACTACTAAAACTGCATTGCGCAATTAAAACTATCTCTATATACAAGTACCTAGCATCATCTGCATTTATTTGTAGGAGAGTCATGCTTCAGCGTATATAGGCCAGACTCGACCGGAGTGTACCAGGGCCTAACAGAAAAGCGATGTTAAGCAGTAGGCATGCGGCAAAATCACGATCTACTATGAATAATCATATGATTTTCATCTTAACTGTGACTCATCTACATTATTATTACGCCAGCGCCAGACTCGCGAAAGGTGTACATCTAAAAAAAGCGTCGGTTTGCTTGATTTTGACTGCATTTATCAGATCAATCATTTCATCAGATGAATATGATTAAAAGTAGCAGTAATTGCCCTATCAATTAAGCCGATTATCATCATGGAAATTTATTTCATATCAACTCGCTCTCGACAGTGAGTGCGTTTGGCATTGTGATTGGTGGAGACTTCAGTGCGGTCCAATCTCAACGCCGAACGTGGTCACCGTGACGAGTAAGAGTATGTGAAATAAACTCGCACTCAGGGCCACAGTTCTATCGGTGCTTTTCACCGAGTGAGTGAGGTTACCGAAGCTTAAACCTCTCCCTCTGATTCTGGACTGAGAGGCGGGAACGCACTTATTTGACTCTTGACTTGCAAGTCTCCATGGTCGGGCTCACTTGCCATCAGCTCATCCATCTGCGTGTTTGCCGCTCTATGCCATAAAAAAAAATCAACCGCTGAATCATTGACCCCAAGGGATCTTCACGTGGTTACTGTTTCGCGTGTCAAAAAACAAGCTTTTAGGAAAAATCTTACCTTGGATCCCTCGAACAGCAAGGCCACAAAGAACAGCGCTATCCAGGTTAGCGCGAAGGCCCACCTCGAAGTGATCTCTAGTCCTGGGAACAGGAACTCTCCGAGCTCGTACCCGAACCACATCCACATGTGCATCGACATGGCTGCAACCAGATCTGTGCTGCCGCCTACAACAAATTTCACAGATTAATTTCTTGTTTAATATCATTTTATCACTTTAGCTGATCAGAAGGCTAATTCTCGTAATAAAAGTTCGGTTACGAGAATAGGCCTTCTTCGCAAATTCGGTTACTTCTCTCGAAAGGAATAATTTTCATCGCTTTTGCAACATTTTTCATTGATACATAGCCCTTCCACGCTAAATGGGCTATCCAACACTAAAGTAATTTTTCAATTCGAGATTGTAAGTTCCTGGGATTAGCGCGTTTAACCAAACAAACAAACTCTTCATAAAATGTCATCTCACTTTGTCTTTCACTTTGTAGATATAAAGTAGCGAAATTATTAGTATCACATTCATGCTTAAAGGTATTCAACCTTTAAGATGTTCATATGGTGATGGCAGAATCTAGATATTAAAACAATTGTAGATGTATTTTAGAGGAGTAATATACGTCAGTGTGGTGATGGATTAACAATACGGAGTGATAAGACCCCTATTCATCCAATGGGTGTCGTACGACCCGGCTAAGGGAGCAAACTAAGCAGAACAACAGCAAAGAGCCCTGGCACTGGCAAAAATTGCCAGTGCGGGAGTGTCTTTAAAAAAGTCCTACATTTTCTTTAAAAAAAAATTGCGAGTTTTGCATTTCTACCAATACACAACGTACAATATTTAGTTTTTAACGCCTGCTCGACTAATTTGATAATAATATAATCGATATTTTACATCAGTATTAAACACTGCTATTTAAAAAAAAATTGACAGCAACACTAGTTTTTAAAATTCTAAAAACGAACGCCAGTGAAAGTCAAAGACATGTTGACACAGTATAATCAAGATATACGAACTACTTTGAAATGTTTAAGAAATCTCGTTGGAAGTTATTTAATACAGAAACAGATAATATACGTCATATGGCTATAGTATGCTATAAATATAGGAAAATAATGCGTCCTATCTACATCAAAATAAGCATTACTTAAATTTAGATAAACTACGGCGTACATGACATATATAGGATGTTATAGAAAAGTGATTTCAAACTTTTAAAGTGTCATGTGTAGTCGAAAAATTGATATATTAGATGTAAAAATGATTTTGACAATTGACATTATACATTTAATGGCTATCCTAGTGTGGTGTGTTATAAAATTGCCAATATTTCTCAACAACATTATTCTAAGTTTTAATATAAGTTGCAACGATTTCGGCGTTTTGTTATATCGGTCAATTTTAACATTTAAAATTGACCGATATAACAAAACAATAAAACAAAACATTTCTGTATTAAAAATACCAGAATTTTCCTAAAAACATTAACGCGTTTACGTTTATTATGTGTTTCGTATGTATGTATATTTTAATAAAATAAAACCAAAAGTAACATCCTGTACATTCCATGATAGCGTTAACTATTGGCCAATTTAATATAATGTTCTGCAAATTTGGCGTAGTAAACAGATTTGACACCGCGATTACTCTGTGTTGACCTAAATAGATGTAATTAGTGCGATAAGTGTATTGTACTGCTATAGTATAGACAGAATTCTGTAACGAAATCATGGTGCAGTCTAGTATATTTTTTTTCTGACCAAGGTGACTAGCTCCTTAAAGCAAAAGTATATTTAAATTAATTGATATTTATTAAATTTTGTTTATCACGTATGTATTTTGGCGACCCCCGATTAGTTTTGGAACTGCAGTGCTATTCTCTAAGGAAACAGCCTTGCGTATAGCGCTACCATAGCGTCGAATTTCAAACTAAGTTCGTTTGTTGGAAATTGGAAATAGCGTCGAATTTCAAACTAAGTTCGTTTGTTGGAAATTCGACGCTGTAGCAGCGCTGGATTGGGGCAGCAGTGATGGGGGCCTTTTCGACCGCGGGAGAGCCATGCTTTAGCACTAATGGGCCGGCAAGAGTGCTACTACGTGCTCACAGAAGATCTGTGCTTCTGTGAGCCCGTGGTATCACTCCGGTCGAGCCGCAGCAGTTCTTTCGTTGCTTTCCGTACCGTCAATGAGGAACCTTGGATATTAAAGATTGCAAAATTTGAAGTATTTTGAAGGGAAATGTATGTGTAAATAGGTAATAACGGAACGTAATAAAAAGAAAAGGATATTGCTTAGAAGATTGTATTATAGGGAGTATGCAATAACTCGAACAGATCAAGGTCGTCACAAGTACATAATTCGAATAGAATATATTTTATTTTGCAAATATTGGTAATACATGGTAGGTGTTACAGTACAGTGTAAAGCTCAGCCATTTTGGCATGCAAACATTTTTTGTATTAGGCTAAGTAAACATTAGGTAATAAAAATCAATAAGATTGAGACGACGAGAGAGAGACATAGACATTAAGATAATACAACCATAATCATAGCACTTACATAAAAATTTAAGTCGAGCTGACTGGATATGCGGAAGGCGGAGAGCAGTATACTATGGTACACATTGGAGCAGGCCTATATTTAGCAGTTGAATTCTATATAAGTACTAGCGGACCCGATAGACGTTGTCCTGTCAAATTTGACACTGCGATGGTAGCGCCGTCTGTCGGATCCAATGTAAAACATTCCAAAATCAACAACTACTAATAAATTAAAAATTAATTAAAAAAACATTGTCCAGCGGACAAAATTGTGAATCTAAACCATTCCCAGATCCCCTTGAACACACACAAAAAATTTCATCAAAATCGGTCCAGTCGTTTGAGAGAAGTTCAGTGACATACACACTCACAGAAGAATTATATATATAAAGATATGCTTATAGATTCATCATCATCATCAACAGCTTTTAATAGTCCACTGCTGGACATAGGCCTCTTCTTACAAAGGAGGTTTATAGATAAATTGATAATATTCATTAAGCATCATCTGTCATAATCAACAAGCCTTTAAAGTCGACTGCTGGACATAGGGCTCTCCTTAGCGCGCCACGCTCGTCAGACAAGTTGGTAAGGGTTTATTTCAAGTTTACCTACTATTTGCAGTGCTGATGTTCCGCAGAGTTTGCTCCTTTAGTCGACTCTTACGATACCCACGGGATGAATAGGGGTGGTGACACTCCTTAGTCGGAACAACGGTAAACACGGACAAGGGTGATAATATTCAGTAGAGAAAAAAGTAATAGGGACTACAAAGATGAGAGACAGGAAAACCTACCTACCTACCGGTGGAAACTATGTAAGAGCCGTGAAAAGGGAGACAAAAGGAATTTAAGTCTTCTAGAAGTTAGATGCTTTGGCGACGTTCATAGCGAGTGATTAGTACCTAAGTATGTGCCACTGGTTAAAGTTTGACCTGCAAGGTGGTGAATGTTTAGGTGTCGCTAAAGGAGGTGGTCATTTAAACCAAAATGGGAGATAAATTTAAAGCAGCTGGAGCTGGAAGAAAAACAAAAACTGAAGAATTTAACTAGAAAGCGCAGTAAGAATGTTTAGTTTAGTTTACAAGGACAGCCAGCCAGGATAAAATAACTCTTTTTTGCAAACTATACCAAACTATATCCTTTTCCCTTGGAGGAACGGTATATATATATATTAGCCTGTATAGTTAATAGCGAATTTAGAAAAATCGCATAATTTTTATTTTTATTTTTATTTTAAAGACTAGCTGACCCGCGCAACTTCGTCTGCGTCTCTCAATAGTCATAAATTTTCTCCGTTTTTGAAATATTCTTCATTGGTGCTCCGCTCCTATTGGTCTTAGCGTGATGATATATAGCCTATAGCCTTCCTCGATAAATGGGCTATCTAACACTGAAGGAATTTTTCAAATCGGACCAGTAGTTCCTGAGATTAGCGCGTTCAAACAAACAAACAAACAAACAAACAAACAAACTCTTCAGCTTTATAATATTAGTATAGATTACCGTTGGCAAGACATTTCGGACAGCGGATGTGACATGTTTAGATATTGTAATGCAGTTACACATACACACTCATATATAGTTCATTAACAATCGTCTTTGGACGTAGATTAACAAAATATTCACACGGTATCGTTTGAGATTCTAACATAAGCGATACATTACACAAATCTGTGGGGAGCGCGAATATCATTGTTTTTAATATGGCTTATATTTCAGCGTAATGTATTTCAACGAAAGCACCATTAGTACCTTATCCGACTATCTGAATGAAACTGAATTTAAAAAATATTAGTTTGTTTTTTTATTGTGTATTGAAGACGTATTATGCACATATTCCATATCGTTTGCACCGCACACGACATACGGCGCACATAAAACATAATACATACACCGCAATTGCCGATACTGATAATATTTTATTTACATATTTGCAATGGAGGCAGAAGATTAGGTATGGAGTACACATTACAGATACAACTGTTACAAGTCCTATTTACAAAAGGTTTATGGTCATTGAAACTCATGCGTTATTGAGACAATTTAAAACATCACATCAACAGCCTTTAATAGTCCAATGCTGGACATAGGCCTCTCCTTAGAAAGGAGGTTTTGGCCTACTATACCACGCTGGTCAAAACATACAATTAACGAATAGTAGACGGAACGTTCTGTCAACTATGATCAACCAAAAATGCGTGTTATGTGATTTGTCTTATGTAACTATCGATTATAGCTAGAGATGAAGTTTATCATTCATAGACACAGAAGAAGTGAATTGAAAGTAAAAGTACTATGATTTAATATCGTTTGGTAGATCCATTGAGATGGAAACATCTTAATTTGTAGAGGAAGTACACATATACATACACTTTTAAATCCTCAAGTCCTCAATCCTCAGTTTTAGAGTTGTAATGTGGTAGAAAGTAATGGAACGTTTGCACCGCATCCAAAGGTCTTCCGAGCCAATCCAATACAATGTAACTTTTAAAAACGACTTTGGGCTTTAAAAGCTTTGTTACAGTTTTATACCATGTTAAAACCTTAATTTCAATACAATACAGTATTTTTTAGATTATTGTCTCTTCTATAATACACTTTAGAATAACAAAAGTGTTGATCAGGGGTACTAAATAGACGTAAAGAAACTGATGGAGCGTTGTTAAGGCAAAACACTGGAAGTCGAGTTACAGTCTTTTGGATTGGCACGGCAGAGGTGGGCGTTAATGACTGCACCACAGTATTTCACTAATGCAGTCAATAATTATCGAACACATTGATTTATTGTAAGCTGTTGTCAGTTCTAAGTAAAGAATTTATTATTATTATTCTACGGATAAACATTCTGAACAAAAAAGGAAATATTTGTAGTATCTCTTAGTAGTATGCGATTTAATATACAGTATATATATGGCTTTTTTTAAGTAGTAAACAGGCGCATATTAATAGGGCCAAGTTTAGGATACACCAGACTAATGTTGTGAGATAAGAATCATCATTATTTGAGACACAAATCGATCACGGCATGTACTAAGCGGCCCCGGTGTCGTGAATTGCAAAATTAATATAAATTTGTTTTTTTTTGTTTTTCAATAGGATTTCGTAAGTATTCGAGGCCAAAACCTTCTTTTTAAGGAGAGGCCTATGTCCAGCAGTTAACAAATTAAGGCTGTTGATGATCGTGAAGCTATAGGCTTATGTTTTTTTCATAACCGGTTGATTTGAAAATTTTCAGATACTTCACACTTAATCACGCAGTAGCGAGAATTGCCATTTTATGAAATGTCCTCAATGAGTGAAAAATATAGGTACAAGGTTTTCGATTATGCGATTTTATTTTGCGTAGACTCCTTACCGTTAGTATTTCACAAGAGTCCACATCGTCGTAGTCACTATATTCTCTAAACACATTAGAGACAACACTATCCTTCGCCCCTACAATACACAAGGGCTTGGCTCCAAATAGGCATAATCTCTGTCGCCTGTGCCCGCCTGATTCACTTCTGTTATTATAAACAATCTGTAACAATGGCGGCGATGTTTAAAATATGGACGACCGAATTTATTTTTTGCCAATACGTATTGTGAATAGGAATTGTATAGTGACTCTAGGTAGTACAATTAGGAAAATAATATAGCTTTGTTAAATAAAGGTTCCTTTGTTTATTATAATTTCATAAAGTGAGGAACGCAACTATTATTATCATAGTCTAAATTTCGATTGTCGATAAAATAGGTTAAAGTACTGCTCGGACTTATTTGAATAAGTTTTGACGTATTTAAAGATCTTGGTAGGTATCTACCTAAAAGCGTGCGTTAGACGACAACTACTTTGACTTTAACTACATAAGTAACGTTTTGCTTCCTTTTATTTACAGCTGGCCGCTTGCCTGATGCTAAACCTTCCTGAGAATGTAATCGTTTTCAAACAATGCTAAAGCAAGAAGGCAAACTAGGGCAAGGAAAACTTCTAGAGCGAGACAAAGAACAGACCGATGGGGTTAACTGTGTAGACTAAAACCACAATAGCTCGAAAAGAGCGTGATCGCATTCTCGTATGTCGTCACTCTTCTGGTAGATGCTTTACTTCTTTACATAGTATAAAATGAAGTCGCTTTTTTTTTCTTGTACGCTAAGATCTTTTAAACTACGAAATGGGTTTTAATGCGGTTTCTACCAAAAGAGAGATTGATTCAAGAGGCGGGTTGTGTAAAATACATGCATATTATAGTAGAGGAAATTCGAGTATTTCAAGGATTTTTAATGAGAAGTCGTAATTAATAACTTACAAGATATCAGGGATTTAAGATGGTTTTTGTACGCTTTAAAAGCTCAAAAAGTTCTAAACCTATTAAGCTTAATTTTCTTTCGTTCAAACCCGCTTCAAAGTTTGTTTTCATCTCAATTTGGTGTCAGTTTTGTTCCTCATTTCTCATCAATGTGCCACAGCGAAGCGTGGCGGGGCACAGCTATTATTTTCATAAGTGACAAATAATTTAATACATCTACGTACTGTATAGCTTTATAAATACTAACAAATACATGCAAGAAAGATAGATCATACAGGACAGAATATAATAATATAATTTTTAAACCCATTATCTACAAGACTATACTCGTAATAAACTCTTAAATAACCGTAGTATGTGGGAAGCGTTCCGTTGAGGTACAGTTTGTTCCTCATCCTCGTTCAGACCTATTATTACAAGCGATCATGCGACTATTAATCTTTAACATTGGTGTTCATACATACCGTAAGAATAGTATTCAATTCACCCATAGAGGTCCGGTCCACCTATCCTATTGTAATTTTGCCGTCTCTTTTTAATTCAGGGCTCAAACATATGCAATCAAATTTGAAAATTGCCCTTGATCCTTGACATAACCTTCAAGGTTGCGATCAAGGTCAATTTCAAAGTCACCAATGAATAGTCGGGGAAAAATCCTATAACTTTTGTGTTTAACGTATTTCCGAAAAATGCATCCCTAGCAAATTATTCTGCTGTTCCGGTGCTTTTCTAACATCCTGTACATCAAGTAATGTTAAAGAATACTTTTTTATTACCTATATGTAATAATCACGATATTACTGAGTGAGCACATAGCTTCACCATCGTCCTTTATTCAAAATGAATGAACGTGACATGCAATTATTTTGTGTTGACCTATATAATAAATGTATAATATGAAAATACCTCGATATATATTGGTCGAAGGAATCTCACTATTGCGGTGCATAAGCTTTACTTCTATACTGCATTTGGCGACATTTTTTCTATTATATGTAATGGCTACTAAATTAACTTCTCACTCTTCTGCAATGATGAAGTTTGCCAGATACCGTCACCGAAAAAAATTGATAATAGTTAGGGTAGTACGAGGACTGCTATTTATGTATCCGGAACTGGCCAATTACAGAACAATATAAAAAAGTAATTATAACATTTGAAAATGGAACTCTTTGGCTGAAGGATACAATTTGTTTCATGTAGTTGTCATTTGTTTATCCTTTATGGCGTCATTTTGAAAATTGCGTGTTTTGTCACTATGGATTTAACTCGTAAAAATTTTCGTGCTATGATTTATTGCGATGTTCGGCGAAGTGTAATTCAAAAACAGTGCATTGATCAACTCACTTCGACTTTTGGGGACGAAACACCATAAAAAACAACTGTGTAACACAGGTTTAGTGAGTTTAATCGAGGGCGGTCTGTGCTCACTGACGAATTTAAAGAAGGTCGCCCTAAGTCGGTTGTTGTACCTCAAAATATTGATGAAGTGCGGAAACTAATAATGCAGGATCTTCAAGTTACATATCGCGAGATGGAGGTGTCGAAAAATGTTCACGTTGAATTCCCCACAACTTGAGAATTGACCAAGAACGGGCTCGAGTCGATTGGTGTAAAAAAATGTTACAAAAGTACAATCAGGGAGCTTTAAAAGCTGTCTATAATGTCTACACCTGGATGAATCTTTGATATATGCGTACGATCCTGAAACTAAAGACAATCAACGGTGATGAGCCGAACTCAACAAAAGTCATTCGTTCAAAATGCACTTTGAAGCAAATGGTCGCTTGTTTTTTTGGTATAAACAGACATGTGGCTACAGTGGCACTACCCCAAACCCCCCCCTCTCCCGAATTCTGGGGGGGAGGGAAGGATCAATCAGTTGCAGGAGTCCATGGGCAGCGTTACACATTTGCCATCAGATAACCGTCTGATTGTTTCCCCCCTAAAACATAAATGAAGTAAGACATGTTGTAGACATGTTGCAGACATGTCTAGCTTTATTATATACCTATATATTATACCTAGGTATTAAATCCTGTTGACGTGATACGTATAATATCATATTCTTTTAGAGATAAGACACTTATTGGAGGAGTGATAAGGTTATCAATGTAATCTTAATTTACGATTTCACGGCTAAACCGTTGAACCGATTTTAAGGAAGTTGTGCCATGTCCAAAAATACTTTGATTCTTGAGGAAGCACATAGGCACCGAAATACACGCAGACGGAGACACGGACAAAGCTAGTATTATTACAAATTCGTAAGTTTAGACGGCTATTTGTTTGTTGTTGTTGTATGTTGACAGAATTACCAACTGTCAGAATAAATCTGGATGAAATTTTAATCTTTGAAACACAGGGCTACTTTTTATCCCTATTTTATTTTTATTTTTTTGACAAATAGACGACGCGAGAGAAGTCGGCTTGTGTTTAATACGAATAAGACAAGGGTATAATTTATCCTAGAAAGATTCTATGATTTAAAATTTGTGACGTTTAACCTTCTCTATGGGTATAATTAAAAAATAAGCCAGTGAAAAAATTATCTATGCCAATTCGAGTACAAAAAAAAGAACTCGTTAGATATACGCGAAATTTTGAACAATAAATTGAAAGAGAAGACTAAAGAATATTCCTTAAAAAGCTGTCTCAATAGTAATTCTTTGTTGTCCTTTTGTTATAGTAGGCCAAAACATTTTCTAAGGAGAGGCAAACAGCCTTCAATTGTCCAGCAGTGGACTATTAAAGGCTGTTGATGTAACGTCGTTGTGTTTTATTTTAACCTTTTGTATTTTTTTTTATTTTCAACGTAATCATTCCTTTTACATTGTATCATTTATAGTTGCTGTTTTAAAACGATTTTATTAGCTGCACTTGTAACTAACTATGTAAACAAATGTTGTAAGTTAAATTTAACCTACTTTTAATAATCTTATCAATGAAACTTTGTATGTGTGCATTTAATAGTTTTATAAAAATAATTGAAATTGATGATTGCGGTTTGAAATATGACGCACACCTATGACATTTCTCTCGACCGGTAAGGGATGTGACAGGGCGAACCACCATCTTTCATCCCAAGCGAGGTTTCACCTGTACGCGGCGCATTCTGCTAAACGATGAACGAGTGGTAAATAAGTCCCTTTCTGACAACGTTGTGGAAATGTCCAGTGTGTCGAACAGGGTAGCGTACCTCATTGTCAAGCTCACCGAGAGGTATAGCCTCATGATTGTGCAAGAGTACGCACCGGCCTGGGCACACTCGGACGACGAGGTGGCGGATATGTTCGATGACACATAGAGGATCCTCCACTTCACCACTAAGACCCACTACGACGTTTTTATGGGTGACTTCAACGCAAAAGTGGGATTACAGTATTGCAGCGAATCGGTAGTAGGATCCCATGGATTTGGAAACAGGAATCATAGGAGCAAATGCTAGTCAGCTTCCTCAGGGAGGGGCTCCTCTTGATGAATTCTTTTTTCAAGAAACAGCCTTAAAAGAAGTGGATGTGCCAAAAGCCCCGACGCTATGATCAAAAATGAGATCGACTTCATCATGGAGGACAAGAAGCACATATTCAGAAACGTCTCAGTGATCAATAGATTTCTTACCGGTAGCGACCACCGACTCGTCCGAGACTTTAATATCCACTTTATGGCTGAACATGTACGTTTGATGTAATCCAGGCTCCGACCAACTCTGCTCCAAGCCATGATAGGATCTGAATCGTTGCAGTCAAATGTGGCAAACCGATTCGCTAACTAGAAAAACTAGAACTTCGAAAATGTGGTTCGGATCGGCATTCAGTCGAAGCTTTTGAAAAGGAACCTAGGGTTAATGACGTGAAAACCCATTAGCAACTTCGGCGGCAAAGCGGAGTCTAAACCAAGATCAGTAAGCTCGTACGATACGACCTCCGGTGCTCCAATACTCTCTCGATTGAAATAGCAATTGAGCAGAATCGAAGGTCAAAAGTCTTCGTGCAATCTCTTGGAAGAAGCCACCTGACGAAGCTGACCACAGCAAGTAGAGTCGAAAGCTTCTATGGCCGGGTATACGTTTCGCATGCATCTGGACCTGATCCCGAAAATGAGACTCCAGAGCCCTATTAACACGCCACTACAATGAAAACCTGGCAGAGGTCAGCACTGACGAAATCGAGATGGCTCTTAGGCAGCTGAAAAGTGAAAAAGCCCTAAGAGATGCCGTTACAACAGAGCTGCAAGGCTGGAGGTAAATCCGTACTGATGGAGATCCAAAAGCTTTTCAACGCTGTCCTGTTTGAAGGAAGAACTCCGGAGGCGTGGAGTAGGTAGGTAGGAGTATGGTCGTCTTGTGCTTCAAAAAGGGTCACACTTCAAAAAGGGGTGCTTCAAGCCATATCGAAGAACTTTCGACCCATTTCCCTTCTAAGCCACGCCTACAAGCTGTTTTCAAGAGCCAACATAAATTGTCTTGCGCGAAGACTCGTCGAATTCCAACCACGGGAGCAGGCTAGATTTCAGAGTGGATATGGCTCCATAGACCACATCCACACAGTGCGGCAGATTATATAGATGACCGAAGAGTATAATCAGACCCTGTATTTAGCATTTGTGGACTATGGGAATGCCTTTGACTCAATTGCGATCTGATCTGTTCTGGAGTCCCTATCTGTAGCGTTGCCAACTCGATTGGCGATACATCCAAGTCATGAAATGTCTCTACGAAGCCGCCACCATGTCTGTCCAAGTACAGAATCAGCAAACAAAGCCAATATATGGTATTGGCTTTGTGAGGAGTGCGACAAGGGGACATTATTTTCCAAAATTGTTTACGAATGTAATTGAGGTCATGTTCAAGACACTGCACTGGAATGGGCGAGCCATTGCATGCTTGAATAGCAGTATGATGATGAGTATTGAAATGTAACAGATGAAAATGCAGATGAAACTGCGGGGAAATACTACTATGGACATACATAACTAAATTTATTTTTTAAAGTAGGAGCTTAAACAGTAGGGCGACATTGTATCAAATACTCCTTAATTATCTGTGATTCAGTTGTTGAGATCAAGATTATAAATAATTTTTAAATAACTATGCTTTCCCAATTTTGAAATTAGAAGCTTAACCTTCAAGCCTGCACTGTTTAATATTATGCAGGTATTACATTGTCAGAAAACAAATAATTAGGGTTACCAAATGCATGCTTAAAAAAAATCTGTGGAAAGTAGCATTTAAAAAAGGAATGAGCTTTCATGCACAACTACTAATACATAAAACTACTAAAATAAATAAAATACTATTTTAAGTATATCATCAATTCTTTTTGAGTCCATTACCACAGGTGCTCAACTTAATCTGTGCAAAGATTTAATACAATTGAATGTATGTACATTTATTTAGTACTATTACTGACATATGACAGGGGCATTAGGCTGCAAATAAATAAAGGTAGAATGTATTTTTTGATGTTATCAGTAATTATTTTCATTATCAGTTATTAGTTGTTTATCACTTATTATTAATACATTGTAATACAAAATGTATAAAAGTTAAAGACTGTTTTAACAGACATTTTATTAATTTAACAGGAGAGCAATTTTTAAAGTAAAGAAATAAATAAAAAATATATTACTATTAATATTTTAAATGTGCAAATCGAATCGAATTTTAAATTAAATAAGTATATAATAATTCAAGAAATTAAAATACCAGGTACCTTGAAGTGACTGATACTAATTTAAATTAAAAAAAACTATAATATTTTTCAAAAGACTCAATCCTAGCCGTATTTACATTTATGTACATTTGCCGCCTAAAAAAAGCTTATATCCATAGATAACTATCTTTTCGCAAATAAATCTAGTTAGGTCGCATAAGCATTTAAATTATTCAAAGCGCACTTACCTCAAAATCCTAGCCACAACTTTCCGCTCTTGAGTTTCTTATCATCTATGTATTTGTTTACTATCCACCCACCAGATATCACACTATATGAACACGGTTATCACATCTTTTATTGATAAATTAGAAAGTAAATAATACAATTCACTTTGAAGTCATAAAACGGGTTCCATTTAATTCATTTCCAATTGATTCATACACGTTACCACTACTGTCGTTGACGATTCGTGATTTAGTTATATTTCTTAACGTCGAACTCACAAAGTATAAAACAATTTCTCAACTTTTGTGTACAAAAACCTTGTCAACCCGATACAAACGAAAATTTACTAATGATTTTCTGACGGCTGCTGTCATATGAAATAAGACTGACACTAGTTTAGTTACGTAATTAAAACATTAGCATTTCAATTAAACTTAGTCGATTTACACTACAGTAGTAGTAGTGAAAGTGGAAATTATTTGAAAACATAAACCGATATGTATCGGCGATAACGTCTAAGGAAAAAGTATCAACCGATAGATAATAAGCCTAATATTCACTAGATGTCACTGAGTGTATTAAATCGTGAATTTCACATAGAGATAATATAACATAATATAGCGATGCAGCCAAACAGTTTTTTTATTAAAAGTCATTAACAGTAACCTTTTTTAAATATTGCCAGTGAAAATCAGATTGGATTGTTTCAATTTTATTTTCTCAGGGGATTGATTAGTGCAGGAGTTTAAATTATCTAAGTTTTTTTTGCGGAGTTATAATTTACCTAGGTCCTAGTAAGGTATTCATGTACTGTTGTGATTCCCACTGGTAAATTCAATAATTGACCATTTAATTTTAGTCGATTCGTATTGAATTTACTTTTGCCAAATCACCTACTGCATATATTGCGAGATGTATAGTAGGTAGGCCACAAAAGCAGTTAAATTATTTAATTTACAAACACTGCAAGTCTGAGTAGCTTAGTGACCTATAGTCAGAACCAATATAGTAATGCAGCATCGGAATCCTAGGCATCGACATATCGATGAAGTCCAATTTCGGGTCACTTCGAAGGTAAGGTCAAATTGGCCTCCAAGAAGCTCGGTGTGCTAAACAGATCGAGGCAGTATTTCACTCCGGCCCATCGCCTTCAGCTCTATAAAGCGCAAGTCCGGCCGCATATGGAATACTGGTCTCATCTCTATGCAGGGGCATCTAAGTACCAGCTTCTTCCTTAAGGACCGCATCCAACGAAGAGCGAGTCGAATCGTCGATAGCCCAAACATCTCGGATCAACTCGGCAACGCGTTTGTGACTCCTGAATTGCAGACGTTCATGGGCGGCGATGGTCACTTTCCATCAGGTGACCCGTCTGCTCGTCTGTCCCCTCTGACATAAAAAAAAATGAATGTATTCAACTACATCGCGGCCGTGATTTGGACTATATGCCACAAGGGTCATATTAGGCTGCTTTAGTAATAATAAGGATCCAAAACTCGTTTTTACACTACCAAAGGACATTGAAAAGTAAAAATAAAACTAATGCTGCTAAAATAAATGCTGGCTGAGGCAGTTAGAGATGTGCTCTCAAATCGAGGTTACAAATGGTATCTTCTTTGCGGTGAACGCACAGACCTGTCTTTTTTGGGTTAAACTGGACTAGATTTAGTCGGCCCTAATCTGAAACCTCCGGTAAGAAAGTTTCAATTTCAGACAAGTTTGTTTCGACTCTCGATGACGTTTTCCCGAGAAATATTGGGGCGGCCGGTGTAAAGGGTATCTCCCGTGCTGTAGTTGCATCCATTGCTGATGATGCAACTAGTTAGCAACATGTCATTGATATGCAGAAGAAACAGTGTGGGTGATAGCACACAGCCTTGTGGGACACCAGCATTTACGAATTTCGAGTGCACCGTTGACAACGACCTTAATGCTTCTGTCCGCAAGGAAACCGGCGACCTAATTACACAATTTCTCTGAAAGCCCTAAGGAAGGCAGTTTCGAGAGAAGCGCCTTATGCTAGATCCGATAGAAGGCCTATATTTATTATTATATCACTATACACTATACCCTATTTATATAACTATACAGTATTTATTATAACTAGCTTTCTTAACGAAATGAAACGATTTTTAAGTTTATAATACTTTTTATTTATTATCATAAATATAATAATAGAACATTAAATGAATGATATTAAAATAATGCCTTACTCTAGCTTATACTTAAGTTTTGTTTCAACACAATCACAATATAAAGCGGCGGGCGCGGCAGCTACACCGAGATTCTACGAAATTCCCCTTAGTTTTATTCTATCGACATTTAAGTAGTTTTACAACTGCACTAATATGCCTTCAGAATAGAACATTCTTTTAGTCATGCATAATTTAATCATATTTCTAAAATAAAAATTAAATCAGTTTTTCTTTTTGTAGTCGCTCTGGCGATATCACACATGGATATACACACATGACGATGGATATAGTCTAAACTTTTTTTTTTATTTGCACTTTAACCACATTGACTGAATTTGAGACAGACTATCGCATAATAAACTTTTTTGATTTACATTTTGTTTTGACAAATGTGTTTAGTAGGTATTATTAATTAGAAGTTAAATTACACTTTAAACTTAATAAGTACTAAAATGTACTGTAGTCCAAATAATATTTTTGCTTTATCATGTCATATGGTGTATATCAGAACTAATTTAAGACCTATTTCGGGCTTAAAAAAATTATCCCGACTAAAATATTTTTCTTTACAATGTTGAACAATATTGCACTTTTAACAACTCACTAAAATAAACACTGGCAACAATACCTGTATACATTGTACTGTCGAATATACGTCAACGCGATTGTCAATCTAATTAACAGCTTCTTCTTTGACACTTCTGATATTATATGTGATAAAAGAATACCCTAAGTCACCATTGAAAAGCTGTCAGAGCAGTCATTGGCAGAGTTGTAATAAATTAATTAATGTGATTCATTTACATATATTATAAATTACTCTTTTGTCTATGATTTAACGATATATGATATTGGTTTACGTCTTAACGACAACGTAATTATGGCAACATTACTGGATATATCAAATTTGAATCTTTGCTCTCTTTTATATTTTTAGGCTTAGATTATGACAGGAACTATTTCACATCATCCACCCTTAGAAAAATAAATTATATACATAGCGTTTACCAGCCGCGCCCTTACTGCGAGGCTCCCATCAAACAATTAAATATAACGATAAAGTTAAATAAATATGGCTATGTTTGTCTTAATACGTGATTCTATTGATCGTACATGACAATATAAGGTGAGCGCCACACCCAGTATAGTACAAAAGGAAATTTAAGAAAAGTTGTAATTTATTACTCTATTTATATTGTTGCAGTTAAAAATTACTTATATTCTGAAACATTACATTGCTAACTATATTCGTTACAGCTTTTGACATTGTTTCTAGACCACCTTGTTTTCAGAAAGAAACATTCACATGAAAAACACCACAATAAATCCATACAAACATTGCAAAAAAAAAAAAAACAATTCGTATGAGTATGCACAATACAATAAAAAGTTAAATTTTCTCCAACTATACTGGATAAAAAGCTTCAAGTCTACCTAGATTAAACACAAATATTAACAAAATCCTATTTCAATAACTAACATTAGTCATTGGAATGAACCTAACTACAGGCTTAGCATGGGCTAACACAAAACATACCATATTTAACAATCTGATTGTATTACCTCAGCGCGTGCTAGGCGTGAGTTAGTGTTAGTGGGAAGACGGACCACGACTCCTGTACCAAATATCTTACAGATTTTCTATCATTGCAGATATCGTTCCTTACGTCTGATAATATAGTAAAAAAAGCTTTTAAATGTGTAGTACAGTTATTTTGTGTACTGTTTACTTATTTTCACTATATTAACAAGCATTATTTAACTAATACATCTCGGATGAGCTCGTTTTAAATCTGAGTAAGTGTATATGTAGGATTACAACCAGCGATCGCTGAGTTGACAAGCAATCAGTTATCACACAGTACACCAAATTTACTTCTCTATAAACCAAGTATTACCTAGTGCAAGTAATATACCAAGTACAGTTATCAATTTTATAATGTATGTTGCTAAATTCTTTTAAGTATGGTACTCGGTTCCATGACGTATATAATTGATAATTGGATTGATTGCTTTTAGAGATGTATTAGTTCCATTCTAACTTAACTTTACTATATGCTTATTCTACACAAGTGCATCATCAATAAACTTGTTCCGAAAAAGACACACCCAGAAGTCGATAAACAGAATATGATAAATCGTAGTTTTTTTTCAGTATTTGGAATTAAAATTCGAGCCAAAGTATCCGTTACTTTTATAATATTTTTTGATATAGACATGATATTTTACAATCTCGACTAACAATAGGTATTTATAAAAAAACCCAGCAGACAGATATATATTTAACCCTCAGTGCCCGAGTCCAACATGTTAATTGTAACGTTGTAAAAACAGTTTTCTTTCAAACATTCGACAAGACTTCATAATGCAAGTCACAAATAAAACTCCAAATTTAAAAAGTAAATTACTATTTAACTTGAGAACGTTTTCGACTCCGGGTCCAACGATGTCACAGACACAATTCGTTCGTAAAAAAAAATAATTAACGAAAGTGCAACATTAACCTCGCCTATAACTTTAACATTTAAGTGCAAAATTTATTAAAAACCTTAAACTACCGACTTTATGCTTATTATCATGTGTATTTCATAATAATCAGGAAATCGAGTAATTTTTGTTCACTGAAATGTGTAGCTATTATGTTAATAAACTGCAAAAAGAGCGAAAAAATCTACAATTAGTCATAATTATCAACAATTAACATTTAAGGGCAAGCTAAACTTAATCGCTTTACTGCGCTAGGCCGAATAATATAATATAAAAATTTTTCAAAAAACTTTAGTTGCACAGCATCTCTGAACAAAAACAACATAAGGAAATCGAAATCTAATTTGTTAAATTATACAACTAATGTACGATTTATTACACAGCACTAAAACCTTCCTGAATCGGAGGCTTGCTATAAAAACGGTATAAACTTTTTACCAATAAATAAATAAAAATTGTCCACTTAATGCTTTATAACAAAGTTTTTTCCCAAGGTACTAGACTTACAAGAGGTCCTGTCGTATATTTTGTTTGAGTGATACTATATCGTATTTAATGATCAATTTGTTTCGATCATACAATGTTGAGGACTGCACAGTTTTAATATGTTGCCTATACTTTCCTGGACACACAATTACTTATTTATAAATTGAAATATTATATAAGTATATGTCAAAGACTTAAATTCATATTTCTATTTAATTTTTACTACAATTCCTAATACGGTATTATATCTTTAAGAGAAAACATTAAAATCATGGTTAACTTCGCTATATCGAACCGAAAGCTCAATATGAGTGGTAAACTAATTATGCTGTCATATTATACTTAAAAAATACGGATAACAAAGCTAAACACTAGCTAGTCGACTAAAAACCTTTTAAAGTGCTGAATATTAAACAAAAACAAACTGTAAATAAAAAGTAACCTGTGCAGTGTAGATTAAATTATATTGGTCCAACCGTTTGTTTTGCTGCTTCGATATTGACCAAATCCAGACCTACATAAGAACTATAGAAAGAATCTGACTTTGCCTTCCTTCCACTGCTTCCCTATCACTTTAATACCTGTCAGTCTCTGATTCTCTCGCAAGAGGTCAGAGTTCTTGCTATAATTATCACGTAGGTTGGATTCAGCTTTCCTCTCGCCTATTAAGTGGATAAATGCCCAAGTATGTATATAATCACTGATTAGTGTATGATACTGCATCTTACTGGCGCGTTCGTGCGTCATATTTAGGCCATCAGTTCCCAGTACTGCATGACGCGATCACCTGATGATGTCATGCCCTGTGGTCGGACGAAGTTCATTTCTATCGTTTTGAACCTTCTCTTTAGTTCTGCATCGAATGACTGAAATAATTTAAATCTTATTTAGTAATTTAAGTTTAGAAAGATACAGTAGGTAGGTAGTAGTAGATAGGTTTTAGAACAATACCTAGTGCATCCATCCATGTTTGAATTTCAAGTCTAACTAAGATCAATAACTACGGTTATAAAAAAATAACAATGTGGAGGTACAAAAGCACCACACCACAGTTTGTCCGTGTGGTGACGGATTAAGAATACGGAATGTCATCACCCCTATTCATCCCGTGGGTGTCGTAAGAGGCAACTAAGGGAACAAACTACGCAGGACAACAGCACTGCAAAGAGAAGGAAAACTCTATACCAACCCATCTGGCCAGCGTGGTATAGTAGGCCAAACCCTCCTTTCTAAGGAGAGGCCTATGTCCAGCAGTGGACTAGTAATGGCTGTTGATGATGATGATGACACCACAGTTGGTACATTGTGTCGCTACTGCTCACTACACACTATATATACTCACACTGGCCAGGTCCTGCGGCGCGAGCGGTTTGGGCGCAGCACGAGCGGCTCCGGTGTCGAGCAGGCGAGCGGCCGCGGCGCTGAGCGCGGGGACATTGTGCCGCCGCAAAGCGCACACCTCCCACAGCGAAGAGCCCAGAGCCCGCGATGCGCTTGCGCATGTCTCCTCCATTACATACGGGTCCGTTGACACTGGCAAAACAAAATAATATTCATCAAAGTCAGTCCTGGCATACTAATGGTTTTGTAATTTGCAATTTGACATGAGAAAACGCAAATATTTTTTATCGAATAGGCCTTGTACTGGTACAATTTCAAAAGTAGAATTAATAATCAATAATCAAATTTAAAAAAAGAATTTAACCCAGAATAACAGAGATAAAATTACCTAGTGAAAGGTCTTAAGGGTAAAAAAATACATTTATATCACTAATGCAAGGCTCAACATAAACCAGTCTGCCATCACCAGATGGGCTTCTAACTAAAGCTATGCAGGTTCGCAACGCGACCGACCAGAAAAGACCCCAGTCGGGTTTATGTGCAAATGGTCAAGATATGTGATTTCTTTTTAAATAAACTTACTTATGTTGGGCGAGTCTTCGTAGCATATCATGCGCTTCAGAGCGGGGTGGCGTAGCAGCAGGTTTGCTACGAGCTGCAACAAGCCAACAGCGTCTTCAGCGGAAGCTACGAGCGCAAGACGGGACAGACGTTTAGCAAATGCAGCAACCAAAGCCTCCGGGAGGTGACTGAAAACAAAAAATATTTATGACTCTACAATTGACATAACAAACATTAGTGGAGTTATTGCTCTGGTCGACAAACTAAAAATATAAATGAGTAATCTTGTTAAAGCCTTAGAAAAGAACTTAATCTAGCAAATTATTTTTTTAAATTAAACTACAGTGGATTTCGGTTTAACGAGTTGGAAGGACCACTTTAAGCAGGAAGGTAGCAGGAAGTCATGTACATATTTGACTGTCGGTATACCCCTCAGTTAATTTTGGTAAATCTGTTCCCAACCAATTCTCACAGTCATTTTACGAAAATCAGTAAATGTAGTTGGTAATGGGAGTACTGACAAAAGTGAAAACTTATATACAGAGGTGACTGTAACAGTAACAATGTCGAGAGTTCTATTGCTTTTTCCTCATGTCAAAAATTGCCCAACGCACCTAAAAAAGTTTTCACTACAACAGAGGTGTCGGTAACGGTAACAGTCTGGAGAGTTCAATGGTTTTTTCCCATAAAATACATTCTTTTGCTTATTGTTAAAAAAAACGGTCTTCTAACAATAAGCACTAAAAACTTAGCAGAAATCGCGATTGACTTGCTGTCATTTTTTGAAGTGCCGTGGTCTGTCGCCGAATCTCATCATCAGATCTATATGAAATTTAAATGGAACCCTTTCAAACAATAAAGAATTTTGAAGATCCGTTCATATATGACAGAGTTATGCCCGAACATACATAACAAAAAGTATCATCATTATCACCTCAGCCTATGCCTGTCCACTGCTGGACATAGGCCTCTCCCAATGATTTCCAGCGGGGACGGTTGATTGCGGCCTGCATCCAACGGTTTCCGGCAACCTTTACCAGGTCGTCCGTCCATCGGGGGTAAGCGGTCGTCCGTCAAAAAAGTATAAACATCCGACCTCCTTTTTGAAGTCGCTTAAAAACTAATATCATAAGGAACATCAGCAGGAACAGTGCAAATCTTGTTTTGTATACTCACGTGGAACTAAGGAATATATCGGCGAGGTGCATGAGCCGTTTCTTGTACCTCGTGGCGAACATCTCTGGTTCAAACATGGCGTACAGTCGGTCGTACATGTCTGGATAGTCGATGTTGTGCGTTCGCACCAGCTCTAGCACACCCTGTAGCGCTAACATGCTTATGGGGCCACCTGAAAATAAAATATATGTACAAGATTTGGGGCGAAGGCGGCCATGTTGGTCTAATGATAAGCAATACCGTCTGATAATCCATAGGTCGTGGATTCGATTCCCACCCAGGTCAAATATTGTGTTATCAGCACTGTCATTTGTTTTGTGTCTGGGTGTAATTTATCCTTGATAATAATATGTTTGTATTTACTTATCCGTGTGGTGACAGATTAAGAATATGGAGTGTCACCATTCATTTCACGGGTGTCGTAAGAGCAGACTAAGGGAGCAAACTATGAAGGACTGAAGGACCACAGCACTGCAGAGAGAAGGAAAAAAGAAGAAAGAAGAAGAGAAGGTTTGGGATCAGAAGACCGTGTGTGAGATGTGTCAAGTTATTATTATATTACAAATAAATAAAATTGGAGTGTCTGTTTGTAATATTAAAATAACCGCTTTTTACTAAATGCATATGTGTGTTTACACGATAACTTTGCCAAAATATTTTTTTTTTCAATTTTTGTCTGTCTGTCTGTTTGTTCCGGGTAATCTCTGGAACGGCTGGACCGATTTCGACGGGATTTTCACTGGCAGATAGATGATGACATAAGGAGTAACTTAGGCTACTTTTTTTAGACTAGCTTCGCCCCGCGGCGTTGCCCGCGGTTATAACAACAAACGCGGGTAACACCGCGGGTCTCAGCTAGTCTATGGTAATATGATGGAGGTGAGTAATTTGTGAGTTTGTATGTTCCGGATAATCTCCGGTACTGTTGATCCGATTTTGATAATTCTTTCACTATTGGAAGGTATATTATCCCTGAGTGCTATAGACTACTTTTTACCGCGATAACCGATATACACGAGAGCAGAGGCAAAAGCTAGTTTATTTATATCTTTGAGTTACAAATATGTAGAGGTAACAATCGGCGGTCTTATCGCTCACGGCGATTTCTTACAGACAACTTTAACACATACATATATTAGGTATTTCAAAAGTATTAATTAACTAGCTGATACCCACGACTTTTTGCGCGTGGAATTTGAAAAGCGTTGCTAAAGTGGGTTCGATTCCCGGACTGGGACCATACATATCTATACAAATAAATAAAATTGGAGTGCCTGTTTGTAATGTAAAAATAATAGGTTTATTTCATGCTCATACGGTTATTTGAACGATACCTTTGCCTAAAAACCAATTTAAATATTTTTTGTTTGTTTGTCTGTGTGTCTGTTTGTTCCGGGTAATCTTCGAAACACCTGAACCGATTTTGATAATATTTTACTACCAGGTAGCTGTCTGTGTAAGGAGTAACTTATTTTTCCTCTCAGAAAAACCATATAAAATTTTGCTCAGTCCGAGAATCAAACCCACCACTAAGGCAGCGCTAAGGAACCCGAGGATCAGTTCCAGATGAGGACGAGGCAGTCAAATGATTAAAATAAGGAAGTAGTTTCCAGGCGGTGAACTCACCGGCGTCGAGACTGTCGCACAGCATGTCGGTGGCGAGGTGCGGCTTGGTGAGCAGCGGCATGAGGCGCTCCACGAGCAGCGCCAGCGCGCGGCGGTGCGAGCGCGGCTCGTCGCAGAGCGGCCACTGGCACGCGAAGCCCCAGCAGCGGTTGGCGTAGCGCCGGCATACACCCGGGTTGTACGGGAAAGGGGCCTTGTCTGACAAACGAACGTTCATCATTATCATTTTTGTAGGAACTGGTTTTGTTTATGTTAGAGGAGGCAGGGGAGCAGACGGGACACCTGATGGAAAGTGACTACCGCTGCCCATAAACGTCTGGACTCTGGAGTCACAAACGCGTTGCCGGCCTTTCAGGAAGGAGTACGTTATTTTCTTGAAGGTTTTGCAAGTGTACATTACATTTATTTCACAGTATTTTAATATTTTCTATTATTTTTATTATACATTTTTATCTAAATATTAATTGGTTTAAATATTCTTAGTCAAGCGATCGTATAAAACATAGGTTAACCCTAGTTACGACAGGCAGCGATTAAAGTTTTTAGACTAAATTTTGATACCTTCCTACCTTGTAAAAAAAATAATAAAAACTGTAAAAATAAAATATCATTACTTTTAGTTTACACTAATGTAACTTAGTCTAATAATTATAGTATTAGATCTATTTTAAATCAAAATTTCGTCTACATATTAATTGGTCAACTAAATAAATAATATTCACGTTTCATTTTTCACACTGCACATGAAATATCTGGTCAGGAGTGTATACCTTCTGTACTGCACAATAACTTCTCCTCCTTTTGTTCAAAATCTCTCTCTTTCAGCTTGCCCTTGTTATCCATGGTGATTTCACAAATCAACAGCTTGTCCAGCAATTCCAAGTAGTTCTGCATGTAGATGCTCGTTGGTGATCTGTGGGAAAGGTGAATAATTAATACTAACCGAATAATAATTTGATATGATGAATTTTGAAAAAAGAACACAGGCAGTGATATAGCAAAGTCTGAATTTCGAACAACACAGGGGTGGTCTCGCTATGGGGTTCATGACTCTCTCTTGAGCTGGGACTATTTTGATAATTTTTGAGCTTTTAATAATAAATTGAATCCAATAAATATTTGGTATTATTAATATTTTGTAATATTCATGCCTTGATTCTTGGTGACACAGATTGTGCTACTATAAGTATGTATGTGATACCAGATCACTCGTAGTATTGTAAATAAGTAATGTTCCTACAATTTTAAGTAGGTAATAAAGTTATAGTTTATTCCGAGTCTTGCCAGGCAAAAATAAACCATACGTGCAGAAGCACAAAACTGAGGACTTGCTTCTTTGTTGGGGGGGATGTGCTGATCTGGAACTAAGAGTTTGGATGTCTGATTGAGAAAGGTTGTGTTATAAAGCCTATGTACAATTTATTACGATTGAAACGATGTCCATGGTGTAGGTGAAACTGTACCATAAGACTTCAAATAGCTTACTTGCGATAAGCGATTGTAGAGAGCACTTTAAGGCCATACTGCTGGACATCACGATATTCGGTGAACTCCTGGAAGCGAGCTAGTGGCGCCGACATAGATGTCTCAGAATCCAGCAAAGTGGTGAATATATTCTGCAACAATGAGAATAGTTTTTATAAAAATATATTCTTAGAAAACCTATTTTGATGTCTGAAAAGTGTCCACAAGTCAGTTTACTTGGTCCACATTAGTTGGTAATAGATAATAATCCGTAATTAATCATTATAATGGATATACTGATTTTGGCATGGAAAAGAAACAAATAATATAATTAATTACAATGAACAAAATAATTCGCAATTAATAATCTTATACACGGTGATTTTGAAAGCGTTTTGGAAACGAAATATTTGAATTTGGAATCATCTATAGTACCAATAAAAATGATTAAATCAATTGTAATGTTGTCTAAAAAAAAGTTTCAGTTTTAATATTCATTTTTACTCGATCGACTTGGAAAGTAGTAATGGACTGATCGTTCATTCATTATCTTATATGAATGAAACACGTCCGTGGGCGTTTCGGCGGCCGCTGCGCACCGCCGACGCTAACAGCAGCTGACAAAACTATACCTATAGGCGCGAGCTAGCGAGTACTTACGTAGATAGACTCCAATTTGTCCTTCATACTTTACACGGGCTTAGGACCGTCAGAAATACCTATTTTATTTAAACTTCTTTTCGATTATTAACCACGATTGTTCTTTTCACAACAAATCAATTTATCAACGGACTGTAGGTATAAATATTTCAGGCGTATTTAAAAAATCGGAGCTATCTACAGAATAATTAACTTACATACCTATTTACACTATTTACAGTTCTCTGTATCGAAGGAACTGCTCAAAATGGAGTCCGCTGCATTCAATACACAAACGTCCACGATTAATGCAATTGTTTTTTAATTTTCTTAATGTGTCTCTATCACTTTTCACTTTAAAGCGTCCACTATCGCAATGCGTAAATTATCACGGCTTTCATATTCCCGTGTATTAACAAGTCTTTTTATTTCCGACCATAAGAAAAAATCCAGGGGCGTTAAGTCCGATCACTAAGCTCATTGTCCAGGTATGCACGCACTACACTCCGGCGAATAATAATTAAAACGTCCTTGACCTTGCGTATGAGTAGGCGCACGAAATTGTCCGTGGTAGAGAAGACGTTGGGTTGCAGCCAAGATAGTAGGTGTGGAGGGAATTTGAGGGCTTTCAATTCCACGTAGCCGTAGTGCATTTAAATGCTCCGGCTTGGGAATACAAACGCCGAGCCTCTTCCAAGTTGTAGTTGGCAGTAGCGTACAGCTGTACCATTGCCAAGAAGTATTCCACGTTTGAAAATTCGTACTGTCGACTCATTTTAGCGCTAATCAATGCAGCGTGCCGTCACGATGTTATGGTATTACTGACCGACTGACGATGACAGGTGAGCCCCGCGCATGCGCCTACGGGGCAGACGTCATTGGTTGGACGACTCCGGCGCAACTCGGTAGCTTTGTTTTTATTGGCGAATACGATTTGATGTGACACGCATAGTATTTCTATTCGTAGTATTTACCTACGTGTGATTGAATAGCCTACTACTACTGGTTCTGACTTTTTCTCTGTAAACGATATGAATATCGACTTTGATGATAAAAAAAAATATATTTTATTAAATTAACGTTATATATAGCTTCTGTTACTGATAAATAACTCAAAATTTTCTTTTCCAAAACGCTTTCAAAATCACCGTGTATATCTATTTTACAGCGCAAAGCTACACTAAATGTACACCTGTTCCTTTGCAGGCCTGTCTCATAGAAAGGGCCAGAAGGTTCGTGAGCTTTCCAGAAAAATATAGAAATGACTTGATTGAAACTTCCCTATAAACTTTAATAAAAAAAAAAACGAACATTCTGGAGTTCTAGACTTTTTCTAGAAATGTATATAAGTTACACCTGGCTCGAGTTGGTTGGTGACAGTAACAGTAATTTGCCATTTGATACATATTTTTTAAACTCCTAACGAAGCAACGAGCAGTCTTCCGCCAAGCAAGAAATCAATTCTTATCTATGATATAATTATACCTATATGATATAATTATGAAGCTACGCCGTACCGTCATATGTCTTTACCTAACATAATATATGAGTCGGCCATTTTGTAAAGGGTATTATAGCAAGTCATACATGAATGTTACATTGTTGGAACAGGTATTGCTAGGAAACAATGTAATGATAATATAACATACGGAATAATGTATTGTGTTACTTAAACACGTTTTATTCTCGTTTAGATTACTAGTAATGTGTACTATAATTTTGTTTATTGACGCAAAACGTATTTTGTGACGTGTGATAGGAATATATAGGACTTGTGCAGGTTTTAATGTACTAGTTAATGTGGAAGTTCGGCTAGTGGCTGTATGTAAACCCCTCCCTTTTACACTCACTCCATTTGCTTCTTCCTACCCCTTTGCGGTTGCGGTTGCGAAAGCGTATGCGTATTAAATTATCACATTTTGCCAACTATAACTTTAATGCCAGTTACGTAATACTTTTTATGATTTAAAGTGACCATCGCCGCCCAAGAAAGCCTGCAACTCAGGAGCCACAAACGCATTGCCGGCCTTTTAGGACGTTCTTTTCTTGATGGTTTGAATTTAGGAAAAGCTGCTGTCAACCGGGCAGTTTGGTTGTAATAAGAAAGTTAAGAGTATATTATTGGGAGAATGGAAGACAATCGTAGAAAAGAGTTATAGCTTATGTCTACGAATAGACTGGTTTATGTAAGCAATAACTGGAGTACTGAGAATACCTGAAGGCCAATTTTTTTAAATAAAAGTTCGGTCAAAATCCAGTTTCAATCAACTCTCGATCTCGCAACTGTCGTAAAATGTATTTTCCTAGTAAAATATGTACTAACGGATTACTAAGACTAGCAGATTTTCGATTTAATTTTCGGTTACAATACGATATAATGATATTACAGTTAACTTTGAATGTGTAATACTTAACTACGAAAATATCTTATGACAGTTATGAGATCTGTATGAGATCTGAAGCTCTATAACATTTGAAACACTTAATTATAGTGCATATAACTTTTGTAAATTAGCGGCTTAACCAGCATAATTTTTACGAACATGTTAAATACAAGCGTCTTAAAATTCTTTACCTTGAGCCTCACAGACGGGAAGTAGTAACCAGTAGACTGCTCCAGAGGATGCTTCCCCTCAGCTTGCATCAATTTACAAGCCGTCACCAAGGCCTGGAGTCTGGAATTGGTGCGGCCGCGTTTGATGCACTCGATAGCGCGGGTGTGCGCCGCTTCGTAGCACTCGCGTAGCCATCGTTTATATTCAGCTTCGGGACTGCGTTCTGTATACCAGTTGAATATATATACCAGCTGTATACCAGTGTTATATTATATTAAAACTTCATCTGATGTGCTCACTATGCTACGATCACGTAAATTTTATTTTTTGGCCTGGTGTAACTCAGATCCCTGTTATTTTTGACTTAAAATAGAATATACAAAATGGCTGTTGTTAGTTTAATTATGTTTTATTAGTTTCTATATATATTTTGAATTCCCACCCAGGACAAATTATTGTGTAATGAGTCCGATTGACTGACCCAGACATTGAACAAATGATTCAATGTCTGGGTGTGATTTATCTATAATCTATACTAATATTATAAAGCTGAAGAGTTTGTTTGTTTGTTTGTTTGAACGCGCTAATCTCAGGAACTACTGGTCCGATTTGAAAAATTCTTTCACTGTTAGATAGCCCATTTATCGAGGTAGGCTATAGGCTATATATCATCAGGCTAAGACCAGTAGGAGCGGAGCACCAATGAAGAATGTTTCAAAAAGGGAGAAAATTTATTACTATTGAGAGACGCAGACGAAGTTGCGCGGGTCAGCTAGTTTTTACATATTTAGGAACATTTAAGTATGTTTACCAGAAGTCTGGTTACCATACTACAGACTCTGCCTAGTTTGGCATCAAAGGTCACGCGTGAGATGTGTGAAGTTATTATTATATCTATATAAAAGCCCACATGCTTATGCCCGTGTGGTGACGGAATAAGAATACGGTATGTCACCACTCCTATTCATCCCGTGGGTGTCGTAAGAGTCGACTAAAGGGAAAAACTACGCAGGATAAAAGCACTGCAAAGAGAAGTAAAACTTGAAATAAACCAACCCGTCTGGCCAACGTAGTAAGCTTTCAAACGAGAGAACTGTGATTTACCATTCGATTTTCGCGTACGTAGGTTAGGGTTGCTAGGTAGGTAGCTTAGACGCTATTTAACACTAAATCTAATATTTTTTCTATTATAAGGTACTGAATGGTAGCTATATTTAATAAAATAATTACTAGATTTTATGCATCGTCTGAAAACAGCTCATTAGCAACAAGGCGTGGTCTTTCACAGTACAACGTGATTTTGTTCCATGCCTAGAGTACACTATTTCGCCACCTCAACCACTTGCCCCTATTATGGGAAAGATGGCACTTAATAAGCTGTTTGAGTAGCAATAAGTACCTAAAGCCCTAATCATGAAACACACACACATGAAACAAAAACACTATGTTTTTCATAATCATGTATGCATCACACAATGGGTTCATTATTATGCATCTTATGCAGTTGCACTTAAATTTGTGATGTGAACTTGTCCTTCAGAATTTGACTTCACATGAATGAAGCTGACGTGCCTGCTTTTTGTAGTGTGGTGACATCATACAGTTATTTTTACTGGAATCACTTGGTGGTAAAATTTCGACCATAATTCATGTAATTTAAAGGCTTTTTTTAACTGACTTCAAAAAGGAGGAGGTTGTCAATTCGGATGTTTATTTTTTTTTATGTATGTTAGGGTATAACTACGTCATATAGACGGTTTTGTAAAATTCTTTTTTTGATGTTTTGTTCGAAAGGGTTTTATTCCGAAATGGTCCCATTTAAATTCCATGTAGATCTGACGATGAGTTTCGGAAAGTGACAACGGAACTGTTAAAAAAATGACAGCAAATCAACCGCCATTGCTGATAGGTTTTTAGTGCTTTGTATTGTAAGTATTGTTTAAAGTCAGTTCAAGTTACAGAAGGAGGATTTATTACATCATTGATGACCTACCATAATATAGAGCTTTTACACTATGGTATAATATGGTTATAACATTTACTTTTATTAAACATTTTAGTAATCTGGCCCTTTTCTACAAGCAACCTCCTAACCTTCAAGATAGGAGCGTACTCCCATCTCCAAGGCTGGCACCTTCAACTCGAGACTAGAGTTGAAGGTGCTTGAGCAGATGGATCACATGATGGTAAGGGACTGATGATCTCCGTGGATACCAGTTGCTTAAGAGTCACAAGTGCATGGGTGGCCTTTGAGGTGGGAGTATTCTTTCCTTGAAGTTTTGAAGTATAACAGTCCGAAATAATTAAATACAAAATGCATAAAAAGAAGTATCTTTTATATGTCTTAATTTATCTAATAGGTACATTAATGCCTTTTAATGTTCACTAGACATAGTCTGATGGTAGAATATCAAATAATTTTTTTTTGGTTAATTTCAATAGCCATGATATTTCATATACCATGACATATTTGTATGGTAATAACCAGCTTTTGCCAGCAAAATCAGACAGTGGTGGTCGACATTAGATATCGTAGAGGATACGATACTACCAAAAATTGACTGGCCTGTAGGTCTAGTGGTTAGTGACCCTGATTGCTACGCCAGAAGGTAAACCCGACGAATTCGATTCCCCCCAGGACAAATGTTTGTGTGATGAGCACGGTCATTTGTGCTGTGTCTGGGTGTACCTACTTTATCTATAATATGTATGTATTTAGAAATATATAAGTATATTTATTAGCAGTCTGGTTACCATAATACAGATTCTGCCTAGTATGAGATCGGACGACCATGTTAAAATATGTGAAAATATTATTTAAAAAAAACCACAAAGTTTCATATAAATTACTAACACCCAGTTTGCACCCTTAGGGTGAAATTTTTACAATCCTTTCCTAATGCACACTTACACATGTACACTTGAGGAACATGTGTGCTAAATTTCATGCATCTAGATCCATCAGATCAGCTGTACATCAATTGATCAGTCTGTCATTTTCTTATTTTATTTGTACATAAATTGTGTACGAGTGATGCCTTTTAATGTTCACTAAACATAGTCTGATGACAGAATGTCAACCATAATTTTTCTGGTTAATTTCATTAGCCAGTATAACCTGACCTTTCAGTGTATAGACTTATCTACCATGACATATATTGTAATAATAATGAATAATAAATAATGGTGTAGTCATTTTCACATTATTATTAAATTTGGTTGATATTGTACAAAAATCTAAGTTTTTAACACTTCAATCTGTAAAGTTGAGTATTTCACATTTTACATTTCTCTGTTAGCAAATTAAAAAAAATGCATACCAAGAAGTATCTCAATGTAATTTCTTTTTTTTTATGTTAGAGGGGGCAGACTACCAGACGGGTCTGATGGAAAGTGACTATCGCCGCTCATGAACGTCTGCAACTCAGAAGTCACAAACGCCTTGCCTTTTAGGAAGGAGTACGCTCCTTTCTTGAAGGTTTAAAGGCCGTATCGGATTGGTTGTGCGGGGCAAAAAGTGATAGCGATATGTAGATAGCACTGGCATACCTTCTCAAATATAGCCAATTTGCTTTTATGAAGTACAAGTAATGTATCATGCCTTTTAGCATGTGAATCACAATAAAAAAATGCACACTGTGAACTTATTTGAAAACCATAACCGTACACTCATTTAAACCATAAACCGAGGCCGTAAACTCATTTAAAAATGTACACTTTAAATTGTTTCAACTGAGCAACAGATAAACAATAAAGACTAATTTAATTTGAATATTCACTGCTTATATTTTTATGCACATTTTTATATTATTTGATAGCTTGGCTTTTTGTAATCACAGATGTTTCTTAAAATTCTACTAAAATCTTTGGTATTAAATTATAATATTAACTGCATGGAAAGCATTGTAGTTTAAGCAGTTACCTCGCCATTTCCTACTGCACTGTGATGTGGATTATATCTAAACATAGATCAACACTTTTTGTGATCACTAAATATTTGTGTCAGGGTGTTCTCTGTGTCTGTTTCAAGTATGTGTAAAGTCTCGTGTGGCGGGCATGCAGGTGTTATTTTTTTTAAATGAGTGTTTGTATTTAGTCAAAATTTGTGCAGTAGAAAGAACCTATGTCATTAAGTCTGCTTACATATTTAGTTCTTCATATCAAGATTGAACTGAAGAACAAAGAATATCTTAACAATGCTGAAACGCAATAAAGCCATTAACAGACTCAAAAAAACAAATAGTCTGTTTAGATAAACTGATCTCACTGTTTGTAAATATGCTTTGATTTCTTTTATATTTTTTGAGAATAAAGAATTGTTTGTTATCTTTCTTTGGTAATATTTAAACTTCAGTTTCAACATTTCAAAAAATATACTTTGTGTAGTATTAATCAATATGATGGTTACTGTTTTTTATAAATTCTTGTAGAATAAGCTCAACTCATAAAAAACAAAACAAAAAGCTGTACACCTAATTCAACATACAGATACAAGTAGTCACACCAAACCTAAGCCTGACCTTGAAACTCTAACCAATAGACATACAAACACTTTTGAACAATGGTGGCAAAGGCACCAGTTTTCTGCCAGTGACTAGTTAACAATACTGACATTATAATATAAAGTTTATATTTACAGGAATGTATTGCGTATAATGGTGCTTTGTGACAAGGGCAATTATGATATGGAGTCAATCAGCTTTTATATAAGCTAATAACGTCACATGTCGTAAAATGTGATTTCAATTAACAGAAATATAGAACTATTTTAAATATAAACAGGCGACTCACTGTACCACAAACACGATCCTTGCAATATAAAATGAAGTGACTACTCTATTTACCAGCAAAATCAATATTATTATGACAATATAATCTATACTATGGTACACCGCTTAAACACTTACCCGCTGGTTTCAGGGGTATGATTTCCTCTACCAGGTCACCTCTTCGTAGTAGTTCAGTAAATATCACTTCCACAGTAAGCAGTAAGGGTGTATAATTGTCCGTCTCCGCCTAAAATTTAATAAATAACCATTATTAAAAAACGTAACCTATGACGCAGTTTATAAAAGCTGATATTTAAGTCATATAATAGAATTGACTTACCTCAAACATTTGCAGTATATCGGCAAGATTATTTGCATGCTTCCGTGAATTTAAAAACTCATTTGCTTTATTTCGTAGCTGTGCCGAAATCATTTTTGATAAATTCTGTTGTACAGCAGCCATTTTTGTATTGAAAAGAATTTGTCAAACGCTAAGCAGAATGACAACATCAAGAAAATAATAATATTGGTCCCTCACTTATGACGCGTTCAAAATATATAAAAGTAGAATCGCTTTACTTGAACTCTGAAGACCAATTCTCGTAGTGAAAGTTCGGTCTTAATTCCGTTCCGATCAAGTTCCGATCTGACAACTGACATAAAAGGTATTTTCGTAGTAAAGTATTAAACATCCAACGTTGACTGTAATGTGATCATGTCGTAAAGTAACTGAAAATTGAATCGGTAATCTGCTAGTCTTAGTGATACTTTACTATTTTATTACGGAAATACCTTTTATGACAGTTGTGTGATCGAAAGTTGATCGGAACTGAATTGTGACTGCACTTTTATTTCGAGAATTGGCCTTCAGAAAGCAAACAAAACTTTTTATTAGGAATCTACTTTATCTATCTCTTTTAGCAGAAATACCTAGATAAAGTAGACATAAAGAAAGTACATAATTTATTCGTTTATTACAGTATACACAGGTGAACAGAGAAATTATACATAAAAAAGGTTTTAAGTTTTAAATTAAAAAAAGGATTTCAGACCTATATAATACTTGTAGATATTGCTTCTGTGTATTTCCTCTTTTTCTGTGAATTTCATGAAATATTCGTAAATATTCTGCTTTGCAAATGATAAAAATACAGTTTAGCTTTAATACTTACGTACTTTCTTTTTAATAAACCTGCTACATCTATATACTCTTAATCTGCAATTGAAATGCTAGGATTGCTAGTTGCTAGGTTATGTGTCAAATGTGCTGACAGTCTGACAGACTAACCGCGGCATTTGTTTTGAACATTCTTCTAGTTATTATCTTGAATATTTATACAGTTTTATAAATACAACTTTAAAAATGGACGGTGATTTATACGATGAATTCGGTAACTATATCGGCCCAGACTTAGAATCAGACTCTGACGACGAACAGAGTGTTTATGGACAGGATAACAGGGATGCCGACGAAGATGCTATGGAAGAGGATGAGGACGCCGATGCGGAACCGGAGACTGCTCCGATGTCCGTAGTGTTACACGAAGATAAACGGTATGTTTAAATAAATAAATAAATAATATTCTACCAAATTCACACAACGCCATCTAGTCCCAAACTAAGCAGAGCTTGTACTATGGGGACTAGACAACTGATATAAATACATATATACTTTTTTTTTGTAAATACATACATATTATACATAGAAACACAGTTTCCTTTTATTATTATATTTCTGGCTGTCCTCCTATAATCCGAAACAATAGATAACAAATCCTAAATCCTCTGCGTATCTCTTCGGGGATACAATTGTGGCTGTATATAAGAATATATTTAATAACTAATTTGAAATAATAGTCAGTCATAGGTTTGTCTCTGATTATGTATATCTCTCTCGGTCTGGTAGGTGCCTCATGTCTGAGGGCTGTGGTCATTACCAGGGTTGCACCTGGGAATGGATGATTACTCTGCCCCGGTCTTTGTCTAGCACATATCTAAAGATAGTGTACAATTTTAAGTATTATTGTACCATCTCTAATTGGTTTATATCCCACAACATATTTGATTGGATATCGTTTTTTGGGACAAAAATTGTAGCCTGGAAAAAGTTGGTGTCAAATCTATGGCTCTGCTCCTTTGCCACTCTCTGCTCCTTCCGGATGTAGGCATGATTCTATGTATACGATTTAAAAAAAAAAACAAATCTCTTCCAGATATTATCCACAAGCAGTAGAAGTTTATGGACCAGATGTGGAGACAGTAGTCCAAGAAGAAGACACGCAGGCTCTGGACAAGCCGCTGGTAGAGCCTATCAAACATAAGAAATTTCAAGTTCAGGAACAAAATCTTCTGGAGACCAAGTATGACATGGAGTACTTAGCCGATATGCTGGACAATACTAATCTGATGAGAAATGTAACCCTTATGGGGCATTTGCATAATGGTAAGGGTTGTTTTTAATAGTTTTTGTGACTAGTATTACTTTATACTTATATAGGATCACTGGTTAAGTCGACCTAGATACTTTCAGTTGTTGTTGTTGGATCTTACTTTGAAATACTTGTAATTTTGGATAAAAAAAAGGTAGCCCATGTCTTTCCTCAAGAATTAAAGTATCTCCATACCAAATTTCATCTAAATCAATTCAGCCATTATTGATTCCCCATACAAATATTGATACATATTGATTTCACCTTCCTTTCCCCCCCTAATGGATTATTTTCGGGATAAAAACTAACCTATGTACCTTCCCAATTTTATCATAATAGGTAATAGACAGACGCACTTTCACATTTATTATATTAGTAGACATTAAGTATTGGTTATTAGTTAAGTAGTATATTATTATTAGTTAAGTAGTATATTTTACAAATTGCTGAAATTTTGCCTATTAAATTTTTTTACAACTTATATCCTCTAATTTCTGCCTTTTTATGGTTGTTGTATTGTAGATACCTTGTTTTATAATTACCATCACTAAAATTGTATTTAAGTGGGCTAAAGGAGATAGTTGATAATAGCAAAAAGAAATCATCATCATCAGCCTATCCCAGTCCACTGCTAGACATAGGTTGATTTTGGGCTTTTCGCATCCAGCTCTTACACACAATCTTGCGCAAATAGTCACTCCACCTGGCCTCTGGGCGTCCTACACTACTCTTGCTGAGGTTGTCCTACTGCTTGAGGTCTCCACTCAAGAAATAAATAAATTAAAATAAATATTTTGATCTTTATGTAATATTTTAAAAGGAACCTGTGACAGTTACTTTCCAAATGTGTGAAAAATTATGTATGTATTGTCAGCTGTCTAACATGGTAGAATAGTCTAGGATAGTTAGGAATTTAAATAAAAAAACCTAGTCTTCATTTACAACTTCTTTATTTACAGGTAAAACATCATTCGTAGACTGCTTAATCAGGCAGACTCACCCTAGTACCATAAATACAGACACAACAATACCCATGAGATACACAGATACACTGTTTGTGGAACAGGAACGAGGGGTGTCTATCAAATCTATGCCTGTAACACTATTGCTTAAGAATATCAAAGGAAAGTCCCATCTTCTTAACATCATGGATACTCCGGGACATGTGAATTTTAGTGATGAAGTTACTGCTGCTTTGAGGATCTCTGATGGTAAGTTTTATACTAAAATTATATAATAAATGTGAGTATGTTCTCATAAGGCTCAACCCCTTGGAAACGGGCAGTTGTAGATCGGCACTGGCATAAAAATAGATTTTCGATACATATATATAAATAAATATTTGCTAAATATTTGACAAAACAGAGATTGTTGCTATTGTGTTTGTTTATCTATGACTTTAGAGTCTACACAAGAGGTTCGAGAAATCGATGACCGGAAATCCCAACTCCGCCAGGTCATCATAGGGGAGTGGAGGGAACGACTCGGGCAATCGAGCGCCGGGCACGCCGTCATCGCGGCGGTAAGATCCGTTATGGAGGATTGGCTCGAGAGGCGTCACGGGACCCTCTCATACCGACTGACGCAGGTGATCGCTGGGAAAGGATGTTTCGGGGATCACCTGTGTCCGATCCGCAAGGAGCCAACGCCTGAGTGCCACCACTGCGATGGCCAGACCGTGGACACGGCTCTCCACACGCTGGCGGAGTGCCCGGCGTGGGTTGAGCAGAGGCGAGACCTCGTGGCGGCCATCGGAGTGGGAGTTCTCTCGCTCGAGAGCCTGATTGCGGCTATCGTGCGGAGCGAGAGTACGTGGAACTCTGCCTTCTCCTTCTGCGAGCAAGTTATGCTCGCGAAGGAGACGGCGAAGCGGGACCGGGAGAGGTTTAGAACTCTCCCGCGCCAGGCCCGGGAACGTGCCAGGTACCGCAGGCGACTCAGGCGCCGGAGGTCGCAGAATGACCTCCGTCCTCCATAAGCGCAGGCCTGGGGGTGACAGGTGAGGCCATCTGTCACCCTAGCAGAAGCAGGCCGGGGTGGCGGCGAGCGCGTTGCGAAGCGCGCTCGCTTCCGGGGAGCAGAGGGAACATGGGGTTCCCACACGGGGGGGGGGGGTCGTCTACTCGTCTGTAGATGGCCCGAGGTATGTCGGGGCACCAGGGACTTCCTTTCTAGGGTATACCTGGTTCTCCGGCTATTAGTACCCGAGACGGCGTGCGGTTTTAGTCGGTTCGAGTCCGACATGCCACCGGTGGTATCCGAGGGGATTTCCGCACGAAAAAAAAAAGGGGTGACACATAAAGGGCCTGAATGCATCTGACTAAATAAGTTGATCATATCTAGGAGAGAGCAGCCCATGTCGGAATGCAGTAGAATCAGAAATATTACTATATATTAATTAGATTGTCAACTTTATTGTTTCTACAAATCAATAAACTGTGTCAACAAACATGACATGATGAATGTAACAATGACTCAAATTATATTTGGGAATTTTCTACCCACAGGTGCTGTACTCTTCGTAGACGCCGCTGAAGGAATAATGTTGAACACCGAGCGTCTCCTAAGGCATGCGGTTCAAGAACGAGTACCGCTTACTCTCTGTATAAACAAGATTGATAGACTTATTCTAGAATTGAAACTGCCCCCTGCAGATGCTTATTATAAACTTAGACATATTATTGATGAGCTAAATTCGATGTTAGAAACACACCAACCGCAAGATAATCCTGATGAGCCAGCTATTATATTCTCTCCTTTGTTGGGTAAGTTTACAATTTCATTTTGCAGTTCCAATTAGGCAAGCCTGATTTGTTTCAAGCCTGTAAGAATATTTTGTCTCTCTATGTTATTTGAGTCTTGTACTTGATTAATGATAAGTTTAGAAACCAATATCTTTATACTGTCTTACAATATATTTTTTCTTCTTATTTTAGTGGAATTATTATTAAAATAAAAAAAAACTTCTCTTTTATATGTCCAACTATATGTACTATGACTTATAAAACCACAAACTATTTTTTTTTCAAATATTCATGAAGCATTGTAGTGGACTTACTGTAAGAAGTACCAGCATTTCACATTAGCTGCAGGAATTGACCAGTTTGCCTTTCTCCTCTAACTGGTAACCCTGGTTACCCTTAAATTGCAGCCATGTTTGCAGTAAATACAACTTATTTCATGAAAGTTTAATGTATGCCATTTTTCCCCAGGTAACGTTTGCTTCGCATCTTCTCTATACGACGTCTGTTTCACGGTGGAGTCGTTCGCGGCGATGTACGCTGCCTCACATCCTACTTCGGGACTCAAGGCATCTGACATGGCCGCTTGGCTCTGGGGAGACATATACTTTAATGCCAAGACAAGAAGGTTCACAAAGAAACAGCCTCATGCATCTGCTCAGAGGAGTTTTGTTGAGTTTATTTTGGAGCCTCTGTATAAGATATTTGCACAGGTTAGTTTCTTATTTTAATGAAAATTGAATGAATTTTTCAATGAAAAATACTTTTAATATTTAACAAACAGTAGGCTACATATTAATGGTATAAAGCTAATTTAAAAACGAAACAAAAATACATGATAACAGTCACTCGATAGAAGTACGATAGCAATCGCCATACAATATGTAATACGGCCATAACATACTTGTTTACAACTTGCAATATTGCAAACTTGGTAATCTCGGCAGGCGTGGGTCCGGCTGGTTTTGTTTTGTGATAGCTACCCTCTTTATTTATTAATTAATAGTTTTGTACTACATATTTATTTACTTAGATGTAAAAACAATAATATGTAATTTAAGCACCGCTCCGGCACTTGTTACTTACTTTTTTTTATCTTGTATTTTCTCTGACAAACGAATGTAAATATTCTTTTGAGGAAATAAATGTCTTAAACCATAAACCATTTTTTAAGGCGAAATGAAAATATTTCACTTACTCTGGATTTTAAGAACCTCTACTCACTGTAACACTGTATTGGTATCCTTTGAGAATGAACACACTACAGTGTATTTAAATGATGGTGCTTATTTCAGAGGCAGTTTGATAAAGTCTTATTACAGCTCCATAAACTTACAAAAAATACACAAGTAAACCAAAAACCGTAAACATTTACCCACTACAAGAAACAAACATATCAATCAATTAATAAAACTGTTACCCTGAACATTTTAGATAGGTTTCTGAAGTACTGTAATATTTTACAGGATGTCTGTTACTTCAGTATGCCACTTGGAATAAGTCTCCTCTAACACCTTCCATAGCTTTTCATCTCGAGCAACTCGCCTTCAGTTGGGACCGGCTGTTATTTACCTTGCAATGGGAGGTATGGGTCAGTGTGGTGACGGATTAAGAATACAGAGTGTCACCACCCCTATTCATCGCGTGGGTGTCGTAAAAGCCGACTAAGGGAAAAAACTACGCAGAACAACAGCACTGCAGAGTGAAGGAAAACTTGACACAAACCCTATACCAACCCGTCTGGCAAGCGTGATTTAGTAGGCCAAAGCCTCCTTTCTAAGGAGAGGCTTATGTCCAGCAGTGGACTATTATAGGCTGTTGATGATGATGATGTGTGGGAGCATTTTTGGCGTCCAAATAAAATATCGCCAAAATTTCTGATGCGCCCGAATATTTTTTTTTTCGATTTCCGCCCCTTTCATTTTTGAGTACCTCTTTTTCCTCCTTTTATTTTACCCATATATACTGTTATCCATTATATAAATTTTATTCATTCTATTACCTAATATATCAAATGCAATAGCACCCACAATCACATTTAGCATCATGGGCTCCCCTACTATAATGCCTGCAATTTAATTTGCCCAGTTTTTGCAAGATTTTTCATTGTTTCTCGGCTCCCATTGGTCATAGCATGACGTTATATAGCCTTAGAGTGTTCCTCGATAAACAGGCCATCCAACACCAAAGTAATGTTTTAATTTGAACAAAAAAATTCCTGAGAGTTTAGTTTAAAGAGAACGAAACAAACAACCTATTCAGGTTTATAGCTGACAGCAAAAAATATATTTTAAAAATGTATTTTTACTGGCAATTAATATTTTTAATTTTTCATATTCTAGGTTGTTGGTGATGTAGACGACACGTTGCCTGCTGTTTTATTAGAACTGGGCATCAAGCTTACCAAACAGGAGTCAAAGTTAAACGTGCGGCCATTGTTGCGTCTTGTGTGCACCAGATTCTTTGGAGACTTTTGGTAATATACAATTTCTTTTTAACCATTAATATAGATGTCTTATACATTCGCCTGCATGTTTTGATACCAACTTACTTTGATTACTTATTTTACTGGAAACGTAAGAAATCAAGGAATTTTATACAATTCCTAGGAAGCACATACAATTCCGACTCTATTTAGAAAATGTGTAAAATGATGTTTTAAAGATTCACAGGGAACTGTATATATTTCTGAAATGATACTATAAAATCTATAAAAACAAATGCTTTCTGAGAACACTATATAAAATACATATACCCGTTAGTAAACTGAGAATCAGAATTTTTATCTACATTGTTGACATAGATAAGAACTAATGTTCCCGGATCCCTCCTGTTACAGGCGCAGAGTGGCACACCGTGTGGTTTTAGTCGGTCCGAGTCCGACACACCACCCCGCCGCAAACCCCGGAGGGGTGACGGTCCGAGGGGATTTCCACACGTTAAAAAAAAAAAAAAAAAAAAAAAAAGATAAGAACTAATGTAACCTATCCCCGCTGTACCCGCTGTATTAATTACCTCGGAAAAGTGCATATTATAAAATATACATTTCCTATCTATTTTTGAAATTGGACATACGAGTATTTCTTAGAAATTGAAAACTTTTCTGTTAACACTTAATTAAACTCCTTGATAACAATTCTTACCCTTAAAGTGAATTTTTTGACTGCACGGATGGCTTAGTGGTTTAAGCGGTCGCCACGCCGCTTACACTACGCTGAGTGTTGTGGGTCCGATCCCCAGATTGGGACAACACTTTGTGTGATCCATAACTTGTTGTTCTGAGTCTGGGTGTTCGTTGTGTCCGTTTCATGTATGTTTGTAAAGTCCCCCGCGACACAGGATATATTCCTAATGCATTGTCTTTTAAAAATAATAATTTAAAAAGGTTGTGAATATTGCAATGCTCTCCTCTAGTATGGCATTGTTTATCGTATCCCTGCACTTAAAAGCTTCTTTTTTTTCGACAACGGACCATATCTTATATTATCATCATGTTAAATAATAGTCTTCATGTTGTTTAGACTATATTTGAACCGTGTTATGCAGAAATGACGCAAACCACATACCGCTCATCTTAATTATGATAGTTAAATGACTAAAATTATCTGTAATATCTCGTGTATTCAAGAAATGCTCGTTAACATATTTGTAATTAATTTTTTTTATTAAAAAATCAAAAAAGATTTGTGCAAGATAGAAATTGTTTATAGTTTAGCATCCATTCTTAAGTTTTATTCTGTTTGTGGATTAAATCATTGCTGCATAATAATTCTGTTCACAAACCGTTTAGATGTGTCCATACGCTCTCTTCGTCTGCGACACACGCACCTCACTTTGCTACGATACGTAGACATCAAATGTCACGTACCAATTTCATTTAGAATAAAGCACCAAGCCATTTACAGTCCGTTTAATTTTTTTATGTTATAACCCAACTGGTCCGGCTCGAAGGACCAGTTTGCCTGTCTGGTGTGTCTGTCAGACAGCGAGTAGACAAATGATATCTCAATTACCATAAATGTTGTTTCAGCGGTTTCGTGGAGATGATAGTTCGCCACGTGCCGTCACCGCTGGACGCGGCGCCGCGCAAGGTGTCCCACACGTACCGCGGGGGCTCCGGTCCCTTGTACGACGATATGTTGAATTGTGACCAGTCTGGACGACTGGTTGCACACACCACGAAAATGTATCCCACTGATGATTGTACATTCTTTTTGGTGGGTTTATTTTTTAAATTATTAGTTATGATTAATTAATTAGGTTATCTATACTAATATTATAAAGCTGAAGAGTTTGTTTGTTTGTTTGTTTGAACGCGCTAATCTCAGGAACTACTGGTCCGATTTGAAAAATTCTTTCAGTGTTAGATAGCCCATTTTTCGAGGAAGGCCATAGGCTATATATCATCACGCTAAGACCTATAGGAGCGGAGCACCAATGAAGAATGTTTCAAAACGGAGAAAATTTATTATTATTGAGAGACGCAGACCAAGTTGCGCGGGTCAGCTAGTTATTAATATAGATAAAAGATTACACATAACATGTTTGGATATAATTAATACTAGAATACTTATGCATTTTGTCTGAATGCCAAGCTCCAGTTGTGTGGCTTGTGTGCTTGACTGGATGTGTGTTTTGAACGTTGTAAAAATAAACGCGTAGTAGACTGTTTAAAATGTATTTTACTTATAACAATAATCATTTAAATGTGGACATTTCTTAAGTGAGTGTTGGCCCGCGCCGAGCAGCCCTCGCCCGGCCGTTGTTGAAGGTCGCGGAACCGGTTTGGTGCGGGGCCACACAGCCCGATGAGACATAAACACATTTTTTTTTAAATTTTCTTATCTCTGACATCAAATATAGAACCAAAAATTAAAGATAAGTTATTATTATTATTAATTAGTGTTTTGTTTCAGGTGTTAGCCCGAATTATGTCGGGTACGCTGTACGCGGGTCAAACAGTTCGTGTGTTGGGAGAAAATTATAGTACGCAAGACGAGGAAGATTCACGTATCATGAATGTTGGCCGGCTATGGATATACGAGGCTAGATATAAGGTATGTGTCACAATTATTTACGATGCATTCACATTAAGTTATATACGAAATTTCTTTGGAACCTATTTTGGTCAGGGGCAGGTCTTGATCGATACGTCACTATTTTCTTAACGCGAATAGGCTGTAGTCATTTGAATGCAATAACACACAAAAACTTATTTTAATGTCGTATGAAAACCATTTACGAAATTTTTACTGTAATTCAAAATTCTGTTTTCTATACAATACTAGCTATTGCTCGCAGCATCGCCCGCATTATTATTTCTTATTCCCGTTCATCCCTTATTTTGCCCCCTTAGGGGTGAAATTTCCAAAAGATCTTCTTTAGACAATAAAATATCAACTGCCAAAATTTCAAGTTTGTATCCAAAGCCGTTTAGGCTCTTCGTTGATGAATGAGTTGATCAGGGCAAAGTAATTTTATATATTTAAATAGATTATAATGTACCTGTATTGGTAGGTGGAATTGAATCGTGTGCCAGCTGGATGCTGGGCCCTGATCGAGGGCATCGACCAGCCCATAGTGAAGACCTGCACCGTTGTGACCGGAGACGAAGACGCCGAGCTCCACACCTTCACCCCACTGAGATTCAATACCCAGGCCGTCGTGAAGATAGCTGTGGAACCTGTCAACCCGTCTGAACTGCCTAAGATGTTGGATGGACTGAGGAAGGTATGATGGTTTAGGTCATCAATTAAATACGCTTATATGGAATAAGACTATTATGTTAAACCTACCTTTTCAAAAAACCTTTTTTTTTGCCCAAGTAATCTGTGGAACAAATTGTCGCTTGCGGTATTTTCAGACAGATTTAACGTTCGAGAAAAGAGCGTAATCCCAAACTGGAGTCCAATCACCCTCCCTCTGATTCTGAGAGGAGGGACATATAGGCGGGCGGACATCTTGAGTTGCAGGCGTTCATGGGTTGTGCTAGCCAATTTCCATCAGGTGACCCGTTTAGCCCCAATATAAAAAAAAGTAAAAACAAAAATGGATGAAGTTCTTTTCATGTGAGCGTCGACGCGCCATCTGAAGTGTCGGCAAAATGTCTTGTAACACATTTTTCGGTCTCGCTCCCATTGACTCAGTCTGTAACGCACGATAAGGAACTTAGTTCCAATAAACTCCGAAAAAAGAAAAAATAATAATATTGTTATTACATGTAAAGTTTATACAGTAAAGTATTGCTCCGCAGGTGAACAAATCCTACCCTCTGCTGTCAACACGTGTCGAGGAGTCCGGAGAACACGTGATCCTGGGCACTGGCGAGCTGTACCTCGACTGCGTTATGCACGATTTAAGGAATATGTACTCAGAGATTGACATCAAAGGTGAGCTGGGTATAAATATTTTTTGATACATGCATATTGATTTAACACTGAAAAATATGTATACAGGATGTGGCTTTATATATTGTCATTATTTTATACTAGCTGAGACCCGCGGTGTTACCTGAGTTTGTTGTTATAACCGCGGGCAACGCCGCGGGGCGAAGCTAGTCTAAAAAAAGTAGCCTAGTAGTAGTTACTCCTTATGTCATCAGCTATCTGCCAGTGAAAGTCCCGTCGAAATCGGTCCAGCAGTTCCAGAGATTACTAGGAACAAACAGACAGACAAAAAAAAAGTTATTTTGGCATATGTACCGTGTAAACATGCATATGCATTTAGTAAAAAGCGGTTATTTTAATATTACAAACAGAATCTCCAATTTTAATTATTTGTATAGATATTCAGCAGGAATACCAAAGCTCACAAATTTTTATACTGAAGATAGGCTGAGTTGTGTTCACGCTATTTTGCACCTAAATACTTGAAACAGAGTTTTTATTTGTTTGCCTTCAGTGAGTAAACCTTCTGTTATTTATTATATGCCTTAAGTGAGTAAACCTTCTGTTATTTATTATATGCCTTATTTTAGTGGCGGATCCGGTGGTCTCCTTCTGCGAGACTGTAGTGGAGACATCTTCACTCAAATGTTTCGCTGAGACGCCTAATAAGCGGAACAAGCTGACGATGATAGCGGAACCGCTTGAACGCGGCCTGGCCGAGGATATCGAAGCGGGGGCTGTTTGCGTCACGTGGGACAGAAAGAGACTTGGAGAGTTCTTCCAGACAAAGTGAGATTTGAATTTGAAATCATTACCAACCAATTATTATCATTTGATTATTATTATTTTATACTACGGCCTTACAGAAAACCGGTGTTAAGCGTTCTTTCGTTGCCTTTCACTGAGTGAGTGAGGTTACCGGAGCCCAAATCCAAGGGCGGCAACGCACTTGTGACTTTTGAGTTGCGGGTGTCCATGGGCGGCGGTGGTTGCTTGCCATCAGGTGACCCGTCTGCTCGTTTGCCCCCTTATACCATAAAAAAAATATCATAAATATTATTAAAATAACTATTAGCTCCATATCTTATCCTCTTATTTAAATATAATTTACTTATATCCTGCAAATATCATAGACAATTTTGTCTATGATATTTGCAGGAAGTCAAGGAAGGACTCAATGTCATAGACAATTTTGTCTAGATTACTACCAGTCAAATCTGTGGGTGTTGCAGAGCTGTGTGGGTAGCGGTAGACCCACTGAATGGGTCACATAGCATGGATTCGTTTTTAAATCGGAAAGATAAATTTGGGTTTTTTTTATTGTATTTTCTTTTTATTATGATAGATACGATTGGGATTTACTGGCGGCTCGTTCAATTTGGGCGTTCGGACCGGACTCAACGGGGCCGAACATTCTAGTAGACGATACACTGCCGTCTGAAGTAGACAAACATCTGCTGGCCTCAGTCAAGGATAGCATCGTACAAGGTAATGGGATTTCAACTCTACTTTGACCATGGCAGAGTTATACTTCGGCACAGGTAGAGTCGACCGGAGTGTTATTAGAGGAGTACTAATAGGGAATATGCACGTGACACCAAAATGGACAAAATATTAATATATATAAAAATTACAAATATAAATATTTGTAATTTTTATTGTTAAAAAAAGATACCCATGCAATTATTTTTGAAATTTATTATAATTTAATAGTGAAATTTAATCATCAAAAATTGGCAATTAAGATTCCCTCGCAAATTTCTAAAACGCAACGCTATTGGTTGAATAAAACGTGACGTCAACCTACACTGTCAAGAGTGTCAACAAGTTTTGTGTATTTGTAAAATTTGGTTTCTGGTGATTATTTGTTTCATTTTAAGTTAATAACTAATACGTTTTCAGTGTTAAATTATTAAATTCCCGGGTAGAAAGACAGCACAATGACTGAATATACTTTGTCAGGTGCAGTTTTGATATTATTTGGGCACAAAGGAACGGCACAATATTTATAATAAGTTTTTATTGGCTTTTCCATGGTAATAAGTTAAGTGTTATCACTCACTTTTTTAACTTTCACAAACTTTGTGAACTTCACTCTGTTGTTGACATCGAATTCGTCTGAAAGTGTGATCTGACGTCATAAAAAAAGCGCGCCAAAATGGACGTGTTCAAATTGCCCCAAAATGATAGTGATTTTAATAATTATTTTTTTTGCTTAACGGTTTATATTTCGGATGTGTTATATTTATTTTTGGTAATGTAATAACTAGTAGAATCGTTTAAAAAAATAAAAGAAATACATGCATATTCCCTATTCTTGGAGGTGTGAAGGGGGGGTTATAATGCAGTTAATAGGCGTTATACATTTGCATTGCCTGATGGTTTCGAGCAAGTTTCAGTAGACGTGGTCAGAGACAGACGTCAAGTGCGCCGAGGCATAAATTTGTGCATATAGTTAAAATACATAAATAAATAAACTTGAATGATCTTTTTGATTTGAAACTTCTAATACAGAGGGTCAGACCGGCTGTTCACATGGCCACCTCCGTAGCGTCGCCATGTATTTGAAAATCATCATCATCAACAGCCACTGTTGGACATCTGTTGTTTTAATAGTCCACTGTTGGACATAAGCCTCTCCTTAGAAAGTAGTGATGTGCCGGATATCCGTATCCGTATCCGTATCCGCGGATATCCAAGGGAGAAGAGAGATCCGTAACCGTATCCGTATCCGTGACTTTTTTGGCGGATCTTTCAATACATATTACATAGATGAAATTCTATATAGGTGATTTTGTATTCACTGTAAAACTCTTAGGTATGTGTTTGTAACACTATAAACAGCAACTTTTTTTCTGGCCAACGTCAAAATGAAAAAAAATTGGCCCTCCATTCAAATGACCAATCAAATGTTGTTAGTTTGTATGGAGAATCAATTTTTTTTCTTTCGTTTTCGGTGTTAGTCCAGAAGAAAAGTTGTTGTTTATAATGTTAGTAATATGCACTTCAGAGGTTTTCAGTAAATTTAAATTTAACTCTGAATAATGGTTATTGTTCAGATTACTTTTTATTTCTTAAAACAAATATTTGGCACCTTTGTATTGCAATCATTTATCGTACTACACTAAATCAACTAGGCAGGTCATAGGTACTGAAAGAGCTATCTTTATAATGAGATCAATCAAACATCTTTGTATTAGCTTATTAAAATAATGAATTATTTAAATATCAACGGCAAAGTGGCGACAACTATCAAGGTCACGGGCTCCGATTGAGTAAGAAACTTAAGATCCGTATCCGCGGATCTTGACACCAAATATCCGTATTCGGATCCGTATCCGCGGATATACTTTGTTAACGATGCGGCACATCACTATTAGAAAGGAGGTTTTGGCCTATTATACCACGTTGGCCAAACGGGTTGGTAAAGGGTTTGTGTCAAGTTTTCTTTCTCTCTGCAGTGCTGTTGTCCTGCGCAGTTAGCTCCTTTAGTCGCCTTTTACGACACCCACGGGATGAACAGGGGTGGTGACACTCTGTGTTCTTAATCCGTCACCACATGGAACAAAAAATTTGAAAATAATTATACAAAATAATTTAGATGTTTTACAATCTTTCAGACATCCCTTAATGGATCATTTTCTATTTTAATTAACCAGGTTTCCAATGGGGTACCCGCGAGGGTCCGTTGTGCGAGGAGCCGATTCGCAACGTGAAGTTTAAGATCCTCGACGCTGTGATTGCAAACGAGCCGTTACACAGAGGCGGTGGGCAGATCATACCTACAGCTAGGAGGGTAAGTTTGTTCATCTATACAAATAAATAAAATTTAGCTGTCTGTTTGTAATGTCAAAACAATAGGTTTTTTTCATACTCAGACGATTATTTGAATTTAAATATTTTTTGTCTCTCTGTCTGTCCGTTTATTCCGGGTAATTTGCAAAACAACTGGATTGATTTTGATAAAATTTTACTACCAGGTTGCTGTCCATATAAGGAGTATCTCACCTATATATTAGGTATTTACCTATGAAATTGCCGTTTTGTATGCAATAAGTGAAAGTACTTATTTTTTCAAACTTTTTTATTTCTATTATTCGAAGTAATCACCCATGCAATCGACGCATCTTTGCCAACGCATTGGCAGTTTATTAATGCCTTTCTTGTAAAAATCAGCTGGACGGGAGGCAACAAACTCTTCAAAGGCATTTTGTACTGCCTCTCGGGAATTAAATTTTTTACCCACTAAAAAGGAATTTTGGAAAAAGTAATAGTCGGTAGGTGCAAGGTCTACATACTTTCACTTATTGCATACAAAACGGCAATTTCATAGGTAAAGACCTAATATATATTACACCATTATGGCAGCGCTTTTCAAATTCCATGCGAACGAAGTCGCGGGTGCCAGCTAGTCTAATAATAATAACCTTACACATCTCATTTCCTTTGAGTTTTCTTTTAATTTTACACAATACATTAAAATTAATTGAGCCATGACGTCATAATCGCATTTAATACACACCACTTCCATTTGTGTGTATTATTGAACTACTAACGTATTACATCATTTATTACACTATGCTCGGCTCCTATTGGTAATAGCATGATGTTTTATAGCCTATAGCCTTCCTAGATAAATGGGCTATCCAACAGTAAAATAAATTTTAATTGGAACCAGTAGTTTCTGAGATTAGAGCCATAGTGAAACAAACTCTTCAGCTTTACAATATTCGTATAGATTTTATTTATACAACTCTGGAACTTTCTAAATAGCATTTCATGATTATGATCACCAGGTGGCGTACTCAGCCTTCCTTATGGCAACACCTCGTCTGATGGAACCCTACCTGTTTGTGGAAGTGCAAGCGCCTGCTGACTGCGTGTCTGCAGTATACACTGTACTTGCTAAGAGAAGAGGTAACTTTAATTTTTTTTTCATTATTGGCCAGGCTCAAGTGATAACATGGCCTCACAGAAAACTGATGTTAAGTAGTCTCTGATTCTGGGGAGGGGAACTGAAAGGTGGGCACCGGTGGTGTGATGGATCAAGAATATGGAGTGTTACCACCCCTATTCATCCCATGTGTGTCGTAAGAGCCGATTAAGGGAGCTAACTTAGTAGGACAACAACACTGCAATGAGAAGGAAAACTTGACAATATAACTATACCAGCCTATCTGGCCAGTGTGGTATTGTAGGCCAAAACCTCCTTTCTAAGAAGAGCCCTATGTCCAGAATGTGTCTGCTCATTCGCCCTCTTCACCAAAAAGAAATGCTCCTAGAGGCCTATGAAGGCCTTCATGAAGCGCCGAGGCCTCTTGGGACAGGAGGCTTTTGCGCTTATGGAAGGAGTCCGTCCTGGAGAAGTGTTCCTTCTTCTGGAACACTCTTGAGTGTAAATGCGGCAATCGGACCGCAACCAATACCATGAAGAAATGCCTTGTAGGTACAGGCCAACAATCACAAAACGATATTTACCATTTAATTTGTATTTCCTTATCAACAGGTCACGTCACACAAGATGCTCCAGTACCTGGTTCACCTCTGTACACAATCAAGGCCTTTGTCCCCGCGATAGACTCGTTTGGCTTTGAGACTGATTTGCGAACGCATACACAGGGTCAAGCGTTCTGTCTTCAAGTATTCCACCATTGGCAGATCGTGCCGGGTGATCCACTTGACAAGAGCATTATCATCAGGTAGCTTAATATTTTTCGAATTTTGGTAATTTGAAAAAAAGTTAAGAGGAAAATCAGAATTCATTTCGAGACCACTTCTGCATACTGTATTCACTGTACTGTGTAGCAACGGAACTGTTTACGTGAAATGAAAAAAAAAAGAAGGAAAAATTATAGGTTAACATAATCCATGATTACTTAGAATATCAGCTGTGTATCTATCAAGTGTTCCCAATTTTAAAAAAAAACGTGTGCGTCTTGGGACGCAACAGAAGTGATAACTAAGACTAATCTAAGTTGAACTATTTAATATTGAAATTGATTGACTTGAGAAAAGCTTAGGTTATTACTTAAATTTTATGCAAAGCGTCGGTCCGAAATACGGATAGCACTGTGTGTTAGAGTAAGAGAGGAGGAGCCTGCCTACCGCTGCCGTATGCGTAAGAGAAATTGAAGCCAGACAGAGTGGCTCCGTAACGCGTTACGTAACGAAGCGATTCACCCTTCCATAAGAAGTATAAGGACTGACAGCTTTACACAACTTCCTAAATAAAAGAGTCACGAAATGAGCTAAGAATAAATGAATAACTGCAGACCATTAATACTAACGTAGTGTATAGTTTGTAACTGTATTACTCAAAACAATTTTTTTACAAGAAATTGGTCTACCACTTGTCAAATACATTCTCAGTAGAAATTGTAATCTCAAATATTAATAAAACATTTTTTTTTCTCCCTCCAGGCCACTGGAACCGCAGCCAGCGACACATTTGGCTCGTGAGTTTATGATAAAGACGCGGCGTCGTAAGGGACTCAGCGAAGACGTCTCTATCAACAAGTTCTTCGACGATCCTATGTTGTTGGAGCTTGCCAGACAAGATGTGCAATTGAATTAAAATATTCCATACAAATTATGTGTCTTATTTTACTAAATCCTTTGCATATATTGTACTCAGCATCACTCTAAAAACATAGAAGTAGACCATATAGTGCTAAATAACCTCTGAACTGCACTGATCAGATGGCTCATCATAGTGTACTTTGTAGTCCGAGTCCGAGGAATAAAGTAGATAATGGTGATGAGCAGAGCATACAAAAAGCAAAAGTTGCGCGGTTTTGTTATAGTAATAGACTTCTTAGTTAATAATAATATTATAAACAAAAAATAGATTGACAAAGTAGTCATTTGAGTCATTTGAAACAGAGAACATTTTTTTTATTACTCCCGTTTAAGGCATAAGTGTGTTTTTTTTATTTTTGAGTGATTGCCAAAGCTTTGAAATTGCTCTTTACAATACATACACAAACATACAAAAAAAATGTAATCCTTAAGCGTGTATCTCAGATTATTCAATTAATAAAATAAAACACTAATAAACATGATTAAAATGAATGAAAATGAAATACTATTTCATGATCATCGAACTGAAAATTAAAGTCGTGTCCCTGTTTAGTTTTTCTTTGCCTATCTTTTTAGTTGTCACATCTTACATCAAAAAAGATTTGCCTAAAGTCGAAATAAACTCAAAACTGTAGCCAAGGTATTTAAATTGATGTCACTTTGCAAATAAGTAAAATTTTGACTACAAAGAGATAAATCATTTCACTTATTACTGTCATTTATTACCCAGCAGTTTACTATTAAAGGCTTTTGATGTGATGATGATGTGACCCAACAGTACAAATGATTGCATTGCAATAAAAAAAACGTATTTCTATTTCCATTTCTATGAATGAACCGGACCGAAGAAAATTAATTTTAGCCCTGCAACACTACTTGTCAAACCAATACAGTCAGTCAGTCAATCCTGTCAAAACAAAAACACGCCTTGTGGTCCTGAGGCGGATTTTGGGAATCAACAATCGTATCTATTCTGTTAATTGTTGTTCATTTACAATAAATCAGTCATTAACATTTTTAATACTAGCAGTTCTATAATTAATCTAAAATGGCTCGCGGAAAGGATAAAAAGAAGTAAGTGTGGTGAATAAGTGGAAATACGTGTTTCTTACAGCTGTGCACATATAACTAGTTTCATTTAATTTTAGGCGCAAGTTAGAGAAGAAACAAGAAGGCGATGATGTGCCCAAGAAAGTACCGCATACGCTCGAGTCCCTTCGAGAAAAAGATGAGACTATGCTTGTTAATGTGGACGAAGAAGAACAATTAGAGGTTAGGTTATGTTTCAATAGTTTTTTGAATGCAGTGATGCTGCTATTAGGCGTATAAAGTTTGCCCACGTTTTATTTCTATTCGCGAGAGTGGAAATGAAATGTGGACAAACTTTTCACCCAATATTTCATACTGCATTATCTGATAGCACAACTTTGTTTAAAAATGCATTTAGGCTCAGTCTAGCTGTTATAAGTATATGGAGATGAATATTTAGAGGGGCAGAGGCTTATTATACAATCCCATCATCAAGTATATTGCCTCTATTCAGAAGGTCATTCACACCAAAAGGACCAGCTACACACAGCTTAAGCTGAATTGCTTAATTCGACAGACTAGCACAAAGACAGCCCTTTGCTAATCATGTTGGATAAATGTGAGCTTCTGTAGGATTTTGCTACATCTAAAACTCTTCTGTACAATACTCACGTTAAAACTAACACTTACTCAAGGAACTAATTGTATCATTTACAGGCACAAAAAGATATGGAACTAGATGAATTATCTTCGTACTATGAGAACTCTTACGAACCAAAAGTACTGATAACCTACTCGGACAACCCACATACCAAGACTAGGGTATTTGGCAAGGAGCTTACTAGAATGATACCTAACTCAATATCTAGGTATAGACAAAGGTAAGTTGACTATAGTCCAGTTGGTCTGAATTAAGATCATTCGGTTCTATCGGTGGAATTTCTCCTTTAATATTTTTTAATCTGGCAACAACCTTTTCTTAATCATTTTCTAAGGATTTTACTCTGTGAATGTTATATGTTTATGTTGTAATGCTATTCATATTAAAACTTGTTATATACTGTTGTAACATTGAAATAAATTAAAAAAAAAAATAGTTAAAAATCCCCATCCTCTTCAAGTTACAGCAGTCTCAATCCTTTTTCCCATCAAATATATAGGGTATCTCTCACCGTAGCTTTACTAGGTTGCTTACCCCAATTTACCTTTTTTTTTACCGTTTTAACCCCATTACAATGTTATGCTTTGTGCAACCCCAAATACAATGGCAAAGAGCAGGAAGACGATAGTTATGATAGATGATGATGATGTGTAGACATTATAATGCTCCTTAAGGCAAATTTAAATACTTTTTGAATTTTCAAACCATTTGAAAAGGTGATAGAAATAGATTTATGTAAATATGCTGAGTGACGTTAAAATATTCCAGATCATCAGTGAAGCGTATTGTCCAGTCATCAATCCGCGAGCAAGTGACTGATGTTATTATAATTAATGAGAACCAGAAACAGCCCAATGGATTTCTTCTGATACACTTGCCGAATGGACCTACTGCGCACTTCAGATTGTCTAGCTGTAAAATAACACCAGAGCTGCAAAAGGATTATAAAGAGATAACCACCCACAGACCAGAAGTAAGTTGACATAAAGACAAAATACAAACATAACAAAAACCCACACACTGACACCGAGATCAACAGGCAGTCACGGAACCCAACACACGCATACACATACACACGCAACACGTGCACATACACATACACACACACACACACACACACACACATACCTAAGTTAATTGCATGTTTTTCTTGCTTTCAAGCTATTGTAGTTTAGATTGTTCTTATTGCATCTTTATTGTTTTATAACCAGCTAAAAATGTATTTTAGTGATACTGCAGAGGTTGCTGGTACTTATAGCACAGGTTATCCTATTTTAAGTACCAGCAGAACACTATATAATGTTATTTCTGTTTGGACTATAATCTCGAAATGTCTAACCTGTATATACTAATTTGTGGCAATAAAGAATTTTATTATTATTATTTTTGTAATCTTAATTTTTCTCAGCTCAAGGCTGGTTTCAACTACGTTTGTATTTACGGGCCAAAACCAAGTAAATACAGTGAGGTGTGTGTCTTTGTTATGTAGATGTAGATGGTGGTTGCTGTGTGTGTTGTGCTGTTCCGTTCTCTTCAATATCCATGAACTTTCTGACTGTTCGGCAAGTGTTCAATATTGCTGCTTTCTGTAGGTTAAAATACACGGATTCATTTAAATTGATTAATTTAAGGCTATGGTGAAGATGTTTAGGTATAACTCCTGTTGTAGATAGAACTATGGGTACTATGTAAACTTTCTCCTGTCTCCAGATTCGTATTATTTCTTCTTTTAGTTCTGTGTATTTGCTAATTTTTTCTGTGATGGTTTTCTGTAGATTGTGTGTATTCGGTACTGCAATATCAATTAGGTAGGTGGTTTTGTTAATTTTGTCTTGTAGGGTTATGTCTGGTCTGTTATAGTGGATGGTTCTATCTGTGAGGATGGCGCGGTCGTAGTAAAGTTTGTGTGAGCTACTTTCTAATACAGATTGAGGAGTATAATTGTAGTAAGGTGTGTTTGTGTTTTGTATAAGATGATGTTTGAGTGCTAATTTTTGGTGGATGATGTTAGTTATTTGGTTATGTCTATGTGTATAATCCGTTTGTGTGAGGGTAATGCATGCTCCAGTAATGTGCTGAATGGTTTCAGATTGAATGTGGCATTTTCGGCACTTATCATCTGTAACGGTTGCATCTTTGATTATATATTTTCTATAATTTTTTGTATTTACTATTTGGTCTTGTATAGCTATTATAAATCCCTCTGTTTCTGGAAATAGGTTACCAATTTTAAGCCATGAATTTGACGCTATTGTATCAATGTGGGGTTGCTCTAAATCATGAGGGTGTCTTCCATGTAGTACCTTTTTTTTCCAGTTTTCTATTTTGTCTGCCTGTGGGTCTATGTTATTAGGGTTGTGTATTCCAGTGTGATCATTTAAGTTTAGTGGTGTGAAATTGTAGTCGTTTAGAGTTATGGCTTTATGGATGTTACTTGTGTGTGATTTTGTGCGAAAGAATGTTTTTAGATTATAAACTTGTTTTTGCCAAAGATGATAAATATCTATTAGACCCCTGCCACCATTTTCTCTTTTGATAGTAAGTCTTTCTATGGCGGATTTAGGGTGTAGGTGGTTGTGTTTGGTTAATGTAGTGCGTGTAGTTCGTTCTATTTGCTCTATGTCAGTTTTTGTCCATTTTATAATGCCAAATGAGTAGGTTAATATTGGAATAGCGTATGTGTTTAATGCTTTTATAAGATTTTTAGCAGAAAGTTGGGTTTTGCATAAAGTGTTAGTTCGACTTTTAAATTCAGTAACTAATATTTGTTTGATTGAGGTGTGATCTAGCCCTTTAAGTTGTTTATAACCTAAATATTTGTATAAATCTGTTGACTCCATAGCTGCTATCGTACTTGACTCATCCACTGCGTAGTCCCCAGGGCGAATTTTCCCTCTGATTATGTGTAATGTTTTACACTTATCCAGTCCAAATTCCATATTTATATCTTTACTAAACTTTGTTGTATTTTGTAACAATTTTGTCATTTCTTTATCGGATTTTGCATATAGTTTAATATCGTCCATGTATATGAGATGAGAAATAATAGTTTCTTCTGTAGAATTCCTCAGACGATATCCTGCCTGACATCGCTGCAGCAAATGAGACAAGGGATTCAAGGCAAGACAGAACCACAAGGGGCTCAAGAAATCACCTTGATATATACCTTTTTTTATAGAGATTTGTCGGGTCGTGACTGTTCTATCATTCATATTTAGATGTAATGTGGTTTTCCAATGGCTCATAATATCGCGCATAAAATCTGTGATTTTAGGGTTAATTTTATAGATGTGTAAAATTTTTATAAGCCAAGAATGTGGGATGCTGTCAAACGCTTTCTTATAGTCTATGTAAGTGCAGTGTAAGTTTCTGTTTTTTGTAGTAGCATGTTTATGGATAGTAGAGTCTATGATCAGCTGCTCCTTGCATCCCATGTGTCCCCGCCTGCATCCTTTTTGTTCTTCTGCTATTATGTGATTGTGTTCAATGTGCATATTAATTTTGTGGGCTATTGCTGATGTAAGAATTTTATATATAGTAGGTAAGCATGTGATGGGTCTGTATTGAGAAGGCTGTGGTGAGTGTGCGGTTTTTGGCAGCATATATGTTATACCCATACCTATAAATTCAGGTATATTCTGTTTCCCCAGAATTATATATGTTAAGTTTTTGGCTATAGGTTTGTGAAATGATGTTATCTTTTTGTACCAGTAATTATGTATTTTATCTATGCCAGGAGATTTCCAGTTGTGTAGTTTACCTGTTACGTGTGCAATATCGTCTTCTGTAATACAATCAAATTCCATTTCTTCTATTGAATTCCATTTATTTTCTTCTTCTGTAATCCAGTCTGCTTTATCATTGTGTTGTACCGGTTCTTCCCAAATACCTGACCAAAATGTTTCAAGTTGTGTCTGTGTAGGAATGTCTATGTTTTCGGGTCTAGTTGTAGCAGTTTGTGGTTTCGATAGGTTTCTATAAAATGATTTTTCATTGAGGGTGAATAACATGTTGTCATTTTTACGCTGTTGTGCTTTTTTATATCTTTTCAGTCGATGTACTTTAAGTGCTAATTTTTGTTTTAATGTGTCTAGGTATTCTTCGGGTTTTCTATTATTATTTTCGTGTCTAGTGTGAGTGCTTTGTCTTCTAAAAATTTGTTCTACTCTCTTAACTATTTTGTTTGACCTGTTGTTGTTGATATATTGGGTAAGTCTGCCGCAATCTGCTCTAAGTTGTTCAATGTCTTTTTCTAGTCTTATTTGCCATGGAGGTTTACTATTCTTTCTTAGTATATTTCTAGGGTGATCTATTATTTTATAATTTAGTTCTTCACTTATAACTAACGCTGTGCAGTATATTAAGGTATGAATATCTGTTAATTGTGTATCTTCGGATAAAAATTGGTGTAGTATGTTATGATTAAAAACGTGTGTTAATTCACTAAGTTTCCTACTGTACTTTAATTTAGGCAATTTTGGTCGAGTGATTGGATCCATTCTAGAATATAACGCTAATGCTGTTCTAAATTTTTCTTGTATTTTTTGTATATTATCTGATGAGGGGTTATTTTGCATAATCTCTATATCATTATCAAGGGTTAAAGTTATAGTCTCAGGTTGTGTGGATATCTGTGAAGATTGTGTGATTGTGTGTGGTTGTGACTGTGTAGGTAATGCTGTTGTTACTGATTGAGTATTGTGAAGTTGAGGATTCGAATTATTTTCTATATACTCGTAGATGTGTTCATTTTGCTGTAGTTGCATTCGTATTTCTTCTTTTAATATGTGTAGTGTTTCCTCGGTTAGTAGTTTATTTCTAACAATTGTTCTTCTTTGATCGGCAATTCGTTGTTCAGTAACGTTGATATCGGGATAGTGTCGTATAAAAAGTTCGTGTAATTGTTTCCTATATGTTGTCATGTCTGTCTCTAATTTAGTGATTTGGTAGTACGTACGCATGATGAATAGGTTCACTTCTTTACTCCACCTCATGCGTACTCTAGGTTTTCCACTCTTAGTGGACGCAGGTAAAAAGGCATTCACCTCCTGCGTAACAGCTAAGGTTGGATTCGGTGTTTCGTGTGAATCTTCATCCACGAAAGACACCGGTGTAGGTCTGTACGAGCTAGTTGAGGGACTATATGGTTCAGTTACTGATAGCGATGTCAAAGAATTTAAGCTAATATTGTCATTGTCAGTCTGTCTGTCAGTTTGGTTATTAATATTATGATTTCTAATTGAGTCCCGGCGACCCCCGGGTAGCGGCCTTAAATTATACTTATTGGTTTTATTTTGCATTTTTTATCATTTCGTTCCCACGAGTAGCTGGGGACATACGGTCCACCGCGGCATAGCCCCGCGTTCACCACGGCAAGGGTACTTTAAACTGAAGGTCCCCCTTTCTTCAGAGTTCGAATATTATCGACTAAGCTCCCCCTTAGCCACGCAGCCCTTGGCATATTCTGTTCCACCTTGACTTGGGTTTTCCCTCCTTACATTCCTACCTCCCTGCTTAACTACCTATCTATTGTCTACCAGCCTACCTATCCATTAACTTATCCACCTATCTACCCATTTAATTAACCGTCTATTTTGTCGCTCTACTACCTGCCTACTCTAATCCCTACCTACCAGTGCCACGTTAGCCACGCCAGTAATTTCTCTTTCGTGTGTCCGCCCCCCACGTGATCAGATGGTCGATCAGGACGTGTGGTTGGATTTTTAGGGGGCTTATTATTATTATTATTATAGTTATGAATACTTATGAGAGTTAAGGCAATATTGTATATGGGGTTATACATATCTTTGAACTGCTGATGCTTCTTGTCGGAGGGGTCCGGGAGATTGACTGGCCTGTAACCACAGCCAGTGCGATCATTATATATTATTATATAGCTTTTGATAGCCATTTCGTGAATGTGGTGGTCGACATCAGACATTGTAGAGGATACCGTACGTCTTTTTATATCTATCTATCTCTATATGAAACGAATTATACACAAAAATAACGAAGTTACATATAAATTTCCAACCACCATTTTGCACCCTTATTTTAAATAATTTCTTAGTGCACACAGATGGATCAGTGAGTGAATCAGTTTCTTTTTTCATAGATATAGATGTAATGCAAAAAATTTTGAATTTAATAGAATGTTCTTGGACAGCTCCATAGCTTGTTCTATTAGTTCTAGAAAAACCATAGACATACTTAGATACTTTTTCTATAAATACCTATTAAAGATAAAACAGACAATTAATTAAATACATGCAAACTAGGTGTTGGGGTCCTAGCCAACCTTATAGACACGCATAAGGGATTTTATGTCTACATGTAAAATCTGGGGGTCCCCTGCCAATATCAATACGGATGCTGGATTATTATATAATCTGTGTTTTGATCTAAGGACCTGAGCTAAGTTAAGGGCTTGATGATTGTTGTATTACGCAAAGTTTTATGACTGCACGGATGGCGTAGTGGTTTAAGCGGTCGCCACGCCGCTTCCTACTACGCTGAGTGTTGTGGGTTCGATCCCCACATTGGACGACACTTTGTGTGATCCATAAATTGTTGTTCTGAGTCTGGGTGTTCTTTGTGTCCCGTTCATGTATGTTTGTAAAGTCCACTCTGAAATCACTTGAATGACCATTCAAGTTGTGTATGTAAATGTTAATTATAATGAATTTACTACTTACTTACTTAAAATGTATACAATTTTCAGGTAATCTTAAACAACTTCAGCACGCGATTAGGTTTGACGGTCGGTCGCATGCTGGGCGCACTGTTCCACTACGAACCTCAGTTCCGAGGGCGACGCGCCGTCACCTTCCACAACCAACGAGACTACATATTCTTCAGACACCATCGGTTAGTTACTATCGCATATTATACTGTTTTTTATGTAAATACAGCAATCGATATAATTGACGTTTTGAACTCAACCCCAAAAATAATTACTTAAAATAAGTTTTTATATGCTGTTGAAGTGTATTTCTGTCTCGTAGTTGATAGTTTGAAAGTCAAGCCTTTTACAATTGTATAAGGTCGATTGCTGGGGGGGAAATTGTGACTAGCTCTTTAATAAGGCTTGGATAGACGATAGGCAACGTCACGGGACCTTGGAATGACAAAGTCTCCACAGAGAAATTCGTTCGAGGCCAACCGTTGGGAAAGTTGTTAGTGAAAATATCAGTCTGGCTCTGGCATCGCCGCGATGGTGTCCTCAAGTAGCGGAGAAGAAAAAGAAAATTTAATACGCGGGATATACGTTTATTTCGATCACGGCACATTAGTATTACTATATAAATAGACAGAAGTGGGAAAACGCAGGGTGTTGTACGTTTGTAGGGGTATTATTCAGGTGTTGAAGTCGAGTTTAATTATTAGAAATAACGTATTAAATGACTCTGTCCCAGGTATGAGTTCACACAAGACGGGAAGCGCGCTAAACTTCGTGAGCTGGGCCCTCGGTTCACGCTCAAGCTAATATCACTGCAGCAAGGCACCTTCGACTCAAAACGAGGAGATTACGAGTGGATCATCGCCGGTAGACGACACCAGATGGAGACTTCGAGGAGAAAGTTCTTCTTATAAGTTAGTTGTATACAGAATAAACTACTTTTGTAAGGACACCTGCTGTTTTATTTATTGAGTGTTTTTTGTTTTAATTCAATGTAGGTACACTATAATAACTAACACTAAGGAAGCAAACTACGCAGGACAACAGCACTGCAGAGAGAAGGAAAACTTGAAACAAACCCTATACCAACCCGTCTGGCCAGCGTGGTATAATAGGCCAAAACCTCCTTCCTAAGGAGAGGCCTATGTCCAGCAGTGGAGTAGTAAAGGCTGTTGATGATGACACTATAATGGCGCCGTAGATGAGGTAGGGAATATATCGAGGAGAAAGTTGTTGATGTCTTTAGCATATCGGAGGGCCTGGGCACATTGGGATAATGGGCCCCTACGACCTTGACTGATTAGTGTCTGTGATAGAATAGCCAAACAAGGTATTATAATCAGCCATTTTCGCTGGATTTTTATAAATATCGATTATCGAATTAGGTAGGTAGGAATTAGGGGGCCTCTATCTATCGAGGGGCCTTAGGCACGTGCCCAGTGGGAAAGAGGGGGCCTGGATGTTCGTAACTTCTCAGCACGTCAATTTCGCATAGGTAATGGCTAATGGCCATTTCTCAGCACGCCAACTACACATAACACAGTTCTCAAAACGCCAATTTAGACAAATATCTTTTTCGAAAAGGTAGCGATAATCTAAAAAAATCGCCTACCAGTAGAGATATAATTAGGGGATAGTGAAAAACTTTCTGTTATTGAATAGTAGGTATATATTATACGAGCCCTGATGCAAAATAGTTCGTCTAGTGTGAAATTTTCTCTGTGAGATTTTTTCCAACTTCATTTTTTTTGTATATCTACATAAAATATTAAGCTGTTCTACTATCATATGTCGCGTTACTTATGCCATTTTTTAATTATGAACCAATAAACTATTTTAGATTTTTTTTATACATATCCTGTTTTAAATTCGAAAAAGTTATAAGCAAAACAGTTCGTCTAATTGTTAATTGATGCAAAAGAGTTCGTGTATCGGTGAGTTCAATAAGATTATTCCTTCTTTGTACAATTATGTTGCATAATTTAAATTTGTAAAAGTAATTCTGTGTCATTTGTCAAGTGAGACAGTATAAATTCTGAAAATTTGAGTCTTTTTCATTAGTTTTCAAATAACAATGGGTCGTGGCAAACTCGTGTGTGAAGAGCTTCGAAAGCGAATAGTTTGTGGGGTCGATGCTGGCAAATCAAGTTACAAAATATCTAAAGACTTGATACTTCCCAGGTTTAAAGTCCAATCTATCATTCAGCACTATAAAAAGAATATAATGACTTCTTGTTTGAAGAAAACTGGTCGACCACGCATCACAAGTGCAGTAGAAAACAGAATCCTAAAAAAAAATATCAAAAATAATCGTCGTGCTCGAGCTGGAGAACTCACGGTGCAATGGAAGGATATGATTCACAAAGACGTCTCAGTTGATACTTGCAAAAGAGTCCTAAAAAGGGTGGGTTGTGGTCTTTTTCTTTTGTAACCCCAAAATGGGTTACAAAAGAAAAAGAGGTTGAAGTTTGCTTGTGATCATTTAAATTGGACTTCCGATCAGTGGCGTAGTATCATTTTGAGTGACGAGTCCAAATTTGAAGTGACAGTCGGCGATGAAAGGAAAAAAGTGATTTGGAACAAAAATGAGGCATTTCATACTGATTTTCTCAAACGCATAGTGAAGTTTCCGGCGTCTCTTATGATATGGGGCTGCATGTCTGCACAAGGTGTTGGTGGTATGCAGTTTGTGGATGGTTCTATCAATGCTGCAAGGTATCAAAACCTTTTGGAAGAGAATTTACTGCCCTGTATTTCGTCACTTAAGCATCAAGACTCCTTCATTTTTCAACAGGATGGTGCTTCCTGCCATACTGCAAGGACAACGAAGACGTGGCTACTTGCGAAAAGCATCCCTACAATCGAATGGCCATCTAACAGCCCGGACTTGTCGCCGATCGAAACTCTATGGTGGAAAATGAAAAAAGTTCTCCGTAAAAATCCATCAAGATCGAAGAGCGACTTAAAGGCAAGTAAATTAGGCTTGAGGAGTGTGCAGCGTTGGTTGCAACCATGCCTCTTCGCATTAAAGCTGTCATTGAGAGCAAAGGCGACACAACTAAGTGGTAGACGAACTATTTTGCGTGAGTGACAAGGGTAGACGAATAATTTTGCGTTGCTTTTTAGAATATTTAAAAAAAAAAAATTAGATGTAGAGTCATGAAAGAATTTCAGTTATGTTAAAATAAACTTTAAAATGGTCCTTAAATTGTGGTTTACTTTTAATAAAAAGTTCTTAATTATTTTACCAATATTTACTTTCTAAATTTTACGCTTTGCACTACTTTCCATACTAGACGAACTATTTTGCGCCGGGGCTCGTAGTAGGTAGTAGTTTTTGTTTTTCTTAGTAGCTTTTGTAATTGGTTATTGCCATTAATATATGAGAAGCAAAGACTTTACAACATATGTACCTTTGACTCATGCGGCGTTACCTCGCTCTGAGGCGTTCCATTTAAGGCGTGAAGTGCAAGCGAGAGCGCGGAACGAGTGACAAAGAGGCACAATCGGCCTCCGCGTTCGGCAGCGTTCGAAATCTGTCTCTCTCCTACTTGAGTGAGCGATGCGTCCGCGTGGACAGCTGCTACTCGTATACAATAATACATTTTTGAAAAATGCAACCATTCCATCAGTATTTTCTCATGACGTTGTCACGTTCAACTATCGTCAGTAAACCGACTTTACAGACAACCGATTTTTTTTTTTTGACGCCGGGAATGCTTTTTGCACCATACCCTCAGTTGGGGAAACGTATGGCGTCTGTGGGACTCCCGGAGAACCGGTCTACCCACTAAACCCCGCGGCGGCCTACCTCGGCAGTCGGGAGGAGCTCCAGGAACGCATCGGCGACTTCTGGAGTGCTCCCTGCCGTACCTCATGTCTGAGGCACATCCCGGAGTGATTGTAGTCACCCTGGGGCAGGACGCTACTGCGCCTCTCACTGTTCTACAGAGTAAAAGGCGCAACAGCATCCCGCCTTAGACGTCAGCCCCCGGCCACACCAGAGTGTCATCTGTCTCGGGTCGTTTACAGCGGTCACATCGCCCCAAGATGGGGCCGCAGCGACCCTTAGGCGGCGATTGGGGAGTTAGCGACCTCTGCCACGTCCCCTTCGCCGCCTCCTTCGAGCGGGATCGGCCCTCTCCCGATCCCGCTCTGCAGCCTCCTTTTGGAGCATAACGTCCTAGCAGAAGGAGACCGCAACATATGTACCTAGTTAACAAAAGGAAAATTGCAGGCATGTATGGGACTTTCGTACCGCCTTGCGTATCTCATGGTAGGGATTATTGTTGTATTTATTTAGCTGGTAATATCATCAATTACGTACAGTTTTAATTACCAGATTTTTAGAACTTTGCGTTCAAAAGTTATTTGTTTGCAGTTTGCATAGAGCATTGACCATAGAGGCTGTACTTAAGTCGATACCAATGACAGCTAGCTGTCACAAAGAGTTGCTTTTGCTGTCAACAAAATCAACCGTTTATGATTTTCCTGATCCATCAATAAAATGGTGTCCTGTCAAATCAGTTCAATGTAAACATTTGTTTTGTTTACGTAATTGATATTTTATGCACGTTAAGTTTATAAAACGTAAACGTTTAGTTACAATTTAAGAATTTATTTATTTAGCAGTTCTAAAAATATAATTACATGAAAATTGTTAGGATGAGACACTTTATAAACGGTACCAATTTCATAATCATCCATCATATATTACTAGGCGTACAAGATCTGTTCTCTTTTGCATTAGAACATAACTGGTTCTGCAGCACTCGTGCCACGGGGTAGAACTCGTACTCGTAAATATACCGATATTTCATGTTTTCCATTATGCAGTAATAAGCGACGCCAAAGAAAAAATAGAGGAAAAACAAATGAATGACTGTTTTCAAAACTCAAATGTACCAGCTAAATGAATTTATAAATTGGAATTCTTAACCAAAGAGTACCTAGATATTTCAGATCAAAGGGGGTCAGTAAAACAAAACGCTAATTTCATATGTAAGGGCCTGATATTTTTATTGCTTTTAAACAAAAAAAAATGGCATTCTGTGTCACGCTTGCAGAGGCACTAAATGGTTTCTTCTTAATGCAATCCGCAACACTAAATGGCAACTGCGGATCCGTCGCCGGTAGCGAGTGGTTTTTATTCTTATCAATCTTCAATAGCGATGACTGCATGTTGTCTATAACGAAAATAAAGTATTACGTATTATGAATATAATTCAAACTGTTACTTTATAACATTAAAACTGCCTTTTCTCATATTTTTCGAATCACGATTACTACTCCACTAACTGTTTGATGACAATTTTAAATACTAGACAATGTTTTCAAGATGTAGTGTGTCTATATAACCGAGGTGACCTCTGGAGTGCAGTCCCCGGCAGTTTGGACCACATCGCTCTCTGTCTCAGTTTTAAGAATGTTACATAGTGAGAAGCATTCCTCAAGACACGCTGAGACAGTAGATTTTTGTTTATACAAACATTCATTCAAACGTAAACTAAAAACACCCAGACTCAGACCACACTATGTGTTGTCCCATGTGGGGTTCGAACCCACAACACTCAGCGAGGTGACCGCTTGAACCACTAATGCTGAAAGCATCTTATCTATGACATCCATTCTGCAGCAACTGTGACTACTAGTGAAACCCAGATTGATATGATTCGTTTGGACGAGTCCAAAAGAATGGGGCCTGGTAACGATAGCCTGATGAAGCTAGAAAATGGATAGTAGAACTATTTAAAGCGTGATTTTTTGGTTTAAATACTATTATTTTACATAAATTGAATTAATTAAATTTATTTTTAAAATATGATGTGACGCATCAATAAAAATCGAATGAAAAATTAATTTTGGACTTGAATAGTACAATATTCAGTCCAAATTTTAATCTCAATTTTTATTAATTAGAGGTCCGATATCCAAGAAAGGAACATGCTTTATTATTTCAGTAGTTGGTATATTACCTTTATTACTCGCCAAAAACAGGTCTTGTTCAACCGCCCAGCTACTACCTAAAACAATAAATAATTCATTTTATATCGATTTGTATGTAATATTGGACCTCGGCAGATAGAATTTATTAGCACTCAGACGCGTAAGTTGGTCAACATGGTTGTTTGGGTTCTCTCTGTTGAGGGAGACCTGAAGGTCGGGTCATCATAGTGCAACTATAGTTAAACCGCCGTATGCTTGGCCCTCCTGATAGTAGTCTCAAGAAAAATAACACGTACAGCCATGCTTTCACGTCAGTCACTGCCGGCGGACAGCGACGCACTAGCTAATTGGTTGAATACACCCCCGCCCTGCGTCCCCCAAACCATCAGGAGGGCCAAGCTTACGGCGGTTTAACTATAGCTAGGTTATTGTGGTATTGTGCTAAAAGTGACACTACTTTTGTTATTTTCAACACAATATCGTGTTTTAATTTTACACTGCTTCTTAATGGGAATAAATACCGTTCCGACAGACATACCTTAAAGATTTCTTGATGTCGAGTGTTGTGAGCTTAGATTGCGCGTATCTGTAAAAAATGAGATAATCTTTTAATATGTAATAATTATTAAAGTAACGGTAATTATGGAGAGTTACAATAACTCAGACGCGTAAGTTGGTCAACATGGTTTTTTGGGTTCACTCTGTTGAGGGAGACCTGAAGGTCGGGTCATCATTTTAAATAATATTTGTAACTGTAATTATGGATTAATTAGACCGCTAAGCAGGAGGTCGTGGATTCGATTCTCACCCAGAAAAAAATAATTGTGTGATAGTTGGTTCTGTATTTGATTGTAATTTAGTATGTTTATCAGTAGTCTGGTTCCATAGTAATACAACCTCTGCCTTGTTTGGGATCAGACTGCTGTGTAAAGTTAATATTGTTTTTTTAAATAATTAATAACTTCGACAAGTTAGCAACTCTTCCGCGAAATCCAGTAGGATTAGTTGATACAAAGTGTAAAAGTTCATATAAAGCAAGTACACTAACAAAAAATTAATTAAATGCAGGCGTGTGTGACGTGTGTTTGTTCATGTGTGTGTGTGCGTATGTAACAAAATACTAATACTTACAATTATAAACTTTTCCAATCCCACATCTCTTTACTAATTATTCATGTACCTGCAAAAGGAAGTACATTTTAGAAATGTTCACTAATACAAAGTACTACCATTGGCTAATAGTTTATTATCAGTGGAGATAGTTATGTTAACATCATTCATTATATGTAAGATGTCCCTATCTGTAGTCATCACTTCAAATTGATATCGTATCTTCCCATATTTGGGCCATTGCGAGTTTATTTGCAAAGAAACATCTGGTAAACATTAACTACTATTTGTTTTTTTTTTTGTTTGAACACTTAATACTTGTAATCATAATGATCAGGCTATCTCTCTCCATTGTAGAATGAAGGCCTCCCCAAGGAGGGCCAACAATCCCGGTTTTGCGCAGTCCGCAGCCGATATTAATTCATATACCAAGTTACAGTTTAAAGCATGGAATACATCTTACCATTTCGACAGGGAGTCAACAACAAATGAGGCTCTGCGGCAAAAGGGCTCGGTTCCTGAAACAGTAGATGAATGTTACTTGTAGATACTTGATTCATTAATATTGGTTGTTTAAGTGTTGTATTGCATAACTCAGACGCGAAGTTTGGTCAACATGATAAATTGGGTTCACTCTGTTGAGGGAGACCTGAATGTGGTCTGGTCATCATTGTTTTTTTTAATACAAAGATAAGTAAAACTAAAATAAGTATAATTTGCTAGAAGCGGGAATCCAGAGAGCGACTCTCTGGCAAAAAACTTGTTTCGAAATACATATGTACATAGTCTCTATAAGTGATAATCATTCTCTTGCAATCTTTAACTGATTTATTCTCATTTTTCAATTTTCACAATTATGGTAATTAGCAAATGGGTGTTTATTACATCTCTGTCTACCTCTTTGGGATACAAACGTAACTGAATTTCAAAGTACAATAAAAAAATGAAACATACCTCTGTATTTTTGTCCTGAAATCTTTTCTCCCAGATGTTTGAAAGCTGAAACAAAAATTAAAAATATTCAATTTCAATAGCATGAGAAATATGTAACTTTTTTGAATATAGAAAATAACTCAGACGCGTAAGTTGGTCAACATGGTTTTTTGGGTTCACTCTGTTGAGGGAGACCTGAAGGTCGGGTCATCATTGTCAGGTATGAGAACATACCCATACTATGTGAATACTAGACTTGCAACGAATAGTATATTCGGCAGTATACCGAATACCGAATATTCGGCGAGGCCCCTGACCGAATAGCCGAATATTAGGCAAAAGTATTCGGCTGGATTCTAGCGCCAAAAACTTGTACAGACGTGAATTAAATTATGTACCTGTTTTATGTACCAATGACTACTTAATAAATGATTATAAAAGAAATGAGAACCTTACCCTTCTAAATTTTGATTACCACAATAATTCAAATACATAGAATCCTCCATTTTTCCAATTCAAAAGATGATTATGTACCTGTGTTATGCACCAATGACTACTTAAATGATAATAACAGAAATGAAAATATGAATATATACGTAATCAATCGATTTTAATTTTTCATTTTACCAATTATTTCTCAATGACAAAATATATTATTTAAGTATTCGGTATTCGGCCGAATAATATGTAGATATTCGGTATTCGGCCGAATATAATAAAAGCAGCCGAATAGGCCGAATACCGAATAGTAACCGAATATTCGTTGCAAGTCTAGTGAATACCCTTTAGTCACACGGGCAAAAGGGAGGGCCTAGGTATTTGTCACGTATTGGTAATTTTGCAATTATTACTTTCAAGTTTCTGTTTAGAAAAAAATATTTAAAACCATAATAATGATTTGCTACGTCAAACTAATGAGAGGGGGAGGAGGGGGTCAAAATTGTAAACAATGGATCACATAGTATGGGTGTGTTCCTTAACTTTTATCTTAAAAACAACTTTAGCACCAGTACTTATACTTACATTCACAAATTAATGTTGAATAGGTCCCGTCCATCAATCTTTCAATTTATTCATATACCTGTGAACAAAAATATTTTGGGTAAATGTATGTGTAAAATGGAGGAGACAATACGATTTATTTCATTTGTTGTCAGTGGAGATAGTTATTTTAACAGCATTATGCATCAGATGTCCCTATCTGTGATCATCATTTCAAACTAAACATGAAAATAAATAATAATAAACCATAGCCAGACATGTTTACATAAAAATGAAATTAATTTTTATTCTGCAATAATAACCACCATTGGTGGTAATTCTTAACTCTCCAAACTAAAAATCGCTAAAAAAGATTTTTGTCCTGTCAAATATTACGTTATTAGTAGGCCAAAACCTCCTTTCTAGGGAGAGGCCCAGCAGTGGACTAGTAAAGGCTGTTGATGTGATTGATGAAATATTACGTTTTCAGAATAGGTAACGTTGTTCGACAGGACTAATCAAGTTTTTAGTGATTTTTAGTTTAGTTTAGACAGTTTTTGAACAACAGAATTGGCACCACTGTTTATTTAAATTTAATGGTCATCGACAAGACGAACACAAACTACTTGCATTAAGTACTGCATATCAGCAATTACAGAGGTCAGAGTGTAAGTTTATTTCACATTGATTTGCTCTCGACGGCGAGCGCGTTTAGGGCCAATCGTAGCGCCTATTCGATCGAGTAGAAGTGAAATAAACTTGCACTTGGCCCACAGTTATGTTTATGACTGTGTTGTGTAACTAATATAATATTCACATTATAATATAAAGTTCACGAGTTCAAAATTTAAAATCGCTATACTGTTAACCGTGCCAATTAATACATAGGTCTTCGTAATGATCTTGTATGCCCTGGATGTTTCTATTGCACAGCAAAAAATGTTCTTGTGAACTTGACTGCACAGATGGCGTAGTGGTTTAAGCGGTTGTCACGCCGCTTACTACTACGCTGAGTGTTGTGGGTCCGATCTCATCATGGGATGACACTTTGTGTGATCCACAAATTGTTCTTTTGAGTCTGGTTGTTCTGTGTCCGTTTCATATATGTTCGTAAAGTCCCCCGCGACACAGGATATATTTTTAACGCGGGAGTTGTCTTTTTTTTTCATTTAGGGCGAGGTAATTAAATTTTTGCTTTACGTAAAGGTTTTTTGCGTCTTGTCATAAAGGCAGTATCATCGTATGAATGAGTTTTCTTATAACAGTAAGTTTTTTAAACTAACTAAATCTTAAGAACAAAATATACTTACATATTAATGCATATTGAATCTCCTGAAGTGTACAAGACAACTGTGAACAAGAAAATAACTGAAGTTAATGACAAATATAATATTAACGTAGCTTAATTACATGTTGTAATTGTAATCAGTAGGGATAGTTATGTTAACAGCAGTGTTCATCAGATGTCCCTATCTATAATCATCATTTTACATAGTTTTTTGGGTTCCGTACCCAAAGGGTAACACCAAATTCATTAAATTTTTATAGCTTTAACGACTTAATGAAATTCTCACCTTGTAAAATCAATGTTGTCAATTTCTGACAAAATTTTCTCTCGAGACATGTCCGTGTTATCTGCAAGATAAGGAAAATTTCATATAAAATGATGTTGCAAAACTATTATTATGTTAAAGTATATAAAGACGATCAGATAGGAGCGAAAGACAAAATATGGTTGTACATCAAAGCGTTCAGATGAACTATGAAGTCATCATTTAGAGTTGGTGCTGTTAAATGTATCAGTTAAACCTAGTCAAAGCATGTAACTGAGGCAAGGCATTTCTGTTTTCGCTACCCCAATTTGCCTCTTTTCTTTATTCCATTAAAAAACGATTACATTTCTAAGGAGGAGTGGTCTCAGGTAGTGACGGGCCATAAAAGAAACCCAAGAATTAAATTTGAGAATGGTAAAATATGTTTAGATGCATTGCCATCAGTAGTCATTGGATTTTAAGTGATGTAAATATCTCACCTTGCTTTCTCGTTTTGCTATTATCCATCAGCGCCATCTTGATAGAGCCTGAAAATACAAATTACTTAATTAAAAAAAGTATAAATGTTTGTTCTTTTGAGTATTTAATTTTTTTATAATCAGATAGGAGCGAAAGACAAAAAAGGGTTGTACATCAAAACATTCAGATGAACTATGAAATCATCACTTAGTTAGGTAATAAACAGGATTTTGCTAATCTAATTAAACTATCGTTTATTTTCTTGTTCCAAAATAATTAACTTAAATGGATCCATTGGAGAAATAAATTTGAGGTGACCTCTTATTTATTTAAGAAAAAGAAAGTTTAAAGTGAAGTGTTTTCCCTCTAGAAATTCTTTCTTCACAATATTTTTACTACTGGACACAAGTCCTGCAAATCTACTGTATATGAAAAAAAATATCTTACATATTCACTGCAAGTCCTGGTTCTCCAGTGCTTATACCTGCCAAAAAAAAAACAAAATTAAAACATCATAAAACCTATATTACTTACATTATGAAAAATTTAGTATCAGTGTGCTATAAAAGCATTAATTTGTACATCAAACCTCACAATGAGCTGCCCTATGCTACAATTTAGAAAAAAAAAAAGAAAATAGTTTTTTACATTAAAATTACTGCCAATGATGTTCCTACTCTAGATAGATAAGCCCTTGTGAGGCAACTGAAGGTTTTCAGCTGCACTGCGCTGTCATCATGGTACAATTTCTTATTATAAAAAGATTTTCGAATGACGGTCATGTTAAGTAAAACACTCACAGTAAATGCCCATTTTAGTGAGTTGAAATTTCAATTATTTGCATGTTGAGCATAACAGGAATGATTTATGAAATTTCCTGTTTGTTTTTAAGAGAACCAGATTGACCATGTTATTTTTCTTTTTTAAAAGATGTTTAGTGTATACAATTTAGCTTACCAATGACTTTTCTTCCAATGTAGTCCAGCCTTCTGTGATTTAGACTCAATCTGTAACAAGACAGAAAAATACTATGCTTTACCGTTCAGTCTCATGTTAGATTATAGTTATCTGTGTATATTAGTGTCAGCTAGAGCTAATATACATGCAAGATCATGGTTTTTCAATGGTTAGCACTTATCATCATTAAATGCAGCAGTGGTCTATTCACAGTACTAAGGAAACACTTTAGAAAACGAAGACAGACTAGTAACTTATGATAATGGATCACCAAAAACAATTGCAATTACATAAAATCCTCCTTTTATTAAGTTTTAATATCATTATTTACCCTTCATTATGTTAATACAGTTAAATGAAATTATAATTTCATAAAAATACATTACTAGCTATGCTTGAAAAGCATTTAAAAAATTGATATATTTAAGTATAATAAACCGCACCCCAACCTAGATATAGCTTACAAAGTATGTATTAAGAGGCCTTTGAAATATGATGTGTCCACAAACTCTTATAAAATAATTATTTAACTATTATTAATAGTTTTCCTATCATTGAATTAATCTAACTCCAAAAGTTTTATAGATCTATATGGCAACATACTAATGTTTAGACATGTTTTAATTTATACCTTTAGCCGGCTTTTTGTATTTCCCTTGAACAAATATGCGTGGTACATCAATGCCCTCCTTGAAGTTGACTGTTCGTCGCTGCACATATGTGTTCATGAGGACCTCAAACCCCGTGTCGGTGAACAACTTCTGTAGTTCTTCTTCAGTGAAGTAGTAGCTTCTGAAGCAGAAATAATTTGAGAACATGGTAAACTCAAAAGAAAGCTCAAAACAAAACAAATTTAAATTATACAGCAATTATGATCCTATTTAAATGAGCAAAATATCCATGGACTCCACGGATTCTTTACCTCGTGCCATCTTGCCGCATGTAGAAGTTATCAGAGATTTTATGTCCAGGCTTGAATCGCAATTGGGCCATATCGTAACGGCCATAATCTCGTAACAAAAGCACACCGCCCGGGCGTAGAGCACGATACGCAACCTTAGCCACTTGCGACCAGGCCTCGGGGTGTATGGCAGACAGCACAAATATCAAACTTGCTATATCAATACTCTCTTCCTGAACGTTCTCGAACAAATCGTCTGTTGTCAAATCCGCACAAAACGCCTTCATACGACTCTCATTGAACAACTTGTTCGACTTGACAAACTCAACAGCACGTGGTGAGAAATCGCATGCGTAGAAATAAAAATTAGAGAAACCCTCCTCAACTAAAGGGAATACCATGTTTCCAACGCCACATCCAAGTTCTAAAAACTTTATTTCTTCTCCCGCATCAAAATTAATAAGCTCTTGAAACTCACGTGTGGTCCAATGCCGGTCCCGAAAAAATTTCGTCTCGTTTCTTTTGTAAAAGATATCCCAGTGACGTTTAGCATCTTTCTCGAGGCGCGCAGCTTTGGCTTCAGGTATCAATCGAGAATTTTGGGCTACGAGGCGTTGTTTTTCATCGTCAGATAACTTTTTCAGACGATGAATGAAAACATCACCGTTCTCGGCAATATGTTCTATATCGGTTTCCATCCCGTTGCTTACGATTAATTTAAGTAATATTAAAATAATATGTGCACAAGTTCTGCATTAGCTTTCAAGTTAGATGTTTATTTTCTGAATATATTTCAATTCAACGCAGAAAATTGAATTACGACATGCGCGACTACTTTGTGTGGCGATTGACAGAAAAAGAGTGAATGAACTGAGTGAGTTGAGTGACACACTGACGTCACTGACTGAAACAGTGACCAGTGTTGCCAACAGTTAAATGAACTGTCCACCAGATTCAACATTTAAAACCGCCAGAAAACCACCAACATAACAGCCTAACTTTAGCAATAGGCACTGAATTTACTAAACATTTTTTTTGTAATTATGAAAGAAAACCATAAGTTTTTTAAATAACTAGTTTCCTTTATTAAAATATAATACTGTCCCTAATCGTTTTGGTCAGTACCAACATCGTTGGTTTTAGATTAATACAAAAACAAATCGGTGCCAAGAGGAGATTTGTTTTACAGGTGTTTATTGGAAGTTCATATTTTGTTTGTGTTGAAACATTTAATTTGAACCTTTAACCACGGCGTGTTCTTAACATAGCAGATAAAATATTTAGCTTCATTCTTTTCCTCTGCTTAGATAGTCTCTCAACATCGGCATTGAAATAAGGTAGTATTAAAAGAGTAATACTCAAATGTCGAAGTAACTTGGCCCCTTGGGCATCTTTAAGGAGTAATACTTCTAGTATGTGGAAGTTCCTGAACACGTTGGGCATTTGTAGAGAACAACGGAGCGAGTTTCATTGGTTTAAATTTTCATTTCTCTTCTCCTACTGAACTGGATTATTAAACATAGAGTCGGACTTTGAATTATTTCACTGGTGCCCAGACCCCATATGGTCAACTTTGAATTTTCTACTGTGCCTTCTGGGGACATCAAAAAGATCACCTGACTGTTTATTGTAACACAATGGTTTGGGATGACGTTAGCCTTAGGAAGATAGTTACCATCCTGGATTACATCCTCGAAGTTTTAGTCTACATTATTGAATTCTTTCTCGACTCCGGCATTTCTCCCTCTCTCTGGCACAAAGCTTACATCATACCATTGCCTAAAATTAATAATCCTTCTCTTTGTGAGCACTTCTGTCCAATGCCCATCGTTCCTTTCCCATTAAATCTTCTTGAGGTTTGCGTACACAAACAGATCTCACAGTTTATCTTTGAACATCATTTCCTAAGTCCTCCACAATGTTACTATTACAACTAACCACCACTAGAAAAATCCACTAGCTTCTAAAAGCATTCGCTACTAACAGGGGGTTCAAAACTATCAGTTTTAGGTGACACTGACAGTGAAATCTGCCTGAGTCTGACACTGACTGTCTCTCTGATCCGATCAACTTTTGATCTCCCAACTGTCATAAAAGGTTATTTTCGTAGTAAAGGATTAAACATCCAACGTTGCCTGTAATGTGATTATATCGTATTGTAACCGTAAATTGAATCGGTAATCTGTTAGTCTTAGTAATGCTTTTATATTTTACTACGAAAATACCTTAAGTGATAGTAGTGAGATCGAAAGATGATTGGAACTGAATTGTGACTGAACTTTAATTACGAGAATTGGCCTTCTGATTGACTGAACTGAGTGTTCATTCCATAGAGAGAATACGGGGTACAGCTGCCTGTAAGTTGAAGTGGAAGCGATACAGGCAACGAGAAGAATGGATGCCCGAGGTTTAACTTAAAGGGGTTATGTATGGGTATCCAGCATGAAAAGTGTGTGGCAATGAACTACTTCTGAATTTCTGATGACATGTATATTATAATGTAAAGCGTAGATAAAACACCATAAATCCAAGAATGAACACTATAATCCATACCTACATTAAAGTTTCCATCCCCGATATCAAGTCATCCCCAAAGCGGTAGCTGACTACCGCTTTGGGGATGACTTGATATGCTAAATGAGCATTTAATACGTACTACATACTGCGTAGTACTGTTTATCTGGGGGTTGGGACTAATCCCACCCACACGCCCACCACTGTAACTCTTGTACACCAGGATCCACAGCAGTGACCCACGAACACACCGAGTTATGACACTCGGGAAGTCCCAGGAAGAAATTAAACTGTCTTGGAACCCGCAACGAAATTAATCAGAAGAAAATTGGAGGAGTTGGAAATACAGTAAATCCACTTCCCTCCTTAGCAAAGCGGGAGACAAAATGAAGTAAAATGGGCATACACCCTTTTAAACAGGGAAGCACCACGGCCACAAATATTACGGGTCCTACGTGAGCTATGTTATTAAAGTTTCTAACCGAAAAGGTTCCATAGATCCGTATGTTTATTTGCATGTTTAGCTTGTTCAAAAAAAGTAGTTCTGTCGTCTCCGTATCGGACTTGCTTCATAAAGACAGCATTTAGCTTATAATCTGTTGGTCTAGCTACTGGTGACCCTGACCGCAAAGGCGGAGGTCGTAGGTTCGATTCCCACCCAGGACAAGTTTTAATATATTGTGATGAGCACGATCATTTGTTCTGTACCTGGGTGCATTTTATTAATTAGTTTGTATACGTCTAGAAATATGTATAAGTATGTTTATCAGCAGACTGGTTACCATCGTTCAGGGCAAGAGCTCTGCCAAGTTTTGGACCAGACTGCCGTGTATGGGATGTGTGAAGTTATTATTATTATTCTAACAAACAATAAAATGCTAACAAATCAAAATATTGTAAATTTTATTGAACATTTTTGCCCCAGTTTTTAGTTACGCAATACCTATTGATAAAGCCCGCATGTCTGAGTAGTTTGAGTGACATACTTGACTGCCGACCCTGCCGATAATAGCCAATTGATGGCCTTCATTCATTTAGCCGTAAATTCTGTATAACACATTTGTTTTTCTTTTATTGCACGTAAATTTAGAATCAGTTATTAATGTCTATAAATATGATACTATTTATTTATAAGATAGAAGTTTCCCCTATGAAAACTAATTAGAAAATTCTGAGCAATAAAACGTAGGTAGGTTTTACGTTTACAAATTACGTTATTGGATTGATCGATTGTATTTTTTGAAAAAGGAGAAGTCTCGCTCTCGCTAAAATTTTTGCCATGACCAGAATTTAGTTGCTTGAAGTACCAGTTTGGGTTTGGAGACATATAAAACTGCTTCGTCATATCCTAGGCACAATGTGAAATGTAATATCATCTAGAATTAAGTTTATGGGGTTCTTTAATGATTTCTTATAATACAACCAAAGTACTATGTACATTTCTCTTAATCTGTGAACCAAAGTGAACAAAATAGCAAGCGCGGTGCCAGAGTTGGCCGTCAGGTGGCAGGTGAGATGTTAGACGTAATATATTATTTTATTTATCTCTGTATCACCCTAAGGTTGACTGGGAAAAAATGCCTACTTCATTAAGTCCACTTTTGTCACGTTTGTGCATAAAGTATAAATAATAAAACAAAATATATGCGACTAGTAGTGATGCGCCGATCCGATCCGATTTTTTCGAAGATCAGATTGTGGGCATAGGATCTAATCAATTTTCGGACCGATCGGACGATCGGAGCAAAACCATGCGATCCCATCGCCGGTCGATTCAAATCTATAAAATATCCATCCAGACATTGTGGTTTGCACACAATGTAATCTGGGCATGTCAATATTGGTCAGTCAATCAAAGCATCTATGTCCTTTGATCTATGTTATATATAAACAAAAATTTGGTACTGAATAAAAAAGGTAATGAATAAAAAAGGTACATAATCAATATTTTAAGCTCATTATTATTAGTTAGCTATTTACTTATAAATTAATAGTCATACTGTTGGAGTTCAATAGATTTGACCCATATTTAAGCAATTGACGGGCTGTTGGTCTAGTGGTTACACCAGACGAGAGACCTCGACGAGTCATCCTAACTGCTAAGAAACAATTGCTGTGATAAGCACGATAATTTGTTTTATATCTGGGTTTGATTTATCTGTAATATATAAATACTGCACAGATGGCGTAGTGGTTTAAGCGGTCGCCACGCCGCACGCTGACTGTTGTGGGTTCGACACATTTCACTACACTTTGTGTGATCCATAAATTGTCGTTCTGATTCTGAGTGTTCTTTGAGTCCGTTTCATGTATGTTCGCAAAGTCCCCCGTGACACAGGATATATATTCCTAGGGCGGGAATTGTCATTTATTAGAAAAAAATATTAGAAAGATATAAGTCTGGTTACCATAGGCACAAGCTCTGCCTAGTTTGGGATGAGACTATTATTATTATTGAATAAAGATACTTATTTCAGTATTAAAACAATAGAGGCTGTTGATGTAAATATATGGTAGTTAAAGTTCAAATAACCAGGACATTAAAGGTGGTAGGTAAATAAATTTCTCAAAGTCTAAGTCTAGTCTCTAATAAATGAACGAAATAGTCCCATTCAAGTCTGAAAACGATTGAAGTATTACAACTAATAAAATTTTAAGAAACATATCTCTTTTGTACCTTATTATGGGTTTATTTACCTTTATAGGTTTTATTATTAGCCTTGGAATTTCGTAGTATACCATTCGTGGTGGGTCAGGTTTAATCTTGTTAATCTTGCAAAACGGATTGGGTTCTCAAGTCGACGCGTATATATTTTTTTTTATGTATGACCACGCATAACTTTTTACAGACTATTCCGATTTTGATAATTATTTCTTATTGGATAGGGTATAACTCGAAATTGGTCCCATATAAATTTGAAAAAGAAAATACCCTAAGGGTGGGCAAATAGGAGTGATTTATTATTCACTCACAGATGTTAATGCTGAGTTGTGTATTACAAATGATAAGGTAGGTAGATATTTGAAAAGCAATCAAAAATTAAGCATGTAGTAAGGCCTCAACTCTGCTATTTTATGTTAAGGCCAAGCCACTGTCATCCGTTGACACACTATTGAGACGCCATTGACATCGGTCAAAATATCAGTATTCTACTAACATAAATTCACAGTGTCAATAGACTGTCGATATAGTAATGTAGGTCATCAATGGTGATATCAACAATAGCGCCATACGTGGAAAATTAAATATATCGATTTCTTACAATTTAAAATGTATCGTTTACCAAACTGTTACAAAGACATCGACGACATTTGTATCAGTGACAAGTCATCGGGAGGCAATTGGTCTTACATAATTAGTAGAATAGGAAAAGTGCAAAACTATTCCGACGACATTTCATCAACAGTCTATTGATAAAATATTAAAATAGCAGAATTGAGGCCCTTTTTTGATGTCCTGAGCGTCTAATTAAAAAATACCCTTGCGTTTAGTTATTCCAAAGACAAACGCGTTCAACCAAGAAGAAAGAAACAACCGGCTTAACTATAATTGGTACATATAATTGTAATTGTTTGAATAAGACATCTGTTGTGACAAGCGTGTGACTAATTAAAGATGTTTTATTTCCGTTTAACGATCCGAGAAGCGTGAATGTTGACATAATATCAGAGGCTGAATCTCATCAACAATGGACCGACAAACATATTTTATTTCATACACCATCTGTACGTACCTAAGCTTCTCGTATCTGTGTTTAATCAGTTTTATGCGAGTAATGTAACGATAAGTTAAAATACTTTATATATTAAGAATATTTAAAGTTTAAAATATAGATCTTATAACTATCTTTAGCAATCTTTAAATGTATTTTCAGATTTAGGTACTTATTAGCGAGCTGTGCTCGCCGTGAAACCGCTTTCTTGTTTTTTATGATATACCTAGAATATCAATAACCAAATAGCTCACCTGATTTAAGTGACTACCTCCGCTAATAATGAAAAAACACACGAGTCTTTTTGAGGCTTGTTGCCGTGTACATATTTAAGTATATTTGAGCAAAACCTTAATTATTGTTCAAAATAAAAGTAGTTAAAATTATTCCATATAAAATTAGCTATCTGCCAGTAAAGGTCTTATGAAAAACACCCCACGCAGACGGTCATTAAAGTGGATTTTTTGGTAAAGATTCAGATGCATTTCATAAAAGACCACAGATAGATAGCGTAGTATAGTATAGTGTTGCACGTAAAAAAAACTTTTAAAAATGTAATCTTATTGTAAGTTGTATTAAGTTACTAATTAATATTAAGTTGTATGCTGTGTTTTCTTACAGAATAAAGTTTATTTTATTTTATTTATTTATTTATATTACTAATTTATTACTACCTCCAATTTCATTTTGTGCAAATATTTTTATGGAGATCCGTGGAACTAGGTAAATGCTATTATCTCCCACAACTTTGCATACTACTTAGAAAATACAGACGAATTGATAACCTCCTCTTTTGTGTTTTTAAATGAAATGTATACCGAATTGGTCTTCATTAATAGTTGCGTTTTTATTCAAAACTATTTTTTTTACAAGTGTGATTAGGAATTTCGAGGTCTGTAATGTCGTCATTCTTTACGTTTTGGTTTTTAAATTTAATGGTCATCCTCATTAGTTATCGGTCAGTGCTCCATAGAAGAAAAACCTGACGAATGTCTATGGTAATTATTATGTAACACTACGGTTAAGGAACACCATGAGTAAAACTGAATTCAATTGCTAAACATGTTAATTAGGATATGGTCATCTTTTGTCATTTAATTAACATCATCATCATCAACAAGTTTTACTAGTCCACTGCTGGACATAGGTCACTCCTTAGATAGGGGGTTTCGGCCTACTATACCACGCTAGCTTGACGGGTTAGTATAGGGTTTGTTTCCAGTTGTTGTACTGCATAGTTTGCTCTCTTAGTCTGCTTTTACGACACCCACGAGATGAATAGGGGTAGCGAAGAAGAAGTAAGAAATATGATTTATTTACGAATAAAATTAATACAAATTATGATTAGTTTCGAGTTCAGATATATTTCATTCTTTTTTTAAACTCCATTTTCATTGAACACCTATTCCATAAAAATTTTTTTTTAAGAATGGAACATCATACAAAAGATTCGAACTTTGCTCTGCAATATCAGCGCTAGAATTACTATGTTATGTCAACTCAGCACAGTTACCGGCCACAGCAGACTTGTATGACACACCATGTTTGTTTATACATTCGTCACGTAGGAATGGCTGCAGCGATATTTGCACCGAGATAACACAGATGTGGCCTTTTTCTGTCGACTTGTTGAGAGATTTATCTTCTAGGTGTAGGGTTGTCATGCGCGCAGTCTAGTAACAGTACACGTATCGTAATCTTTTGCGTTTGTATAATAACCATGTGGTTTAATAGCTTATGGTTTTCTTATAGACAAAACAATAATAGATAATTCAAGACAGACTATGGTGTATATATCTCGGATATAATTACATATATACAACTAGCTGGCACGCGCAATTTTGTCTGGGGCTTTACAAAAGGAATACAGTTTGAATGTTTTTTAATTGATGATTTTGAGTTCATTGATGAACGGGTCCTATTGGTGGTAGATTGATGTTACATAGGCTATCCAACGCTAAAATATTTTTTCAATTCGAACCAGTTCTGACGTTCCTAAGATTAGCGCGTTCAATTAAACAAACTAACAAACTCTTTAACTTTGTAATATTAGTATACATTACGGAAATTGAATTCTGGTCTTTTTATGTAACTTGGCATCTTTTTTTCTAGTTACAATTACAGTGACTATTACAATTTTTGTACACCAGTGAGATCGGCCTTGCCTGAATTTATTTTTATTAGTTTTCTTGTTAAAATTACTACACTGAGAATTTCTACAACACGGAGGTATTGTATTTGTCTAAAATATTAAAAATAACAACCAGAAAGCGTAGTGGTTTGTGTAACGGACTGCTATTCCAAAGGTCTCGGGTTCGATTCCCGCTCAAGTCAAACATTTGTGTGCATGAACATTTGATGTTTGATTTGGTCTGGGTGTTACTATGTATAATATGTATGTATTTACAAAAAAAAAGTATATATGTATTTATATCAGGTGTCTAGTACCCATAGTACAAGCTCTGCTTAGTTTGGGACTAGATGGCGTTGTGTGTATGTGGTAGAATATATATTATACTCTAATCAGTTGACGGCTCTGAATAATTTCGGCCTTTAGACGCTTAAATCGTAAACAAACTCTAGGTACGTTGTCGCTGGGGCAAAAGGTTGTTTCAGCAATAAATACTTTCAAGTTCTGCCTTAGACTTATTGAGTACGTACAAAAATACATACCTACGTACACTCATGTGTATGTTCTCAAGGTTGTAGCCAGAGTATAGGACTAATCCCTCCTAGACGCCCACTATTGTAACTCTTGTACACCAGGATCAACGGCAGTGATCCCCAAACACATCGAGTAATAAGACGCCTGAATTCCCAATGAAAGTTACATTGTCTTGGAACTTGGAGGATTTGTAGTTAGGGTAAAAAGAGGCTCACACTTGCTGGTTATAATTTTAGTTCCTCTTATGTAATAGGAGGTAACCCTATTGCGTTATCCGGGCTTTTTAATAACTGGGTAAGAAAATGTGAAAAATAAGTAAAGGAACGGCAGATAATAATTGACGGTGATGGTAGGGAAAGAATGTTGATTATATGAATGGATTAGGGACGACAGTCCAAGACCGGGATGGTTGGCGATCTTTGGGGGTCTTCGTGGAGCAGTGGACTTCAATATGCTGAAGTGGAATGGATTGGGGAGTGTATTTCAGGAGGAGGATTTATGGAGGTTCGTATTGCTGTAACTCGAATTTGGTTTTGCTGGAAAGGCGTAGCCTATTTACACTACATATATGCTAACTTAACCATAAACGAGGGTGGGGGGAGTGTGGTCTTTAAAATACAACGTTTGGGCACAGGGGCGGAGAGAGGGCTTAGGTTTTCGTCACGTAGTCAATATCCTAAAGGCAAATCTTGCCGGTTTGCCAGCAATTTTTGGCGCGACGCCAAAAAATGATTTAAAACCATATTTATGAAATACTATCCGAAAACTAGTATGAGAGGTAAGGGGGAGAATTTCTTGGCATATACTAAGTGTGGTTACCGAGGGGTGGAGGGGGGTAAAATATTGTGAATATGGGTCGCGTAGTATGGGTATGTTCCCTATATATTATTGTAGTTCCCTATATATTATGTAATAAGAGGCAACCTTATTGCCGTCTACCAGAACTTAAGGAATGAGATAGGAAAATTAAGAATAAAATGAATGAAAGGTAGGTAGGTAAAAAGGGACCTTCACTCCCAGCCTCACATACATACCACATACACCATACACACACCCTCAGAGGGTGTTTGTATCACACACACCCTCACACAAATATATCGAACTAAACGTACTTAACTAAATATTCCTTGTCTTTGGGAAAGACTAATTCCATCACACAGCGCTAGTTTGGAAACCAGGGCTGTATAATGTTTGTAATGACTGCCTTGGTGGTGCAGTGGTAGCGTATGCGACTGCTGTCCTGAGATCTTTGGTTTGATTCCCGCGTCGGACCAACTGTTTATATGATCTGCAAATATTTGTTTCGGAGTTTGGGTTTTTTCTATGTATACCTAATATGTATGTATTCTATTAGTCAATGTTGCTTTCATAGTACAAGAGCTTGAAACTAGATGGCGTTGTGTGTCAGATGTCCGAAATATTTTTATTATTACTCCACTTATTGTTACAATACAGAAATAAAGTAAAGTAATGGTAGGAAAATAATTTATAATACCTAAGTATACGTATGGAGTGGGGGCTTAAGTAATAGCTTGCGAGGGTCAAGGTCGCTTTGCTGTAACTCAAACTGTCTGTTCCAGGACAATCAGAGACTTCCAATGCTGCATTGAAAGACTGCACGGATGGCGTAGTAGTTTAAGCGATCACCTCGCCGCTTCCTACTGCGCTGAGTGTTGTCGGTTCGATCCCCATGTATGATTTTAAAGTACAAACAAAGGATACAGAATATATATATATACATATATATACAAAGAATATATATAGGACAAAGAATATATTCCTCATCACATCATCATCAACAGCCTATACTAGTCCACTGCTCGACATAGGCCTCTCCTTAGAAAGGAGGTTTTGGCCTACTATTGGTATTGGTGGTATATATTCCTAGTACAGGTGAAATCTTTAAAAAAAAATACAATTGAATGTTTGTTCTCCTTGTCTATGGCAAAGGACTGACTCCCAACACAATTGTATGCATTGAGTTAAAACAACACTAAGTATTATATCAAGTATTATATCAATGATTGTATGTATGTAATAATACGTAATAATACAATGAAAGTCTATACTATGTGTTACTATCATTTTATATATATACATACTAGCTGACCCTGCAAACGTTGTTTTGCTATTTACATTTTTTTAAATTATTATTTTTTTGAATTTCTTAAAATCCGTTCTTAGCTGACCTCTACTCGGTGAAAAGAATATTCCTACCAAATTTCAAGTCTTTAGCTCTGGTTGGTCTTTAGCAATGGTTCCAGATATATCGTGATGAGTGACTATATACGTGGAAATCTCTTATATATATATAGATGTAAATACTAGCTGTGCCCTGTTACCCTTCGCTGTAGCACATTGTTGTTGCATGGATGAAGAACAAAACTGACGCGAAAAATAGATAACACAATATTTGAAGCGGTTTGTATTTGAGCTCTATTGGTTGCAGTCTTTATGAAGCGTGCACTTGACATATAGATATTAATCATAATCATAATCACATTTATTTTCAAAAATATTTTGACAAATGGTGTTACAATGGGTAGTAGAAGATACAAATATTTTTTAAAAGAGTGGTATGCAAAAACATTAAATAAAATCAAAATATTTATGGCAAGCAGTTAAAAAATAAACGAAAAAACTTTTATAATATTAGGTCAATACAAACAATTAAATAAGATGTCATAGGGCAGAAAAACATAATAATAGTTACAAGCTTAGTCAATTATAAAATGAAAATAGTAAGTCAATTGTCATCCAGATGAATAATTAATAAATGTTTTGCTATTACAACCAAAGCAACGAGGCCTAATGCAAATTTAGAGTATTGTTCGCAAAGAGACGTTGATTTTCTCTTCTTATATTACTCCTTTTTTTTTTTTTCTGTGCGGCAATCCGCACGCCGAGAGTACTAATAGCCGGGGAACCAGGTATACCCTAGAAAGGAAGTCCCTGGTGCCCCGACATACTCGGGCCATCTACAACAACAGATAGACGACCACCCCCCGTGTGGGAACCCCATGTTCCCTCTGCTCCCTGGAAGCGAGCGCGCTACGCAACGCGCTCGCCGCCACCCCGGCCTGCTTCTGCTAGGGTGACAGATGGCCTCACCTGTCACCCCCAGGCCTGTGCTTATGGTGGACGGAGGTCGTTCTGCGACCTCCGGCGCCTGAGTCGCCTGCGGTACCTGGCCCGTTCCCGGGCCTGGCGGGCCGGGAGAGTCCTAAACCTCTCCCGGTCCCGCTCCGCCGTCTCCTTCGCGAGCATAACTTGCTCGCAGAAGGAGACGGCAGAGTTCCACGCACTCTCGCTCCGCACGATAGCTGCAATCAGGCTATCGAGCGAGATCTTATATTACTCCTAGTTATACCAGACACTCCCCTATACCTTGTCACTATTTTGTCGTCACGCCATTCCACGGTTGCTTGTAAGAGATTGCCTCTGAGCGATGAGGCCGCCATTTGTATTTTTCTACTTTAGTATTAAGTGATTTACGAGTATTGTGTGCATATCTAACTGGTGTACAATATTGAGATTTTATTATTATTGATTCCGAAATGTTACAACCCTCAACTGATGGTTATATTTTCCATCCATATGTCGCTGTACATAAAAGGCAAGACAAGTACCTATATAATTCAATATCTCAAGTGTTAGCAGTTTTTCCTATGTCTGTGCAAATTCAAGCAATTCTTGTGCCAAGTCGATGTGAAATAAACTCACACTTGCTTGCTTGCTTGTTTTTGCGTGAAAGAGTAACAAACATACACACATCTATACAAACTTTTGCCTTTATAATGTTAGTAAGATTGTATCGAGTTCTACTTAGCATATAATGTTTTTCAGTATATCAATACTTATCAGGTTTTTTTTCCCAACTCAACTCAAGAGTCACAACTGCGTTACCACCCTTTGAGTCGTCCTCCCAGAATTAGGGATTGCCCTCCAAGGGTACACCTGGTTCCCCAGCTACTGGTTCCCGAGACGGCGTGGTTAGTAGGTATACTAGACGTGGTGGTATATTTCCGCAGAGAAAAAAAGGGGGAAGAGGGGTTTACTTCAGCAAACCCACTCACTCGGTGAAAAGCAATGAAACACCGGTTTTCAAGGTGCAAACGGAGTTAATTTCAGCAAATAAAAGTCGACACTTATTAAATCATTGTTGTTGAGTTGTGTGATTTGAAATTGAATATGGCATAAGTATTCGGCCATTCATTAATAACACACAATAAGTTCATAAAGGAAGCGATAATGGAATGACAAGGTTAAGAACACGTGTTAACTAATGAGTTCTTTTACTGTCACAAATGCGCACTTTATTTTTAGCGGATAAAGAAAACATTTTTTTTAAATAAAACAATGAATTATTGATGCTTCATTTAACATATTTATACAAAAATATTACAGTTAAAGATATTTCGTTTGATTGTTTGTTTGAATGCGTTTATCTCTCAGATTTGAAAAATTCTTTGTGTATTGCATAGAGCATTTATTGAAGAAGGTAAAAAATCAGGATGGATGCCAGGATTCGGAAAAAAGGCCACTATCCATTTATTATATATATATATATATATATTGCACCTACTACCAATACCCAACCCCCGAGCTGGAGGAGGAGCTAAATAAAATCGCCCAGGCGATTGTAGTTTCTGGCAAAGGTATCCTTACTGCTGATGAGTCAACTGGTACTATGATCCTGGCTTTAGGCCACAGAAACCCCTTACCACCCTTAAGCCTAACAGAAGTGGTTAATTCTAATTCTTATGACAAAAACGATGAAACTTTGCGGCATAGGGTTATTTTTGAAAGACCCAATAAATAAAGATTTCACCATCTTAAGGGCCAGAAACAAAATAAGTACCCACCTACCTAATTATCTTCTAGGTTATATACACAGAAAAACGAATAATATTGTTTTGTGGTTATATTAGTTATATTAAGTTAAGTGCGTGCTTAGACTGAACAAAATAGACTAAAATATTTTACAAAATTAAACTAACTTCTGTGGCCTTTTTGACGTCACTAATCTTAATAGAAAAAAATATAATCGTTTTTTGTTTTCTAAATGCATTAACGTCAATACAAACGTCGATACTTTGCGAAAGTGGTATTGTCCTAATATATTATTTAAACTGTTTTTAAGTTCGAAATTCTGTTTTGTTTTGTTTTTCTGACAATAGAATAAACAACACTCACGCTTCGTTCCCATTCGAGGTAGAATGTAATATTATGTAAGGATCAATGATATATAAATCATTGATTATAATACGTCATTGTTGAGGATAGAATAATCTCTATGGAATAGAATGTCAGTTGATAACACATTATCCGCCATATTGGTTTATTTTATTTTTTGGTAAACGTTTTTTAGAATAACATGGAAAAAAATATTGATGGATTCTTCTGTGTCTTTGTTAAATGGTTAAACTATTTTTGTAATTCCCGTTCGGCAAAGCTTTTGAAGTAATATTACATCTTTGTACTGCCTTTTAACATTAAAGAATTTAACGATCCATTGTAAGAAACAGTCATAAGGTATACCAGCAGATGTTTTATGATCCTTAACAATTTTAATCTACTAAGGGGCTACATTGACACGCATCATACAGAGGAAACAAACGCCATTTACACTTTTACACATACATATTTAAAACAAATTTAATGATACGAGTTTTGAGTTTCCAATGTTTATAAAATATGGCGGTAAAATGGTTAAAAATATTCAGCATGTCAGCGAGATAGTGGCTTAAAAGCTGTGATCAACCGTCGCTTATAATTTGAATAAGGAACAGAAGGATCTAACTAAACAAATGTAAAAAAAATAATAGAAACATATGGACACGGATTTCGTTGCGTCGTGTAATTCATTCAATCACTTTTTCTTTTTCTTTAATATTCAATTGAGGACATACGGTTGCGTAATTTGATTGTGCCTATAGCCACTATTCTTTGTAGTTAGTTTGTACAAGCAAATTAAAAAACTCCTTCATTTATAACGGTCACTATGACAACGCAATCTTATAACTAGATTTTCAGAACATCGAAGATAATTACCTAAAAAGGCATTTAAACACTGAAATTAGTACTTCTAAAAACGTTTGTATCTTGAGAAATGTATATCTGTATCCAAATAATAAGCACTACACTACACGTTTCTTTCTCGTGTCTTATGATTGTGGTCGTTTGTTCTAGGCAGGTAAACGAGCGCTTCCCGGAACAGTATTGTGTGCTTGCGCCGGCGCACCGTGCAAACATCACGACCGCAGCGAGATATTGATGACTCGGTGAAATATTTCACACGTTCTATATTAGAACTTGTTGGGTTTGTTTTAGATTTTGAGTTTTGTTTCCCATTACTTTGAAATTTAGGTAAGATAATTTTAAGATAAACTTACTACATAAATAAGTGTAGCATTTGTCTTGTAGAGAGTTTGGTAGTCTCTTATTTTTTTATTGCATGCAAACATGTTTCACCATCAACTGCCACATTTAAAAGTCGTCATGCTCTTACCCTTTTGCATAATTTATTTGAGGTCGGTTATTTAACTTAATTTCGGATTGGGGTAATTTATAATTAATTCATGGAATAGTCGAAACCAGTAAGTATTTTTTCAGAATGTGAGATATCTCTTTGGTATCTAAAAAACAAAACGTTTACAAGAGCGATACTGTGAACAATGACGGGCCTTTTGGCCTAGTGGTTAGTGACCCTGAATGTACGCTAGAGGTCGTGGGTTCGATTCCCACCCAGGACAAATAATTCTGTGATGAGCACGGTCAATTTTTCTGTGTCTGGGTGTACTTTATCTATAATTGTATGTAATTAGGAATACTCATATATAAGTATGTTTATCAGCATGGGATCAGACCGCCGTGTGTGATATGTGTAAAAATATATATTTAAAAAATGCTACGTAGTGATTAGACATGGAAAGTATTGCTACTTTTAAATCATATTCATTCTATAGAAATATTGGTTCTAGTCACAGTGATTTCTCCGGTGATTGTGATTACATCATAGACAAAGATAAATGCCACTAAAATCAATTAAAATTATTTTTATAAAATATTTTATTTTAAGACTGAGACCTTTCGTAAGTCTTAATTAGTCTCAGTGGTTTTGTAAATTAGTCACAGGTGTAATTATATTATCAAAAATTATATGATTTATTACATGCGATTCTGATTTTATTCCATCTCTAGTAACTCAGAGACAAGTGACTTGGCCTTTCTCTCTCTCTGCAACTATTCTTTGAATGTAATTTAAATATACTTGTACTTTGTATCGCTCGGGGCAATTTCAAAGCCGGTGCTATATAGATATACCTCGACATGATCTTAGTACAGTAAGTTACCATATAGGAATATTAAAGGCGCTGAGATCAACTGAGACACGGAAACCAAGTCAGTAAATAGGATATGTTTTGTTGATTGTTTGTTTTGATTTAAAGTGTGTTTTAAAAACCACATACATATTTATTTATATTGCCATGGGAGAGCATTGCCTTGGCAAAGTCTAAATCTCATATGATTTATATGTCATATAATCACACCTGTGACTGATTTACAAAACCACTGCTACTTATTATTATTACTCTCGCGAAAGGTCTAAATCTCAAAATAAGGTCGTGATATTTGATAAAAAGAATTTTGATTGATTTAAATGCAATTTATCTTTGTCTATGACGAAAATACACACACATGTGAAATCCCTGTGACTAAAACCAATCATTTATTAAATGAATATGATTTAAAAGTAGCAATAATTTACATGTCTTCTCGGTACACATGGGCCAGGCTCGATCGGAGTGATACCATGGCCTCACAGAAAACTGGTGTTCTTTTGTTGCTTTTCATGGAGTAAGTGAGGTTGACGTCCAAACTAAGGTAGTCACTTTCTATCAGGTGACCGTCTGCTCGTTACTAACATACCTACGTATTTGAAAACTGTGTGGGAATATAGGCCATGATAACAATAAATTGCAATAAATGCCATAAGACGCTTCTCTCGAAGCTCCCTTCCTATGGGCTGGTTGGTTGTGTGATTGGGTCACCCGTTTCCTTGCGGACAGGAGCATTGAGGTAGTTGTCGGCGGTGCATGCTCTGACTTGAAATCCGTAAATGCTAGTGTCCCGCAAGGCTGTGTGCTATCACCCACACTGTTTCATCTGCATATCAATGACATGTTGAAAACTAGTAGCATCCATTGCAATGCAGATGATAGCACGGGAGATGCACTTAACACCGGCCACCCCGACATTTCTCGGGAAAATGTCATAGAGAGGCGAAACAAACTTGTGTCTGAAATTAAAACTTCTTTAGAGGCGGTTTCAGATTGGGGCCGACTAAATTTAGTCCACTTCAACCCAAAAAAGACACAAGTATGTGTGTTCACCTCGCAGAAGATACCATTTGTCGTAACACCTCGGTTTGAGAGCACCTCCCTAATTGCTTCAGCCAGTATCGAAATCCTAGGCATCGACATGTCGAGCGAAGTCCAGTTTCGGGGTCACGTAGAGGGTAAGGTCAAATTGGCCTCGAAGAACCTCGGTGTGCTGAACAGATCAAGGCAATATTTCACTCCGGCCCACCGCCTTCAGTTCCATAAGACCGGCCGCATATGGTATTCTGTTGTCATCTTAATGCGTCTGCTCGTCTGCACCCTCTAACATAAAAAAATCTATATATTTCCATATTGTTAGATTAGTAAAGTGTGTCCCTTAATCCTTAAAAAATTAATAAATAAATGTCAAGTAGACACTGAAATTATGGCTACTTTTAAATCATATTCATTTGATGAAATGATTGGTTTTACTCACAGCGATTTCACATGTGATAGTAATTTCGTCCATAGACAAAGATTAAATCTTTAAAATCAATTAAAATTCTTTATCGAAGATAACATACGATCTTCTTTTTTTTTATTTAGACCTTTCGGGAGTCTTGCGCTAGCGTAATAATAATTATTAAGGTTTTGGAAAACAGTCACAGGTGTGTTGATTAGATTTATAAATCATATGATTTATCACATGTGATTGTGATTTTGTTCCTTCCCTAAAGTCAAGTAAAGAATCTATTTAATTCATTTTATGAGTTTGTTTGTGACAAAAACCGAAAAATTAAATTATTAGAGGCAGTTGGTCTCTTTTATTTTTAGCGCCATCTACATTTTAGTTACGTATCACCATTACTGCAAGTTGCCGAGATGTGGCGCTAGCTGGTTTGTTATGTGTTGACCTGTTGCATTGTTTCTACGTGAGACGGCGGAGGATTACAACAAAACAAAACAAAGAGTCTTGTTATTGTTATCTTTGTGATTAGTCGAATCATCATTTAGTAATGAGGCGTTCTTATCGAAATAATACAAAACTTATGTGGCAGTAAATATATTCAGAAAATATCAATCATGATCGCAGGTATTTAACGATTTTATCAATGTAAAAAAGTTTAAAATACAAATCAGTACGAATTACCTACATAAATGTATATAATATTGTCGACTTCATTTGTATACTTAGCTTTTACCTTAAAATTAGTAGTTCAGTTTAGTTTATTACAGTTTAGATTTATTATTGCTTTATACAATATCATCGCGCAGTCGTCCACACGTTCTATGTCGTACACGTACACGCTAACGCTAGTCACTTAATTTAGATTAATAATAATTACATATCACAATGAGACGTTCCTTCAACATGATACACTCGCACACAAATAATACAAAATACAAAAACGAAGGCACGAGATCTAACTATAGCTACGTCTAGTACAAACATGCTCCGCTAACGTTATGCTAAATGCACGCGCGCCCCGTGCGGCGCGGCTCAGTCGAAGTCTTGCGTTTAGAAGTCATATCACCTATTCAAATTTCGGTAGCGTTAAAGTGTTTCAAAGCGGTTCTGGAATGGAATACAACAAGCACAGCGGTGCGGAGGTCGTTCCCCGCATCGGCCGTGGGTAATGGAATGTCGGCGTTCAGCCGCTCCCGGCGCTCTTTGTGCGCCGCGCACCCCGCCCGCCCCGCGGCGCGCGGCCCGGCCCCGAGCAGGTAGCCGTGCCGCCCGCCACGCGGACCGGACCCTCTATCACTATTAACACGTCACACGGACGACCCAAAGTCCACTAGCCACTTCACACGCCCCGTCAGACTACACATTGTTCTTTTCTTGGAACTTATCGGCCAGCTCGACCATCAACTCCTTGTAGATCAGAGGATCGATGTTCTTCCCGAGCTGGTAAAGCACGAACCAATCGCCGATCTGTAAATTGCTGGCGACAGACTCCACCTGCTCTTGTGGGGCCAGACGGCTGCGCGCGCGCAACAGGTAGAGGCGCACGCGTGGTCCTGCCACCACAGCCATGCGGTAGATCAGTGAGATTCCACTCAGGATAGCCAGAATCATGAACCAGAACCACAGGAATACGTAGATCTTTTCGTTAACGATATTGAGTGGCAGCACGCATAGGCCGTCAAACTTCTGCACAGTACCCGAAGGACCGTACTTGTGGAAGGTGCATTTTGTTACTTTAGGGAACACTCGAGCCATCGGATCCACTCGGTCCTCTGGTTCCATTTCAGTAAAGCTTACCACGTCGCTACCGTACGTGGAGAACTCGCCGTCCAGGAAGAAATCCATGAAAAAGATCTGTCCGACGACGTTGATGAAATTTAAAACTTCGCAAATAAAGAAGCGGAACGCATAGAAGTTTTGCGTGTGCAGGTTTGTAGCGAAATAGTCTACGAGTAGTTTCTTACGGTCGGCCTTACACTCCTTGCCAACCACAGGGCAGTTAAGATCGAGCACTAACATCTTGATACGGCCTCCTTCCCACGTTTTCCACAGGTATCGCGGCACATAAAATAAAATCGCTTGGAAGAACAACACAAAACACACCCATTGGTAGTACTTGTGGTATTTAAGCTCGTCGCCTTCAGCTTGTGGGCCCACCCCCAGCTGCGCCACGTCCTGACCAACACGTCCCACCAGTCGGTTAGGGATGGTGAAAGTTGAGTAGATCCAGCAGTACGTGTCCATGACGGCGAGCGGAATCTCATCGACGATGCAGTCGATTGGGTCTCCGATGTATTGTCTTGAAGTTACAAGCAGCGAAAACGCGATCAGGATGATCACAGTAGCTTTGTAGTGCAAACGGAACACATTGTTGTCGATGCACACAGAGTCGAGCTTGAGAAGCCCCTTCACGGAGCCGAAAACGTCAAACATGGCGGTCGGGCTAGCCGCGAGCGCGCGGCGCGTCGTTCACGGTCGAGTAAGTTAGGGCGTGCGCTTCGCCCTCGCGTCGAGTGCGGAATGCTGATCGGTGGGGAGCACTTTTAGTCGAGGAGGGCGCAGGACCGCGATGCGGTGAGGTGCGGGTAGTGGGGGACAGCGGCCCCCGCCTCGCCGCTGTGCTGTCGCAACGCAGGTCGCAGACTCTCGGGGTAACGACACAGCGCTGACCCTATTTCTCCGTGGCGTCATCTGGTAGCATTCGGTGACGCTTGCCCAGGGGCTATGCATCTCAGTTGTGGCGGGTGATAATGCTAAAGGCGTGCGGCGCACTGCTTAATTAAATACTTGTCTAAGGATTGCTTGCATCACTCGGTTTGGGAGAGAGCTCTGATACGGTAGGCAATCAAGTATGCACACATAACGGTAAAGAGCCCGTGGTCATACTTGAAAAACTAGTATGGGCCGTGCGAGTGTAACCCATATACAGTTTTAATTTGTTTTAAACTTTCAACACATGTAGTTCGAGCGTATAATGAACGTAGGTAAAACTTTTAAACTTTGGTACCTACATGTCTTTAAATTTGCTAAACTGTTTGCTCATAATTGTGTCTTCAAGTTTACATTGACTTCATTATTATTTTAACGTATATTTAGGTTGATACCTAGTCCATACTTTTCATTCAATAAAGCATGTCAGTCGATGACATGCTAACTTTCATCCTTATCACAACTTATTCGACGTCATAGTTTTATCTGCTGCAACAACGGCATTTCACTTTAAAGAATACGCAGTTTGGGGAACTATAATTTAATTGCATTTTTCAGTTTTGGGTAGAAAAACTGATTGTCAGATAACTGATCTTAGAGAAATGACAAATTGTATTGTTTATCTAACTTAGACAAAGTATGCAGCCTTTTTGTCATGTCATATAGGCAAAGACTATTTAATTCTTTTTCTTTTTTGACGAACTTTATTGCTATAAATTTAAAAAATGGTTGTGGTCTAATTTCGACTAGTCGATAACTTGTGATCATAGATATGTGTATTGTAGATATAATAGGCGTAGGCTGACAGCTCGCTGATGCCTACGATATGTCGGCCAGAGGGGCAAAGTTCAAGTGCAAATAATTAATCTTATCATTGTGCCTGGTTAGAGTTACTTTATAGGAGCGATCAACTGGAAAATGGAACATATGATTCAAATGTAATAACAGATAGCATTGTAAAATGCATTTTTTATTAAATAACTGCCAGTAAATACACAATGAAGAATTTTTTTTACTCATCTAACCAAAATTGCATTTTTATTGCTAATTCGTATTTGACATCTTGCATGGCTTTGAAAGAAGAAATATAATGATTCATTAAACTTTTCTTTTTCATTTTGTGTATTTTATATAACATGCTGTTAATACATAATCCTCGTATTAAATCCTAATAGATATTTATTGCCCATATAATACATGGAATATTATATTATCTAGACTATTCTAGAATAAAAACAGTCATGAACTTTCTGGAATATTGAGTCATATTTTAGCTACGCATTTACAATTTGTTTGGATTGAAAAGAAACATTGCAGAGGATTTAAAACACAATTAATATTACATGCAAGTATATACAAGGATCATTTTTCCGAAATTTCATTTATTTACTGTTACGGGAAAATGTGTTAAATATTTTCTTAATTTGCCAAATTCCTAAAACAGCCTATGCTGTTATTCTAAATCCCCCTATACATATTTGTCAACATTAGTACAATAATAATATCCAAAAGCTATTGTGACGAGAAATAAAAATTATTCACATTCATAGAAAAAGAAAATTTCTATTGTAATTATAATTATTGATTTCTTAATGCATTAAAAATAAATTAGCAATGTCAGCAAGCACCTTATGTTACCTGAGGTAATTATTAATGTACCTACAGTAATATATTTATTGAATTCTATTTTTAAAATATGAAACTGAGTTTAGAATAATATTATAATATGGTGTATTTAAAATTAAACTTCATTTGTTTTAATCCTCTTTGACTCGAAAATTTCATGATTTGTAATTAAAAATTTTGTTTGCTTTGACTCATTTGAAAATGACCTCAGCCTTTTATAATGTTTATTTCTCCTATAATAATTAGTATATTATATTATAATCAGTATATTAGAAAGATATAATTAATTAAAGTGAAAGTATTTTTTTCTTTGCCTTGTAGAATGATTGAATCAATTAAGTAAGAGATATCGATTTATATGAAAGTACGGCATTTAAAAGTAGACAAGCAAGTCATTAGAAATAAATGTAAGATACCGAAGATAATGTGATTAGGAAAGCCTAATAGTAATTTCAATGTAGGTAGTATCTCTAAATAATAATTAACTAGTGTTTACCCGTAACTTTGTTCGTGGATTTGATTAGTTGTAGATTTTATCCATCAGTATTTTTTCTCTCTTAGGTATGCCCAAATGTTGACTTTTACCAATCTAATGTAAATAAAACCAAGATACCTTGTAGTAGGTCAGTGCGATTGTTGAATTACTTTTGCCCTAGGGCTCCACTATCAAAGTGACAACAAACAAGACTATTAACATAACAAAATTTATCAACGTTGGTTATACGATTTAGGCGCGTAAATGTAACAGAATATTAGTAGAAATATCTATCTATTGATGTGTATTTTTTTTAACTTCTTTCATCTTACACACGGCCGTCTGATTCTAAATTAGGCAAAGCCTGTACTATGGTAACCAGACTGCTGGTAAACATATTTATATATTTACAAAATACATACGTATTATGGATAAATAACATATTTAAAAAACAGACGCAGGACATATATGATCACACTCATCACACTTATATTTGTGCTGAGTAGGAATCGAACCCTCGACCTCTGGTACTTTCCATCAACAGTCAAGGCTAGTTCTCCTTTTTTTTCCATTTCAATATATGTATTCTTATTTTTTCTTAAAGTTGCCGAAGTATAAAATCCATGCCATCTATTAGATAAGTGGGATTAAAGTAATAGGCGGCAAAATTTTCTTGGCGGTTATTTGACATGCAACACAACGCAGCTTAGGATATTCCTTTCCTTTATGGAGGGTAGAGGCAAGGAGAACCATCTTTGTTTATGAAAAGTATCCGTAAAATAGCGTCCAATAAGGGGTGCTTTGCTGTAGCCTAGAATACATTTTTAGCGGCAAAAGTAATTAGAATAAGATAGACTTAAAAAATCGCGTAAATAGTTGAGGTTTTGTATACTGGCATTTTACTAAAATCAAAAAAAAAAAAATAGCTAATCTAGTCATGTTTTTTTTTTAAATATTCGAACTCAGCACACTTCACTCCGTCTACAACAGCCATGTTCATATGGTAGTTTTTCGTACGCCAGCGATCTCTACTTTCAGTAAACAGCTCGATACTTTTTCAACTTTTCCCCCCTTAGGAGATGGTTCTTCTTGACTCTACACTCCATACTTTCCTTGTTATAGAATGTCACACGTCATTGATTTACCTGCTTATCCTAAAATGTAATGTACGTTTTTTTTAAAAGTCTACTAGCAACCAAAATTACTAGTATGCCCGTTAACCCTTCCCGCTAAGCTAAATTGCTTGTGTTAGGAGTGGGCTCACATCGGTAGTGTACTGGTCAGGATTCGAATCCCACGACCTCTTGATCGCAAGTCCAATGCCTTACGTAACAACATACGAAGAAACAGAATGACACATAAAAAGAATTCACAACAAATATAAAAATATAGATAATGGTTTCACATCACATCATCAACAGCCTATAATAGTCCACTGCTGGACACAGGCCTCTCTTTAGAAAGGAGGTTTTGGCCACTATAAAACGATGGCCAGACAGGTTGGTATAGGAATGCTCTCCCTCTCGAAGTCAGGATAGCATTCAATGAAAGCTAGAGCTCGCATCCTGGACACGCTAGCAGATTCATCACAACCTTGAAATTTTCTTGATTTATAGGCTTATGTATGTATAAGTATTTGTGTATGTGTATGTATTTGGTACGTATGAATGTATGTATATTTATCGCATTACTTCTACCTAACTTATCAATCATTTTCTTTTACTTCTCCTATTAATGTCTAGTGCACCTAGCCACACATTTCAGCACCACCCTAAGGTAGACTGGGAGAAAATGCCTATGGCATTAAGTCCGCCAATGTACAGCTTGTGCATAAAGAATAAAATAAATAAAAATATAGGGTTTGTTTCAAGTTTTCCTTCTCTTTGCAGTGCTGTTGTCTTGCATAGCTCCCTAAGTCGACTCCTACAACACAAACACGATGAATAGGGGTGGTGACAGTCCATATTCTTAATCCGTCACCACACGGACTGATAATTGTATGCCTCATAATATTTCTACATTTATTTATTTCATTCTTTAATCTCTCTATTCAAGCCATTTAGGATATTTCACAAGAAAGCCAATCTAATCTAAACCAGATATCAATTCCGATAAATAAAAGTGACGACTTAAGCACGTGTACTTAAATTGGCGTAATACACCGATCTCAAGGTGAAATAAATTATTGACAATGATGATTTGACAATACATATACATACATACATAAATACACTCACACCTACATCGCAGTAGGGATAGGCAGGCGTATTACACGCCCACATTTTATCTATACATCTAAAATTACCTGACTGATTCATCAACACAGAACCTAAAACGCTGGGGCTACAATTTTGAATTTTTGGCAGATGACGCTTTTTATATTGTAAGCACCCACTAGGAAAAGGATTTTTGGATATTTTACCCTGTAAAGTAAGCAAAGATGGGCAAATTAGGTGTATTTGAAAAGAAAAAGAAGAAAAGGCAGTGATGGGAAAAGAATATTGCTTATACGGGTTAATTGGGGAATGTACGCAATACCTCGACTTGGTCAGGATCATACATCATAGAATCAAGGAAATGGTATGTATAAAAGCAAGTGTGAATTAATTACATTAGCATTTTATCGTAGCCTATGATCGCTTGCACCAACAGAGGGCTTACATGCGTGTTGCTAACTCTTTGAATACCTCTACACTCTATTCTGAAAGAACCCTACATCTTTTCCCTCAGGAAAATCTCGACCAGGAGCGTATATTACAACCGGAGCGTTCAGGAGTAAATTTCTCTGAAACCGTACCGTGAACGAACATTTAAGTTCTAAAGTTGATATTCTATTGTGGTTTTAGAATTTGGTTGTAGTTATCATGTTAAACGGTTCATCGGAGCACAACCGATACCCAAGCAATACATGCGCACACGCAGGCAAAGTTTCTTCTTAGGATATGTGAGCTTCGTTACTTGTCAGCTTCGGATTGTCAAGGCTTTTCAGCCTGTTTTTGAAACTAGTCAAAATGACGATCTGGTATGAGGTGCAGAGATAAGAGCTGTACTCCACATGGGGACGGCTTCATGGTTTATAATTTCCTCTTGTAATTTCGTCAAAGCATATTTTGCTAGACTTTAGTTCCACTATCATTGGAGCAGATGGCGTGAAAAGTATCAAGTATTAGACTGAAACTATTATACATATAAAATTATGATTGTTGTGATTTTCAGTAGACCTTAAAATTATTTCTTGAAATGTAACGTAGGTACTATAAGGAAACCACAATCAACCCAATTGCAAGCGCCATCGTAAGCTGCGGTTACATAATCTACCATGTTATTGGCCGACTTTAAATATGTTAATTCTTTTTAATAAACCGACGTACACACACTCATTGCTGTCCCCAACAGAGGCAAGCAGAGTAGTATTAAACAATTATATTTTGTCAACCACAATTTAGCCTCTCTCACGTAATACTGGCAACACTATTATTACCGTAAAACAGGTATTTTGGCAATAAAATACTTTTCTACAAACACTTTAAGTTTTAATCTGTGCAAGATGGATATATTTATGTAGATACACTAATAGACAGGCATTCTATTTAATATCGTTCTTTTTAGTAAATACCTTTTTGTTTAATGGTGGGTCTTATATTACTTTGGTCAATATCTGATTAATAGGATGTTGGGAATAAATAAGTTTAAGTTTTACAACGAAAATAGTAACCTGCTGTGGTATAATGAAAAAAGTAAAGTAGTAAAACACACACAGACACACACATTTAACTTTTTGCTAAAATACACAGATGGTATAGATTCTTGAAAACAAAATATGGCAATTTCCTGGTTACTGAAGTCATTAGACAAATCAATATTCTTTTTATGTTAGAGTGGGCAGACGAGCAGACGGATCATCGGCCTTCTAGAAAGGAGTACGCTCTTTTCTTGAAGGTTTGAAGGTCGTATTGGTCCGGAAATATACCAGTAATTTCTATTCTCTTTAACTTCGTCTCATTCTGCTTCTATCTTTTTTACAACGCGAGATGAATACATATAATTTAATTCAGGGCCTTATTTGTATATTTCTCATCCTTCAAGCCATGTCTATGTAAGTACAACATAAATAGCCAATAAAATCCCGGGAGCGTCAGTAGATTATTGTGACGTCTCAATACAGGAAAAGAAAATCAATCGGCTTTGTTTTGAGTAATGAAATAATGATTCATTTAATTGCGATGTCAAACCAATGCCGTGTTTGCAGATTTAAATTAAGTTAAAACAAAATAGTGTACAGGTTCGTCCTAATCCTCTAATATGTTTCAACAATTCTATTAACTCGGGTAATGTGAAGGTAAAAAAACAGTGGCATTTCGGGAGTGAAATCTTTTATACAAAGGTAACAGTGTCGCGAGTTCAATGGTTTTTTCCCAAAAAATACATTCTTTTGTTTGTTGTTCAAAAATGCCCAACGCGCCTAAAAAAGTTTTAACTCCAATAAAATAAATAAATGATAATGTGTAAAGAAGATTCGTCCGTGTGGTGACGGTTTGAGAATTCGCAGTGTCACCACACACACAAGGGAGCTAACTACGCAGGACAATAGCACTGCAAAGGGAAGGAAAACTTGAAACAAACACTAAACCAATCCGTCAGGCCAGCGTGGTATAGCAGGCAAAAACCTCCTTCCTAAGGAGAGGCCTATGTCAAGCAGTGGACTATTGAAGGCTGTTGACGATTATGAATGTGACATGGTACTAAATTCCTTCCCACAAATAACATTATTAAGTATAAAAGTAGATTTAAATTTGAAATATAATATAACAATGTTAGATTGTTCTTGATTGTTCTTAAATTAATATAATAAGTAATATATCATGAATTATATGTAATATAAAATAAATATTTAAATATTTTCTTGTAGTTTTTCCCGGCAAAACTGCATTTGATGATGGATCTTTCCTACAAAGGTGGACCAAGCGTCAGGTTGTCGGTGGAACACATTTATTAGTTACCCAAATTATTTGTACTTACTTATAAAGAAATAATTGTAATAATTGATAACATATCTTTCATACAGCTTCTGTAACATGCTCTGATGTCGTGAGATATTTTATAATTATAAAGATATATATTATTTTATAATTTACCTTTATTTGTTAATATTTCTAATTAATAAATGACGAAGAAAGCTTTTTTTTTGGACAATTCGGCAAAAAATAAGCTACACATATTATCTAAAAAAAACCTGCAAAAATTAATCTTTATTAAATAAAAAAGTTAAAGCTTTATATTTGGAATATAAACGTAGCATAGACTATAATATAAACGAATTATTCTAAAACAAAAAAGAATATAAATTTCAGTTTAAATTAGTACATCTACTTACTATAATTGTTCGCAAAATCGATTGCATTTAATGTACTTGAAGTTATAAAGTGTCCAATTAATCTTCTATCACCTGTCTTTCATCTATTATTAGATATATAATCACTATTATTATCATCTTGTTATTGTTAGGAAGTCGCGTGACAGAACGCCTCTCTTGGCCGTGCTCTTAAAACAAGAATAAGTTATTCAATATCTACCCACCTACCTTGACCCAAAACAGAGTATCTTACGTTAAACAGGCTTTGTCCATAAGTATGTATTTTACTGTATTATTATATTTGTAAATTCATTACACAACTGCTCAAAACAGAACCATACTGTCTACGGGGTTTATGTACCTATCTGTAATAAGGTTTGTTATTCTACTACATGCCTCCTTTTGTCTTCTTCTATATGCCTGAACAGATTTGGATTTACCTGTAGAGTATCGTTCGTTAAATAATGCGAAATAAAATTAGCAATGAATGAAGAAAAAAAAAATTGGTAGTAGGATTATTTTTTGGCAGGTCAATTGTCTTTTATTTTTTAGTATTTTTTTCTAGATTTATCTCACAAAAGTAATGTTTTATTATACTGATTAGTTTAATTGTATGTTTGGTTTAATATTTGGAATCGCTGATATCGTGGTTACTCGTGGTAGTGGACGATTATGTAAGTGATCTATACGTTTACAAGTCACGTAAGTATAATAAATATATAAACGCATATCAATTAGATATATACTTGCCCAATCTGTATGCTTAAAGCTATATTTTAATACATTAGCCAAAACAAAATATATAAGCTTATATAATGAAAAACGTGGATAGGGCGAGCCAACATCTATTCGTTGTTTTGGAAGTACACAAGTGTTCGTTACATCGCCGCATTAAGGCCAGTTCTCAGAGGACTCTTATTAAATATCAGTTACGTACCATGTCTAACAATAAAAGTTAAGATTTTTTAGGCTTAGTTCAGTATTGATATTCCCCGTATTTGTTGAACAGAGAACAGAATTAAATACATCAGAGAAAGGATTAGAATAGAACTCCGTTCATCCGATGGTCGATCAACTGAACGACCGTTTATACGAGCTTCCTATTACCGGACTACCCACGCCAGACTCGCGTATTACTACCTCCACGTGATTGCGGCTGGCTAAAAACATTTTATTTCGTCTCAAAAACATCTTGATCGTTCCAATTTTTCTTTATGGACAAGTGAAGTGCTTTGTGAGCGTGGTATCGGAGACGTCTGGTCACATTCTTTAGACCGATCGGAACTTGATTTTTTTTTTCAGAAAATGGGGTCAAACTAATGTTTATTGAAAGACAATGAACTGACTTTTTTACAATGAACGTAATATAATGCTGAATAGCTTACAGGTGATATCTGGGGCGGTATACTATGAGGATCTTGTGTCAACATTGAATTTCCGTGCTCTTAGGCGATTCTGCCATACATTTTATAGAAATCAAATATAACTCACATATTCTGTGCTTCGCTAAGATTTATTTTCTTCTGATTAATTTCGTTGCGGGGTCCAAGATGGTTTTTCCTGGGACTTCCCGAGTGTCATAACTCGGTGTGTTCCTGAGTCACTGCTGTTGATTCTGGTGTATAGGAGTTAAAGTGGTGGGTGTCAGGAAGGGATTAGCACTGCAAAGAAAAGGGACATTTGAAACGAACTCTATACCAACCCGTCTGGCCAGCGTGGTATAGTAGGCCAAAACCTCTTTCCTAAGGAGAGGCTTATGTCCAGCAGTTATAGGATGATGAGACTATTATAGGATGTTGATGTCCATAAAACCTACATTTAAAATTACACAAAATAAATCATGTCGCGTCAAGTTAATATTACAGCTTCATGATTCGAAAAGGTAACCAAATAAAGGTAATTGTTATTATTTGTATTCTCCTTGTATCGAATAAGGAAAAGTAAACAGGGTATATTATGTTTGAACATATTTGTTCGAAGCCACCTTGTAAAAGCAGGACTGATTCACTTTTCGCGGTTTTTAACCAAAGAATTTACATAGGTACGTGTCAGTTGTATTTTGTTGCCAATTCATTTATTTCTTTGTGTTATTGTTTAAGTTAAGTAAGGAAATACATTGGTAGTAATTACCTACCTAATAACTATTTGGTTTTACCATACAAATGCCAACTTGCAAATGTTACAAAACAATGCAATTTCTTAGTAATGTTAACGTTTTATTCAATTTACTTTATTTCCCTTCCATCATATCATCCCTTAATTCTTTAATTCTTGGGGAAGATTAAATACTGATACCATCAGAACATGGACCATAATACGAGTATATACCATAGATATTGTGATTGATTTCATCAGCGCTCAAAAAATGGCAGTAACTAAGTTGTGCTACAACTTACTACTACAACTATGCCACGTAAGCGAAACAGATATCGAATTGCCATGCCAGCTGTTCAGCGAAACCAATATCGCCTGTACTAGACATGACAATCATTGCTACTTCTAAATCATAGGAGGAAACTAGCTGACCCGGCAAACGTTGTATTGAAAAACAAAAAGAATTAGGGATGGGTCACCCTTACCATTTAGGGGTATGAAAACTAGATGTTGGCCGATTCTCAGACCTACCCGATGTGCACACAAAATTTCATGAGAATCAGCCAAGCCGTTTCGGAGGAGTACGGGAACGAACATTGTGACACGAGAATTTTATATATATAAGATAATTGGTCACAGCAATTGCAACTGTGGTTGTGATTAGGTCATTGATGAAGATAAATGACATCATAATCAATCCTAATTCTTTTTATCGAAGATTAGGATCTATTATTTTAAATGTAGACCTTTCACGAGTCTGATAATAATATTAATACGCAGTGTTTTTGTTATTAGTCACAGTTGTAATTATATGATTCATCACAGGTGATTGTGATTTTATTCCATCCATAGCCTCATCATCTGCCTACCCTTTTCCCAATTTTATTTGGAGTCGGCGCAGTATGTATGATTTTTCCATTTAACTCTGTCATGCGTCATCTCACTGTTTACTCCCTTTCTAGCCATATCCTCCCTCACGCAGTCCATCCACCTTTTCTTCGGTCTGCCTCTTCTCTTGTACCCTTCAACGCCCATACCTAAACTTAAACTTAACTTCTCATCCAGTGGCGCTACTTTCAGACTCCCTCGTATATACTCATTCCTAACGTTGTCCATCTGAGTCACACCACACATCCCTCTCAGCATTCGCATTTCGGCTACGTTCAGGCGTCTCTCATACGTTCTCTTAATGGGCCAACTTTCAGGACCATACAGGACGGCAGGTCTGATAATAGTTTTATAAATTTGTCCATTCAGTGTTAAGGGGAAACTGGGGTCACAAGTTGTTCCCGTTACCTGCCGCCACTTCATCCATCCCGTATTGATTCGATGCTGTACAGTTCGATCAATCTCACCATCACATTGTAAGAGGGAGCCGAGGTACTTGAAATTGGAGCAGACTGTTATCCCTATCCCATCCAGCGAAATGGTTTCAGGACCGCCGAAATCGCAGAACACGTACTCAGTTTTGGTTCTGCTGATATTCAAGCCAACATTCTCCAGCCTTTGTTGCCATTTTTCCAGTCTGCTCTGGACCTCAACCCCATCCTCACCGACCAACACAATGCATTTTCAACAGGAAGAGGTATGGGCTCAGAGCTGATCCCTGGTGCAAGCCTACAGAGACACTGAATTGATCAGTCTATCCATAGTCTGTACAGTGATATTCTTCACGAAGTATTTAAATAGAAAGCTAATCTAAATTGTGATAAGTGGTTATCATGATTTAAGTAATTATTATGTAGATTAGTAAGAGTATTGATTATTTTGTAGATAAAGTGCATTTTTTGTGCAATTGAATGCCAATGTTTATTTATATAATGTAAATGTTTCGATTACGTACCTTTTCTGGTTATATTATAATTTCTTAGGTTCCGTTTCGTTTCGTGTTTTAAAACTATTTTGAAATTACGGTACATTTTTTATAAATCCAAAGTAAGTATATAAAACTATTGTAACATATAGCCACAATATTAAATTAATCAAAATTACTATTTTTTTAATTAATAAATTAACATAGCAAAAAGAACCAATGAGACATATTTCTTAGGGTTTAATGGATTCACATGGATAGCATGGCAACACATGCGAATTCGACAGTGCCTAGAAATTGCGACCCAGGGAATGGTTAAGAGAGTACTCCTTGCGACTTTAAAAATCAAATAGAGAAACGTAATGAATAAGAAATGAGTGAAAGGAGTAGTGCATGACTATATCCCATATTAAAGTTAATGTAAAAAAAGGTTCTTAATCTAAACCCTGACTCATACATCAATGACGGTGTACGAGTGTTTCAAACAATAAGTAGATCCGAGAAAAACGCTAAGTACCTTGAATCAAGAAATTCGCAATAGGTAGGTACTTTATCGAGTTGTTAAATTATCGATACAACCAAGAATCGGATTATTATATATGAATATAAAACGAAGGAAATATAGATACAAAAATATTTGCGTAAATAGAGAAATGTTTTCGGTAAACTTGAAATGAAAAATTAAAGAGATGTTAAAATCATTTTAATTACACACGTCACTACCAAAAGAAGATATTAGGCTCAATTAAATATTTATTTGTTACTGCAATATACGACTAGATCTTTCTGTAACATATTGTCATAAGTTTAAAAAAAATATTACTAACGAACGAAGTAATGGCTTGTTTATTAATAAAGAGAAACAAAATTTGAAAACTCTGTACATCAATATTGTAGTTTTCGTTTCAAATAATAATAAAACTTGCAATTAAATGTGCACTTATAAAAATTTAGTGTTACGAATTTACGTGTCTAAGCACTTTACGTAAGACACGGCCTTTTGTGAGTGTATGAGTAATAAAAACAATCAATTAAGTAATATAATCCCGTTATTATAGGGATTACGGCGGTTTATTGAATTATTTTATCACATGTAATATCAATACTGTATCTTCGTTAACCGTATCTCTTAATACTTTTTAAACATAATTCAATGCTTAGCAATTTTATCACCCAACGCGTCGGGTAACGGCACGAATAGTTAAATCAAAGTCCATTTTTTTACCTAATTATACACACCTAGACAGGGCCCAATTCTGCTTTTTTATGTTCACGCCAAGCCACTGACATGCCAATGGCCACTCGATGACATCTCAAAAGCGTGTCAGTGGTATGACAGTGGCTTGGAGTGAACATAAATTGCAGAATTGAGGAACCTGTGCCTAAACATCTGAAACACATGTAATGTCATTTCAGCGTTGTCAAATTTTTACCCTCCGAAATTGAACGATCTCTTTTATCCTGATTTCTTGCAATCTAGTCTCTAATATGGAAAATTCTGGTGATGCGATGTTTGTTACCCAACTCCTCCGAAACGGCTGGACCAATTTTTTATGAAATTTTGTGTGCATATCGGGTAAGTCTGAGGATCGGCCAACATCTATTTTTCATACCCTTAAATGATAAGGTGACCCACCTCTAAATATTAATTTTGATTTTTTTGTCAATTTTTTAAATTATGATTTTTGATTGATTTTTTAATCGCTATTTTTATATTATTCTGTACCATCCACAGATCCGCAATAGGGTTGCAAGACGGCAATCGAATATAAAAAAATACATACGAGTATTTGGCATAACAACGTTTGCCGGGTCAGCTAGTTTTATTATAAAACCAAATTGAAATAAAGAGATTATTATTTTATAAAAGTTTATAGAGAAAGTATTTTATTTTATATTTTATTTAAGTAAAGTTTATAGAAGCGCGCTTATTATGTTTTATAAGTAAATTGATTTTCAAAATATGACACGATACACTTTATATTCTGGTTGCGTGACATTTTAAGAAGCTATGTAAACGCACGACATAACCTACAATAAATCTACGTTCGTAAAGACGTAACTACAAATAAATAAGTAACTTAGTAACATATTCAAGTAGTACGCTTGTATTGACTTAGTGACGTGTTCGTTAGCATGCACGCCGTTCGGCTTTGTGAATATACACAGAAATTTCTCTAACTGAATGTTAAATGCACATTCGTAAAAACTTGGTGCGTACGTGCGCTTCATGTCAAGAGGTACAAAGGTGACCTAAATGATACTCACGAACAATTGCTTCTTACAACGGCTTTTAAGTATGGCTCTGAAACTAACATGCTTTTGTTTTTTCGACTTTAGACGCGATTGAAATGTATAAAAGTATCGGGGTAGGGCAACATTTTTACACGCTTTATATTAGCTTCACTTGTATGTTTGTTTGTAACCGACTCCTTTAGGCGTGATTTTGACTGACTTTAAACGGTCAGGACTCGTTCAAACTTTGTAGATATATCGAGGACCGATGACAATACACTAATTAAAAAAAAAAAAAGTTTAAACTAAAAAACAAAAAGCGTTGTTCGCCTGTTGTCAACAGTAAAAGCACCCCATGCTTTTTTCAAATTTATTAAAATTTATTTTCTATTTTTTAATTTGGTTTTTCTATAAAAAGTGTGTTTTTTAGTTTTCGATTATATGAACTGCAACATAAATTACATTGTAAGTGATGTGAATATAGTAAGAGTTTATTAATTATTGATTTTTGATCATCATCAATAGTACTTATAGAACACTGGCTGGACATAAGCCTCTTCTTAGAAAGGAGGTTTTGGCCTACTATACCACGCTGGCCAGGCGGGTTGGTAGGTGTAGGGTTTGTGTCAAGTTTTCCTCATCTTTGCAGTACTGTTGTCCTTCATAGTTTGCTCTCTTAGTCGACTCTTACAACACCCACGGGAGAGTAAGAATGGCGATACTCCCTATTCTTAATCCGTCACCACACACATTTCTGATCACGTTTCGATAAATTCAGATAACGATTTATTTCTTATAACTTTCGGTGACATAGTTAGCTTAGTGTCTACGACTCAGTTTTTGAAGGTAGCATTTTTTTTTTCTAATCTAATCTGTGATTAGCTTAAATCAACACATCAAAAGCCACCGTGATACATTATCTAATGCTTGTCATTTACAACTCTTGATTGCCTGTCTAAGCCAGATATAAAACTGTCGACATTGATATTTATATAAAACTTGTTTTTATAGATATATTCTCGATATAAAGATATACGAGATCTTGACATCTATGCACAAATACTTAATATACTAACGTTTTAATAATTAAAAGGTTAGGCAGAAGCCTATTTAGTGGCATTAAAATTATTGTTAAGTAAAGTTGGCAAAATGTACTCGAAGAAGTTCGGTGTGCTGAACAGATCGAAGCAGTATTTCACGCCGGCCTACCACCTCTAACTCTGTAAGGCGCAAGTCCGGTCGAATATGAAATACTGTTCTCATCTCTATGTAGGGTCACCCCAGTAACAGCTTTTCCCTGTGGATCCCACATCCAACGAAGAACAACTCGAACCGTCGATTGCCAAAAGATCTTCGTTCGGCTCCATCCCTTGGCGTTACGTAGAGATGTAGCTTTACTCTGAATTCTTTGTTGTATATATCATGGAATGTATCTCCGAGGAATTGTTCGGACTAATTCCAGCCGCAACTTGCCGCCATCATTCTACACGGCAAAATGTTCATCCCCATCACCTAATTAAGTGGCACTACTGCTGTGTGATTTCAAGATACTTTTTGCCTCTCGGAACCAATGTGTGGTATTTCCGGACCTTCAAACCTTCAAGAAAAGAGCGTACTTTTTCCTTAAAGGCTGACAACGCGCTTGTGACTCCTGATTTGTCTGTCTGCTGTCTGTCTGTTTGCTCGTTTGCACCCACTTTCATAAAAAATCAACTCGCTCTCGACGACGAGCGCCTTTGGCGTAGCGAGTTGACGTGAATAAAACTCACACTAAACCCTTAGTAATGCGAAACGGTAATTGTTTTCTACTTGATAGCAAATGTTTAATATATTCATATTACGACCGCTATCGATAACGATATTGATTTCTTAGAACCAAGATCATAATCAAGTTTTAAATTTTCGTCCGTCAGCTTTAAATAAAATGCTTCTACATGCCTTTTACAGAATGATGCAATATTTATTATTGGTATTGTTGGGATAATAAAGTTATAAATATACCTACATTCTATCTAGTTTGTGCCCTATAAACTAGTTATGATAACTGCACGTTAATCAATGTTTAAAGCCCTTACATGTTTTAATATTAAGTTTACATTAGGCAGCGCATCCGTGTTTACTATGGAATTTTCGTTGTCGTTGTTGCCTGTAAATATTGTTAAAAGTTGTCAAAAAGTTTGTTTTCCTAAATTTTTTTGCCGTGTCACAAATGATACGAGAGTTTTGCATGGTACATTCGCACTAATGCACCTATATGCGCAGGGATGTTGCTTCACTCTGCATTCTCTATCGCATATACCATGGAGAGTGCTCCGAGGAATTGTTCGGACTAATACCAGCCGCAAATTTTCGCCATCGTTCCGCACGGCAAAATTTTCATGCTCATTACCTGGGTAGTTGGCGCTCCACTACTGTGCGCTTTTCGAGACACTTTTTACACTCTAGCATATAAAAAAAATTATAACGTGAGCCCTCAGGATGTTTATTTTAATGAACTCGAGTTCTTATATTGTAGATCTTCTGTGTCTCACTCTGTCTTTGAAGCTTCGTCTTTCTTTTGTAAAATGACACGGTGTGAACAGTAATAAATAGGTAAATCTGGACTTTTTTACAGGACGTTCAACAATGACGTACTGAACACTTTCTCTCGTCTGTACTCTCATTTATTTTTCATTCTGCTTATCATAGAATTTCTGCCATCTCCTCATTTCGTAGGCCGAGATGACTAAAAAAGTTCAAATCAAAAAATAATTCGTTCCAACTTGTTTTGCAACTTCATCAGTTTAAAACGTGTGTTAACCGGTTTCAGAACATGTTATCGTATGCAAAAGAAACGGCTTACCATAAGAAAGTTCAATACAAAACAGTGATTGTTTTCATAACACTTCTCTTTAACGGGTTCACCGTTCGTCGAGATTCATCATCATCAACAGCCTTTAACAGTCCACTGTTTAAGGTGTGTTTTAGTCTGTTCGTCGAGATTACATTTATGTAAACCTACTTGGAAAGATTAAAAATGCCTATAGGTCGTATAGGTACATATATAATATATAATAACAGAAGGTTAATAACCTCACGTCTTCTTAACCTACAGGAATATAATATTTTACTTGAAAGCCTTATTGGACGAGTGAGATGGACTATTTAAGACGTAACAAATTTTGTATTTGTCTCATTTCTTGTGTTGGGTTTTGTTAGTTGACTTTATAGATATTTTGGTTTCTTTGGTGTAGTGTGTACAAAGTAATAAAACGAGATAACAGGAAGATGATGATAACACAGAACGTACAAATCTAACTATACCAATATTATCCAGCTAAAGAGTTTGTTTGTTTGGTTGAATTCTTTTAGTGTTTTATAGCCCATATTTCAAAGTAGGCTTTGAGCTATATAAAATCACGCTACGACTAATAGGACCCGAGCAGTAGCGAGTAGCAAATACGGGGAAAAGTTATTCCTTTTGAGAGACGCAGTAAAAGTTGCGCGGGTCAGTTACTCTAAAATAATTACCTACGTAATAACTGCTTAAAAACTATTGTCGTGGGAACTTTATGGTTAATCATAATAGTTTCTACGTATTAAATGTGACGTCTGATTCATTCATAGATTAAAAAGAAATACGTGTAACTTGAATGAATTACGAGTACGTTTAGTTAAAAGCACATTTCCTGGCGTTATCTAATCGCATGTTGGAGGAAAAATAAGTTTGTTTAACTAAATTGGAATTGCAGGATAAGTGAACGTAGAAATCAGAATAATGATTAAAACCATTACATTGATTAGCGAGTATGAACAATATTCACTTATATTGCCTGTTGTTAAGGATAATATTCATAATTAAGTATATTTTAATGTAAAAGTGAGTTAGTTTGTTAAACCACTATATGTATTTTTAAAATTCTTTCACCAATGGAAAGCTATATTGTCAGCGAGTAACCTAGGCTACTTTTAACAAACCGACGTACACGCGGGCGGAGCCGGGAGCAAAAGCTAGTTGTACTATAAATATGTAATTTCTAATTGTGTTTGTAATTAAAATGTCTAGTTTTTGTAACAAAAATAAAACAGAAATGAATGATTAATAAATTGCAAAATAAAATATAGTAGTTTTTAAGATTAATTAAAAAACACGTTAATAAGTGGTTCCAGGTAATGTGTATATTTAAATTAATCATTTGTGAATCATTAAGCACTTACTTCTCATTAACATTAAATGGTGATTATTTTTAAATACCTGCCTGTAATTTGTACCTAATTCGTTTGAATTTGGTACAATGGGTACAGCTCTTCTAATAGTATATGTTTAAACTAATGTACAAGGCACTGATTTTACTTCAAATGCCTTGGTATCTTTACCGGATAATCGTGTAAAGGCTACAAAGAGTTTGACTAGCCCGGTTAAAGAGATAGGGTTTATGTGTGACATAATGATGGTTAGTAGTAAAGGATGAATTGAATTAAAAGTTACTGATAAAAAATAAAAAAAAATCATCTACCCTCATTTTTTTACATTTAAAAATGACACCTCACGGGCTAATCCTAATTTATAGTTCGTGTCACTTTGTTATTCGATCACACCAGAACGACATGATTTAGATGAAACTTCGCAGATATATAAACTATTGTATGAAATAGTACATACTTAAGTATGGAAATAAATAAATCAAAATCTGTTTAAACAGTTATGGTTGATTAAATAAACTCACATACGTAGTACAAACATACAAACAACACACTCCTTTGAACAGAAAAAAAATATTACACTCCTTTGTTTTAGCCGTCGACGTCGCCGCGTCGTGTAAACGGATGGACAACAATCAGCCACATGTTGTATCAATGGTGACGTAAGTGCTTGCCATTAGGTCGAATCAATGTACTTCTTTGCCAACTAGTTGTTTAATTAAAAATATAGTTACGTAAAATGCGCAAATTGAATTAAAAAGTTAACAAGTTTTTCTACTCACTGACCGACTTCATTTATCAGACGATCGTTACCAAGCGTAATATATCAATTAATCATAAACATCATTTAAAATATTTGTTAATGCATCTTCCAATTTTTTTCTCTCCTTATTACCCGACTGCCAAAAAAGAGTTATGTATATAGTATGTTTGTTTCTAAATTTCTTTGTTACCTCGTATCTTCCAAATGGTTTTATCCGTTTAAAAAACTCAGTGTCACTAAATGTCTTTTTGAAAGAAAAAATAAAATGGCGGCTTTTTGGCTAGTATAGGTTAAAAAAAATAAACAACCCTATCTAGTAGGGTATCAAAATCAAGAAATTTAAAAGGGGATTACAAAAATATATGTGAGTTATATATTTAAATTATCTAAGGAATAATAAATTGGTTTAAAAAGGTTTTGATAGCTTAAAAAATATATATTTTTGTCTATAAAATATTAAAAAAAAAATATTATTTGGTCTTCGTGTGGACACTACGACATTTTTAGGTAAAACACTAGCACTAAATATAGTGCTAGCGTTTTACCTAAAAATGTCGTAGTCTAAAAGTAATTAGCGCAGGCTATTTCTAAGTAAAAATGAAGAGTGGGCTAGTGTGTTTTTTATTATTTTTCATGTTTCACTTCATTTTCTCTTTTATGCGACTTTATGCCTAATCTTGTTTTCTCTTCATTGTCTTTTTACCTTTTAGTCCTTAATAACGGACATACTGGCACACATCAAAACAATGTTGTGGCATATTTAATGATGCCCTTGTATCTATCTGTTAATTGCAAAAGAGTGGCCTTGAGTTTGTTTGCCCTTTCATCTCATAAGGCTCAACCCCTTGGAAACGGCGGTTGTAGATCGGCACAGGCATATCATAGATTTTGTAAAAGGTTGGTTTAATAAATTTATTTGCTTACTATTTGACAAAACAGAGATTGTTGCTTTTGTGTGTGTTGATCTATGACTTTAGAGTCTACATAAAAGACGATTACAAACAATTTTAATTTTTTATGAAATAAAGAGAGTTTGAGTTTGTGATCCACAAATTGTTCTCCTGAGTTTGGGTTCTTTGGGTCCGTTTCATGTATGTTTGTAAACTTCCCGCCACACAAGATTATTTTTTAGTGCGGGAGTTGTCCTTTAAAAAAAAAGATAACATGTTACAAAAACACGAGGCAAAAGCTTTTTTTTTAATATATAATAAGGGGCAGACGGGTCACCTTATGGTAAGTGACTACCTACGCCCATAGACATCTGCAACTGACTGCAACTCAAGAATTACAAACGGGTGGGTTTGGGTTCAGGTTACCTTACTCACTTGTTGAAAAGCAATAATAATGGTAATAATAAATGCTGCTTTGTTAAACAAATGCAAAAGCGTAAAAAAATCTGCAAATAGACGAAGAAATACACAATTCCAAAGACGATATCTTATTGCATGCCTAAAGGTAGGATGTGGCAGAAAAAAATATTATAACTGTAACACCTAATTGTAAACCCATGTTCGCAATGAAAATAAACTGATTGATTGATTGACGAATAGACCTAATTAACTTCTCCTTTACTTGACTTAGTCCGTAAATATCAGTAAAATACTACCAGCGAAAACTTAGAAAGAACAAATTCAACTAACGATAAAAATAATAATCATAATATTTCGGACATCCTGACACACAACGCCATCTAGTTTCAAACTAAGCAGAGCTTGTACTATGAGAACTAGATTGACTGGTAGAATACTTATACTTTTTTTTTCTTTCAAAATACGTACATATTATACATAGAAAACACTCCGAAACAAATATTTACAGATCATACAACAATTTGATCCGACTTGGGAATCGAACCCGAGACCTCAAAACAACAGTCGCATACCTTACCACTGCACCACCGAGGCAATTATAAGCTGCAGGCAATGAAAAAATAGCTTAACAGGCGGTTTTCTTTCAGGCCGTGGTCATTCTGGTCGAGCCGGCCCATTTGGCTCTACCACGGCTGAATATAAACGTGGTTTAAAAACACTAGGTCATATTAAATATTGTTATGTACAGGTTCAAAAAAACATTTGGAACAGTCATAAACCAGCTGCAACAGACACAGTAGGTATAAAATAGTGACACACATTTGGATGGCGGTCATAGAGTTGTTTGCTTTACCTTGTTTATGGTTTTCTTTTCAGATTTCCTCAATTAAACATATGTTTTAATTCTAAGAATTCTAAGTCGAATTCTGTGTACAAAATAAATAGAAACGGGAATCACCTATTATTAAACAAGAAAAACCTCATTAGCACTAATTCTTTTTAAGTAATTATAAAACAAGACAAAAACACAAAGCTTTTTTCAACATTTTTTATAATAACATGTTCTTATTTTAAACTTAGTATAAGTTAGCTAATTGAAATAAAATGAATGAATGAGAAAGAAGACATGTACCTACCCGATAGCAAAAAGGCAAAAACCATTTTTTTATCTACATATTGAAACGTGAGGAAGTGGTCAGTACAGCCTCGGATCTAGCGCCCCCTCTTTCCATCTTTTGAAATAAATAACTTAAAAAAGTCACAAATACTGGTTGACATTTTCCATGATTGGGACATAACAATAATATATTGCCACTCTTTAATATCTTTAATTTATAATCTTTAACTTTTTTCAACGTGCGCTGCATGCTAGGCGATTTGTTGAGCAAGTTCTTCTTTTTAAACCGCATTATATTAGGATTTTGCCGCCCCCTGAAATTGACACCTGGGGCGGGTGCCCCGGCTGGACCCCCCCATAGATCCGAGGCTGGATCAGTAGGTATCTTAGTCGGGCGGCGAAGGCGCGCTTATCTGCGCTTCATGCCGCCCTGAGTGTGGCCGCGGGTGGACGGGATGGGTTTTCCCCTCCACCCACATTAGTTTGGCCAGCCGCGAGGGGGTGGCGTCCGCGTGTGCCGGACGTCGCCTAAAGAGAGGAAGATTTGAGACGGAGCCCGCACCAGGAGCGGGCCGGCGCTGGGAGGGGTCCAGAAGGCGATAACTACCTGGACCCCCCCTTATAATAGAAGCGCAAAGAGTGCACACCGTGTGGTTTTAGTCGGTTCGAGTCCGACACACCGCCCCGCCGAATAGAGAACCCCGGCGGGGTGACGGTCCGAGGGGATTTCCACACGTAAAAAAAAAAAGTAGGTATCTTAGTTGCATCTTCAAACACAAGACGGTCTATTCTTCTTCAAGTTACTACGATCTAAGTCCATTATCCCTCTCTCCCTTCCCCTTTTTCCTTAAAACAAATAATAATGATTCCTTTGTCTCGTCTGAAAACGATTACATTCCCAATTTTGGTTGACGCATTTCTAATTCGACCTATAATAAAATTACAAAAATGGCGGGAAAATGATGATGGTTGGTCAATGCTCAAATCAAAATTCATGATGGGGCATCCATCTGTTAGTAGAACTCTGCGATTTGGAGGGGAGCTTGGCTTCCTTTATCCACCTGTCATTCTGGCGGCCTGTGTCCGTTTGTCTGCTCTCCTTTTATTGGCAAAAGGGCAGATATTGGTAAAAATTAAAATAATATGTACTATAATGTGTAAACAGTAATCTATTCGGGCTGATGTGACGTACGCGCTCAAATACTTGATTATGTCGGAAATGTTGCCAGATAATAGGTATCACTGATAACATCCATATTGTCATCCACTAGACTTGTTACGAGGTCAATATTTGATCTCAACGCATTTCTCCGAAAAACATTTTTGTTTGTGTTCAATCCATTTTTATGTGAATTACTATTGTTTTACGGATATATACGTACAAATCCGGATAGAGAGAGAGACTTATGCGGCCGGGCGGTAAGGACAACAAAATACGTTAAAAACATCCATAGATTGCTTATGATGAATGCATGCAGGTCAAGCCAATAATAACGTGTTAAATATGCGATGAAGTAAATTATTCGGTACTCCATATTTATGAGCTAGCTAATTATAGTGCCACTTGTAAGTGTCTCTTTATATTGTATAATATCCAGTACCGTACTGTAATTAATAAAATATATATACCTTTTATTTACTACTTCACACTTTACATAAGAACTAGAAAGTAAGAACTTAACCTGCAATAAAATAATTTTGAGTATCTATTATGTGCACTATATGAAAATAATCAAATCAAATCCTCGAAATTCCTGCCAACGTCGCGTTTCTTGGAAAACTTTTTCCTATGACTTCAATCCTACTCTCTCAAAAGCTGCTTTTTCAATTATGTACGTTTTATAGGTTAGATCTATGTAAGTATGCAATTACAAAACAATGAATGGGTTTGCACTCATTATTAGCGATAGGGACTCGCCACAAATTGGGTCGCAGCGGTGATATATTGTCGCGAATTTAAATCCCTGAGAGTTAACTTTCCCTAAGATTGTTTGATTGTCCTAATCTTTAAATTATAAAAAATCTTTAAATCTTTACAGTTTCACGTTGTCCAACTGCCTGTCCGTGTGGTCCGTGTGACCGTTGAAGAGACGGATTAAGAATACGTAATGTCACCACCCCTATTCATCCCGTGGGTGTCGTAAAAGTCGACTACGGGAGAAAAGGACGCAAGACAACAGCACTGCAAAGAGAAGGAAAACTTGAAACAAACCCTATACCAACCCGTCTGGACAGCGTGGTATAGTAGGCCAAAACCTCCTTTCAGAGGAGAGGCCTATATCCAGCAGTAATCTATCATAGGCTGTTGATGATGATGATATGAACTGCCTGTCTGTCCGTCAATTGCTTCCTCTCTTTTCGGCCCCCTTGGTCTTTGGTATTCTCATCTATCTCTTCCTCTGGCGCTCAAAAGAGAGTTATCCTCATACTGGGCCCGAAGCTACCATGTTGAATGAATAACTATTAGCTTTTTTATTAGGCATGCATTTAATGTAAGTACCCCTTAACTTAAGGATGTTTTTACAGTACCTATTAAGGTAATAGAGGTAATTTGAGTTGAATATTTTACAAATAAGTCAGGTTTTTATAACATTGTTTATTTCTAGTTCTTACTAAGAACTGGTTACTGAATATATGAAGAAGTAAAAGGGTTTGTCATCAATGAATGTGTAAACAAGAAATTGATGATTTATACTCAGTTCTCGGAGTATTTAGTCATATATATTTACCCTGTTGCACTTTTTACGTGGTTAGTTTTATCAGAAAAATCATATCAGTTTTATTGATACGGTGTTAAGTAGTGAAGCAAGTTGTTGAGCAGCGCTAAGTGACTGAGTATACCGGGGCACAACCTCCCTTCCCCCAAAGTAAAGCACCCTTGAGTTGCATGTGTCAATGGACGGCGGTAGTCACTTACTATCAGGAGATTCTTCTGCTTGTTTCCTCCCTTATGCCAAAACAAAGAAATTTAGAAAAGAGTGAAATGATAATTATGGTCAAGTACCTACACTTGTCTAGGAGGGGTCCGCATGTCTTAATAACAGCAGTTCCCAGATCTCCCAAACTTCCGGCGCAGAGTTGCACACCGTGTGGTTTTAGTCGATGCGAATCCGACACACCACCTCGCTGCAAGCTCCGGTACGGTGACGACCTTAAGGAGTTTTCGCACACGTAAAAAATAGGTTGCCTTGCCTTATTTTTTTTATTAATAGTAATAATATTTCGGACATCGACACAACACTAACACAACAAACTAAGCAGAGCTTGTAAGGATTTATTCCTAGTGCAGGAGTTGTATTCATATGTTTAAAAAAACTTTTTAATAGGCCTATTTTTATATATATTTTTATATTGTACATTGTTGCTTGGTTGCCTAAAACGTATTAAAAACACCTACCTAGTTATGCACAAAATATGTACATCGTATTTTTGAGACTAGCAGAATGTTTAATGGTGCAAAGAGTTTTGATAAAAAAAAATACGGCTTGCCGTGTACATGACGCAAACCCCGCCTCGTCGAGACAATGGAAGTAAGTAAATTTTTGTAAAATAAAAAAACAAATTGGGCAAAGGAGCTAAAAGCTCAAGGATAGTGGAAGGCCATGATCAACAGCTTCACGGAAAACCGGTGTTAAGTTTCGTTGCTTTTCACCTAGTGAATGAGGTTACCGGAGCTTAGAACCCCCCTTCTTAATATTCCTGGGGGGTCCATAATTTGTGACTCTTGAGATGTAGGTGTCTAGGGGCGGAGACACTTGGCCCTCAGGGGACCCGTCTACACGTTTGCCCCATATAGCGCCGGGTAGCTCTATCGGCTGGGGTCGTGTACTCTACAATAACACAGAAAAACTTTATACTTTCTACTGTGCTATTTATTCAAATGTTTTTTTAATAATCAAACAACTTTTAATGAAGTGACATTTTTGAAGATGTTATAAAGAAACTTAAATTGATAAAAATATCGATGTCTAGAAATCGAAAGATATACTTAAATTAAATAATTCTAAATACAATTGCCCCTTGAGGTACTTCTATCAAATGCATAGAAGTAAGAAGCTTCCACAAAATAGAGGAAAGCGTATCAAAACCTATATATATATTATATATATATATATATATATACGTTAGTACGTAGTTTACTACACTGATACAATCCATGATGGGTATTATCCGACAAGTCTGGTTACATTTTAAGTTAAAACAATATTTTAATAAAATGGTATTTCCCTTAATTAATTAATCTTTAATGACGTAAATATTCGTCATTTAATGCAATTGAATTATTTCATTTTCAATGCAATGAGTCATTATAGTATATAAGCTGACTAAAAGCCTAGTACCCAAGCCTACCTAGAAACTTTGATAACTTCAAGACCAGTTGTTTTATTTATCGTTTAATTGCCTTTCTTTTCATTTGTCGATGTTTCATTAAAATAATTGGAATAAATAAATTTACTTCGACTGTTAGTCAATTTTCTGCAACACTTAGGTTTTTAGTGCAGAGTAAAATAATTTTAGAAGAAATTAGGTACCAATTATTTAATTTTGCGAAAAAAACAGTTTTTGTTAGGTATGTCAGAATTGTCAGAACCATGTCGGACAGTCCTTTTAATTTTGACGATCCAACGCTCAGTTCAAATACGAATACAAAAATTTAGTAGAAACTTTCATTTTTGAACCGTTTGGGGTCGAGAAGCTAAGGTCATGTGGTCCGAGTGATCGTACTTTGTATAAACAACTAGCTAAGCAACTGACCGACACTTCTTGTGATCAGCAAGCAGGCCTTTTTCTAGCACAGAGAATTAGCATTGCCATTCAACGTGGCAATGCTTTTGATGCTTATATGTAAATAGTGTAAATGTTGTAAATATTTTAATTGCCTTATAATAAATTTCTTTTTTACTGTAAGCGTATGTTTTATGAATAAATAATAACTTGACTAATAAAAAAACGAAATACATCGACAACCAAAAGTCAAAATGTCAAAAAAGTTTTGAATTTAGAACGTTATTGGTTTACTTTTTATAACTTCGCTTTGCACAGTATTATAGCTTGTTAATATAAAAAAAATGTTGAATTTAGAACCATAGATTATTTTAAAAAGACTTATACGAGCTTTAAAAAGCGTTATTACCATTTAGTACTTGAACCAGTTTAAAAAAAGAATAAATTGCAATTCTTAGCTGCGATGTTTATCAAATTAAGCGCTAACAATAAAACTAAAGTTAATTTATTATTGCGGTAATCACGAAATAACCACATGATAATCAATACATGAAAACTTTTTATTAATGTATGTATTGTAAATATTGACCTCGCTGTTGCAAAGGTGTGGTCGACTTACTCGTATCGCTCTGAAGATATTTGAAATATTTTTGATAATTTTTTTATTAATTTTATAACACTTAAATCGTTATCGAGTCATATTCAGCAATCGCTAGTAGGATATCGTGTTTAGCTATAATAATGATAAGTCAATTAATTATGATAGACATATGCTCGTTGCTATGAAAACTGCAGCTAAATCCAGAAGGCCAATTCTCTTCATAAAACTTCGGTCACAATTCAGTTCCGATTAACCCTCCATTTCTGTCGTAACTGTCATAAAATGTATTTTCGTAGTCAAGTATTAAACATGCAACGTTGACTATAATCTGAATATATCGTATTGTAACCGAAAATTAAATCAGTAATCTGATAGTCTTAGTAATATTTTACTACGAAAATACCTTTTACGACAGTTACGAGATCGAAAGTTGATCGGAAGTGAATTGTGACCGAACTTTTATTACGAGAATTAACTTTTTCTGTGCGGAAATCCGCTCGGATACCACCCACCGGTGGCTATGTCGGACTCGAACCGACTAAAAACCGCACGCCGTCTCGAGTACCAGTAGCCAGGGAACTGGCCTGCAGATATAAATGACGCCCTACTGACTCGGATTGAGAAAAAATGCTTCTATCATAAGTCACTGTGTATTTCTCTGAATTTCTGCTCATATCCATCGTTCTCTAAAATCCTTGAGCGCTTTATGTAATATACACATAACTTAATGATGTCCTTTCTATATCCATCCTCTTAAATCTGATGACAATAGAGTGGTTATGGAAACAGCTGAGCATTGCAAGATTTTAGCATTTTAGGTTAAATAATTTGACTGCACGAATGGCGTAGTGGTTTAAGCGGTCGCCACGTCGCTTCCTACTGCACCGAGTGTTGTGGGTTCAAACCCCACATGGGACGACACTTTGTGTGATCTGAGTGAGAGAGAGAGAGAGAGTGAGTCTGGATGTTCTTTGTGTCTGTTTCATGTATGTTTGTAAAGTCCCCCGCGACACAGGATATATTCCTAATGCGGGAGTTGTCTTTAAAAAAAATATATTTCGACCTTCCCACGCCAGCAGTTTATATCTGTTCGTAGATGATCTTCAAATATATTCCAGGGATAGCCTAAATAATCAGGAGGATACTACAACAGCATAAACGGAGACAGTTAAAATAACTCGTATAATGGAGCAACATAGGTCATTAGCCCAAGACTAGTATCAAGAATAGACTGGTCAATACTCCCTCAAGTTTCCTGGGATGATTCAAACATCGAATACAGTGTCAAACTGAAAAACTATTCAATTTTTTCTTTTAATTAGATTATTTCTATTGATGAATGCTGGTCTTCAGAAAGTGGTAATCCTCAGAATGTATTACTGCTTGTTCCTAGCGTCAGATTTTAAATTTTTCAGCCTGCTGCTTGCAAGTTTTCCTGATCGCATCGAGAATCATTTGAATAAACTTTGAACCTACTAAACAAAAATATATTAAGTAATGTTATAATTGTTATAAATAAGTCGAATGAGTTGTTTCTGCTAATTGATTGTCGAAGGAGAACACTGTTATAACCACGTGTAATAATTTATAGAAATAGAATATACTCGTATACAATGATGACTAATGAGCTTACAGTAGTAGAATTACTAGAGATTATTAGCACATAATAAATATATATTATTTTCTATGAACGTTTATAGAATCCACATTTAGTAATAGGTATGTCTCCTATTGTAGTCTCCTCGATTACGTCGAATTTACGTCAATATTACATCAACTCAAACTAGTACATTTTAAATGAGTTAGTACAAATCCTGTCTCTCGCAATCAAAGTAATCGCGCTGATACAACTGCATATTATCATCAATTTATTGGAAACCTGTCAACTTTAGTCAGTGTGGTGACTTGCTTGGTCGAAAGATCATCCCTTTGTGTTAGAGGAACACCATTTACAACTCTAAATCATTTGGAAAACCATATTAAAAATGATGACTCAATGACACGAAATAAAAAAAAATTAACCAAAAAAACAAACGACTTCAAAAAACACTATTCCAAAACAAATTAATATGCACTAAAAAGTAAAAAAATAAATGCATATTCTTGTGCAACTTAATAATCAACTTACTTTTTCTACTCATCAATATGTAGGTACGATCTATGTGTTTACCACGCAAGAAGGTAGGTAGGTACCTAACCACTTCAAATCTAACTCAACATATAGTATACCTATGAATAACAAACAAGGATCAAAATATTTTTTTGAGTTCTAAGTAAAATGAATTGAAAAATATTAGACTACTTAAAAGTCAATCAAATTATAACGATAATATAATGTAGTTACAATTATTGTTATTTTTGGATTCGGTGTCAGCCGTTTGATACATTATGTCTTAGCATAGTGTGGTATTAAAGTTCGTTTGTTTGGTTTAATTGGGTATTGGTATTCTGTCACAGTACTAACAGTATGTTGTCGATCGTATAAAAGTTAATTAAAAAAAATAGTTCTTAAAGTATTCTCGTATTATTATAGCTAGGTATATCTTAATCCACGATAGTCTATCTAATGAGACGGAGGAGCAACGTGCCCACCGACTCGGATTGATTCACGATCGCTTATCAAACAAAATACTAGAAATTCGTTCACTTCGACTTATACAGACAGTTAGAATTGCCACAGTTCGCACCCTCATTGTAAGCCGTTAAGGAGTTCCATTGATCATAATATTCGACTACGATAATTACTTCCGTTACTGTCCCTGTGGTGACGGGTTAAGAATACAGAATGTCACCACCCCTTTTCATCCCATGGGTGTCGTAACAGTCTACTGAGGGAGCAAACTACGCAGGACAACAGCACTACAAAGAGAAGGAAAACATGAAACAAACCCTATACCAACGCGTCTGGCCAGCGTGGTATAGTAGGCCAAAACCTCTTTTCTAAGGAGAGGCCTATGTCCAGCAGTGGACTAGTAAAGGCTGTTCATGACAACAATTACTTGACCATAACGACATTACTGTAGGTGACTCAAATAACCGGATGGCCTATAAAAGATTCAGCCGAGTATCGTTAATTTGCTCCTAAAAATTGAAGAGTTTCGTTACTTTGTCATGGATCCCATGATCAGAATCTAACCAAACTCTCATCAAAGTACCCTTAAAGTACATCCATTTCAATAAAAAAAGAATTATCGAATTTGGTTGGCGTGATATTGAGTTATTCGTCTGTTTGTCGCGAACATACTCAATGCAAATTTAAGACTTATATGGTTTTCTCATGGTTGTCATTATACTAACTAAATCAAATTGAAATGGGACCACACGGGAAGCACAAGCTTTCAAATAAAAATCGAATCATCAAAATCGGTTCACCTAGTCAAAAGTTCTGAGGAAAGAAACATAAAAAAAAATACAGTCGAATTGAGAACCTCCTCCTTTTTTTGAAGTCGGTTAAAAAGAAGACTTCGACTCAGTACCCGTATGTCATAACGTAATCGTGTTATTCTCAAACCCGTTGATGATTTGTAATGGATTTCCAAATGGCAAAAAGAGTATTAGGTATATAAACTGCAGTTTGTTAAAATGAATCATTTGAAAATGTACGCTTATGTAAATTTATTGCTGATTAATTACGGGTTTTCTGAGTGAATAATACCTATAGTATTAACCCAAGCCTTTCTCCCTTCAAGTAAGCAGAAACAGCCTACTACTTTCCTTACATACCTCATGAGATTGAGTTACTGTCATTGAGTCTTTTATACAACCCAATATTTGAGGTACTGAAGTTATAGTTACAGTTTAAGGTGCCAGTGTAAGGTTCTGAAAGCCGACTAACTGCCTTTTCTAGTCCAATTTTTTTAAATTTATTAGCCGGCGGGGGCCGTATATTTAGCAATGAATTATTAGTATTAGTAATTAATAGCATTGAGAGGTAATTCTCTTTTTTTTTTTTTTTTTTAAAAGACTACTCCCGCCCGCATTAGGAATATATCCTGTGTCGCGTAGGACTTACAATTTTTTTTTAAAACCGACACTAAGAACACCCAGACTCAGAACAACACTTTGTCGATCACACAAAGTGTTGTAGTAGGAAGCGGCGTGGCGACCGCTTAAACCACTACGCCATCCGTGCAGCCAATTTATCAAATTTAATGTTCAGTTGTCTGTGCAGGATCGCAATCATTAGTAAAAAAAGACAAAGCTAGCTTAAAAGAAACATCCTTTAGCTATTATGTTCTTTAAAGATAGAGCTCAGCTCTATCAGTTGACAGAATCCCACGATATTTCAAATTATGTCTTTATTATAGGTAAAATTAAAATACAAGCATTAAATTGTAATATTCGGCGGTCTTATCAGTCACGGCGACATTTTCAGGTCAACCTTTTAACAGCTGTTTTTTGTTAAAATGTTTAGTGTATAGTGGGTTCAGGCCATTTGGTGTTCTTGTGACCTCTCAAATCACAGGGCTGATGTGCGGGTACGCGCCCTTGACCTCTTCGAGTTACTGCAATCTTTTTCCTTTTGTTTAGTATTGTATCGGGTACGTTTAGGGATACGATAAAAAAGAACGAAAACTCCATGTGCCGACTAAGGGAGTAAACTACGCAAGACAAAATCACTGCAAAGAGAAGGAAAACTTGAAACAAACGAAGAGGAGGGGGAAGGGTTGGCTTTGGTAACTTTACTCACTCACTTAACACTGGTTTTCTGTGAGGACGTAATATCATTCCGGTCGAGCCGACCCAGTTTTACCAAAGCATGGCATACTTGAAAAAAGTCTATTATAGTTATGGTACGACAATATCAGTGTCGTCGTACCATAACTACTTTTGGTTAAATGACGTCACTTATAGATTTCAGACATACTGTACACTCTTATACACCAGACAGACCACTCAGCACAAACATACATAATACTCATCCATGACTCATACAGGTACACACATGCACTACTAACATCACCACACACAACATATGTAAACTAGACATTAAACGACACACACACACACACACACACACACACACACACAAAAAAAACACCCGCTACACCAGTTTCTACCATTTTTAGTGGTTCAGGTCTGTCTTATCCCTAACACAGACTATTCTGTAGTCTAGATCGGAAAACAGCACCCAACCATGATATTATTGTAGACTTCAGATTGTAACACAAACTAATCTTAATAAATGTAAAATTGTGTAAACCTACAATCTCATTTATACGATAAAAAGATGTTTTTTTATAGCCTACTTGACCTTTTTCCTTTGTTCCGACATAATTTATTCAGCACGGGTTAGTTGTGGCCAGTCCAATTAAAGAAATCGACAAAAACCTTTCGCAAAATGACACCCAATTTAAATCGAGAAAAGTTCAAAAAGCATAATGGTTATGGCTTTTTGGAAGATTAGTTCAAAAGTGCAATTCCATTTGCGTTCAGAGTGAATGAAACTATGGTAAAAAATTGCGTGGCATTCCACAAAGCACGTAAACATTCGCAGCACCGCATTTATGTATTAGTAAGTTACCTAGCCTTTTCCTCGTTTCACCTACACCTATATTATCAAGTTTAACACTAACAATTTCGAAAAATATAAATATTTTATGTGGATATTCCAATACCTAGTAATGGCTCCAAACAAAATTTTGTAGGAGCTCTCTAAAACATTTAATAGGTTAGCTTGGAAAAGTATTTATGTTAAGGAACTAAAACTTTATGAGTGTCGAAACTAAAGATATAATTAATATTTCAAGAACATACTTATAAAAGTCACGAGGCTGTAAATATAGGGAACTTGTGAGTATTAATGATATATATATTCGCCTTTTTAAGGAGAGGCCTATGTCCAGCAGCGGACTGTTAGAGGCTGTTGACGATATTCGCCTTTAAAAAACTTACTATGAGCCATGTTACATCACATATTGTTTGTGTAGTTGCCACTTACTAAGTTTTGAAATAGTCGATTTTCGATGCATATAATAATCAAAAGATCATATTTGACCGAAAGAAAACACTGTCAGGATTACTTCATCTAGATAACTATCTTGAAGTGACTTTGAAACTTAACATCTACACAAAGGCGACGTATTTGTCTCCGGTATCATCTTATCCATAGATCCTTTTGAAAGAGCGTTTACCAATATATTTTTCAAGTTTTCCAAGGACACGCTTTCCAAATTTTTATACGCCGATGGGCAAAGAAAACCAAAGCTGAGGTCTTTCTTCGCTGTAGCTATAGTCATATGGTAAAAATTCTCCATCGGAAATGAGTCATAATTCGAAGAACTCAGTAAGTAGAAACTTGTCGAGATTGAAGATATGCTGCGGTTTTGATGTCGACCTAAAAGAAGGACACATAACTTCGTATCCGTGTTCTGTTCGTGACTTATTTAAGTTCTATGTACGCAAGTAGATGCCGTTAGTAAGCAGCAATGGATTCTTCTTAAGACTTGAAATTCGCGAATTTCGTCGCTTTAAACAAGGTAATGATTAATCGATCAATGATCCCCATGAATTTTGTTTAGTAGCCAGTAAAATCCAGACCCGAGATCTATGAGCGGGCCCAAATATCTCCTGAGATTATTTGGGGATTATTATTTACGTTTCATTTAAATTGATGGTGACATTTAGAGCTCTCAAACCACGTTTATGCTCTCTTATTAACTGAAACTTCAAGATTTTTCAAAATGATTCTTTCTTCATGTTCTTCACCATCGTGTATCTTTCTTAATATTTGTATGATTCCGTCAACATTAGGTACACAATCAAATTTCATTTCAATGAAATAAAACTCTTTTTTTTTTCGAGTCTCAATTAAAAGCAGTAATCGGTATTCAGTTTTCAGTAGTAAATTTCCCAAAAAAAATATCATGTAAACAATCTTTATTACTCGATAAGGAAGTGAAGAAAGTAACAATCTACCAATATAATTGGCTAGATAGTAAATTACGACAAAATAGGATGTCTTTAAGTAGGCAGTCATTTTGATATCAATTCGATCGCGCCTTTTTGACGAGTAACTCAAGATGGCGGCCATAGATAAACTATATATTTTATATTTAATGTTTTGATAATTTATTGGTTGATAATAACGTGTGGTTGTATAAAAGCAGATTATATTTTAATGCACAATAAAAAAACAGTTAATAAAACGATTATACAATTTAAAAAAAATAGACAATGAAATGCACAATCAAAATATTAATGCAAATTTTCCCGACGATTGTCAGTTCGAGTTACAGGTTTGCGATCCTAATTCCTAATTCTTCCATACTTAATTCCAAGTAGAACCAATTTATAGTTCGCAAAATGTGGGTATTTAACACCTCTTCGGTGGATAAAGACGTGTCTTTATATTTTACCAAATTCCCTGTATTAATTATCCCTATTACCGAATTCGTTTTATAGAAAGAAATACGAATAGGTTATTTAGAAAATCGTAAGCATTAGGCATCTTTTTTAGATTTTCTTGGAATAATGACGACTAAGGCCATTTCACTCACATAATTTAAAGAATTACCTTCAAAGATTACAGAATCCTTCGAGCCTTGAAGCGTGCTTGAGAGATATGAAAGATGTCTTAAAGTTTAGTAAAAAAAACATACATTTAGCTGTCAATCTTGATATCTATTCGTAAAAGTTAAAATGATGTTAACGTGGCAACGTGTTGCTCCGGCTCAGGTAAGTTTTTATTGTATTTCCTATAAACTTTGCACTAACCAACTTTTATTTGCGTTGTGTATTGAGAGTGTAAATTTATACCAAATAATTGATTATAATAAAATTTGTTATCTTTTTATTCAAATTGAAAACATTATGGTATAGAATTTGTGTATGTACCCCGTGGCTCCTGTTGCCAAGTTAACGAAAACTGCTGTTTTTGGGTAAGGGGTACTGTGGTACCTGTTAAATAAAATCAGTAATATTCGTTCACCTCACCTTCATTGTATTATTCTTATTCAAACGTTAACAGTTTGGACAGTGACGAAGACATTGAGTGAGTGATTACGTGAGTGTCGTAAGAGCCGACTAAGGGAGCAAAACTACGCAGGAGAACAGCACTGCAAAGAGAAGAAAAACTTGAAACAAACCCTACCAACCTGTTTGGCCAGCGTGGTATAGTGGTCCAAAACCTTCTTTCTATGGAGAGGCCTATGTCCAGTAGTGGACTGCTGAGGCTGTTGATGATGATGTGAATTTTTGGCCAATTTCCTGAAATTAAGGATAAACATAATTGAAGTCCAGAGACAGAATATATAAACACACATACATAAGTAAACATACATACATAAAGCTACATAAATTTAATAAAATATATAAATACTCAGTCGGGTGCTAGTGTTGTGACTGTTCTGCCAATTCACTCCGAAGAAGATCGCGCACTTTTCTCTTGAATGCAAAGCGGTTTGTGGACAACCTGATTTCGGCAGGAAGGGCATTCCAGAGAAGATTGACTGGACGTAGAAGGAAGAGTCGATGAAGTTGGAGGTGTGAGGAGGGCATAAAAGATGCATATTGTTGGTTGAACGAAGATTTCGGTCATGATTGGAACATAAGAAACGGTCATGGGGTACGAGGTATTCAGGTAACGATGGAGAGTTGAGGAAAGAAAAGAGAGAAGTCAGTGTTCGTAAACTGCGGCGCTGACGAATTATTCTTTTTATTTCTACTTAAAAAAAACTCAGCTAAAAAATATTACTTACATATGCAACGTAAGTTACATTGCATATATAAGTAATATTTTTAATGGTTATTTTGCTGACTTTTTATTGTAAACGTATTTTAAGTGCGTCAAAATGTAATTCGCGAAATTAAATTGAAATTTAATTCGTTTGTGTCGAAAGAAGTTGTTTGCAAGCAGTAAAAAGAACCCGCCTAAACTTCTCAGAAGACTTGTTTTATTGTTTTATAATGATATGAACATAAGTGTCTTGGCAAATAAAATGCACTCGTTGTAAAAAATGTAATTCAATGAAAATTGTTTTAACATATGTAAGTTGTGTGTGTTTTTTAAAATTGTATGCATCGACATAGTAAATTTTTAACTCAATGGTAAATACTAAGACTTTGGAACAAAAAGCTGGTTGTTGCTCACAACGTAACGTAACGTACTTATCTGAAATCCATGTAGTTTACGGCTTCGATAATTTTTTTTGATGTTTTAGGTGTAAAGCCAAAAGTAGGCAATAATGGCAAATAAAATAGTGATCAAAAATATTTCTCACATATTTACCACTAAAATCAGTAAATAAACTGCTAATCGCGGTTTTCCTTCTCTCACATAACCACAAAAATATAATATATCTACTAATTATGTTTAAGAAGGTACCTAAATATATTACGAAACCGCAATAACCTATCATACACCACAAAATCTCAAGAGACATGATTTAATATGTATAATTACGACTAGACGGGTAGCCTCGCAACCTGCGCCAGCGCAGACGGACCGGGGAGGGGTGAGACAGTGATAGTCGTGGCGAGGGGGGAGGAATGAGTAACACGGAACCCGTCAAACCTGCAGCCGAGCGGGAGATGCCGAGAGCCTCAATCTCTCTCGCGAAATGCCTTACTACACACAAAACCTCATAGTATATTGAACTGTAAGCTCTAAGTTAAAACATCTAAAATTCCTTGTCATGTCATCAGTCTTTAGAGATTACCTTTTATTCGTTTTACAATCGCTTTCCAACAAAAAAAAAGTTTAAATATTTATTTCAATAATGAAGCCCCGCTATTGCCGTTTGACATAAGGCTTGTATTGCTTTGCACTTTATGTCTGCAATTAACACGCTATTTGAAACGTTATTTCGACGAACAGAAGGCTGAAATTTATGTGAATTGTTTTAGGTAATTTATGTCTTTTATAGTTGGCAGTGGAGTAATGCACAAGACATGTTCGAGTTTGGTGATTCTGAGAATTGAAAAACGCTGTCTTTAGCGTGCTCTGTGTTATTTATTTTTGTGTTGAGAAAATTAAGTTGTTCTGATTTGAATGCAATAAAAACTTGCTAGTATTTGTAAACGTGTGAGCTCAGATTACCGCGCGAGTTTAAATATTTCAGGTTTTAGATTTTATAATTGTAGTTTTTTATGTTTTCATATATGTATAATTGTAGTAACGGACATAATTTTAAATAGATATCTACATAAAATGTTATGCAGGTGAGGCTAAGGCGCACCCGTCACTTTTTGTTCGTAAGAAGTTTTTTTTGTCGTACATACTGTAAGAGGTATATTAAAACGGTCAAGGAACCGAAATAAGAGATTAAATGATGAGATGAAATTAAGTAGGTTCGTGATTTGCACATTTTATACCTGTATTAAACTGGTTGTGTATTCTGAGCGTTGTTTTTGTGTAGTTTGGTTTTAAACGAATGCACTAATAATAATACGAGGTGATGACATCAAAATTTACATTATTATCGTTGATCTTGTTGGACAGGTGTTTTATAACTAGTGTTCGGACATGCCTTGTTATATATTTATACACTTTTTTGTCTTTGTTTGTAGGAGAAGAAAATTGTTATTTAACATTAGAAATATTTACGATTTATCCTTATTATAGTCACAGATAAGTTATTGAGGTATAACATATTAAAACAATGAAGCGAGTGAATCAACATTAAAATATTAAATTTTGTCAAAAAAAAAATAAAAAAATTGACACACTCTGCCTAAAAGAATATTCGTAACTTTCTTTATAAAAGCACATTATCTACTAGATTACGACCGTTATGTATTTTGACAGCAATTTTTTTAATTCCAGCATCGAAAGCTTTTAGTCGAAACTTCACTAATCGACTTAACTGGTTGTGTTCACGACTTAGTACGCGCATTGCATTTTTACGACCTTAGTCCGGTCCCACGGGTCGTATTAAAAAATGAGTACAAAAAATGGTCGACGAAAAACCAGTATGGCCATCCATCCACGTCGGATTAGTAACAGGCCTATTACTGGGTTGTTTACCCTATACATGGCAACGTTTTTGACTTGGAGATCTTGGTAACCAGGTCACAAATATCCTAGAAAAAATGGCAATCTTTGTAAAAAAAACATAAAACTTAAAAAAAAATATAAAACATATTTAAAATTAAAATTCTTCGTGTTGATTCTTAATTAGAACCTTTTATTTCCAGTTTATACTCTAGTAGTTTTTGCCCGTTGTAGTTTTCTTTTTGTAAAAGAATTTTTAAAATCGGTTTATTGGTTCAAGCGTAAAATTGTTACAAACAAATAAACAAACAAAGTCACTTACACATTTATAAAATAAGTATGGATGAATAGATCATTCTAAACAGCGTGTATTATTTATTTTTAAAAGGTATATTAAGGCCAGGGTTTGTCAAATAAAACTTTAAAAAATATTTGTTATCCTGCGTAGTTTGCTCCCTTAGTCGGCTCTTACGACACCCACCGGATGACTAGGGGTAGTGACACTATGTATTCTTAATCCGTCACCACACGGATATTTTTAAGATAATTGTAGTTTATAGGTACCTACTCATTGCACACGACTACAAGATAAAGGATCTATACATATAACACTACACGTAATATGACACTTTAATTGCTTAATAATATTTAAGTACAAGCACAGATAATCTTATAACATCTATTGTGTGCCCAATGAGTTAATCATAAATATCTGGAATCATTTTTTGAAAAGACAAAAACAGGATATAGGTTTTGGATACACCAAAAGCATACATAAAACTCACCATTCAACATTTGCAATTCAACTAGGTATCTACATACAGCCATCTGTCACCCTAGCAGAAGCAGGCCGGGGTGGCGGCGAGCGCGTTGCGAAGCGCGCGCGCTTCCAGGGAGCACAGGGAACATGGGGTTCCAACACGGGGCGGGGGTCGTCTACTCGTCTGTAGATGACCCGAGGTATGTCGGGGCACCAGGGCCTTCCTTTCTAGGGTATACCTGGTTCCCCGGCTATTAGTACCCGGCGAAGGCGTGCGGTTTTAGTCGGTTCGAGTCCGACATGCCACCGACAGGTGGTATCCGAGGGGATTTCCGCACGGAAAAAAAAAGGTACCTACATACAAACTCGTGTGTTCTATTCCAAAATTCTGATCTATTAATTTAAAAACTAGGTATAATGTGAAATTATACGCCTCAATACGATCAAGACTTGTAATAGTTATAGTAATGGTGACATTTTTTCTCCTTGAATATTATTCTTTCTTTAGTCAATTTTGTTTTGCTCCCACCATCTTGATTTTATTTAGTTTTCGAATACAGTTCTTGACAACATTTCGACAGATTTGAACTTAGAATATAAATGAAAGTAATACTGGCCAATTAGACATAATGTTTTACAAATAATATTATTAAAAAACAACGCATTTAAAACACCCGCATCCGTATTAAGGAAAATATTTCTTTACATAAAAAAGGTATTACATTTTTAAGCTGACTAAGTAATGCATGAGGACAATAGGGCATAAAACACTTCGAAATGTATATTGTGAAGTACCGTTGCTATGATTAATAAAGTTTCAGGTATTGGTTGCGGACTGCGGTCACTTAGACTACGGACCACCGGGCACGTACGACATTTTTTAGGGTTGTCAGCGAAAAAATTATAATAAAAAGGTACTTTAAGCTTATTGATGCTTGTATTTAATCTGTGGCTATCCTGGACTGTACCGCAGGCATTTGGTGGTTCTCCACGTAACTTGGGGAGTTACAATCGTAGAAGCAGGTCTGAGACGTTTTGCTGATCAGGCCGTACATGAAGGGAGCGAAGCCCCTCGGAGACTTCCTTCTTAGGGCATACCTAGGTGATCTGCAGAAGATGCACTCGTGACGGATAATATATGGTTTTATTAGATTTCATTTAACCGTTAGCTACGGTAATGTGGTGGTGTCCATACCATGAAGAGCGCATTCGAAAATAGGCTTTCATATACATAGCATTTAACTGCCTCGGTGGTGGAGTGGTAGTGTATGCGACTGCTGTGCTGAGGTCTAGGGTTCGATTCCCGTGTCGGACCAAATATTTGTATGATCTGCAAATATTTGTTTCGGAGTTTGGGTGTTTTCTATGTATAATATGTATGCATTTAGAAAAAAAGTATAAAATTATTATATAAGTCAATCTAGTTCTCATAGTACAAGCTCTGCTTAGTTTGAAACTAGATGGCGTTGTGTGTCAGATGTCCGAAATATTAATATTATTATATTATAGTTATACTATACCACTTAAGTTGGAGTTGTCAGAAAATACAAATCTCTAGAACGTGCTCAGAGTTTCAGAAGATGAGAGATATTATAGAACAACTCTACGAGTAATGAGACAAAGAAATTTATAGTAGATTTTTTGTAAAAATGTATATTTAGATATTTTTCTTAAAATTTGTAATTTTACAGAGCGTTAAAGGTGTAGTCTGATGGGTTTCATAATTTCTACCCTTGTCATGAGGATAAATGTTGGTTCTTAGATTGGTTTGTTTGGACGATAATGGCGTCTTTGTATATTTCTCATGTCTCTAATCATCATCATCTCTAAATACGAACAAAATCTATAAGCAGCTGTTGAAATAGACAGTAATTATGATTGCACAAAGCTCTTGGAGGTAACTTGTTCTTAAACTAGTTGGCTACAAAACGTGCATGACTTGCAAATTTAATTAAGTCGAATTTCAATAAAATTACCGATATCACATGATATTTTTGTGTTCAAAGATTCCAGAAGAAAATACGTAGTACACGTGTAAGGAAAAGCAAGAACCATAGCGCAGTATTCTTTTTTTTAAAACAGGATAGGTTCTACTGAAGTTTGACTGTCCCGGACATAGACACAGGTTAAGCATGAAAGAGCTTTTACAGCTCATTTTGATGGTAAATATTGCCGGCAAAGTAGTGTTGGAGGTGTGAAGCAGTCGTAGCTAAGCAACAGCCGGGAATGGACAACAACGCGTGTGCTGCCGATCTCCGCTCCGAAGATAATATAAAGATAAGATAAAGGAGTATACAATTCTGAGTGCCAACGTTGACTAATCAGGGAGACATCATAACAAGAACTTTGGCAAAACACTTGAAAATCGAGAAAAAGCTGTGTTTAAAAATTTAGAATTAAACAAAGGAGACTGCCCATTCGTTACCTGCTTTAAAAAAAAAGAAATTGTTCTCGTTGTTATAAGTTACGACTACGGGTGGCAGAGAACAATAGTGTGTGTGAAAGTGAAGACGCTTTGTAATTATTGTAGTAAAGATTCTGTGACGACAAAGCTATAGAGTCAAAATAATTAAACACGAAGAAATGGATTGAGTCGTAGGTACTTAGTACAAGGTGGTTAACGATTGGCATGAAAATAGTATGTCAAAATCTCTTTAATAGGAATTCAAGATGGCGGAAAAGCGGCAAACTTCGTGAGATCCCATAAAATCCTTTTAGTCAAAACGGTTGCCCTACTCATGCTGCCTTTACAGCATTAGGTTTAATTTAAATGTTTACCTGTCTTTCCTTCATCTTAGCCAATTTAAGTAGCTATAATCTCAAATAAAAGAGCTAATTCCAAAGACTGATGCCAAACTGAAATGAAAGGTTCAATACCTCACTATTTGAAGCAGAAAAATACACAGAGAATGAAAATGAGAAGTGTTAAAGAGAAGGAGTGTTGAGAAAAAGCAGAAAAGGATGAATCGTAATGGGTTTTCTAGTGGTTTCTGGCCTGCTGGTGTATTAATACCTGTTATTAACAAATATTAGGTAAATCGGTTCTTTAGAAAAGCTAAAAGAATTTGGACTAGATTCAATATTAGGTATATATTAGGTGCGTAAACTTTATATAAAGATATAACAGACTAAAAACTATTCAGGAATAATAAAAGGCTAAGTTAAAATATTTTTGTGTTTTTGAAGTTCATTGACATCTGAGTAGACCGCCGTATGTAACTAAAATGGCCGATTAAGACTGGTTTCTAGATTTAATTATGTGTATTGCTTGACGAGAGGTTGTGAACTTTAATTAAGTGAGAATCGCTGATCAATCATGAATTATTACTTGATAAGACCACACTCCTTTTCATAATCGTCATCACCAACAGCTTTTAATAGTCCTCTGCTGGACATAAGCCTCTCCTTAGAAAGGAGGTTTTGGCCTACTATACCACGCTGGCCAGACGGGTTGGTATAGGGTTTGTGTGGGGTGCTGGGCTAGAAAACCTCCTCGTGGTGCACCCTGGAAACGCTGGCGATGGTACTGTTTCCTCCTTGTCCTCTTGGAGGAGAGGATTATCGCCAGCGGCCAATATTCTAGCAGAAGAGGCAGCCGTTCATCGGCTCTCGGGCAAGGCCTGGTCCAGCAGGGTGGGCGTGTCTGCCGGTTGCCCTGCTGGCTCTTCGCTCTTCGGAGCATGGAGGAGGAAACCTCGGTAAAAAACCTGATGGCGGGGCCCTGTAGGGGCCACAGTTTCTCCGCTGACAGCGGTGGAGAAAGGAGGACGGGCTCGGCGTGTACTCACACTACCACCGAGCAGGCAGGGGGACGTAGTCTCCCTGTCAACCGTCGGCATATCGTAATCCCGAGAAGAGCGCTGTGGTTAAGTCTCGCGGCTCTGATCGGGGGCGAGGGTCTTGGCTTAACCGCCCGGACCGCGAGGAAGATAACCTCTCTAAAAAATTCCCCGAATCCCGTGTTCTGGTGCGTGGCCAGGGGATGCATGGCTGATGGGAAGTTCAGTCGCGAGCGCACTCCAAGCCGAGGTACCTGCGGACCCCTCGGTTGGGTTAAAAACTTACGCTTGCCCGGGTAATGGGGGATCTCTGCCCGGGTGGACCTTTAGTTCTCCCCCACTCGTGGGATTAAATATGGAAAAAATTCAAAACCTTAAAACACAAAAAACGATCGGAAATAACCAACAACAGAAGGCAAGTCTAACGGAAACGAAGAAAACAAAGGGAAGGAAGGAGAAGCAGAACAGTGGAGCGGATGGGTCGTCCACTGAGGGTGAGGTGGCGTCGGGGACGCCTATCTCTATGGGGCTCCCAGAAGTCAGTCTGACGCTGGTCTCTGGGAGCCGAAGAGCATCAGATCGGCTGCGCTCCGGATCCGCCGTTTCGTCGGATGGCGCTGACGCCATGGAGGCGGAGCGAAGCGACAGCCGGAAACGAGGACGCTCCAGGGACGAGGAAACCGACACGTCCCAGGAGATGATGCCACCGAAGGTGGCAAGCAGCCGCCGAGGGAGGGCACGCAAACCTGCCTCGGCCCCGGTCTCGACCCCGTCAGGCTCCGCGTTCTCAAACGCGGAGTCGTACAGGAATGTACGAGTGGACGGCGAGGCCGTAGCGGAGGAGGAGATCGCGGATCTCCTGCTCAAGGTTCGGGAGCCGGTGGGGGGAAATGCCCCCCAGGCTTCCGTGTCCGTGCAGGAGAGGGCGAAAGCGGCGGTGGCCGTCATCCACAAGGTGGCCACCAAGTCCGTGAACCTTAAGGGCTCGTTTGTGAGGGCCCTTAAGGACTCCTCCTCCGCTTTGTCGGAGGTCGTGGAGAGCCTAGTGGGCGATGTGTCTCGCCTGCAGGTGGCCAACGAGAGGCTGACGGAGCGGGTGAACGAGCTGAGCGCTCAGTTCGCCCGCTTCCAGGCGAACCTCCCCGAGCGGGAAGCCCCGTCCGCGTCCCAGCCTGCCCCTACTACCAACTCAGGGGCATTTGACTCCCAACTGCGAGAAATCCTCATCGCAGTTGGGAATATGCTGGACGGACGCCTGGCTGGCCTGGAGGCGAGATTGCCTCCTGCGCCGAGTATGCGCCCCCCGCTCGCGTCGACACAGCGGCCTAAGGCCGCCGCTCCGACCGCGCTCCCCGTAGTGGGAGGCCGCGTCTCCTACGCGGCGGCGGCGTCTGCCCCGACTCCATCGGCTCCCCAAAAGCCGAGGAGGGGGGCCAAGGCACCGGCCCAGGCACCGGCCAAGGCACCGTCCCAGGCGCCGGCCAAGGCGCAGGCCAAAGTGCCGGCCAAGACGGGGCCTAAAACGGCGCCGAGGAGCGGAGTGGCATTCCCTCCGCTCCCCACTCCGACACCCCTGCCGGGCCCCTCCGCACCTGCCCCCTCCAACGAGGGCTGGCAGGAGGCGAGGGGCTCCAAGAAGTCCCGAAGGCGGGCCAGAAGGGCTGCCCAAAAAGCAGCCCAAGCCCAGCCTTCGCCACCGGTGGCAACGGCCTCTGCAAAGAGGCCGCGGAAGCTGCAGCCGCCCAAAACCGCGGCTGTAGTGGTGACCGTATCCCCGGAGGCGGCTGACGGCGGGCTGTCCTACGCGGCCGTTTTTAAAAAGGCCCGGGACAGCCTCGCCAACGACTTCGGGACGGTGGGGGTCAGGATGCGCCTCGCCCAAACGGGAGCTCGAGTTCTCGAGTTCCCAGGGGCTGAAGGCGCCAAGACGGCGGACACTTTCGCTGAGAGGCTGCGGGGTTTATTCGCGGCCACAGATGGTGTCAAGATCGCCAGGCCTACCAAGTGCGCGGAGCTGCGCATCTCGGGCCTGGACGACTCTGTGACGGCCGAAGATGTCCGCGCTGTAATCCGGGAGAAGACGGGGTGCAGCGCGGACAACGTCAGGGTCGGCACCATCCGCCCCGGTCCAGGGGGGCTTGGCGCCGTGTGGGTCAGCTGTCCCGTAGCGTCGGCCAAAGTATTGGCCGACGCCGGCAGGCTGCTCATCGGTTTCGTGAGCGCTAGGATCACAGTCCTGGCGGCGAGACCGATGAGGTGTTACAAATGCCTAGCATCGGGGCACACGCGCGTCAAGTGCCAAAGCTGCTTCGACTGCAGCGGACTATGTTTCCGCTGTGGTCGACCGGGGCATGTGGCGGTGGAATGCTCTGCCGCCCCTCACTGCCCGGTGTGTGCGGCGGGTAACAAGCCCGCCAATCATCAGATGGGGCAGGGGGGCTGCAAGCCTCCCCGCAACTCTCAGCAAGCATCGGGGGCTAGCCAGTCGACCCAGGCTGCCTCCGATGTAGTTCGTGCGTCGACGTCGTCGCCCATGGAGGAGGCTGTAGAGACGATCCAGTAATGGATCGGGTCTCCAGCCTCCTGGTCCAGACGAACCTGAACCACTGTGCCGCGGCGCAGGATCTCTTCCTGCAAACCATGGCACAGTGGTCGATAGGTGTTGCCGTAGTCGCGGAGCCCTATTCTGTCCCTCCCCGTCCAAACTGGATGGGTGACTGGGACGGCTCCGTGGCAGTCGTCGGTTCCACGACGGCTCATTCCCCGCCCTTGTCGCTAAGAGACAAGGGCACTGGATATGTTGCTGTCGAGTGGGGGGGGATCACCATATATGGTGTTTATTTCTCCCCCAACCGGAGTTTGAACGACTTCGAGGTTTTCCTAACCAGCTTGGAGACCTCGATACGGCGACTAGCGTCTGGGCACGTCCTTGTGCTGGGGGACTTCAACGCAAAGTCCATTGCGTGGGGTTCCCCCAGGACGGACGCAAGGGGCGAGGCCGTAGAGGAGTGGGCGGCCTCGGTGGGCCTCTGTCTTCTAAACAGAGGCTCCACCAACACGTGCGTGCGACAGCAGGGGGGGTCGATAGTGGACCTCTCGTTCGCTACCCCTGCCCTCGCCGCACGAGTAAGGAACTGGTGTGTCCTGGAAGAGGTTGAGACGCTCTCGGATCACCTGTATATCCGATTTGAGCTCTCCCGGACCCAGGACTCCAGTAGGGGTCACGTGGCGCGGCGTTTATCCCGCTTTCCGCGGTGGGCTGTTGCCAGACTGAACCGGGACCTACTAGAGGAGGCAGCCATAATTCACTCGTGGCTGTCTCCTCAGGCTCCGACCGAGGAGGTCGACGTGGGGGCTGGCCGCTTTCGCGATGCGATTACGCATATCTGCGATGCGGCCATGCCCCGCATTCGAGGTCGTCGGCCTCCAAGGAAGGAGGTCTACTGGTGGTCCCAGGAGCTGGCGGACCTCCGTGCGGCCTGTACACGTGCCCGGAGGTCCTACACACGCAGTCGGCGGCGTCACCGTGGAGACGGTGAGGAGGACCGGCTTCATGAGGAGTACCGGCGGGCGCGGAAAACTCTGAAGCTGGCCATTAGCCGCGCCAAAGAGGAAAAGAGACAGGAGATGCTGGAGGGTCTTAATCGTGACCCCTGGGGTCGCCCTTACCGCGCGGTGCGACAAAAGCTCCGCGCGTCGGGCCCCCCCCTTACGGAGACTCTCCAGCCCAGCTTCCTGCAGGAAGTGGTCGAGGGCCTATTCCCGCAGCGGGCGGAGCACACACCCCCGTCAATGGCTGCATCAGCCGGAGACGACGGGGTCAGCGAGGTCGATGTTCCGCCCGTCAGGGAATCGGAGTTGGGGGCGGCTGTTCTACGGATTCGATCCAAGAACAAAGCCCCCGGGCCGGACGGGGTTCCAGCCCGAGTGATGGCCCGAGCCCTCGACTACATGTCGGACCACCTCAGGGGGGTGTTGGACGCTAGCCTGGCGTCCGGACGCTTCCCTGAGTGCTGGAAATGCGGGAAGCTGGTCCTGCTGCAGAAGCCGGGACGGCCTGCCGATTCGGTCGCGGCCTATAGGCCCATCGTGCTGCTGGACGAGGCGGGCAAATTGTTTGAGAGGGTTCTTTCTGCCCGCATCGTCCGGCACCTCTGCGAGGTGGGCCCCGATCTGTCGGACGCCCAATTTGGTTTTCGGGCGGGGCGTTCGACAGTCGACGCCGTGTTGCGCCTGAGGGCCGTGACCGAAGAGGCAGTGAGCTGTGGCGGCGTGCTGTTGGCGGTGTCATTAGACATCGCCAACGCATTCAATAGTCTGCCATTCAGCTGCATCAGGGAAGCACTCCACTATCATGGGGTGCCAAAGTACCTGAGGCGGCTAGTGGCAGACTACTTAGAGGAGCGTACCGTCGTGTACGAGGACCGAGAAGGTAATTTGAGGAGTCGGCCCATGTCGTGCGGTGTTCCACAGGGGTCTGTTCTTGGACCCCTCTTGTGGAACATAGGGTACGACTGGGCCCTTCGCGCCGATTTCCCCCCCGGGCTGGGTGTAATCTGTTACGCAGACGATACCCTCGTGACAGCCCGGGGGGCAAACTTCCAAGAGGCGGCGCGCCTGGCCACAGGGGGAGTCTCCCTGGTGGTCGGGCGCATTGAGGCGCTGGGCTTACGGGTGGCCCTAGATAAGACGGAGGCCCTGTTATTCCATGGGCCCCGTCGTGGTCCACCCCCTGGCGCCTCAATCGTGGTCAACTCGGTCCTCGTACCGGTTCGGGCCCAGATGAAATATCTGGGCCTGATCCTCGACGGGAGGTGGCTCTTCGACGAGCACTTCCGACAGCTTGCTCCAAAGCTGGTCGGCGCTGCGTCTGCCCTAGGGCGACTTCTGCCCAATATGGGTGGACCCAGCGTCGCGACAAGACGGCTGTACACGGGGGTTGTCCGGTCAATGGCACTGTACGGTGCACCGGTGTGGGCGGCGGCTCTGACCGCCCAGAATAGGGTACGCCTCTGGCGCCCTCAGAGGGTAATGGCGGTCAGAGCCATACGCGGTTACCGCACCGTTTCGACGGAGGTGGCATGCGCATTGGCCGGAACTCCCCCGTGGGATTTGGAGGCGGAAGTGCTCGCCGAAGTTTATCGGCGAGTGGCTGACTTCCGGGCGGAGAGCGGATTTCGCCCTCCGCCCGAGGATGTGCGCGAGTGGCGCGAAGCCGCTCGCCGAGCCACGATGGCTCGTTGGTCGTTCCGGCTGGAGACTCCACGCGCTGGCTTCGCCGCCGTGGAGGCTCTCCAGCCGGTCATCGCCGAGTGGGCAGGGCGGCAGCACGGGACCCTTTCCTTCCGGCTGACGCAGGTGCTTTCCGGGCACGGTTGCTTCGGAAAGTACCTGCACACGGTCGCAAGGAGGGAACTGAGTCCCGCCTGCCACCACTGCGACTGCAGTGAGGACTCGGCCCAGCACACGCTGGCGGTCTGCCCCGCATGGGCGGCGCAGCGTCGGGCCCTCACTGCAGTCATCGGAGTGGATCTCTCGCTACCGGCCGTAGTACGCTCCATGGCCGGTAGCGACAGTTGTTTTACCGCGGTCGCTACCTTCTGCGAGGTAGTAATCTCGCGGAAGGAGGCGGCGGAGAGGGCCCGGGAGGACGACCTCCACTCGGACCCGATCCGCCGCCGGCGAACCGGGCGGCGGAGGCCCGCCTATCACAGCCTCATGCCGCCCTGAGTGTGGCCGCGGGTGGACGGGGTGGGTTTCCCCTCCACCCGCATTAGTTTGGCCAGCCGCGAGGGGGCGGCGTCCGCGTGTGCCGGACGTCGCCTATAAAGAGAGGAAAAACATCGAGACGGAGCCCGCACCAGGAGCGGGCTGGCGCTAGGAGGGGTCCGGATGTCTTAACAACAGCTGTTCCCGGATCCCTCCTGTTACAGGCGCAGAGTGGCACACCGTGTGGTTTTAGTCGGTCCGAGTCCGACACACCACCCCGCCGCAAACCCCGAAGGGGTGACGGTCCGAGGGGATTTCCACACGTTAAAAATAAAAAAAAAAAAAAAAGGGTTTGTGTCAAGTTTTACTTCTCTGTGCAGTGCTGCTGCACTGCGTAGTTTTTTCCCTTAATCATCATCATAATAATAAGGATTGGTATTGAACATTTCTGAATGAGATAAGATTTTGGCAAACCGTTATCGCTATAACGGTTTGCCAACAGGCTCGAAACTTTCATAATTACTTGTTGTATGTATCAATATAATATGAATCAAGGAGACAAATTTGACTGAAACTGCTTTACCAGCGACGAACCACATATTGACAGAGACATACAAATCACGAGATTATAAGATAATGGTGCTAATACTACTTGTTGTTCGAAAACTCTCTAAACTAAACTAAAAATGAAAAAAGTTTGTTTAGTCCTGTCAAACAACGTTTCGTATTCTTGACAGGACTAAACTAATTTTTAGTTTAGTGACTTTTTTGAACAACAGAATTAGCGCCATTGTGCGCCTCTTGCGCGATACATTAAAAAAATATAAAGTGGGCAGAAATTCACGGTAGCATGGCAATTTAATTGAACATCATTCAAAGCTCTTGGCAGTAGAGGCACAGAATAATGATGTCCTGTAACAATTATTGCGACTTGCGATAGTGAAGGTAATCAAATCGGATCATCCATTAATAAATAAGCGTAAATCATGCTTCTTTTGCTAAGTCAGTGAAGATTATTAATGCTGCAGGACGATTAATTTATTTTGTCTTATATCTTTCACCGAGCTTTTTTACTATACTAGGTTGGGGTTGGCTTTAAGTATACTACGACACGGCTGAACTTAGATTTTTTGGAGCGACTGTCATCAGTTATATATTGAAGTTCTAGAAAGACCGTTGTTGGACTTTTAGGACTCAAACTACCCCTAACGTTTACCACAGACGTTCGTATAGTAACCGGGACCGACCGGTCACCCATCCACAGACTTAATAGATTTGACTGCACGCAACAAATTGTCGTTCTGAGTCTGGGTGTGTTCTTTGTGTCCGTTTCATGTATGTTTGTAAAGTCCCCCGTGATACAGGATATATTCCTAATGCGGGAGTTGTCTTCTTAAGAAATAGATAATAGAAATAGAAAATAAACTGATCTGTCTATGGTTGCTTAACTTTGCAATGTGTTAACCTACTAGGTCACCACTTAGCCCCTCTTTTTGTCTTATATAGGTAGGTGTGCAGCAATTCAGAAAGCGTTTCTATCCTACAAAACAAATCTATACTTAACCAACCGGATTTTGCAATCCTGTCGACATTAAACGCTTGATGAAAGATAAGGGCAAATCTTCTTGGTTTAGCTGATGAGATCCATACAAACCTCTGTCGTAGCGAGTTATTTTTGCCGCGGTAACCCAAATAATAAAATATAGTTACTCGTATGTATTGATGTAAGTAGCAGCCCTAGCTTTTATGCCCAGGGCTGTCTGGAGCCATAAAACGGAATAAGTATTTGCCATCCATCGGCCTTGTTGTCAGCTTAGGCAGATATAACTTGTAATGAAAGACTGTGTTTTCAATTTAAGATAACACAGAGCATTCAGATAAAGCACCATGTAACACTGTTCTAAGTTAGCGTACGGCAGGCGAGCCATATTACCTCACATATGGGCTTGACCGGAGTGATAGATACCGCTACCTATCAAAAAACCGGTGTTAGGTTAATTCTTCTTTTGTTACTTTTCGCCGAGTAATTGAGGTCCAAGAATATCAAGGATCGTGGGGGAATGACTCAGAAAGCGGCAAATCGCTTGTGTTTTGTAACTTGCAGTAGTTCATGGGCAGCGGCAACCATTTAATCCATCCATTGTTAGAGAAGATAGATGAAACAGAACAAAACATACTGTACATAAAATCCTGCTTACGTGGCAGAAAGGTGAATATTTTTAAATGAATAATTGTTTTCTTAGAAAAGCTACCAGTAATTATTATGATCCACTATCCTGGAGCGTAATAAACAGGTAAATGAAAACTGCAGTCATTAGAAAAAACAATTTATTTAAATGGGAGAAACCAATGTTTAATTTCACAAAAAAGTATTAAAAAAAGTTCCTGATTCACGAGAAAAGTGGTCAAACGGTCAGACGTGTCACTTGGTAGTAAGTGACTTCCCCGGCCTATGGACAACTGCAACTTAAGAGAGGCAAGTGGGATCCCTCAAAAGAACTCCCCCACTAGAATTGTGGAGGGCATGGTTGGTTCTCTGGCAACCTCACCCCACCTCACGTGATATTAGAGGGTTTTGACTACGAACAACAGTCAGCTCGAGTTATAAGCACCTGATCCTGACCAGCTCCAGTTACTAGGTACTGTAAGTACCTAATAACTAGAGCTGGTCAGGATCGTTATATTTATTTACTACCATTATGATTGCCTCTTTCTAAACTAATTTTTGCATTCGTAATTAACTCACAACTTTTTTAGGGCATAGGAGGGCAAACGAGCAGAAGGTTGCCTAATGGTAAATGATTACCGCCGTCCATGGACTCCTACACCTCAAGAGCCACAAGTGGGTTTCCGGCCGTTGAGTCCCCTGAAAATAGGGCGAAGGGACCCAACGGGGTGTTTGGGCTCCGTTAACCTAACAACGGTTTCCTGTGCGGCCCTTTTATCATTCTGGCCGAGCGCATGGCTCTCCTACTACAGAAATCTTCTCATCTAGTCCCGAAAGTGCCCAGTTGAAGGAAATAGTTGTTTATTTATTATTTAAATTGGACTAAAGTTATAATAGGCGAAGGATGGATTTAATCTCTGCCTACCCATCGTGGCGTCATTCATAGGCGTGAATGTACTCGTATGTATGTTGTGAGTCAAGGTGTTATTAAATATTTTACGCATGAATTTGTTGGTTTACTTTACACAACTACAAAATCTTATATTAAATATTGACAAAGTAATTATACGAATGTAGTACACAGACCTACATGCCTACCTACTTAATTAGAAGTATATCTGTTATCATCAAATGGCTTTTTATCTCGAGTCTAAGAAATTATTAGATAAGGTTTGATGACTCGTATCTCCGTCAAATATATATCGATTACACCAAAATAGTAAGAAATATTAAACTATTGTTTTGTTCAAAGTAAGCAAGCAATTTGTCAAATATTGTTGGAACAAAGTTCCTTATCGCGCGTTACGCGCGTAACAAGACTTTTCTTGCAGAACTTCCTTGGGTCCATAGACCCTTAACGTCGTTTTTTAACATTTTCATAGCTGAAGAGAATGATTTGTAACCAATTTCGCAAAGAATTTAAATTCTTAAATTGAAACTTAAACCTTATGTAGGTATAGAAGCATAAAAACCTATGAATTAATACAACGGCCTCGCAGAAAAACGGTGTTAGCAATACTTTTATTGCTTTCCACTGAGTGATTGAGGTTACTGGAGCACAAATCCTCTATCCCTCTGAGTCTTGAGAGGAAGAGATATAGACACTTGGGACTCTTGGATTACAAGTGTCTATCGACGGAAGCCACTTACCGTCAGGGAGTGCCGACAGAAGTGAAAACTTGAAAATTAAAAACTTTTGATTATAACAGGTTTTTTTTAGTTTTTCGATTAAAAAAGTTCTGACATGAATAAATATCTATGTTGTACGTATATACACAATATATTTTTATAATATATGTAGTTATATTTTCAATGTATTTCAAACCGAACTGAACCCAAACTTTTCACTCGTACAGATGTGTCGGTAACAGTAACAGGATTTTCAATGGTTTTTCCCCATCTCAAAAAATACATTATTTTGTTTGTTGTTCAAAAATGCCCAACGCGCTTAAAAAAGTTTTCACTTAAAAAAAACCATTTTTGCTTAAGTTGTCCCTTAGATATATCAAAAAATTATGAGAGGCCAATAAGTGAGAGAGGAACTGACAAGGTTATCAAGATGAGCTCAGATAATCTTCGCTGCTATTTGCCGCGTCTATTGAAAGAATGGCATTTGGACTTAAAACGACTATCTTCAAAGACATGTGATCTGCAATAACATATTCCTATTGCATAAATAGGCTGTTTGTTTGTTCTAAGATAAGTAGTTCCGAAGGATAAACTACTGATTGTTGTAAGAGTGAACTCAAGCGCTTTCCTGTTATAAAAGATGATGTCTTATTAGTTTCTGCTCTGTTAGGTAGAAGTAAGAATCTCGTGTATAAGCTAGAAACTGATTCAGTACATTTTATAAACCCCGTCTGTGTAGCGTGTTTCCCATGCTAACTACGTTATTGGCAAACAAAATCTTTCGGAGCTCTTTGAGACTAGGTTTTGCTATGCCAACACTTCCACCTCCTGCCCCAACACGTACTGGCCTTTACTTACTAAGGAGCTAGTATTTTGGTCTGACTCTAACATTCATTTGGTTTATCATTCCGTTTATTAAAATTTTGTATCTATATTTAGTATTCTAAGAATGATTTAACAAAAAGTGCCTTATAAATAAACTCGTAAAGATTTAAATGAATAACATAAACAGTTCACACGCTGTAATAGATTCTAAACATGCAATTTGAGAATGGTGAAATACGTGTAATACTTCCATTTTTAAATAATTCATTACATTGATATTTGAATAAAGACGCTCGTGTTTCTAATTCCTATTTATTAAAGACTATCTTTTGACCGCAGTTTCGCTCTGACTAGCGTATTTTGATCATCAAACTTAGGAATCTGGAACAGGATACTGGAGCACTATAATTTCATGTAAAGAAGGTATTATCCCACCAAAAAATAAGACCATAAACGAGTAGGTCCCATTACAACTTAACACTACAAGTTCCAAACTCGACTCGAAATTCTACACCTTAGTCGAAATATGTGGCTTGGCCTTGACAAGAACCTTTTGTATAAAAGAAAAGTAATGAACAGCGAATAAATTTTTCACCTTACGCCCATGGGACGGTAGCTTACGGTAGATATAATCTCAGCGACTGCCTATAACTGAGATTATAAATTGCGCGAATAGATTATAAATGCTTTCACAACACAAAGATACTTTGAATGTCAGCAGCATTTCCCTACAACAAAATACCGTATGACATTACACTATGAAAATAGCTAAAATACATCCGTCTAGCTGTTTCTATATCGGTTAATTGACGAATTTTATAAAACGTGTATGCTTCAGAGCTGAATCTATTCGACAATCCATCAATGTGTGGGCCCCACTGCAATCAAGAGTTATACCCACATATATGGTGGTGTCCACAAGATCCAACTCCTTTCCATTAATCCAGGTAATGTCATTCACTCTGTGAAAAGAAACGGAAGAAGAAGAAGAATTGCTTAAAAACGGTTCCCAACAGTAAGAGAGCCTCCTCACTCTCCTCCCGTTCCTTACATTCTGGCAATTCTATCTGTCCGTTTTAGTACATTATTTATTAGTAAATTAGGTGACTCTACCAGATAATGAAAACGCTACTGTAACTTGATTATGTCACCTACAAGTTCGCAACAAGTTAGTAAACAAAAAAACACAATTTTTTTCACAAGCACAATTCACAATTTAATAATAATTTAAAAATACGAAGAAACTTGTTCTCCAACTTTATATTTTGGTGGAAACAATGATTTTACTATTAACGAATAGAAAATACATACAATGTTACATTGACATACCAACCCGAACGCTGAGACAGTGTCCCAATTTGGCGCGGAATCAACGGAATGTCACTTGCGTAACCATAGACAACGGGTCAAATGTAACGGGAGAATGGGAGCCATTGATACGGACAAAGACAACACGCATTTGGCCTTCGATGACTGTTATATGTCCCTCATTAATTATAATTAGGAGAGACGGCCGTATCGTAATTGTCCTAAATGAAGACGTTGACGTCAGGCTAGTACTACGTTCAGTTTAGATTATTAGGTATGTTTTGATACGACGATTATGTTTTCGTAAATGATAAATTGCGTAATGTAACTCAACGTAGTACTTGCGTAATGTTATTATTGCCTTGTAAAAGACGGTTTTTTATACGGGTAACAAAAAGCACACGGAAGTCTTAATGATAACCTGTCATCAGTGTACTCCCACATACGTACTGCTTAAAATTAAAACTAGCGTTTAGTTTAACTGTAAGCATCAATACTAATAATGTTGCAATAGTTAAAAAAAAATGTCATATACATCTTAGTTGGTAAGAATGGAGAAAGGAATTTCGATTTGCAAGTTTGCATATGAAATAGGACTTTATAATCAAGAGAGTAATGAATACTTTAAATTTCAGCAACCTGTTTCTAAGGATGTATTTATTTGAATTATAAATATGTAGTACAAGGTTCATATCAAACAAATGTTTTAAGACTAATTAAATTAGAGTTCTATACACATGCAAAATCTACATATCGATTAAGTATCGAAGATTTCGAGATTTTTTACGGTTCGTTTTTTTTTATGCAAGAGTTATTACTAACACATGGACAAATGTAATATAATCTTAGAGCTATTACCATATGCATTCACTGTTATAAATATGATCGTGTTACAAGATGCGCAGGAGTGGAAGCGCAAGGCCGAAGCAATTGCGACGCTTCCCGCGGGACGTTCATGCAATTTGCCGAGCCCCGTCACATGACCACTTGTCTGCTTCGCTATACACTACTGTGTATATATGGTTTTTGATTTACATATGCTCGTTGGCTATAGATACTGGCTGCAGGTTACATTATACCTCAGTTCATAGTGCTATATATGTATCTTGAAATATTGTTTACCAGTGGCAGTGATATTTTGGAGTCTATGGTTTATGTCAGGGTATGGATGATACTCGTAGTATGGGTATGGGATAATAGAAATGAGGAGAAAAAATAATTGGATAGTTTTAAAATGGCAATTCTAAATTTAGTGTTCGGGTGCGAGGAAGGTAATCTTTACTTTTTAGTATAAAATAAAGTCATAACATATTATTTATTAGAGAAAATCCGAGAATTTTAGAGATTTGTCTTAAGAAACACGGTTTTGCGCGTTTACATTGCAAATGCTGGCTTAAAATTACGAGATAGACCAAAATAATGTACTACGGAATTGTATATTTTAAAAAGATCTACAAAAAAGTCCTCACTAGAATATGTGTATCTCCTCAGGATAACCCACAATAACCATTTTTATCTTTTAACATTACAAATTACGAACCTATTTCAAACAATTTAATACTAATTCTTATCCAGTTAAATACGTCAGATACGTTGTGCGTTTAATGTAGATTAAAATTGTTCTTTACAGCATCATTAAAATGAATGTTTTAGAAGATAGAGGTTTAAAATGCGGGACAAATGATGTCCTGTAGTATAGTCCCATCATAATAATAGTAGAATTAATTACTCCACACTGACACCACATTAGTATTACTCGTATCTACATTGCACCCGTGCGAAGCCAGGACGGATCGCTAGTATATTACGAGTATAAGCGGTAATATATAACAGTTCGTTTAAAGTATTACTGTAAACCTACGAATAATAAATTATTATTCGTAGCTGTAAACGAACTATTATATAACAATATCGTCAGGTGGTTATATAGGCTGCTTTTGCCGGCATTGAAATTGTGCCTTTGGAGTCCATCTGTGACCCTGGTTACTCACCATTGTGATCCTTCGGTTTCTCCTTAAGATCGCAGGTTGTGACTGTGTGCAAGCCTGTTTCAAACGGTCTTCTTGGATATCATTGTAAAAGGCCTTAGTCTAGTATTGGATGTTCAGTGACTGAAACGGTGAGAACGATGGCTATCCTCACCTATATGTCAAACCTTCCAACCCTGAATGTAGACATTTACTATGACACTGAGATTCGTTAAAAGAGCAATACCACATCGATAAGAGTTACATGGTAAAAGTCTCTTAAAAATATTTTGATAGTTTACGTAATGTTTTTTTTTTGTTTTAAAGTAAAGATAATTCCCGTATTAGGAATGTATTCTGTGTCGCGGGGGACTTTACAAACATACATGAAACAGACACAAAGAACACCCAGACTCAGAACAACAATTTGTGGATGACACAAAGTATCGTTCCATGTGGGGATCAAACCCACAACACTCAGCGTAGTAGGAAGCGGCGTGGCTACCGCTTAAACCACTATGCAATCCGTGCAGTCATTTAAAAATATATATAAATGTCAGCAATACATCTTCTCTATATAAATTGCATATAACATCTCTTTAATGGCAAAATAATCTTTGTATAATTTGTCTCATGTCAGATAATGTTACGGGACACTATCTTTTGTTTTTATTCTTTAGTCATTAAAAGTAACTTTGCCGAGTTTTGTATAACTACCTATAATATATTAATGTTTCCAATTTTTATAAAACTACATTAGAAAACATGCAACAAGCTCATTTCAAGACAACTAGTTGTCTAAAAATATATCCAGCATTTTGTTACTTGTCTATGACACACGAAGTTTCTAATTGTAATAAAATTGCTAAACAGTGATTTTGTTTAATGAAATCTGGTGATTTTATAGCTAAAACTATTTACAAGTTAACTAGACACTTAGTTTTGTTGAATCGATTTAAATTTTCATTACTGTCGACAATTTTCAGTTGATTACGCAATTTGCACTAAATGAAGTTGGTTTTCGATATTTTTTCTTTCCCGCCCAATCCACACTAACTAGCTTAGTGACAGAATCATCAGGTTAAAATAAACTACACATTTTCAAAAGTGTTGTATACTACTTTATTTTGTGTGTATTGTTGCACTTTGCGCAGTTGTTGATATAATTTGAAATCTATAGCTGATTGGTGAAATATGAACCAGAGGCCATATGAGTTCTGAATTCCTTCGCTTGCAATTACAATTCTGAACGGTAACGCTTTATACACTATATTTTTTTTATTATGAATAAATAAGACTGTTAGCTTGTATGTTCGCTACGTTTTCATATATAAACTTCTCAACGGATCGTCAAGAAATTTTGCAGATTATGTTATTTTAAAAACACATTTTATTACCAGTACAGATATAATCTTTTATAGAAAAGGACTTTTACCTTACATTTTTATTAACGCCTACGTATGCTAGTATACCTTTTTTTTTAAATGACTTTCTAGAGGCAATCTTTTTTAGGGAAAACATACTGTACCTTAAGATTAGGAACAAAGTCTTTTAGACCGTTGCGGACCTAAAATATCTACATTAAAATGAACGACGCCGCGGTCAAAAGTAGAGTAGTATATCATAAAGACAGAGTGACGTGTCGTAAGGCAGGTAGCTATTAAAAGATGAATTCATGAGTCACCAGGATTTGGTCAGGTAAACGGCTTGGCTTTTTTGTACTTTTGTGTCAAAAGGACGGCGGGTCTCTCTATTGGGTTTGGGTGAATAGAGATAAATGAACTCGAAAGAAGAAGGTTCTTAATAAAACGGGTAACTTTTTTATGATTTGACTAAGATTTTGATAATAGGGCCTAGTAGTTTAGACCTTTGGATTTAATTAATTATTTGACAGTTCTCTTAACGTTATGAGTAAAACAAGAAAAAAAACCATTAAAACATCAATAATTAAAAGTAAACGATTTGAAAAACGAAGTTTGAAATTAGAATTAATTGGTTTGACGTTTACTATAGAGATGAGTAGACAGTTACAGTTTCAAAAAAATTACGCCGCAGTAGATTCTATTTTTAAATTGAAAAAAAAATCTCTTGTAGAACAATATTTAGTTTTAAAGGAGAGTAGTAACAACAAAAATAATATGTGTGTTGCCAAGTGTATAAATATATCTACCAGACCTCTTCTATATAAGAGAATTAAACTCACAAATTTAAAAACACTACTACCATGTACATGGTCAATTATATTGTATACTTACATTTTTCATTTCATTCATCTAGTTTCAAACAAAGCAGAGCTTGTACTATGAAAGCTATATTGACTGATAGAATACTTATATTTGTACTTTTTTTTTTAAATACATTGATATTTTACATAGAAAACACCTAAACTTCGAAACAAATATTTGCAGATCATTCAAACATTTGGACCGACAGCACAGCAGTCGTATACGCTACCACTGCACCACCGAGGCAGTCAATTCAGGTATACAATTAAACAACTCATGAAATTATTCTCCTTCCTAGTTAAAACATCTCCAAATAAATAAGCAATAACAACAATCCATTACCACGATTGATCCGCGTTTCAGACCAATTTGATTTCTAATCCTATGGGTCCATTATCTCATTCCAAGACATTAGTATTATGGCTTCTCAGCCTCTATCAAACCTGAACTCTCGACAAGACACGTATTGATCTGATCGACACCGATCATCACTATTATGCGTAAATGTAGTAGTCTAAACTACTTTCCTAACGGTGTTCTTCTTTTTCGTTTCATCTTACAAAGAAATATATTCGTGTCTTTTTCTAGCGTAGGTGTAACCCAAATAGTTGGTTGTGTGACATACGACAGGTAACTCAGAGGTTTAATTCTGAACGACATTGCTTCCTGGATTTATTTTATTTGATTTTTTATAAAATATCTTCTGATACGGAATTAAATAATACGCAAATGAAGCGGTTTACAATCATTAACTGAAGGGTGCCAACGGCTCTTAGACACAAGGGCACGGCAAGCGGGCAAGGGCAAGACTTGGAGGTGCGTAAAACAACCAAACCAGCGTAGAACGGATGTGTAGGGCGCCCTTACAGAAGGCGATCTTGCATCAAGCACATAAAATGCTAGTTATGTCTGTTCTTATAGCAGCAGTGCTTTGGCCACACATGCAAAAGGACTGTCATTTGATAGAATGAGTTCTATGTGTAAAGAACGACCCTGTAAAAAAGATTACATCATTGTCGTATAATTTTATGAGTTCCAGAAAGAACTAATACGTTGCCAAACAAAAGTAGAATAATCCAAGATAAGTACAATTTTTTTCCTGGCTTTATGTGTCTGGTATTTTGGAATACAACAACAGAAAACATAACTGCACTAACTAAGTCTATGTTAAACAATCTTTGACTCTCAGTTAAAGTTGCGGACACACTAGATTGAAAATTGATGTGATAAATAATCGGTATTCACATTAATATCTACCCTTTACTTTTCAATATTCTTGTTCAATTCAATATTCATGTCTTACTCGATTTTGGACCTAGTTCTGAGTAAAAGTGGCACAAAAAATAAATACCGATTATAGGTAAATAGTCTAGTAATTAACATCATAGAATTTAATAAATTAGATTTGAAAATGAAAAATTCTAAGCGCTATAAAAGGTGATCGAAGAACATCTTATCTGGAATTTTGAAGACAATATTAGAATAATGACGAATCAAAGCAAAAACAAAGTCGAAATCGTCGATAATAAAGATCAAAATGCAATGTATTTTGCTTATGTGGTCTGATCCATTCCAACGGCTGGTAGCATTTCTTTACATGGCTTATAACCTTACAGAATAACTCAATACTCAATCTAATACAAAAACATTACTTAAAATCTAATCGATAATTCCAAAGATTAGATCATTTGAACAAACAAAGCTTTTGATCTTTACGTTTACATAATTAATTACATTTAAAATATAACCGATAATTGTAACGATTAAACGAAATGACAGCTTAGTGTGTCCGTAGACTTAAAATATGTATCAAATAGTCGTGGAACTACAGAGATAAAGGAGGTATGACTCGTGGTAATCCATGGATTAACTGGATAAACGCTTACGTATGTTGTTTTATCATGAACTTGAAGAAATATTACAGCAGATGAGATAATATGTTGACGTGTCACTGATTAAGGTCTTCAAATCTTTAGAATTATGTAAACATTTCGTATTAATCAGCGAAATGTAGCTCAGTCTTTATTTTACTTATAAAATGAAAGTACTTGTGAATCTCTGTGAGTCAGAGATATAGCAGGTTATATGTATTTATTTTTTAATAAAAAGACAACTCCTGCACTATGTATATATCATTTATAAAGTGCACATTGCAAACGAAATTTAGTTGCCTTGTTGTGTTGTCATTTTTTAGTTGTCTAGTCTTTTTTATCCATTGTCTCAAGAAAATTTAATTCGAAATGTGTGTGAGAAGGAGAAGAAGGAGTGCGTGAAAGAGGACGTGGTCGAGTGATTTTTCACACGACATCCTGTTTTCACGCACCCTTAATTTTATTGCCAAATATTTTAGACGTTATCTTTAATGGCCAGCCGCCTGTCTACTCTATACAGTATTTATATTTAAATAACGCAACTCTGTAAGAGAAATATATAACACAAAAAAATGTGTTTGTGTAAAAATCTAATTAAAAATATGAGACCCGGTAGCATTAAATCAGGTAATAAAATAATTACTGCGCCATTAAATTGTCATTCCACTTCGCAATGCACTTATCGAAGTAGAAACAAAGTTTGAGACGAATATTGTCTTATCATTAGTAATATGACGTAACAATTATTAATTCAAAATAAATATTTTTATCAATAACTTACCATTCACCGCAGTTTTATCTGCGTTTATGATCACTGCTCGGCTCCTAAAGGTCATAGTATGTTACATAATCTTCCGTAATTAACAATATATCTAACGCAAAAAAACTAATTTGAATAATAGTTTTAGAGATTGCCGTATTTAAATAAATAAACTATAACTCCTAAACCTTATAGTAAATAGTACTAGACTAGCTGACCTGCGTAGCTTCGTCCGAGTCTCTCAAAAGGAATAATTTTTCCGTCATTCATAAATTTATATAGCTAATTAGCCTTTCGCCATAAATGAGCTATCCAACACGATAAGATTTTTTCGATTCGAACCAGTAGTTCCTGAGATTAGCGCGTTTAACCAAACAAATAAACTTTTTGGCTTTATAATATTAGTTATAGGTGTAAATACAGATTTAATGAGTTGCGACCTTAATTCGACCTCTGTACTCACAGTTACTTAAAAAAAACTTACTGAATTGTAGTATGTTATTCTGTGATTAACCTTCTGTCTCATCTGTACTGTGACACAGGTCAGTAAAAAAAGGTGGGAAGGTATTTTGATAAGGGCCTTAATTGTGTATTCTCGGTGATGATGAACAGTTTGTGCTTCAATAGGTTGTTAGCGGGTTCGACGTCGAGGAATGCACGCTTTGTGACCGGTAGTGGGATATGTTTTCTCATACTGATTAATATGGTGGGGGTAACGATCTCAAATATAAAGGGTGTAAGGGACATCGTAACGAATGCTGAAATAGTGTATTTAGACCATGATTCTGACTATAAAATCATTGGAATTTAAAGTACAACAATGATACTTCCTTTCATTATATTAGTCATTCTGATAAAAAGTTTGTACACGTAACATCACTAATACAGTATCTTGAAAGTTTCCAATAAGAACTTGTGTTAATAGGGATCGATTTTTAGACCTCGTCGACCCCCATAATCAGTTTTCGTATATGTCGACCCTTGGGAAACTGATTTCGACCTCAAGGGGTCGATATCGACCACTATGGGAATCTCTGTCTTAGATCAATCAAGCTACTAGAATATTGTAAATAAAATGCCAAAGTATTCGCGTCATTTTTATAATCATCAGGCTTACCACATCTAGATAGGCATGAACAGAAGGCAGGTTAAGCCACCATTGACACTGATATATTGTTTTGTTTTAAAATCTCTGTTGCACCGTACTAACTTATAAAGTACGAACCTATGTCGTATTTTGAAAGGTGGGAATCCTGTTAATCCTCAGACTTTAGGGTTCCTCTATAATTAGTAATTCTGTTGCCTACCAGTAGTTAATTTATGGTAGACCAGCTTTTGCCCGCGATTCCTTCTGCGTATGTGTCGTATATCGCGATAAAAAGCCTAGCCTATATTACTCGCTGATAATGTAGATTTCCAATGGTTTTTTAAAATCGGTTAAGTGGTTTAGTTTCGAAATCGTAGCAAACAAACTCTCTTTAACATTTGTAATATAAGTATTGATTTAATACAGAGACTATCTAGAATTAAATATAAATAAATTTTAGAAAAGTATCCAAGCAAATGTCTTGGTTAAATAATATTAATCGATTGTGGAATACATGGATAGATAATGTAGATTTCCAATGTTTTTTTAAAATCGGTTAAGTGGTTTAGTTTCGAAATCGTAGCAAACAAACTCTCTTTAACATTTGTAATATAAGTATTGATTTAATACAGAGACTATCTAGAATTAAATATAAATAAATTTTAGAAAAGTATCCAAGCAAATGTCTTGGTTAAATAATATTAATCGATTGTGGAATACATGGATAGAATCTGACAGGCAGATTAGTAAATGACTTATATGATACGAATATATTGTAGTCGTAATATTCAGATTCAAGGACTGTGATAATTACAGTTTAGTATGTTAATTTACGTAAATTTAAACTGATAAAGTTATTTAGTAGAATTTATTGCACTTAATGTTTCCTGTATGAGAAATAAATGTAACATGGCCTATTGGTCTAGTGGTTAGAAGCTCTGACTGCTGAGCCAGAGGTCGTTGGTTCGATTCCTACCCAGGACAAATGATTGTGTGATAAACATGATTATTTGTTACTTATCTGAGTGTACACATCACACGTCTTATCTCAAACCAGACAGAGCCTGTACTATGGTAACCAGATTGATGATTTAATCCAAATCCGTTCAACTGCTCGTGCGTGATTCGATCGTAATCATGATCGCCACTTGCGCGTAAAAAAGTTGACAAAAGAATACGATCATCATCACTTTATTAGTGTTCACCTCTAAATTTAACATTTTAAAATTAATTAATAACACAAGCATTTTTATTTTGCTTTTTAACAGGCTTTTATTAGCCTGTATGTATGTATTTATGTAACAGAATCTATCAACGCAATTTTCACCCACTTCAAAACTTCGAATTGAATTGGAACTTCGCACACCATCAATGACCGATGACAATACAATAATTTGATAATTATGGTCCATTATTCTGATCAGGATCTTCAGGATTAACGTCTTTTTCCATACCCAAAAAAAAACGGTAGTGTCTTCCTTGTTACATTTTATTTTCATTAATGGCTAAAAAAACAAAAATAAAGCTTTTCAAGATAGTTTAATAGAATAACTTTACTTTTAACAATATCTGTCAGTAAAATATTTCTACAACAGTTGAAATCTAGCTCCCCACGCATTTTTAACATTAAATAATTTTTATTTTTGAAGTTACAGAAATTTATTTTCTACTTTTTAGTTCGTCAAAAGTTTACAAAAGTTTTTTAGTTTTATAAACTATAATTTATTAATTAACAGTATTGGAGCCCACACGTCGATGTAATCAAAACTAGTATATACGAAGCTATTATATCTATTTGTAATACTAGTAAATCTATTAAAGTTAGTAATGAATATGAATTACATATGGAAATTATTGCTACTTTTAAATCAAAATCAGATAATCAAATGATTGCTTTTAGCCACTGCGATTTTACCTGTGAATGTGATTTGGTCATAAACAAAGATAAAAGCCATCAAAATCAATCAAATTTCTTTTTATCTAGGATTATGATCTTTTTTTTGGATTTAGACCTCTTTGTAAATTAGTCACAGGTGTGATTATATGATTTATCATTGTGATTTTATGCTATTCTGATATAAATCAATTCCCGCTTCCTTTTGCGCTTTGGTTTGATCCCCACATTGTGATTCACAAATTGTTGTTCTGAGTCTGGGTGTTCTTTATGAATGTTTGGGAAGTCCTCGCGATACAGGATATATTCCAAGTGCAGGAGGAGTTGTCTTTTAAAAAAAAGTAAAACACGTCCTTGCTGTATCATAATATAAGCTTATAAAAAATGCTTAACTATTCATATTTGCAGACGCATAGCAACAGCACGGATGAATAAGGTCAAGACAAAAGGTGAACAAACAGGTTCCTTTCGATGGCTTCGATCAATGACGTTACCAGCTGCATTCCAGAGGAATTTCTATGCCGATTTAGCATTTATATCAACACAATTAATGGAAAGATTTGGTGGAAAGTACGAGTATAAAACACTTCAAGAACTTGAGCATTAATTATGTCCATAAATACGTGGAGTATTTTAATCCAGTTTTTGCCTGCTCCGCCGCAGCAACGCCAACAACCTATTGAATGGAGAGTATACACAATTAAGGCCCTTATCAAAATACTTGCCAAGCCAACCCCCTCATCCCTATATCTGGGGGAGAGGACTCTAACCCGCACTTATGACTCTTGAGTTGAAGGTGTGTCAGTGGTAGTAACTTATCATTAGGTAACCCAGCTGCTCGTTTATTCCCGAATACCATCAGAAAATATATACTTATAAATCTTTTTCAATGTGCTAAATAAAATAATGTGTACACGTCTTAAACATACCGATCAATATCAAATAATTAAATTATAAAGAGAGCTCGGACTGGGGTCGGACGGCATACCCCCTTTTTTTCCTATCGGTTGCATGTCGGACTCGAACCGACTAAAACATTATAATTAATTTCATCTTAATTAATTGTCCGTGTAGTGACAGATTAAGAATACGGAATGTCACTATCCCAATTCATCCCGTGGGTGTCGTAAGAACCGACTAAGGGCGCAAAACAACGCAGGACACCAGCACTGCAAAAAGACGGAAAACTTGACACAAACCCTATACCAACCCGCCTGGCCAGCGTGGTATAGTAGGCCAAAACCTTCTTTCTAAGGAGAGGCCTATGTCCAGCAGTGGACTATTAAAGGCTGTTGATGTGATGATGATGATGAATTAAATCTTTTTATAGTTATTTGATGTCTGTCATTTGTTCAGAGGCGCGAGTAAGAGTTTGTTTAATATCGAACCTCTGTTTCCAAAATCAAAAATGACGTCTGAAATACAATTGACCTATTCTCAAAACTAAGCTGGTTATTTAAAAACAATCAGCTTTTTTATTCTATGCTGTGAGGACCCAGTTATTTTCGTTTGAAATCCATTCATATCTATAAATTACAATGAATGCGTTTCCTTACCCAACCCATTTGTGCCACTTGCCGAAAATCTTTCACCTGGACACGAGTTGCCACGGCTGACCTGGAAGTCTCTAAACAGACTCCGGACACAGGTAGGCCGAAGCAAAGAAAACCTGTTCAGGTGGAGATTCATAGATGACTCTGCCCTGGAGTGTAAGTGTGGTCTTGCCCCACAAACTATGGGGCACTTGATATCGTGTCCAGCCTGTCCTGTTACTTGCACATCACAGGAACTGATGGAGGCTACTGAAAGTGCCGTACTCGTCGCCAAATTTTGGGCCGACTCAATTTGAATTGTCATCGACACGCTAAGAAGATTACAATGAAATACGGTTGGTTGGGCTAATACTTCAAAATGGCTGGACCGATTCGAGCAACAATAATGTCACTTACAGGCTTAACATGTTTATCTATATTTTAATAAACGATGTTTATTATAATTTACACAATATAGTACATAATAATATAGTACAAGTAAGAAAAAAATGCCGGATGTTCAGAACGATAAAAAAAAACTTTGGTTTCAACACCCAGTAGTAATATTATATTAACTAAAACTAAAAAAAAAACTAGAGATCTGTGGATTTTATCAATCAATTCGTTCAAAATAATGTCATAATTTTATTCATCATTCCCAAAACTTCAAATGACTACATTTGAAATTTGATCAGATCTAATCTACAAATCAAAATCCAAGCTTGTTTTTTATGGAAGAGGGGGCATGCGAGCGGACGGGTCACCTGTAAAGTAATAATAATAATATAATAATATTCTATACCACACTACCACCAACTTGGGAATCACAAGCATGTTGCCTTTGAGGAAGAAGTATGCTCTTTTCTTGAAGGTTTGAAGGCGTTACTACTAGGTGCCTCATTAACTCGCTTGCTCCCTGTATCATAAAACTGTAATTTGCCAGGTAGATTCCTGATAGGATATTGGCATCAGCTATGCAAGGATTTTTAAAAATTCAACAAATGAAGGGATAAAAAAAAACCAAGTTCATTTATTAATTTTCTTTTAATGTGCGATAAATTGTAAATCAAGTCGAGCAGAAGACTACTTACTACTTGAAGAAGTTGATACTGATGAATTTTTAATGCGTACAAAGGCGGTCTATAAGAAATATCTTTTAAGCAATAACAAGCAATTTGTTTCTTTATACTGCATTCAATCGTACTTATTGTGTTAGCCAGTATAAACTGTAGACTGCGTTGAGTAATTAATTGGAATGCGCCATTAAATACAGATATTAATCATGAATAAACAGCGTTAATTGTTAACTCTTTATCGCTATAAGTGGTTTATTTATCATCGTCCCACTTTGTAGACAGAATGCATTAAGAAATTATTAAAACATCATTGGTGACGATTAAATTCCATCAATATTATAAACGCGAATGTGAATGTTAGTTTTCAACCACGTCGGAACAGCAGAACGGATCTGGAATAAAATTGGCGCAGGGATAGATTATAGTCTGAAATGACAATAATAACTTTATATTACCATAAAACTCCTTTAATGTTGCGAGTAAAACCTAATATTATAATATAACTAACGTTGGTAAAGAGTTATGTAATTTTTAAACAAAGTGTAGGGTTATTTTGAGGATTCGCGAATTCTAAGTTGGCCAGGCTGAAGTTAGCGACAATTTGATTTATTTATTTTTATTTATTTATTAAAAACAATTACAGTGTCTTTACAGGATTTATGATATAGATAGGATATATTTTTTTTATGATTTTTTTTTACAAGTGAAGTCGCCATCGAGAATCGACTAAGTGAGCAATCTACGCAGGACAACAGCCCAGCCAAGAGAAGAAAAAAATGACACAAACCCTATAGCAACCCGTCTCGCCATAGTGGTATGGTAGACTAAAACCTCCTTTCTAGGGAGAGGCCTATGTCCAGCAGTGGCTGGTGATGTGATGATGATCTGATGAAGTCGCAATGAACGTTTTTGAGTCTTAATGTCTTCTACGGGTACACTTGAGTAACATGCGCAGTTGTAGAAAACTCAACTACATTTCGGGCCCAAAATAATAGTAAAAAGTATTCTTACGAATTAACAAAACACAGTAAATTTTATTTCTATGCGGTCTTCGGTTCGTCTTTCAACGACGTGCCTGTTAATAAGTCTAATTAATGAATTCATTCGTTCAAAAAAATAGCAATTTGACCTCATTAACGTGACCGCCTGACTTGTAAATTAAGTGCTAAATTATTCCATCTTATAACAGCCATACTTTATTGAATTTAAGATATCCGTTTAACGTTGCAATTAATCCTTTAGACATGTTAAAATTAGTCACATTTAGTATGTAATAAATTTTTTTTCTCTAAATTATATTTGCTTTGTGACTGCAAAAGGATTTGTAGCAATGCATAGGATTTTGGCTGGTTATCTTTGTGGAGGAACAGACATCTCTTAAGCGTATAAGGAGGATCCTCCGACCGGACGAGATGATCATACTTGGTGGACAGCGAATCACCGATTGGTGTTGGGAAGTTGTATATACTAATCGTAGCGAGATCATTCATTACAAAAGCTAAGAATATTTTGCAATGAAGAGAAGAGATGACTAGAATGGAATGAAAGAAGAAAACTCAAATGCACCGATCTTAAATAGATACAGGAATAGGGTTAGAAGATGATACTTTTATTAACAGATTTTGCTTTCAAAACTGTCACGAGGTATGAGCACTGGCCATGATATTACCCAGGAGAAATTAAAATATAATAAACTGTGGTTATTCAATCTCTGAGGTTCCTTTATGTTATTTTTTTTATATTGAATTTCTTATTCTCTTAGAAGAAACGATAACTTTGGCCGTGTTCTCATGAATCCATTTTAATTTATTGAAAAAACAGACAAAATATAACATGTTGGTGAAAACGTTTACATAAAAAAAACATTTTAAAAACATTTGCTAATAGCTTTTTTATGTTATCTTGACAACGGCAACCGGTATTCGGTGCTTTGTATGCACGAGTTCACAAATAAGTCTACACCAACACTTTGTGTGTATGCAAGTCTGCCCATACAAAATGTAAGTTCACATGTGTGTGTGTGCGCACGCGTGTGTGTGTGTTTTTTGTATGTGTGTGTCCGAGTCACAGGTCAAATGGCGCTCTTGAGAATTAGTCGTTTTGTCGCGTGACTTACCTTGTAATGTATATTAAGTTACTTACGTTCCAATAGCTGATGTATTTTTTAATTAGTAAGTTTATTGTCATGCTTAATTAGGTGAATCGTTTGTAGACAGATTATTTTTTCAGTACAAAGATAAATTTTTGTGAAAAGTATGTAAATACCTACTTTTTAAATAGTCCTTATCGTCGTACTTAATGGCTTAACTAAAAATATAAATAACTGATACAACTACGCCATGTTGAAGTCACTGAGAACCTTACTGCAATATAAATATGCGAAAGTTTGGATCAATGTTGGTCTGTCAATTTGACAGTACGGATGGCGTAGTGGTTTAAGCAGTCGCCACGCCGCTACTACTACGCTGAGTGTTGTAGGTTCTTTCCCACATGGGACGACACTGTGTGATCCACAAATTGTTGTTCGGAGTCTGGGTGTTCTTTGTGTCCGTTTAATGTATGATTGTTAAGTCCCCCGCGACTCAGGATGTATTTCTAACGCGGGCGTTGTCTATCTAAAAAAAAGAAAAGGACAAAACCAACATTAACGCAAACGGAACCGCTGACAAATGCCGGTTAATAATATGATGAAACAACATCCGTGATAAGCTAATTTAAATTTAATTTAATTTAAAGTACTTTTAAATACGAAAGTAACTGTCGCTGAATTAATTTTCATTTCATCAAACCCTTTTTAATTAATTATTTGAATGTAGATAGAATTAATAAGATCTTGGAGGATATGGGCTCCTTTTAGTTGCAAAAATTAAACTGGAGAGAATTATGGAGGGGTTAAATAGACCTTGAATAAATATGTGTGTGTGTGCGTACATTATAAATCGAGAATGTACAACATTAATATCTTATGTAGCAAAGATTTAATCAAATATCTAAATTCTTTCATATTACACAACACGTGTGTCAGCTAAATGTCAAATTAGTAATCGTTCGGTAATTAGTTACGTCACTTGTCTATGCCCTGTCTGTTCTATAATTACTGTTGTCTGTTGTTACGTAAGTTTTTAGTTTATGGTTTTTTAAATGCAGTTAGTAATTAGTAAATGACTTATGTGATACGAATAGTCGTAATATTCAGATTCAAGGACTGTGATAATTACAGGTTAATATGTAAATTTACGTAAATTTAAACTGTTAAAATTATTCAGTAGAAATTATTGCACTTAATGTTTCCTGTATGATAAATAAATGTAACATGGCCTTTTGGACTAGTGGTCAGTGGTCCTGACTGCCAAACCAGAGGTCGTTGGTTCGATTCCTACCATGTACAAAAAATTGTGAGATGAGCAAGATTTGTAATATGTCTAGATGTCATTTCTTTATATTAAGAAATATATAAGTGTGTTTATTAGCAGCCTAAAATAGTACAGGCTCTGCCTAGTTTGGGATCAGACGGCCGTGTGTAAGATGTGCGTTTCTTTGTAGTCATCATCATCATCATCATCAAGAGCCTTTAATAGTCCACTGCTGGACATAGGCCTCTCCTTAGAAAGGAGGTTTGGGCCTATTATACCACGCTGGCCAGACGGGTTGGTATATGGTTTGTGTCAAGTTTTCCTTCTTTTTGCAGCGCTGGTGTCCTGAGTTGTTTTGCGCCCTTAGTCGGCTTTTACGACACACACGGGATAAATTGGGGTAGTGAAATTCCGTATTCCTAATCCGTCACTACACGGACATCTTTAATAAAATCTTTGTATTATCAGTTAATAAAATTATCAGTAATGACTGCAGATTGCCTGGCGAATTACGACCGTTTTGAATGTCCTGACTGAATTGACTTCTTTGTATCAGGATCAACGGGAGTGACCGCCTCGTGAGTTTAGAGCATGGATTTCCAAAGTAGTCGATATCGACCTCTTGGGGTAGCAATCGGTTTCCCAGGGGTTGACATAAACAAAGACTGATTTTGGGGGTCAACGAGGTCTAAAAATCGATCCCTGTTAATTAACACAAGTTCTTATTTGAATACATTTGAAACTTCAAGATGCTGTATTAGTTTTGAAACGTACACTAAGTTGTTATAAGAATGACTACTACTATGTTTTAGTAGAAAGTATCATTGTTGTACTTGGAAAAAACTTTGTTGTCTTTTCGATAAGCTTGCAGTAATTTGTATGGGGGTCTGAGGTATCAGGTATTTTAGAAAAGTGGTCTCTTGCCCAGAATAGTTTGAGAATCCCTGGCTTAGAGGTAAGCTAAACTACATTGGAAGCCGGTAAAACTCAATTTGAAGTGAACTAGAGGCCTCACCAAGTAAAATATGTATTTTAAAAGTTCAGTGGTTTTATCACGATATAGAAATTATCGCACATAGACAAAAAGACGTTGAAGTTTATAAAAAATATAATAAGTAATTAATTTCAGGCAGAATTATGTACCAGAAATATAAATGGCAAAATAAATTAACTTTAAAAACTAGTTATTATTATAATAATAGTACTATAAAACGGTAAGACGGGTTGGCATGTGGGTTGTTTCAAATTGCCGTTCATCTCGTATTTTCCCCCTTAGAAGTGAAATTTTCAAAAATCCTTTCTTAGTGAGTACTTGCAATATTACCAGAGTGGTTTAGGCTCTGCGTTCATGAATCAGTCAGAAACTTATTTTATGTGCATAGATTAAACAGAACTTAGAAAGGTAATATTTTCTCTACAGCAAAAAATAATTACCCGTCAGAGAAAAAAGGTCGAAAACTTAAAATCTATAATAGAGCACCTAAAATGCTTATTTAGATTATGCAAAACTGTTTAATTTATAACGAAATTACATATTATTACACTTTATATAAAAGCTATGGTTCATTGTATTGTCTCTGGAACTATGATATATTTAAAAAAAAGAGTCTGTGACAACACTGACAACTCAACGTGTGTTTCAATAAAAAGGCAACCTTTTTCGTCAGAAAATAAAACGCATATCAAGACCATTTAAAAAGAAATTATTATTATTATGTTCTATCGTGCAGAAACAGGTATAGTCCTATAGTTCTACGCATGGCTATTGACACTGAAATGATGTACATCCTTTACAAAAGTCGAGAGAAGCTCCACGTTGACCCTTGAGCGCGTGCGGTGCGGACAGGAATGCAGTCCTGCCACTCTTGTGTGTTCCTCTCGACTAGACGTACACATACACACGTCTTATTATGTATATATATACATTGTCATTTACATGCACAGACAACTTCTTTGTATGTGTGTGAAATAGTACTATAGGTTAAGAACTCGTTCATTCATCACTTGCGGATTCATAAAATGTGTTTTTTTGATAGCGACATTTTTAAATTGATGTTTTTGTATTAACTATTTACCGATAGAGGGAAACGGTTTTTTATAAATATCCAGTTATCTTTCTTATATATATATATATATATATATATATATATATTGTTATATAAATAGTAAGTTAGTTGGTGTACGCTTCAAAAACTCAAAAAGTTCGGCACCGATGGGGTTGAAATTTTAACACGATGTACTAACCGCTAAAGATTGGTTTTGTCTATTTTCGTGTCCGTTTTGTCCTCATTTTTCATCAATGCCACCATGATGTGCTATAGGTAAGCTTGGCAGGGTACAGTTAGTAAAGTGAATATATTTATATTATGTTTTAGAAAGATTTTCAGTAATATTGGTACATAATGAATGATTACATTCAACTCGGAGTTACGTAATCTTCGTTACCATAATTATAATAGTATATAATAATTATAATATCTGAATGAATTTCCTCAAGTTCTAAAGGATTGACTGCACGGATGGCATAGTGGTTTAAGCAGTCGCCACGCCGCTTCCTACTACGCTAAGTGTTGTGGGTTCGATCCCCACATAGAACGACACTTTGTGTAATCCACAAATTGTTCTTCTGAGTCTGGGTGTTCTTTGTGTCCGTTTCATGTGTGTTTGTAAAGTCCCCCGTGAAACAGGATATATTCCTACTGCGGGAGTTGTCTTTTTGAGAAAAAGAAGGTATCTTCGAACGAAAGTTAAACGCTTCTTAAAGTGTTCATACATTCGCAAGGCATCTTTAGCAGAAAGTTAGTTAATGAATACATGAAACCATTTCTATTTTTTTTTTATCGATTACGATACAATAAATGTGATTAGTTTTTGCTTTCTTGTGAGGTCAGCCAGTTCTAAATATAACTATAGAAAAGCATATAATTTCAAATGCAGAAACAGCTTAGTAAGATTTGCAAGGATACCTGTGAAGGCTGTTTTATTTTTCAGTATCACTGTTAAACATATTTAAAACACAGTATTGCTAAATTGAAAACGTAGACACAAGAAACCGAGCTTATCTTTACACAAGTGCGTGTAAACTTAGTTGAATGATGTGAAACTTAAACTTCGAGGAATAATTAAATGAATCGAGAATCGCGTGAGAATGTCAATCGTAGTAACTTAACGAGTCACATAAACCATTGTCAGTGTGCACACACCTACACCATAATCCGCGAGCAATTTTTTGCATTGAGACTTAAACAGGTTCCGGTGTGCATTTAACCTTATGTAATATATTTCTGAGTGTAAATAACCTCTTGTTGTACATATTTGGACACCATTTTATGTCACAGTAGATTAAATATTATACTACGGCACTCCCGTGCACTTTTCTAGTTTTTTTTTCATTACATCTATATTTTATAACAATATGGTCGCATGCGGCACTTCTGGATCGATGCGACCTTCAAAACTTCAAGAAAATTGCGTACCAACTTCCAAGTCAAAGGCCAGTTGCCAGTTGCTGGTGTTGATGAGCAGCGGTAAGTGACTACACTTAAGTACAGTACAATCGCAGGTAGGTATTCTCCGGGAGCGTTGTATGTTCTACATTCTCGTAATATCTCATCAAAGGCCACACAGATGATATCCAGAAAGGATCCCGAAAAGAAGCACGCTTCCGCCTTCAAATTTACTTATTAAGTTAAATAATAATAATAAATTATTTATTAACAAAAATTACAAAATATGTTATACATTGCCGGTGATCCCACACAAGGCAAGCCTGTTTGAAATAAATAAACAATTGTAATAAAAAAAACAATTGAAGTAAGAAAACAATTGAAATAAAAGAACAATTAAAATAAAAAAAACGATTGAAAAAAAGACAATAGAAATAAAATGAAATAAATATCCGTGTGGTGACGGATTAAGAGGTCCGTGTGGTGATGGATTAAGTATACAGAGTGTCACCACCCCTATTCATCCTGTGGGTGTCGTAAGAGGCGAATAAGGAGCGAACTACGCAGGACAGCAGCACTGCAGAGAGAAGGAAAACTTGAAACAAACCCTATACCAACCCGTCTGGCCAGCGTGGTATAGTAGGCCAAAACCTCCTTTCTAAGGAGAGGCCTATGTCCAGCAGTGGACTATTAAAGGCTGTTGACTGTGACGATGTGAAATAATTTATCTATTAATGATTTTTTGTTTCACAATCCAACAGCTAACAATATCACACTTATCTTTTCCGTAAACATTCCATTAGTCAGATGTTATCTAAACGTGGTCAAATATGAGTCAAATAAGTCACGATATTGTTATTTATAACTCTGACAGTTACATCCTTAGTGAAGATGTGCGAAAAATATATAACAGTAGGTAGGTATATTTTGGATTGTAAAAGCGTACGGCCAAATTGGATACCAGCTGACCCGCGCAACTTCGTCTGCGTCTCTCAATAGTAATAAATTTTCTCCGTTTTTTGAAACATTCTTCATTGGTGCTCCGCTCCTATTGGTCTTAGCGTAATGATATATAGCCTATAGCCTTCCTCGATAAATGGGCTATCTAACACTGAAAGAATTTTTTAAATCGGACCAGTAGTTCCTGAGATTAGCGCGTTCAAACAATCAAACAAACAAACTCTTCAGCTTTATAATATTAGTATAGATAAGGAAAATGTTGCTACGGTGAAGTATATAGACTAGTCTAAGCTGTTGGTCTAATGGCTTAATCTCGACTGCTAAGTCAGAGGTTGAGGGTTTGATTCCCACCCAGGACAAATAATTGTGTGATGAGCACGATAATTTGTTCTGCGTCTGGGTGTTATCTATAACTAGCTGGTAAAGCACTGCCTTAGTGGGATTCCCGGACCGGGCAAAATTTGATAGAGTTTTTCTAAGAGGAAAGATAGCCTAAGTTACTCGTTATATAGACAGCTACCTTGTAGTAAAATATTATCAAAATCGGTCCAGCCATTTAGAAGATTACCCGGAACAAACAGACAGACAGACAAAAAAAAACTGGTTTTTAGGCATAAGTATCGTGCAAAAAATCGTGTGAGCATGATAGATTACGATTTACAATTTATCGTGTGAGCATGTTAAAAACCTATAATTTTGACATTACAAACAGACACTTAAATTTTATTTATTTGTACAGATTATATTACAGACTAGCTGCGACCCGCGGTGTTACCCGCGTTTGTTGTTATAACCGCGGACAACGCCGCGGGGCGAAGCTAGTCTAAAAAAAGTAGCCTAAGTTACTCCTTATGTCATCAGCTATCTGCCAGTGAAAGTCCCGTCGAAATCGGTCCAGCCGTTCCAGAGATTACCAGGAACAAAGAGACAGACAGACAAACAGACAAAAATTGTAAAAAATGTTATTTTGGCATATGTAAACATACATATGCATTTAGTAAAAGCGGTTATTTTAATATTACAAACAGACACTCCAATTTTATTTATTTGTATAGATTGTTCCATAGTTTCATCTCAGTTTCATCATCATCAGCTGATTTCTCTCATTCAGCAGCTTCTTCAATGACAGTTTAAACATGAGGGTATACAATCTCGGCCTTGGTTTACACCTCCCAATTCATATCCGTTCGATGTCCCATTTGACATTAATTCCGATTTATTTCAAATCTTTTCATTTTCTGATTCACTGATTTTCTGTGCGATGTCGGTTACTCTTTTCTCTGTCGCATAGTTTAGTTTTGAGTTTTATCGACTAGAGAAACACTCAGCATCGTACGCATGGAGCGTACTTTCAACTAGTGGACCAGTCTAAAGGTGAGTGTCCACGTCTCGGCTCCCTATGTATGGATGCTGTATATAGTTGACATTATGTCCGTGTGGTGACGGATTAAGAATACGGAGTGTCACCACCCCTAAGCATCCCGTGGGTGTCGTAAGAGCCGACTAAGGGAGAAAACTACGCAAGACAACAGCACTGCAAAGAGAAGGAAAACTTGACTTTCTTAATCCGACACCACACGGGTATACACTACTGAGTAATAATTCTTTATTACTCAGTGTTGAATAACTCAGCGATGATAAATTAATCATAAAAACCCTACAGAATAGTTACGATGCGATAGATTACAAGCCTTAATCTGATAATAGAGCAGACCTCAAGATGAAAGCTGATTGTCTGCTTACTGAGGCAGTTACATAATTCATTTAAACGAGAGAAAACTACACAGAAGACTTAATTAAAAAATTAAAACTCAGGCCCTACCTCTCCCACCCTGAGGAGCAAAAACTACAGAGGAGGCTCAACGTCGACATACGATTAAATTAACAACTCAGGCCCAACTCCTCCGGCCGCAGGCTGCCATAGAGAAGGAACCTCTGGTGGCAGATTAAGCGGTAGGCGATAGGATAGCAGCCTGGTCGCAAAAATGCGATCGGGCCGCAACATATTATAAGGATTTGGGGGAAAACCTTCTTTCCCCGGGATAGGGCCTGGCTAGGGGCGGCGTCGATCCGGGGCGGACTTGAAATAGCATGATCCGGGTCCTCCCCAAGGCAGGGCGCCTGACCGGTTGTCGGGGTGGTTTTTAGTGGAAACACCACATACTCCTGGCTCCTGCATCCCCGAAGAGCCGGAGATCCGAGGGGAATTTCCAGTCCGTCAACAAAAAAAAAGAGCCAACTCCTTCCTCCATATTCTGGTAGGGAGAGACTTCAAAAATGGCAACGCACTTGGGTCTTTTTAGTTACATGCCTTGTTATTAGATGACCCGTGGGTGGGACTTCCTTTCTAGGGTATACCTGGTACCCCGGCTATTAGTACCCGAGACGGCGTGCGGTTTTAGTCGGTTCGAGTCCGACATGCCACCGACAGGTGGTATCCGAGGGGATTTCCGCACGGAAAAAAAAAAGAAAAAAAAAAGGTGACCCGTGGGCGTGTTTGCATTCTATTCAATAACAAAACTTTACTATACTCAATCTAAATAGCGAATAAACACTTTTGGTTTTGATTGATTACTAATTACTAACCTATTCCCTGACAGACATAAAGTTAAGTTACTTATCAGCGGTAATCGCTAGATCGGCTAGAAATCGAATAAATCAGCCATTTATAGGATCGTGAACGCCCTTTCCATTATCAGCGAATTATGTTGTGACTCCACATAGTTCTGTGAGCCGTTATCTCTAAACTGTCTCTAATTTTGGCCATATCAGCACACGCACACACACACAGGCCAGACAAATTTTTGTCCAAGCAAATCGTAGCTCTTTTAATCGATTGACCGGTAGAAAATGCCTTAGGCAATTCCGTAATCCCATATTAAGTACGCCGATCTATAAACTTATGCATGAATTAAATAAATTAAAATAAATAGAATAGAATTGGTGACACTCTGTATTCTTAATCCGTGTGGTGACGGATTAAGAATACAGTGTCACCACCCCTATTCATCTCGTGGGTGTCGTAAGAGCCGACTAAGGGAAAAAACTACGCATAACAACACCACTGCAGAGAGAAGGAAAGCTTGACACAAACCCTATACTAACCCGTCTGGCCATCGTGGTATAGTAGGCCAAAACCTCCTCTCTAAGGACAGGCTTATGTCCAGCAGTGGACTATTAAAGGCTGTTGGTGATGATGATGATGAATAGAATTTAGAATAGAATATTATGTATTTCATAAAGCACAGCATACAGGGATAAAACAGAGTTAAATAACAACATATACAAAGAAACTAAAAATTAAGTAAGGTTTGATAAAGGCAACATTTTAAATAACGAATTTTTGGATTTTCCTTCTACATTCCTGTCAATATTATAAGTTTTTTGAAGTCTTATAGATAATTTAAAGATATCTAGAGAGATTTTAGGCTCAGGGTAATAATGATAAAACCCTCCGTCGTATTAATAACCCTCCGCCACTAAATTAATTCCTTGCAGCTGTATACAAAACTTGAGATATCTCTCATCCTTACTTGCTTTCTTATCCTTACCGCCCGCGTGTATGTTGTTTGTCGCGGTAAAAAGTAGCCTATGATACTAGGGGAAAATGTGGCTTTCCATTGGTGAAAGAATTTTTATGGTTTAGGCGTGAAAGTGTAACAAACAAATGCTCTTTCAAGTAGGTATATAATTTAAGTATGGATAGAGTAGATCTTATTGTACATAACGTTTTTTTTATTTTTTTTATCTTAGAGGGGGCAGACGAGCAGACGGGTCACCTGAAAACTAATTGTTTTACAAAAAACGTAAAATTTTGTGGTTTTAGCGTAAAAGCGTAACAAACAAAGCAACAATTAATATCAATTTCACATTTGACTTGAGTGTAAATCGAACCCACGACCTCACACAACAACAGTTACGTTCACCAAAATTATGATTGCATCTATCAGCTAAAAAGAATCAAAAAAATTCAATTGATAATATAAAGTTATTTAGTATTCACTTTAATTTGATTAATGAGATAAGATAACATTGTTTATTTATACGAAATATGGTGACAAGTATATTTCACAATGCAACTGACGTAGGCACTGGCGTAGGATATCTAAATATCAATACGTGAAGGAAATTCTTCGCAACACTTTTTAAACGAAATATATGACGCAAGAGAGCAAGATATATATGGAAAACTTGGTGTTTACTTGTAGAACTAAGTATACATAGCTAAAATTTAAAAACAATATCCATTATAATTATTTTTATATATTTCTCACACGGCCCTGTACTATGGTAACCAGACTGCTGATAAACATACTTATATAATTCTAAATATATGCATATTATCCGTGTGGTCACGGATTAAAATACGGAATGTCACTACCCCTATTCATCCCGTGGGTGTCGTAAGAGCCGACTACGCAGGACAACAGCACTGCCAAGAGAAGGAAAACTTGAAACAAACCCTTTACCAACCCGTCTGACCAGCGGGGTATAGTAGGTCAAAACCTCTAAGGAGAGGCCTATGTCCAGCAATAGACTATTATAGGCTGTGGATGTGATGTGATGATTTTATTAATTTAAGCGAAAATTGGAAGCTTTACCGAAAGCTATTAGGACTCAGGATGCAACAATCTGGAGGCAATGTAGAATCCGCTCAAAGTCAAAGACCAAAGTTCCTTTTCTCGGAGTTGTTCAAGGCGTTTAACACTCCTGTACCTTTGTTACAGATAACGCTAAAGCCTGGGTTTTCAGTAGCCAATAAGGAATAGTATAACAAGACGGTAAGGAATAGTAGTGTAGGACGCCCACAGGCCAGGTGGAGTGACGATTTGCGCAAGATGGCTGGCAGGACCTAGATGCGAGAAGCCCAAAATCAATTTAACTGGAGCAGTCAGGGTCACTAACCACTAGACCAATAGGCCAGTATCTAATTATATTATTATCCACACTAATATTATAAATGCGAAAGTGTGTTTTACTGTTTGTCTTTTTGTCTCTCTGTCTGTCTTCCCTTTTTATGCTTAAACCGCTGAACCGATTTATATGAAATTTGGCATAGAGATAGTCCGAGTCCCGGTAAAGGACATAGGGTATAAAATTTAAAGTTATAGGAACCAGTGTATACTTATTTTATTCTGTCATTCAAATGTATCTACTATACATAAGAAAGTAAATTATCAAGAAAACATCGGTCCAAGATTGCGTTAACGAAGTTACGTACATCTTTCGACTGGTTTCCGAGTTTTCGCTAAAATCAATTAAGTTAATAGAAAGTAGATTTTTATTAGGCATGGAATTAAATCACAATCACATGTGATAAATAATATGAATTATAAACCTGTGACTGATTTACAAAACCACTTCGACTTATTATTACGCAAGCACTAGACTCGCGAAAGGTCTCTAAAATCTAAAAAAGGTCGTAATCTTTGAGAGGTTTGACTGGTTTTCATGGCATTTATCTTTGTCTATGACTAAATTACAATCACAGGTAAAATGGTTGTACTAAAACCAATCATTTCATTATTCAAAAGTAGCAATAATATCCATGTCTAGTTTTGTGTTTAAATCTAAGTTTACATATCATTTTTTAAACACTTCCTCTAATTGACACCCGTTTATTTTGACAAATGACATAATCAAGAACACCGCATTGATGCGGTGTAATATCCGTATTTCGCAGACAAACAAAACAGCCAATACCTGTTACCTTGACTACAATTCTACTTACCTAACTTAAGGGTTACTTAATATTTGACGGGCCTGTTGGTGTAGTGGTTATTGACTCTGCTTAGCTTACTCGGTCGTGGGTTCGACTCCCACCACATGATCATTTGTTCTGTGGCTGGGTGTAAAGTATGTTTATCAGTTATCATAGTACAGGGTACCTAGTTTAGGATCAGACTGCTGTGTGTGAGATGTGTAAATTATTAACTTATCGATCGTAGTAGTGCGATTAATTTAAGTTTATTGATAAAAAAATAGGGTTCCATGGCTTCACAGCTTTAGAGGAATTCACGGCTACTGTTATCAGATCGCCTAAAAATCATAGGGTTCCTTCTAGTCACATTAGTAGAAAAAGATCTTAGTTTGAATTAGTAGAAAAAGATCTTAGATTGCGCCAGAGTTATTAGCAGTTTTCCCCCTTTTTTTTTTTCCGTGCGGAAATCCCCCCGGATACCACCTGTCGGTGGCATGTCGAACTCGAACCGACTAAAACCGCACGCCGTCTCGGGTACTAATAGCCGCGTAACCAGGTATACCCTAGAAAGGAAGTCCCTGGTGGCAGTTTTCCCCCTGGAATTTTGTTAAGGTAGGTATCAGTCACAAAACGGCGGTTTGGACCTGAACCGTTCTTCACTGCCAGCTTCTGATTATTGGCTTTCCCTGCGTTACCGCGTTGAGATGATTGGTTCTTCCTGTTAAACATCATCAAACATTTTATTAAAAAGCGGGACCATCAAAAGTGTTTTTATTTACATTGAAACAGTTATTTTTCTACACTTCTTTAAAATTCGGTCCATAAAGATATAATAATCTTCAAGATAGTGCAGTAATACACTGACACAGTCAAGTGCACATGTCAGTTTACTTTCCTAAGTCGTGTTAGTTGTATCACAATTAATAGTTTTTATTACGTGTTAGTGTGTGTCGTGAACTGTCAATTAGATTCCAGAAAAATGTGTGTGTGTGATGAATAAGGTTCATTATGATAATTTGGTTGAAATAATCACGGTAGTATTTATAAAGGACGAGACATATTTCCCTACTTAATATATCGATCAGAGGATAGTATTTGTGATAATAGTGCTCCGATAAATAGCTTCTGTCGCGGAAAAACCCAGTTTACCGGTCTATTACAGTAAGCTAACGCGAAAGTTTAAAAAACAATTGTGAAAAATAAGCGAACTGCAGAAATAGATTATACTTGTACTTTTATTGTGTATTATTACTTTAATGTGAAGAAAACAGTTAACTAACGATACCTCTCTGATGACCAATATTATAAATGCGAAAGTGACTCTGTCTCTCTAAACCGCTGAACCTATTTAAGTGAAATTTAGCATGGAGGTACTTTGATTGTCGAGGAAGGAAGGCTTCTGTTTACTTTATACACTTCTTTTCATCCACCGATTAGCTTGGTAATTTCTCAAAATTACACTATCCATCAATGTCAATACTTCGTTCCAACAAAACGTTTAATTAAGTAACTGATACGCATTGATATATGAAAATGCAGCAATCCAGTATATTCCTGTAGCACTAAATTTTACATGTGTCTGAATACAAAAAAGTCAAAAGAACAGACACAGAATCAAATGAATCGAAGTCGAATGGATTTTACCAATAGATAGATTGATTCCTGAATTACACACCTGAATTACACCTAAACTAGCCGGTTTAGGTGTAATTCAGGTCTTGTATAAGTAAATTTTGTAAATGGATTTCATTTAACGAACAAATTATTATCAATAATATAAGTAGACCATTTATTTTGCTCCACGTCTGTAATACAGGACATTTAAGCCAAAACAAATTTTTTAGGACTCGTCTCTTCAGATACAATTCTAGAAAGAGCAAAAGAAAGTAGCCAAGATGTTGGCCGCAGCAGCAAGCACGCTTGCTCCGCGTTTAAAGCGGATCACCATCAGGAAACCCATCATAGAAAACATTGTATTTAAACTACACTATCAGATGACAGTGACGATGCTCATAGCCTTTGTGATTCTCGTCTGCGCTCGGGAATACTTCGGAGAACACATCAGATGTATGTCAGACAATGCAATACCTCAAAGGGTCATTGAGAATTACTGCTTCTTCATGGCTACATTTACTATTGTAAGTTGCATTCTTTTGAGGTTTTAATGTTGGTATATTTATTTCTCCTTTCTAAGGAGAGGCCTATGTCCAGCAGTGGACTATTATAGGCTGTTGATGATGATGATGATTGATGATATTTATTTATTTCATTTACTTTATGCACTTTTGTACATCGGCGGACTTAATACCCAGGGCATTCTCTTCCAGTCAACCTTTGGGTGGTGTAGAGTAAGGTAGATGAACAGAGGTTACGTTATACAATTAAGTAATCAATGAAAATATATACGGTTCACTACATACATATACAACACTACACATCAAAAATACACATTGATACACATACATACAATTGTAAAAATACTACTAATACTATAATAACAGATCTACATCGACTGGAGTGATGTTACGGCCTCTTAAAAAACCGGTGTTAATCAATCTTTTCGTTGTTTTTTTCCGATTATGTGAGCCAGATCTATGATTCCGAGGGTGTGGTGGAACTAAAAGGGCGGCGTACGCAACGCACTCTTTTGCTTCATAGTCACATACCATTAGGTGACTCCTGACTCCTGCTCCTTTGCCTGCTAAATCATAGAAAAAACAGAACGTAGCATAGCTCGGTCTATTTGTATTAGAATAAAGTACTCTTAAAGAATGATTTAATTTTACTTACAAATACTTACATGTCACACAGAAGCATCTACAAAAACAAGAAAGAAATATTTATGCATACAAATATTGAAAAACAAATGCGATTCTTAAGTGCTGTCTAATATCTACCAGTGCCTTTGAGTTTAACATTTTCCTTACAAACCAAAACGACAACTTTGATACACTTTATAGAAAAAGTGTACAAAAGCTGGCAAGAAAATAATTATTTGCAATTGTATATGCGTAATGTTTTTGTAAAATGTTTTTTTTTAATAAAAAGCCCAGTTACGTTTTCGTCCAATTCTAAAATAGTGTACACAATATACAATACTTTTAATTTACGTGTCATTGAAAACAAAGTACATAGTCTTTATATCCATAATATCTTATCTAACCCTTTTAATCTTTTTTATCTACCGAAACGGTAAGCTTGGTTGGCTTAAAATTTATGTGTCGTAATTTTAGCTTGAAACAAAAAGTATTGTTTTAAATATATTGTCAATAAATGCTCAGGCGCCTGAGAGTGGGAGAGACATAATAGACATAATAATAACCAGATCGATTTTATACTAAAGAAGTTCTCGTTAAAAGCCACGGAGTGATACCACGGCCTCACAAAAAACCGGTGTTAAGCAATTCTTTCGTTGCCTTTCACTGAGTGAGTGAGGGTACCGGAGCCTAAACCCCTTCTCCCGCTAACTAGAGCGGGAGGGACTCCAAGGGCGGCAACGCACTTGTAACTTTTGAGTTGCAGGTGTCCATGGGCGGTGGTAGTTGCTTACTATCAGGTGACCCGTCTGCTTGGTTGCCTAATACCATAAAAAAAAGCAGCCGTATCTAACCGGCGAGCATGTGTATTTTTTTTTAATGTGAATGAAGCGCACAGGCTGTATGTCAAGATCGTTTCAAATGACGTTCTGCCTGTCTGTATGGTATCTGTCATTTATGTCATTTAAACATAAAGTTTTTATAAGTCAATAATGTTAGAACTTTCGAACGCCGACAGCTTTGTACGCGATTTCGGCAAAGGCAGACATTTTAATACTGTAATGACAGATTACATGTCAATATTATGAGAAATAAGAATTGAAAACAGAGCCATGGAACTTTATTTTGAGAGAAAATTGTCATTAATAAAACCATAGGCATGTAAATATTGAATAAAGGAAAAAATAAAGTCATTGACATTTACATGAAAATGTATAATAAGGTTAAGGTTTTTGACATTCAAAGAAAAAATTATTAAACCCATTCTTCGTAGGATAGCGCTCTTATTTTGATTTCATACAAAAAGTCTCCTAAAATATCAGCACACGATTCTGTAACACCTTGAGTATCATGGTTTGGCTTTTGGTCAAAATAAGCCTCTGTTCACTCAAAAACCTAATGTTGTCTGGTCTTGGACACTAAAGATATAAACGCTTCAGGTAGTGGTGGTTTGGTGAAGGTAGGTGGAATACAAACACCAACCAGGAAGGTGGTGTACAGATGTACTTGTTTTCACGACCACTAAAAATAAAATAAAATTATAGCATAGGGAGGCAAACGAGCACATGGGTCACTTGATGGTAAGTCACAAAGAGAATTGCCATGCTGTGAGTCCCCCCACCTCAGAATCGAGGACAAGAGTGTTTGGAACTGAAAATTACATAACACCCGTTTTCTTTAAATTCCCTAAGTCTGGTGTCTAATCAAAAAGAATATATTTTCAGTATTATATCTGTCATTTCATTTAATTTCTCTCGCTCTAGAATAGTTCTAGTTTCAGCGGAGAATCCATTACGTTATCATGTATATGAAGCCACGGTTCAACACTCGATTTTAAGAAGTTTTAAAGTACTAAAAACGTGCAAAAATTCTTGTAATATACAGGATAGTTATTTACCAAGTAGTTGGACTTACCTTGATTGAAAAGCTCAAGCCATGATTCTACAAACCGATTCTTATTATGTTCAAAACTTGTATCCTAAAAGATTTTATTTCTTTTAGTTCCATTTCACCCGCTTCAAACATTTAGATTCGAATTTCATTGTTTCGAATCGTTATAATTATTTCTGTATTATATACCGCCTTTATCGTATCGAATATTTTTATTGCTGTATTTGTAGGACTATCTTATCAAAACCTCTTCAGAATCTATCGTGGCTTTAGCGGCAGGATTAACCATTTGTACCAGTACCTACACGTGATGGTTTTTTTATTCAGGCTGACACTTTGAGCCTAGCCTACTTTTAAATAATGAAATTGTTTTAACTGTACAGTGGTTTTTCTTACCGATGTTTAAGAATTCTAGGTCAATGAGATTTTCTTCAGGAAGATTTTTATTTTTTGCTTTGAATCATCAACATCATCACACATCAACAGCCTTTAATAGCCCACTGCTGGGCATAGGCCTCTCCTTAGAAAGGAGGTTTTGGCCTACTATACCACGCTGGCCAGACGGGTTGGTATAGGGTTTGTGACAAGTTTTCCTTCTCTCTGCAGTGCTGTTGTCCTGCGTAGTTTGTAGTCCCTTAGTCGGCTCTTACGACACCCACGGGATAAATTGGGGTAGTGACATTCCGTGTTCTTAATCCGTCACTACACGGACTTTGGTTTGAATATGAGATTTAAATGTGCATATCTTTTCATTGCGTTGACTTGTAAGCATGACTGATTATAGCTTCTAGAGACTGCTGATTCATTGATGTTAATTTCTGCGTGACGCTTTGTTTTCTACAACAGGCAGACAGATAGACATAATACGAAGCGAGCCCATAAGGGTTCATTTTTTAACACGCGTTTAGTAGCTTGGTATGTGTCTAAGAAGGTGATTTTGACCCACTTCAAAACGTCGAATTAAATTGCGTTTTATTTACGATAACATGCTTGTTCTTTTTGAACTTATAGAACATTATTTCCTACTTTTTAGTTTGGCTAGCTACAAAAGCGTGTTTATTTAGTTTTTTGAGTATGTAATTTGTAAATGTTTCCATAAGAGCGGAACAGTGACTATATGCCAATATAGAGAATTGCCAATGTTTTAATGGTGTTGCCACCAAGAAATTGACCATGTAACAAATGAGGTCTAATCTCGAGGTTATATTATTAAACTATTGTTATTTCTGCAGGTTCGTCACTACAATGAAAGTCTCCTGGAAGGTGAATTCCTTCCTCATCCGGGTGTGGGGCCTATCTTGGAATCAGACGAGACGTTAAACCATACATATTACCAGTGGGTGCCGTTCGTGCTCTTTATACAGGCTATTTGCTTCTATATTCCTCACTCTATCTGGAAGAAGAAAGAAGGTGAGTTACATAACTTTGATGGAGAAATCTATAAAATACTACAAAATAAATAGTAGTTTTAACAGCGTAAGCAGTTTTTTGCTGTTAGCAAAAAACGGCTTACGCTGTTAGAATGTTTTCCGGGCGTGAAAAATAATAAAATTATAGGGCTTTCTTCAACTGTCATGGCTTTAAATACAAACTATGGAGGGCAGAGAACCATCTCTGAGTTTTCTTTTTTTATGTTAGAGGGGGCAGACGAGCAGACGTGTCACCTGATGGAAAGTGACCATGGCCGCCCATGAACGTCTGCAACTCAGGAGTCACAAACGCGTTGCCGGCCTTTTTGAAAGGAGAGCGTACTGCTCTTTTCTTGAAGGTTTGAAGGTCGTATCGCTCCGGAAATATCATGATCACCCGTTCCAGAGATTGGTTGTGCGGGACAAAAAGTGTCTCGAAAAGCGCACAGTAGTGGACTATCCAGGTGATGAGGATGAAAATGAAAAGTATGAAAAGTGTCCGTAAATACGCGTCCAATAAGGGTGGCGCTGCGGTAGCTTATTTTAATTTTAAAGAAAGTGCCAAAACTAATTAGAATAAGATAAAACTAATAAAATCTCAAAAATAGTTGAGGTTTTGTATACTGGCATTTTATTAACTATTCTAGTCATGATTTTTTTTAAACATTTGATAAGTTTAAATTGTTGAGCACACTTCACTCCGTCTACAATATTATACTATAATATGTATCTAAAATGTCTCTAATATTTATTTAAAAATATATAAGTATGTTTATCAGCAGTCTGGTTACCGTAGCTTGGGATCAGACGGCCGTGTGTGAGATGTGTGAAATATATTATTAAATTATGTTGTTCAGGTGGCAGAATCCATGCGTTAGTCCAAGGATTGCAGTACGCATCACTAGCTCTGGAGAATGATGACATGAAGGTCGGCACCATGGATGTGCCTTCTAAAAAAACCATCAATGAACGAATAGATATAATACGAAAAGATATTATTTTGAGGTGAGATGATCATAATTACATTAAATAACAATTCGGTTAATCATCATCATCATCATCAGCCTATCGTAGTCCACTGCTGGACATAGGCCTCTCCCATTGCACGCCACTTAGATCGATTTTGGACTTCTCGCATCCAGCTCCTGCCAGCCATCTTGCGCAAATCGTCACTCCACCTGGCTACAAATTAAAAAAAATGCTATAGAAATTTTCTATGTGCAAATGTGTGGAGACGACAAGATACTGTGTTTAGATGGTAAATAATAATGTTATCATTTTTTATCGATATTTAGGCTGAAAACCGAAAAAGATGATACCAATGCACGGATGGCGTAGTGGTTTAATCGGTCGCCACGCCTTTTACTACTACGCTGAGTGGACGACACTTTGTGTGATCCACAAATTGTTGTTCTGAGTCTGGGTGTTCTTTGTGTCTGTTTCATGTATGTTTGTAATAGTCCCCTTCGACACAGGATATATTCCTAATGCGGGAGTTGTCTTTAAAAAAGAAGATAATAGAAAGATAATTGTGCGTATTCACCCAAATTGTCATCAAATATCACAAAAACATTGTAATTTTTATCCAAAAAACGGAACAGTTCGTTCCTGAAGGATGGTAAAATGGAATGGAAACGATAGAAATTTTAAGACCTTGCAGAGATAATATTTAAGAGGCCTGTTGGTATAGTGGTTAGTGACCCTGGCTGCTAAATCGAAGGTTGTGGTCACGGTCATTTGTCATTTGGTCTATGTCTGGGTGTAATTTATCTATTTAAAAATATATAAGTATGTTTATCAGCAGTCTGGTTACCATAGTACAGGCTCTGCCTAGGTTGGGATCAGACGGCCATCTGTGAGATGTGTGAGAGATATTTATTATAAAAAAAAACAATTATACATTTTGTTTAAGGTTAAAAATAACTCAAACTTGGTCGGTTTGGTTGGTGTCCATGGAACTGCTCAACTTCCTACACGTGATGTTCCAAATATGGCTGATCAACAAGTTTTTAAATGGACACTTCATTGGGCTAGGCCCTAGAGTGCTGAGTTACCGTGATTGGGAACACCGGATAGCTGATCCACTGGAGACTGTTTTCCCTAAAGTAAGACAAATAAATGCAATACAACATTTTTGTAATCTTCTTTTTAAGTACAAGATGGATATTTTGAAGCCAACTAGTGCAAACTTTCTTAATAAACAATCCCCGTAAACCGAAAAAAACATTTTGACGAGATAGTGGTACTAATTCTGTTGTTCGAAAACTCTCTAAACTAAACTAAAAATCACCAAAAAATTGTTTAGTTCTGTCAAACAGCGTGTCCTATTCTGAAAACGTAATATTTAACAGGACGAAATTTTGACAGGATAATTGAATACTTTACTAATGTAAAACTAAACATAATGTCAACATACTAATGTAAACATACTAAACATAATGTCAACATGCTAATGTAGACTGAGACAAGAATAGAAGGAAGGATTAGTAAACAGGTAAACAGATTGGCCAAAAAGAGTTCTTAATTGTTATAGGTAACGAAATGCGTGTTTCACAAGTTCGGTCCGAGCGGTTCCATCCAGCAGCACGACGCTCTCTGTGTAATGGCGCTGAACATAATACACGAGAAGATTTATTCCGTGCTGTGGTTCTGGCTTCTCTTCTTGTTCATTGCATCTTTTCTCGGTAAGTAAATCGGATCAGTATGTCCTTATCCTCATATAGTGTTTTAGGTTGGAATAAGATTATTTTGATATACAGATGCTCAGGCACACCCAATTAGAATTTCAGTATTAATGTTGAATGTTTGTATGTAGTATTATAGATTAAAATGACGGTGAGGAATACGGAGTGTCACCACCCCTATTCCTCTCATGGGTGTCGTAAGGCTAACTAAGGGCAAACTACACAGGACAACAGCACTGCAAGGAGAAGGAAAACAAACGCTATACCAACCCGTCTGGCCGGCGTAGTACAGTAGGCCAAAACCTCCTTTTTAAGGATATGCCTATATCCAGCAAGTGGACTACTAAGGGCTGTTGATGATGATGATGATAAAGCATCAGCAAAAACCTTCATGGATCATAACCTTATAGGGGCTAGCGCTGTAGCCGCTTTTCCTCTCTGGCGGACTACTCACCGGCTGACCCAGTGGAGAGATTCAAGAGATTACCTCAGGGCGCCTTGTATGAGAATAGAAGTGTGTGCGTGTGGGAAACCTATGGGACTCTTTAGAGGAAAACAACTTACACCTCAGTTATACATACATGTATATTTCAAAAAAAGTAGATCAAATTCACAATAAGAAATTAAATAAATTAAACAGTGTGGGTACAAGAAAAAGAAAAAAAAACCGCAGCGGAGCGCGTTAGAGCCGAGCTGATGGTGCTCGGTGCCTCCTCGTCGTCCCTCCAGGAGGTTACTTCCTCTTCCGCCCGAGTCGGCTATTTATATTAGATATGGATAAAAGTTTAACAATTTGCAATTATAAGTTTAAGTACGTAACTCTTGGGTACGGCTGTCCGCTTGCGTCGTGAGCCACGCAATCACCAGCTTTGCCAGAGGGTACCGAGAAACTTGAGTCTGTACCAGAAGGCCACAAAAGAGCAAGTACGCCGTCTGAGACTGACCGTCTTGACCCCGAAATCTGGGACCCACTTTAGTGGGTAGATTTAAACAGATAATATATTACGAAAATTAAATCACACAGCAATCAAAACACTATTTAAGATCGGAAGGCACGAGATAGCAGAGTCTCTCCCGTGGCAGAAAGCCGGACTTATATATCCTAGGTTCAGGAAGCTTCCAGACTTTATCCCTACTCAACATTTTACTTTGACATTTAACATCAGTGAACACAGAAGATCAAAACTGTAGTTATAAACTACCTTAGATAAATCAACAACAATGCAACGCGACTAATAGATGTAGCTTTTAACAAGACCGTACGCATTACAAATGTACAAAAAAAATAACTGTTACAGCGCTACAGTGGCCACGTTTTGTCACGGTGTCTTGTGCTTGTTAGTACACGTACACTAGCTTCACAAGTCTAAAACTCACTATAGTTTGGTAAACTTGAACATAGGAATATGTATTATTATGTTTTGTCGCAAATAGCGTGTAAATAATCTTAGCATCAGAAACCTATAAAATTGTTTTGTTTAAATTCATGAGTTTTATAACCTAGTGGTTAGTGACCCTGACTGCTAAATCGGAGGGCGTGGGTTCGATTCCCACCCAGGACAAATATTGTGTGATGAGCACGGTCATTTGTTCTGTGTCTGGGTGTAATTTATATATAATATGTATGTATTTAGAAATATAAAAGTATGTTTATCAGCAGTCTGGTTACCATAGCTAGGCTCTGCCTAGTTTGGGATCAGGCCGTGTGTAAGATGTGTGAGATATATTATATTATATTATACAGCGAATAGCTAGGCGGTGTTTATGTTGATTTACATTTTATAGTTTATACCTAAATCTATTTTAATTCAGAAGACAAAACGGCACTTCAGTAACAATTTTTCTATCAAAATGTATGTCCTTGCGTCGCTATGTGCTTGTATAACTGCACCTTTCAATATATTGGACGTTTCCAGCGATCGTTTGGCGAGCTATTACCTACTTCGCATACCGTCGGTCTTTGCGTTTCAACCAGGTGTTGTTGAAACGTGCGAACGTGGGCAAGTTTGAACCCATCAACGTAATAAGGGTTGTAAACGGATGCCAATTTGGTGATTGGCTGTTTCTATATTACTTGGCGAAGAATATGGAAGGCATTATTTTCCAGTAAGTCAAAATTTATATTTGTTATTGGAAATTTTGTGACTTCAGGTTAAGTTCGTTTCCCAAAGAGAAAAACGAACGAATGAAAATAATGAACTTTTGTGTCATTTATAAAAAAAAACCTATTCATTTTTAGGGTTCCGTACCTGAAAAGATAAACAAGGAACCCTTATAAGATCACTTTCTTGTCCGTCTGTCCGTGTGTCAAAACCGATTTTCTCAGGAACCGGTAAACCTAGCAAGTTGAAATTTATACCAGATACTGAGGTCTATGGTCCCTATTAGGTGTATACAAATCAATCAAAATTTATCTTAATTTTCAACTTTTTTTTTTTTGAGAATTTTTTTCTTTACCTGTGCTGTAAGACCTCGCTTTTAACCAAAATTGACAATTCTAGGCAACCGGAAGTACCCTATAGGTTTTGGGTGAAAATCTATATGGTAGTTCCCGTTGACCAAGAATCACGAAATTTGGCAAAAAGAAACGTCTTACAGCACAAATAAAGGAATAATTCCAAAAAATTAAAAAAGTTGAAAATTAAGATAAATTTTGGCACTTACAAATTTTCGCAAAAATCTACGTAAAATCTGGGTAGGTACGGAACCCTCGACGTACGAGTTCGACTCGTACCTGACCGGTTTTTTTTTTATTTATTAACATAAACTTTTACAATATAATAATTTTGAAAAACCTACTAAACAACATTTGTGCACCTAATTTTTTTTCTTTGCAGACAATTATTAGTTACGCTCGCAAAAGAGCTTCAGGCCAGTGAGATCCCTTCCAATGGCGTTGGAAATGAAGAACCGGGAGCTGATGATCCTGTCCTTATGGACACCGTAAACTATGATGATGAAACCCTTCCGCTTCAAGAAAAGAAATCATCATAGTGACTGATGATTAGTCTTTTGTTGAACATTGTTTTTGGACAAACTGTGGATATAGCAGGGTGTTATATTAACGAATGTTGTCTTTGTTATTGTCCTTTGTATATATCGATGTTTAATGAATAGATTTTGGTGGATATTCGCAATAAATATCGTTCATGGAGTGATGATCGATGATATTCACATTTATATATTTTTTTAGGTTTGCGTTTTTTCAGGAAAAACACCTAGAAAGATAAAGTTTAAACACAATACCTTATCCAGATACCGTATTTAATTCTAATCGCTAACTATACACGATTTCGAGTTACATGAAATATACAAAGATTGCTTATCCAAAGCTCTTTGCATTTTTAAATAAAACATATTTATTTTTAAAAGCGAAAATTTCTGTGTAATATCAGTCAATGACAATACAATTTCCTAACTTTTTCTTTTATTTAAAATTAATAAAATATTTGAAAACTAATTGACAATTTTTTTTAAAACCCATAGATAATACTTTGTCGATATTTTTTTTTAGATGTGAATTTGAATATTTTTTTTATTATTCAATTTCTATATAACATTGAAGAGGCCTTTGCAGTGGACTGCTAAAAAAACTATTATTTTGAAATTAAAAACAGACAGTTTGTAATTTCAAAATAACAGGTTTTTTTCATGCTCACTCGGTTATTTGCACAATACCTATGCCTGAAATCGAGTTTAATTTCTTTTTTCTGTCTGTTTGTTCGGGTAATCTTCTAAACGGCTGGACCGGTTTTGATAATATTTTACTACCAGCTATCTGTATAAGGAGTAACTTAGGCTATTTTTCTCCTCAGAAAAACCTTATTATATTTTAGATATTATATTAACATATATCATGTTATCACATAATTATTCAGTCAATCAGGTAACCTGTTCCTCCTATACCATAAAAAACATCTGTAATTATAAAAGCAGTAATTAATGGCGTTCGAAAGAAAACGCAAAATGTATAACAGTTAGGTAGGTAGGAATTAATCATACCTAAGAATTACACATCTCATTTCCTACTACTCGTGACTGTTTAACGTATCAAGTGGTAATGCTTATCACAGTTTATAGTGTTTTTGATTAACAAGGAAAATCCTTGAAGAAAATGCATATAGGTATATTAGACGACTCATAATTCTTTTGTATAATTATCATCATCACATCCTCAACAGCCTATAATAGTCCACTGCTGGACACAGGCCTCTCCTTGAAAAGGAGATTTATGCCTACAGTAAACGCTGGCCAGACAGGTTGGTACAGGTTTTGTGTCAAGATTTCCTTCACTTTGTAGTGTTGTTGTCCTGCGTAGTTTGCTCCCTTTGTCGGCTCCTACGACACCCACGGGAAGAATAGGGGTGGTGACATTCCGTATTCTTAATCTGTCACCACACGGACATAACTTTGTATTGTTTAATTAACTTGTAATGAAATTGTATAATTAACGATTACCGTAATGTTTTCTTTTTGTTATCGGACAAAAGAGGTTTCTAACCTGTTCTAATCTTCACCAAAGAGTTTTCTCTTCTCTTCTGACCTCTAAAGATGATCTTAAAACAATTGGACGTAAGTATTTATAATTTCTTAAAGAAATAGTTTTATTTATAAAAGCCGTTAAACATACATACATACATAAACACCACAGACTACACTCTGTGGTGTTTATGGTTCCGTACCTCATATTGAAAATGTATATATTACCTCATACGATTTCTTCGTTGTCCGTCCGTCCCTTGTTCTCGTGAAAGTGTAAAAACTTCAATTTCTAAGTCTACGAAAATAAAAGACATGATATCATACATATCATCTCTCTAATTTTAACGATGCACAGTTCATTATAAATCTCCAATCCTTATGTCTTAAAATTTGGCAAAAAGTAAGGCACTAGTTCAAAAATAAAAGCCGAAAGTCGTTAATTTTTCATACACTTATACAATGATCTGAAAATGGCTTATATCTATTTATAACAGATATTTAGAAAAACAAATAGTTACTTATTATTATTATTTTTTATTTTAAATTAGTGTATTGTCATCGGTTCTAGATATGCAAATGTTCTGCAAAGTTTGATCGAAATCTGACAGTTTAAAGTCAGTCAAAATCACGCCCAAAGTAGTCGGTTACAAACAAACATACAGGTGAAGCTAATAAAAAGCGTGTAAAAGTAAAATTAGAGTTAAGTTTGTCGTCAAAACCGATTTGTAACAAGAATTGATGCACTACAAACTAAACGTAGTTTTAAATTCCCAATACTAACTGGTGTCTTAGCGATGTAAATATTAAAGTAAACGTTAATCATCCTTTTTAGTTTTAATACGTAATTTGTTTACCCTAGCAATAGTCAGGTAATACTTTACAAACAGAGTTCAGAGTTATAGAATAACATGTTTTGATACAGCATTTTGTTTACGACAACAACTACTACTAACTACAACAACTAACTTCTACTAACTACAACAACTAACTACAGCAACAACAGTATTTTGTTATAACAATGAATCAATGACGTCAGGTGAGTCTCGGATTACCCGAAGATGCTTGTTAACACAAATGTAATAGTTTCTTATCTGTGATTAATTTTTATGATGTTGTAAAATCTAGGTCATTCGTTTATTTATTTTCCTCTTTGTTATAAAAGAAAAGGGTGTCGTAAGAGGCGACTAAGGGAGCAAACTACTAGAGACCAGCGTAGTATATTATGCCAAAACCTCCTTTCTAAGGAGAGGTCTATGCCCAGCAGTGGAATATTAAAGGTTGTTAACAATGATGGTGATGAAAAAGATTAAATGTACTATGTCACTTTTAACAAATCGATAGATATCCATATAACTATGTTTACGAGAATTAACGCGCTCACGATAGTTATTAAGTACATGTCTTGCTTTGAATTTTCGATCGGATTGCACTGATCGTGGTCACAGCCTGACATCATTATTTATTATACTAGCTTTTGATGTCGGTTTTAGCCTATGTTACTCGCTGATAAAGTTGCTTTCCCTTGGTGAAAGAATTTTTAAAATCGGTTAGGTGGTTTAGACTTAAAAGTACTACAAACAAACAAACACTTTCACATTAATAATTAAAGTATGAAAGTATGGATTATGGAACACGATAGCTTGAAAGATAGTAAAACCAAAGATATCCATAGATGTCAGTTTTTTAAACTAGCTAGAGATTGTTTTGAAGCAATTTTAAGAGGATCTATCCGAAACTCGTTGGATTCTCAAGTGAAAAAAATGGCCAAGTGCGTGTCGATCAATGCGCAATGTAGAGTGCCGCAGTTTATGAACTACCCGGTATGTTTATAAATACCCTGGTTACCAAAGACTCTGCTTAGTAGAGGATCAGACGACTCCATTTTGAGATGTGTGAGATCATTACTATTAAGAAAAAGCTGTGATTTTAAATTCAAGCAGCAACTGTGTCAGGTCAAAGTACTTTATATTTGCTCCGACAACAATCTTTCGTTCCATGATAACCTGCTGATAACCTAAAAAACTTAACAATTCTTTACCTTTACCAGAAATTTAAGATAATATACATATTTATATAACAAGAGGAAGTCTTTGTTTAAAATATGTTAATTTATTTTATTAATTTATTTAATATTTATCCGTGTGGTGACGGATTAAGAATACGGAATGTCACATCTATTCATCCCGTGGGTGTCGTAAGAGCCGACTAAGGGAGCAGACTACGCAGGACAACAACACTGCAAAGAGAAGGAAAACTTGAAACAAACCCTATACCAAACCGTCTGGCCAGCGTGGTATAGTAAGGCCAAAACCTCCTTCCTAAGGAGAGGCCTATGTCCAGCAGAGGAATATTATAGGCTGTTGTGATGATTTTATTAATTTAAGCGAAAATTGGAAGCTTTACCGAAAGCTATTAGGACTCAGGATGCAACAATCTGGAGGCAATGCTGAATCCGTTCAAAGTCAAAGACCAAAGTTCCTTTTCTCGGAGTTGTTCAAGGCGTTTAACACTCCTGTACCTTTGTTACAGATAACGCTAAAGCCTGGGTTTTCAGTAGCCAATAAGGAATAGTATAACAAGACGGTAAGGAATAGTAGTGTAGGACGCCCACAGGCCAGGTGGAGTGACGATTTGCGCAAGATGGCTGGCAGGACCTAGATGCGAGAAGCCCAAAATCAATTTAACTGGAGTGCAATGGGAGAGGCCTATGTCCAGAAGTGGACTGCGATAGGCTGATGATGATGATGATGATAACAAGGTTTATACATAAGTTTCAGTCAATTAGAATCTGGTTTCAAAACTGTTGCCCGTCAAAGATCTTTGTATCATTAACTCAGCACTATTACTGGTAATTCTAAAGCTGCTAACACTGAAAACCCCTTTTTTTTTCCGTGCGGTAATCCCCTCGTATACCACCTGTTGGTGGCATGTCGGACTCGAACCGACTAAAACCGCACGCCGTCTCGGGTACTAATAGCCGGTTAACCAGGTATACCCTAGAAAGGAAGTCCCTGGTGCAGCACTGAAAACCCCTGAAGGGTAACGGCTGGATAGTGTTTCCACATGCACAAGAGGGGTAATTCTAGCAGATTACTATCAGCGAATAAAAAAGTACTGCTTGGTTTATGAAGATAAGAAAAAATAATCTTTTTATTAAGTAGCTGACGATCCAAATTACTTTTAATATACTTGGCTATTTACAAAAATGATAAAATCCTAAAGTAATGATATCTAATTGTTACCTAAGATTTTACTATTTGACGAGCCTGTTGACCTAGTGGTTAGTGAACCTGACTGCTAAGCCGGAGGTCGTGGGTTCGGTTCCTTTTCTTTTCTTTTAAAAAAGACAAGTCCCGCGTTGTGAATATATCGTCTGTCGTGGAGGACTTTACAAACATACATGAAACGGACACAAAGAACACCCAGACTCAGAACAACAATTTGTGTATCACACAAAGTGTCGTCCCACGTGGGGTTTGAACCCACAACAGACTCTCGGCGTAATACGAAGCGGCGTGGCGACCACTTAAACCACTACGCCATCCGTGCAGTCCCCAGGTTCCCACCTAGGAAAAATATTGTGTGATAAGCACGAACTTTTTGGTCGGTGTCTGGGTGAAATTTATATTATGTATTTAAAACTATATAAGTATGTTTGTCAGCAGTCTGGTTACCGTAGCACAGGCTTTGCCAAGTTTAGATCAGACCAGCGCGTGTGAGATGTGTTAAGCTTTTATTATTATTTTTGAGAATCTGATTAATCTTCGATTTCTTCTTTTATTAAAAGGATACAATGGATTACAAGGATATAAAGAATTTTCTTCGCGTGTTGATTATTTTAGATTATGATGTTTTCCTTTCAGAATGAGTATCTATTGACTTGCTAGGTATACCTATAGAGTCGTACAAAATCAGTTTTAAACATTTTAATTTTCTTATCGGGTAAATCAATTCTGTCAGTTGTTCCAGCGATAATTAAAATGGATTAATTAGATTAAATTCGGATTAATGTTGTCTCATTTATTGCAAGTATAATAATGTAATTTGTGAGTGCGTGTTCTGATTTTTTAACCGACTTCAAAAACACAAAAGAGGACGTTATCAATTCGTTGTTTTTTTTTTGTATGTTTTGAGGGTACTTATTGTAGTTTTTTTACTTAGATTTGTAATTACTTTAAAAAAAATTGTGCTCATTGTCAGTACTGTTTGAAGTCGGTTCAACTTTTTTTTTAAAAGGATTCATTTAAATTTTGTATGTGTTTTTTTAGTTGTCTGGTAGTGTTTAGTTGTGTAGAATTATTTTAGATCGATTTTGGAATTGACTACAATATTTAAGCATAGAATTCTCACTTACTTGACTCACTGCCTCGGTGGTGCAGTGGGTTCGATTCCCGAGTCTGACCAAATGTTTGTATGATCTGCAAATATTCGTTTCGGAGTTTGGGTGTTTTCTTTGTATAATAGTTATGTATTTACACCAAAAAGTATTCTATCAGTCATCCTGGCTTTCATAATACAAGCTCTGCTTAGTTTGTAACTAGATGGCGTTGTGTGTTACATGTCATAATATTAAACTTAAACAATAAACGACTTTAATAATTACATTTTTACCGTAGGACAGTCAAGTTTCGGCAATTATAAGTCGGCTCGACCGAAGTAATACCAAGATCTCACAGAAAACTGATATTAAGATGTTTTGGTGTTGATTATAACCTGGTGTAAACATGGGGCAGAACACAGATTACCCCCTAGGGGGTAATCTGTGGGGCAGAATTACAGTCAACTGTGATTTATCATTCGCTCTTTGCGTACGTGGGTTAGGGTTGCTAGGTAGGTAGGTTAGACGCTATTCAACAGTAAATCTAGTAGATTTTAAATGGTAGCTATATTTAATAAAATAATTACTAGATTTACTATTAAACAGGCGAAATAGGGTCTTTATGAATCGTCTAAAAACAGCTTATTGTCAACAATGCGTAGTACAACACAACACAACAACAACAGTAAGTAGTAACCCTAACCTACGTACGAAAAAATCGAATGGTAAATAATAAATATTTGTTTTCCAAAAGTTACAACAAATACATACATGAAAGTAGTTATACAAAAACTTAGAAACGGACAGTGGTTTGGAACACTGATACCCATGGTAAGATCTAACTTGTGTTAAAAATCACCGTTTATTCCCAGTTGAGTGATTGAGGTACGATGATTCCCAACCCTCCTCCTCCCCAATACTGCGAGTGGAGAGGGCAAAAGAGGTAACGCACCTGTGTCCCTTAAGTAAGTTTCATGTGTCCATCTGCTAACGCGTCCACTTTTTCCTTCTATACCATCAAAAATTCTCCCATAAAAATTGCATTTTCACAATACCTTTATTACGAGTACATTGTAACTTCGAGTCAATCATAAAGATATGGGATATTATCAGTTATATGTGTTATCATCATGAGAGTGCTACGTGCTTCAAGTGCCGTTGTTCAGGCCTGTAAAAGTACCACAAGCACTTCATATGAAGTGCCACTGGCAAATAGGCCATTACATGATGTGATACAACAATAAACGAGTGTTGTGGAACGAGTGTAATATTGGAATAAAAACTTTTTGCTTATGGAATGGGGGGCTAATGAGGAGACCGGTCACCTGGGCCTTAATTCTGTTATTTTATTTTAACGTACCACACGCTAATGAGATACTAATGGAATGACAGTGGCTTGTACGTTAACATAAAAGAGCAGAATTGAGGCCCAGAACGAATAAAATATCCTAACTCACACAGTCCATCCAGCTTTTCTTTGGTCTTCCTCTTCTCTTGTACCATTCAATTCCCATACCTAACAGTTTCTTGTACTTAAACATAAAAAGGACAGTTATTTACAGAACCGAATTTGAATAAATGTTTTATTCTTTCATTTTAAATAAACACATTATCATTAAACACATTCGCTTGCCAAAATTACGATTAATAGTGCACCTATCAACCTAAAATAATTAATTCAAAATTATCATTTGATAAAAAACAATTTACTTTTATTTGTTAAGAAGACAAGATAAAATGATTTTTTGCAAATGCAGTTGACGTAGGCACACCATATCTATATATTTATACGTGAAGGAAAGTCTTTGTGCCCCTATTTAAACAAATATGGAGCAAGAAATCATGACGTATTCGGAAAACTTAAGGTTTATGTAGAAGTATATACAAATAAACTATTTAAACAGTAAATATGTGCTATCAAATTGAAAGTTATAATAAAACAGCTAAACATAAAGTTATAGAGTCCAGTTTTTGATCAACAACAAACTATTTTAGGGATACCTAGTCCCGAACAAAATTAACAACTTTACTTTATTGACATCTACTCACAGCACAAGGAACCAATCAATTTTCACTTATTTCATTTTGAAAACTCCATTTGGAATGGTAAAAATAAAAAGAAGAATAGTATATTTTTTTGTGTTGTATTTATTTAAGTACTTATGTAATTATTACACTATTAATTATTATTGTGATCATATTACATTGTAACATGATAACATAAATTTATATACTTACGAATTTTGAACCCCGATTTTTTGTCACGCCAACGTAAACACCCGACTAGTCTCCCGTGGACCCCTGGGGACACTTTATTAACTAAGGCACTAGACCAACAGGTTCGTCATGGCTGCAAATTCGACTGCCAGACAAAGTCAAGTTTCAATAAATATACGATTTTAATTTTGCATATTGTGGCTAAATAATGCATAAAGATTTTTGTCATTAAAACTTGTTTTTTATGGCGAATGAGCTGAGGGGTCACCTGATAGTACCTACGTTAAAATACACATATTAAAGTAAACTATAGTTTGGTCTTTATTTTAAGAGGGTAACCTCTTTTAATTATATTTCGTACATCTGCCACACACATCACATCACACATCACATCAACAGCCTTTACTAGTCCACTGCTGGACATGGTCTCTCCTTAGAAAGGAGGTTCTGGCCTATACCACGCTAGCCAGATGGGTTGGTATAGGGTTTGTGTCAAGTTTTCCTTTTTGCAGTGCTGTTGTCCAGCGTAGTTTGTTTCCTTAGTCGGCTCTTACGCCATGAATAGAGGTGGTGACATTCCGTATTCTTAATCCGTCACCACGCCATCTAGTTTCGAATCAAGGAGAGCTTGCTAGATTGACTGATAGAATACTTGTATACTTTTTTTGTAAAAAAATATATATTATACAAAGAACACACCCAAACTCCAAAACAAATATTTGCAGATCATAGGAACATTTGGTCCGACCCCGGAATCGAACTCGAGACCTCAGCACAGTAGTCGCATACGCTACCACTGCACTGCACCACATAGTGAGTTTGATTCTCAGACCGGACAAACTTTTACAGGGTTTTTCTGAGACAAAGTTAGCCTAAGTTACTCCTTATATAGACAGCTACCTGGTAGTAAAATATTATCAAAATCGGTCCAACCGTTTTGAAGATTACACATATCAAACAGACAGGCATACAGCAACACGACAGACAGATAAACAATATTTAAACTGGTTTTAAGGCATAGGTATCGTGCCTAACCGTAACCTATTATTTTGACATTCCAAACAGACACTTCAATTTTATTTATTTGTAAAGATAGTGAGCAAAGAAGCAGATAGGTCACCTGATGGAAAGTGACCATCGCCGCCCATGACCCCAGCAACTCAGGAGTTACAAACGCGTTGCCGGCCTTTTAGGAAGGAGTACGCTCTTTTCTTGAACCTCGTACTAGTCTCGAAATACCGCAGGCGATAATTTGTTCAAAAGAATGGCTCGTAACAGTATGAACAATTCCTCAAAGCACTCTCGTTTATACAGGAGATGGCTGAGGGCTCTCGGTACTTCCAAACTAACAGCACAAGCCTCTCTCTTGGTCTCGATCCCTTGTGACCACCAGTGAGTTAGATAGATAGTGGCTAGCTATACGAGAAGATATACGAAGAGTATTGTCGGTTATTGAGTAACTGGTGATCTTCTAAGTACCGGAGGAGCTGGCAATTGGTTATGTATTCTGTTATCTTGGAAAATACGCGGGTTAAGGCTACAGTCCTATAGTTGGGCGGGTCCATTAAGTGTCCCATACCATAAATATAGAAAAAAATATCGCCTAATGATTGTATTAACAAAGAGGTGTCGTACTTCTGGACTAGCTGGCTTCCGAGTCCTCGCTAAAATATTACCTACGTTAATAGAATGTTGGTTTTTGTGATTAAATCCCACACATTTGAACACTTCATTAACACCTGTTTATTTTTCCAAATGACATAATCAAGTACACCAAATTGATGCGGTGTAAGATTTCGCAGACAAACAAAATGGTCAATACTTGATACCTCGACTAACATTCTGCTTACCTAACTTAAGACTAATTTAGTAATCGTTGCAGTATGATTCTTTTAGATTTTAGAAATTTTATTTAAATAAAAGTTTTGAATTCACGGTTTCAAGGCTTTAGGGGAATCGACGACTATTGTGTCAGGCGGCAATATTTTACGACGTCTAAGGGCGCTAGCTTATTATCATAGAACTAGGCTTCCAGTCAAATTAGAAAAAGATCTGATTGCGTTTAGTACATAAATCAGTAACAAACGCAACATGGTTTTTGCAGTTTTGGACTCATTCTTTACTGCTTGCTCCTGCGCCTGCATTAAGATACAGCGTCTTTGACATCATACTGCATAACACATTTAAAAGAAAACAATTCATTGAAGAAGTTTTTATTTAATTTGAAAGATTTTTTTTCCTGCACTTCTTCGATATTCGGTACATAAATATATACTCGTAATGAATGCTGACGATATCTTATCGTTATCTTCAAGATATGGCAGTGACACACTAGCTCTGTTAACTGACACTTGTCAGTATTAAATATACCTTCTTAAGTCGTGTTAGTGGTATCACAATTAAAGATTTTATTACGTGTAAGTGTGTGTCGTGAACTTTTGAATAAGGTGCCAGATAAAGGAGCTTGCGGATGAGATAACGTAACTGTGGTAAGTCTTTTATTTGATTTGATCATAATTAAGATAGCTTCAAACTATTCTATTTGTTTTGTTTATTACTTGTTAAAATATTATCAAGGTTTGATATTCGGAGTGGTATCTGGCTTGTTGGTCTCGCTAGTGGTTAGGCCGGGCAGTGATTCTGAGATCTTTGGTGTGATTCCCAACAAAGAATAAAAAAGTGTATTAAGCACGATTATTTGTTCGATGTTTGGGTGTAATTTATCTATAATATGTATATATTTAAAAATAAATATGTATGTTAAAGAGAATTCTTGTTACGGATCGTGCGGCTTTGTTGGAGATGTGTCAAGTTATATAAATAAGGTGGGAAAACTGTGTCTAAACTCAAGTTGTCTGAAATTCTGATACTTGTCGTAAGTGATACCAGGGCTTAATACATTTTTTAAGTGTTTTTATATCTTGATGTCTACGATCGGTATGTATTTTTAATTGGATTATTATGTAGTTGTTTTGTTTATTTCTTAACCATCATCTTATCAGTTGCTTTCTACTGTCTGCAGTGGGCATACTTCTCCTCTTAATTTCGCAAGCCGTCATCCTCTGCTTTCTTTCTATTCTCTATTTTGCCGTTAATAGTATACAATTTTGATGTGTCCTTCTCGAGAAGTGGCACAGCTTGTATTAACTGTACCACTCACTCACTCAGATGTGTCAAATATTGAGTTATCTTCGCTTTATTCAAACTTCATAAGTGATGAAATTGAGATTGACAGCTAAATGTTCAATTGTTCTTAGGATTTATGTAAATAGGAAGTTTATAAATAGTACAATATCCAACAAACATCTTTTTTTAACTTGTGGAAATCCCCTCGGGCCGTCACCCTGCCAGGGTTTGCGGCAGGGTGCTCTGTCAGTAAAACCGTGTGGTGACGGATTAAGAATACAGAGTGTCACCACCCCTATTCATCAAGTGGGTGTCGTAAGAGGCGACTAAGGGAGAAAACTACGCAGGACAACAACACTGCAGAGAGAAGGAAAACTTGAAACAAACCCTATACCAACCCGTCTGGCCAGCGTGGTATAGTAGGCCAAAACCTCCTTTCTAAGGGGAGGCCTATGTCCAGCAGTGGACTATTAAAGGCTGTTGATGTTGATGACTAGTAAAACCACACGGTGTGCCGCTCTGCGCCTGAAATAGGAGGGACTCGGGAACTGCTGTTATTATGACAGGCGGACCAACTAACAACCATTTTACATTAGGGTTCTGAACTAATTTTTGGCCTCTTATTATTGAAAATATATTAATTTAAGAGGAACGGTACAATAAATAAAGTTAATGATTATGATATAAGAGGCAAACGAGTTGACAATAAACGTCACTATTTTGGCAACAAATGGGACGCAACTTTGGGAATGTTGTTGGTGTGCGGTGCACGCTTTGCATGGCTGCCCTGGTTTCCTGCAACTCAGTAGTCACAAGTGCATTACTGGCATCGGCCCTTTAAGTTGGGAGTACACTCTTTTCTTGAAGGCTTAAAGGTCGTGTCGATCCGGAAATACCGCAGGCAACAATTTTTTTCTTTAAAAAATACAACTCCCGCATTAGGAATATATCCCGTGTCGCGGGGGACTTTACAAACATGCATGAAACGTACACAAAGAACACCCAGACTCAGAACAACAATTTGTGGATCACACAAAGTGTCGTCCTATGTGGGGATTGGACCCACAACACTCAGCGTAGTAGTAAATGGCGTGGCGACCGCTTAAACCACTACGCCATCAGTGTAGTCATTTGTTCTACAGATTGGTTGCGCGAGGCAACAAGTTTCGTAAAAAACAAACTGTGGTGGAATTACAAGTAACTGAATGATCCATTTAACGATAGTGGAAAGATATTCCTTAAAGCACTACCCATGATACATCCGATAGGGAATGCAGAGTGAAGCTACATCTCTACGCAGCGCCAAGGGCTCAAGGCGATCTCAAATATCTTGGTATTCGACGACTCAAGTCTCCAACGTATGCAGTCCATGTGGTGAAGGTCCTGAAGTGCCTCGACTAAGATATAATTATAGGCGGATTGCCAGAGTGCAATACTGATTCGATCATTTCAACACGTCAAGCAGTTTCGAGGCTAAATTGTCCTTATCCTCTAAGTGACTGCGAAACTGGGCTTTGGTTGATATCTCTACCGAGGTGATACGACAAACGATATCTTTATGGTGTTGTAGTGACAATGCCCATAGTAGCAACGACGTTTGATGATAAAATCTACTATATGAATGACTAGCTGGACCCACATAACTTTGTCTGCTTCTCTTAAAACGAATCAATCTTGCCCGGTTTTGCAACATTAATTCTTGTGGCGATTCAAAGAAACAGAAACATACTACAGCGCCATCTAACGAAGATATACCGAACTACAGAGTAACTAGAGAATGAGAATTGCTAATCCTGTATCGCGATATGAAGATCCCTCTCGCCGATTAGCGTAAATACAACTACCCAACATCAACCGTTGGGCCGTGGCCAGGCGTGATCAAGTCGCCTGGGCGGAGGATCCTCCCTTTGTGTTGCAGGGACATGACACTTGTTCCTCCATATAGCCGTCTTTATCTCGTATTATTCTTCTTTCTTCTTTATAAAGGGCTATCCCACACTGAAATAATTTTTCAATCCGAGCCAGTAAATCATGAAATTCAACCAAACAAACAAACCCTTCATGATATTTCTAGTATCAATCGCAATCCATATAGATAATCTGCTTTATAATATTTCGAGTAGTATAGATATCCGCTAAAAGTAAAACACATACTTTAGCGCCATCTAGTAAACCCAAGAGTAACGAACACCGAAAACCGAAAAATGAAAAATTAGGCACCGAATACAATATAGTCAATTTGTATGATGAATATGAAATCCTTGTCCTACATTTTGATTATTTATTTAAGGTAAAACACTAAAATAAATCACAGTGTCAAGAGTACGGTGTGATATGAATGCCTCTTATTTGTATGTCAAAAACAAATGCATATTTTTATCGGTCGCTAAGATTAGTTACGGAGATAAAACGCAAAGTTATCCTGTTGTAGGTCATTTACTTCTAAGGTAGTGTGGAGGAACGGGTGTCATGTCCCTCCAACACAAAGGGAGGATCCTCCGACCAGGCGAGGTGATCATGCCTGGCGGGCCGCGGCCCAACGGTTGATGTTGGGAAGTTGTATATATGCTAATCGGCGAGGGAATTCTTTATATCGCGATACAGGATTAGCAATTCTTATTTTAGTAGTTACTCCGTAGTTTGGTGTGTCTTCATTAGATGGCGCTGTAGTATGTTTCTGTTTCTTGTATGTGGGAGTCGCCACAGTAGTATTATTTTTCTTGATATGGTTATTAATATGCTTTTCAAGGAACGGATTTCATGTCCCTCCATACTAAAGGAGATCCTCTGTGATCAAATGTGCCGCGTTTTAACAGTTCATCGAACTTTTCTTCTCGCCCCTGGTGGAGAGAGAAAACTATTATGAACGCTGGGTTTCTCATAGTGGAATTCCTCGCGGCTCACCACAGTCATTGTGGGTTTTCTGCAGGGTGTATCTCCGTAGAGGGAGCCGCCCATGAGTGTTCTTAGGTGCATCTGAAAAGGGACCTGGTGAGCAGCCTATTAGCGATCGGTGGTTCACCATTTACACCCGATATTGATGATCCGCTTAAGAAAGCTGAAATACTGAGCGGGACGGTTTCCGAGGAGGATAATGTTAGAAAGTTGTATATTTGCGAATCGGCGTAAGGGCTTTCATTGTGCGATGCATGATTACTACCTAGTTACTCCGTAGTTCGTTGTGTCTTCGTTAGATGGTACTACAGTTTATTTCTCATGCTTTCGCTCCCTGTCACAATTTTGATTCGTTATTGGAAGTCTTGACTTCCAATAACGAGTGGCTCAGTATAATAAAATTGTTATCTTCGATCTACTTGGAAAGAAATGATTTATTAGGATAATTTGGTTCACCTAATTACAGACCCGCGGAGTAGTAATAAATCACGATAACTATTTCTTTATTAAGAATACAGAGTGTCACCACCCTTATTCATTCGTGGGTGTCGTAAGAGCCGACTAAGGGAGAAAACTACTCAGAACAACAGCACTGCAGAGAGAAGGAAAACTTGACACAAACCCTATACCAACCCGTCTGGCCAGCGTGGAACAGTAAGCCACAACCTCCTTTCGAAGGAGAGGCTTATGTCCAGCAGTGGACTATTAAAGGCTGTTTATGATGATGATGATTTCTTTACCCAATATTTAGATCGAAGCATAACATTTGTGATAACATTTACATAACCATATTATAATCATATAACCACACACATATACATAAAACAACCGCCATCTACGCAAAAATTTAAAAAACAACTGTTACAAAAGTCTCACAAATTTGGTTTGATTCAATAAATAATTTATATTGTTTTACTCTAAGTAAACCATCCCTGTGCTTCACTTCTATTGTACAAGACATTTAAAACGAACACATTTTTTTCAGATATCGTCTCTTTAGATGCAATTCTAGAAAGAACAAAACAACCAAGATGTTAGCCGCAGCAGCAAACACGCTCGCTCCGCGTTTGATTCGCATCACCCACAGAAAACCCATCATAGAAAACATTGTATTTAAACTACACTATCAGATGACAGTGACGATGCTCATAGCCTTCGTGATTCTCGTCTGCGCTCGGGAATACTTCGGAGACCACATTAGATGTATCTCAGACCAAGGTGTACCTGACCATGTTATCCAGACTTATTGTTTCTTCATGGCTACGTTTACTATTGTAAGTTGCTACTTTTACTGCCAATGTTTTATGTTATAGGGGGGCTGACGGGTTACCTGACGGTAACTACCACCTCCCATGGATACTCCTCCTCCCCAGAATCAGAGGGAAGGGTGTTTGGGTTTCGGGAACCTCACTAGCTCGGTGAAAGTTATGAAATTGTTTAATACCGGTTATCATAAGACACATTCCAATATATAATACCTTTGTATTAAAAAAAATAGTTTTTAAATGAAAAATAAATTAAATTCAAAGTCAAGTCAACGGTGAAACTCATTTCTAACGTCGTTTGTAACAAGAGAAAGAGAGAGAGAGAGAGAAAATTTTCGTTTTTAAAAAATCCATTCTTTTTAAGATAACTGATCTATTTTTGACCTATAATATCAGCACACAAGTCTGTCTGTCTTCAATAGTCTAAAAACCACTCTAAGCCGAAATATTGTCTGGCATTGGACATAACTATAAAAAAACTTCAGCAAATGTACATGTTCCACGCCTGGTGATGGTGATAAAGCCAGCTCGTAATACAAACATCATTCCATAGGTGGCGCACTTTTATTTTGTGACCACTTAGAATTCTTGTCTGCGAAATGGCACTAGTAATGATGTCAGAGAAGAATGGATCATGCCAATCAAACCTTACTTCTGTGGCTACTTCCACATACCTACAATGAAAACAAATATACTCCAGTGCCATCTCCATGCCATGCCAGTGCCAGATACACCGCACAACTAATGAACTGATCCTGTATCGCGATTTAAACAATTCAACTTGTCTGGCCAGCAAGATAGTTGCGTAAAACCTCCTTTCTAAGAAGAGAACTGTGTCCAGCAGTGGACTGATGATAATTATTTTTTCCTATAGTTCTTTTTCAATCACTAATTATAGATGTCGAATGTTAGCCCTGTTTGTAATTATTTCTTTATTGAACACCGCACCAGATACACCGCACAACTAATGAACTGATCCTGTATCGCGATTTAAACAATTCAACTTGTCTGGCCAGCAAGATAGTTGCGTAAAACCTCCTTTCTAAGAAGAGAACTGTGTCCAGCAGTGGACTGATGATAATTATTTTTTCCTATAGTTCTTTTTCAATCACTAATTATAGATGTCGAATGTTAGCCCTGTTTGTAATTATTTCTTTATTGAATACTGCTTTTATCGTATCGAACATTTTATTGCTCTACGAGTATTTGTATCTTATCTGGCCTCTTGAGAATTTCTCGTGACTTTGGCGGCATAATTAACCTGCTGCTAAAATATTATCTCACCCAGTTAGTTGATGTTTCAGTTCTAGTGGACTCTCCAATCATAGGGCTGTCCTAAGAATACGTGACCTTCTACGAGTTATAGCAGTTTCAACTCACATCTCATATCTCTATTTGTCATCCGATAGCCATTCGGCAATTCCCTTACTCTAGTTTTCTTGACCTTGACTATTTGCTTAACTTTTTTCACTCTCGATTGGAATTGATTACATTCCTAAGGACGATCAGTCAAGCAGCTGGCTATAATACAAACAGAGTTAAAATCCTTTGCAAATTGTAAAATTGTGAAAAGGACAGAACAATAGTGACGTTTCTTCTGCCATCGTTCCACACAGCAAAATTTTCAACCCCAACACTTGGATAATTGGCTCTCCACCACTGTGCCCTTTTTAAGACACTTTTTGCCTCGCGCTACCAACCTGTGGAACAAGATATCGGCTGCGGTATTTCCAGACCGATACGACCTTTTAACCTTCAAGAAAAGAGCGTACTCCTGCCTCAAAAGCTGGCAACGCGCTTGTCACTCCTGAGTTGCAGGCTTTCATGGGCGGCGGTAGTCGCTTTCCAGCTGGTGACCCGTCTGCTCGTTTGCATATTCCATAAAAAAAAGATCATGATTCTTTAACGTAATACTTTAAAGTTAAGCCTAGTTTAGGTCACGATACCGTTGTGTAATTTGTTGTTGATTCTACAGACACTACATTTTTTTTAACGTTGTAATTTCTGAAATCATCGTCATTCAAATCATCATTATAGAATATTTAAATTCAATCCAATTGAAGCAGTGACGGTATAATTCATCATCACCGTCATCAACAGCCTTTAATAGTCCACTGCTGGACATAGGTCTTTTCTTAGAAAGGAGGTTTTGGCCTACTATACCACGCTGTCCAGACGGGTTAATATAGGGTTTGTGTCAAGTTTTCCTTCTCTTTGCAGTGCAGTTGTAATGCGTAGTTTGCTCCCTTAATGTGCTCTTACGACATCCACGGGATGAATAGGGGTGGTGACACTCCGGATTCTTAATCCGTCACCACATCTATAATTATGTAGATAAAACTGTGAGAGTTGCCAATTTATTAGTGGCGGCATTAAAAATTTGCAATGACCTAATGCCATTGTTTTTTTATAGGCACAGGTAAAAAACGCGGTATGCTTTTAATTTAAATTATTTTGAATTTATCAAGGTTCGTCACTACAATGAAAGTCTCCTGGAAGGTGGATTCCTGCCTCATCCTGGTGTGGGGCCTGTCATGGAATCAGACGAGAAATTGCACCATACATATTACCAGTGGGTGCCGTTCGTACTCTTCATACAGGCTATTTGCTTCTATATTCCTCACTACATCTGGAAGAAGAAAGAAGGTGAGTTCTATAACCTCGACAATCTATAATGTACTACAAAAATAAATAGTTTTTAATACTTTTTGTGCCAAGAAAACATTCAAACCATATAAAATGTTCAACCAAAGAGTTTTCTGCACATACCTTCCACAAGCACAAGAGTTTTCTACATCCTACCTTTTTTATCGTATCGTGTCTATGGATTTATATCCTGGCTTATTTATAACTCAATCAATTTTAAACCGAAGACGTACGTGTTATTAATCCGAGTCGATTAATTTAGGATTAAAGCAGATCAATGAGGGACTGACAACGGTAACTGATGCTTTCTTTAAGACGTTATTGTTAATACCGTGTTACGAGTATTATAACCCGGCAATCACTCGTCTCGTACCTGTTTAGGGTACTTAGGGGTGGGATACATAATGAAGACGTGTTAGGACGAGTCAGCATATGTGTTCCGGACAGATACGTGTGGCGGCGCCGCCGGCCGCCGCTGCTGGCTGTCCCGTGCGGGCGCACCAACCTGCAGAGAGAAGCACCGCTGACGAGCGCACTACGTACTCTGAATATAATTGGGGATGAAATAGATTTATTTTATTGCTCACTGAGTGAATTCACAATAACAACATTAAGAATTATTTCTTATAATAAATAAGTAGATGGTATAACACTATTGCATTGGGCTAAACCTGTAATAATAGTTGTTTTTAAAGGAAATAAATAAATAAATAATCTCGTGCGCGACTGTCCCGCGGGGTGACAGACAGTGGCGGGGGCGAGGTAGCGCGTCATTCTAGCACACGGCTACACACGAAGAGAAGTATTTCCCTTCCCCGCTACACCACCCGCTACCCGCTGACATCTTGAGTACCTCGTCCCCGCCACCGTCTGTCACCCCGCAGGACGGTCGCGCATGACGTTGATGGACTATAGTCATCAGTCACCAGAAAGTGCTGTGACGTTTGAAACGATTAATCAATATAAAGCAATTTGGATAAAGGTTATTGTTAAAATGATCTAATTTTCCAGATAATCTGGAAGCGTAAATAAACAATGCGTCATTTGATAAGACATTCTTGGTGTTTAATTTGTTTGTGGTTGTCCTAGATCATTTGTCAAAACAAGATAGTTAAGGAAGTTAAATTGAAATACAAAATGTTACAGATTAGACTGCTTAAATATTGAGAGACCATTAACCTATATTATTCTCTGCTAATTCAGATGATGACAATACACATACACACATACACAAATTCAACAAAGTTATTTACACACATACACTATCAAAACACACACATGACTGCACGGGGATGGCGTAGTGACTGAAGCGGTCACCTAGCCTAATAGATATTTATATTTGATAATTAAAATAGTTTGTCCCATTATCCTGATCAGGACCTTTAGGATTAGCAGCTTTTTCCATACCTACAAATACGGTCGTGTCTTTTGCCACGTACTAATTCGTGCGCTGAAGCATATGTGTTAAACTTACTTATTACTTTTTCAGTCTTAATAAGTGTGAAATAATCATCATTAATGACTAAAAAAGGATAAATAAATCTAAAATAATCTTAATTTTATTACCAATATCTGTAATATTTTTACAACAATTGAGATCCACCACCCAACGCTTTTTTAAGATAAAATAATTTTTCTTTTTGAACTTATAGAAACTCATTTCATACTTTTAGTTCGGCTTGCTTCAAAAACGTTTTTTTTAGTTTTTTTAACTATAATTTATTTTTATTAGTATTATTAGATTTTCTTTGTGTTCTTAATCTTTGAAACTCACTCAATCAGATTTAAATAATATTGATCGAATTGTGTAAGTAATTATTAGAGAAGTTAATGGTCTGTAAAATATCACCCTACGGCGGCGCAGTGACCTTAAGACGTAGATAATATGGGAAATGTCTAGTTATAATAGAATGGTGATTTATTTTTTATTTTATAAAATTCAAATTGAGGCACAAATCTGAGGAAAAAATATTATTTATTTATGAAATGAATGAAAACGTTTTCATTAAATTATGTTGTTCAGGTGGCAGAATCCATGCTTTAGTCCAAGGATTGCAGTACGCAGCGCTAGCTCTGGATAATGATGACATGAAGGTCGGCACCATGGATGTGCCTTCCAGGAAGACCATCAATGAACAAATAGATTTAATACGAAAAGATATTGTTTTGAGGTGAGATAATTACAAATCCATAAAATTGTATTTTGCGATACAAGCCGAATATCTGGTCTCAAATATTCGGCCTGTATCGCAACAACTTACAAACTTGACAAGTTATCAGTCTGCCTCTATCCAGTCCTGTCTAAAAGGGGAAAGGAAAGGGGTAAGCACAGGTGTATAAACATTTGCCGACTGTAATTTTGTTCCCACTCACTCAGTTGAGAAAAAAAGGGTGGGAATCCACCTCACGAGTTCTGGCTAAGCAATCATAAATAATGTATAATGTTGAATGGTAAATAAATTAAAATAATAAATAAATAATAAAAAATGACTAACCTTATTGCTTTTCTTGTCTGGACTGTAGTGTGTAACCTAAAAAATAATAATTAGATAACTGTTTTAGTTATACGTTAGTTAACGAACAAAAAAAGTTGCTTAACACCTGATTTCATGTATGTATGTATACATGAAATTTCAACGAGAGAGTGGGGTTACCGGATTCCAAACCCGTCTCAAATGAGGAAATGGGACTGAGACTCCTGTAGCCGGCCCTGTAATTGATGAGGCCACTAGAAAAGAGGCACCAACTGGGTTTCAATACTTTACAATAAAATAAAATAAAGGGATGTACATTCTTTCTTAGGGGAGGCCTATGTCCAGCAGCGGACTATTAAATGCTGTTGATGAAAGGGATGTACGGTCTCCTAATAGCTTTCATGTTTTTTTCTGTTATCTATAAAGTAATTTCACCAAAAGGAAATGTCTAATTGGAAACCGGCGAAACGCGCTATTTGATTTGACTAATAAGAAAAGTCAGATTGTTAACAATAAGACTAGATATCGCCTGGTGTCAGAGTTTAACTATCATTATCAACAGCCTTTAATAGCCTACTGCTGGACATAATCCTCTCCTTGGCAAGGAGGTTTTGGCCTACTATACCACGCTGCGCGAACGGGTTGGCATTGGGTATGTTTCAAGTTTTCCTTCTCTTTGCAGCGCAGTTGTCCTGCGTAGTTTGCTCCGTTAGTCGGCCTCGTACGACACCCACGGGATGAATAGGGGTGGTTACAATCCGTATTCTAAATCCGCGCTGGCTTCGTACGAGTACAATGTAGATAGTAACATGGTGTCAGTGTCGAGTTATACATATAAACCTTCATCTTGAAGCAGTCTCTCTATTGATGAAAACCTTTAAAAGATCTAAGCGCATACGCGCGGCAAGCGACTTCATTTTATACTATTTAAGATTATCCAGAAAAGATACTGTTCACGAAGGACAAAAGAATTACTTTAACACGAGCTAAACCGCTGAGCTAATACTTAAGTGTTTTTTTTTTCTCCCGCACTAGGAATATATCCTGTGTCGCGGGGGACTTCACAAACATACTTGAAACGGACACAGAGAACACCCAGACTTAGGATAACAATTTGTGGATCACACAAAGTGTCGTCCCATGCGGGGATCGAACCCACAACACTCAGCGTAGTAGTAAGCGGCGTGGCGACCGTTTAAACCACTACGCCATCCGTAATTGTTGAGTTTTATTTCAGGTTGAAGATAACTCGCACTTGGTCGGTTTGGTTGGTGTCCATGGAACTACTCAACTTCCTACACGTGATGTTCCAAATATGGCTGATCAACAAATTCTTGAATGGACACTTTATTGGGTTAGGCTCTAGAATAATGAGTTACCGTAATTGGGAACACGGGATAGCTGATCCACTGGAGACTGTATTTCCTAAGGTGAGAAAATATATGCATTCGAAAATGTTTTTGTATTTTCCATTTAAATTAGGAAATTTGTTTTTCAAGAACACGAAGCAAGTAAGTACTTTTTTGGGGAAGGCCTACGTTTAGCAGTGGACGGCAATAGGCTGGCAAACAAGAAGAATATAATTTCTTTAAAGCCGCAGTCTTAACAAAATATACAAAGCAGAAACACTTCACACTTGACTTTACTTTTAAAATGATTACGACACATTAAACTCAATCACGCCTATATCTTCGAAGGGGTAAGCAGAAGCGTTAGGCGTAAGGCAAGCCTAATGTCGTTAACTACGAACTTTAGTTAGTTTTTTCTTTATCTATTTGTTGTTTATCGGCAATGCATTCCACAAGCGTACAGCTTCACAGTAAAAGAAAGGTCATACAATTTTGTGGAATGCAGAGGCATCTCTAGCCTCAAATCCTCGGATGATCTCAGACATTTTTCATGTTTGTTATTAAGGAACTTGAACCGTTCTTTGAGGTAGAAGGGGCTCTATGATTGAACAAGATGTTATCAAGGAAAGTGAGGATATGGGTATTCCGGTGAGAGCGAATCTGAAGCCACTTGAGTGGCTGAAGATATAACAGACTTCACATTTTCGGGATTCCGCGTAGTAGAACTACGCGGAATCCCGGGATAGAGTCCATAAAAAATATATTTGCAGCGTTACATGATGCATGCTTGCTCTGACTAAATTTGACTAATAAATTCAACATTTCAATTAAATATTTGAATATAAGCTAAGGGAGGAAGAAAAAGAAGGAATACTAAAAGTTCTTAATTGTTGTAGGTAACGAAATGCGTGTTTCACAAGTTCGGTCCGAGTGGTTCCATCCAGCAGCACGACGCTCTCTGTGTGATGGCGCTGAACATCATACACGAGAAGATTTATGCCGTGCTGTGGTTCTGGCTTCTCTTCTTGTTCATTGTCTCTTTTCTCGGTAAGTAAAGGACCTCAAATCTCTTTGTCCTTATTATCCGTTAATGTGTAAGTGAGCGTCTGAATATGGGGAATAATATTGAAAACCACATTCACCGATTTTGTTGTTGAAGTAAGAAAATATTGATGACGTGTAGAATTAAAAATATATTTATAAGGGTGATGTGTAATATTTTAACATATGAAACTAAGCTAAATAAGGAATGTGTTGACGACGAGAGAGTGAGAATATCATTCCTTAATATATTGTATCGCTATTTATGTTAGTTTGAGTCGCGACGTTAATTCTTGAACGTATTTTATTTATATCCACTTTATTAGTATATTTGTAACAAATCTCTTTCATTTATTTAAGCTTCACGTTTTAATATTTTTTCTTTTCCAGCGATCATCTGGCGAGCTATCACGTACTTCGCTTACCGTCGGTCGTTGCGTTTCAACCAGGTGTTGTTCAGACGCGTGAACGAGGCCAAGTTTGAACCCACCAACGTGATCAGTGTCGTAAATGGATGCAAATTCGGGGATTGGCTGTTTCTCTACTATTTGGCGAAGAATATGGAAGGCATAATCTTCCAGTAAGTCAGATTTATATTTGATAGTGGGAATTTAGTGACTTCATGGACAGTGGTTGTCGACCGTCAGCAAATTTGTTACTACTTTCCAACAGTGTCATAAAATTTAGTGTGCCCAAGGATCCTGGCATGGCCTTAGACGGCCTTGATATCCTGTCCCAACTGCTGCTATTCATCATCATCATATTCCCTTTTTCTAAATTTATTTGGGATCGGTGCTATGACTTCTCTTCTTTCATTCTTCTGAATCACTCGACATCTTCTTTGACGCACTACTTCATTTCGTTGCGAAATGGTTTGGGTTTTTTTTATTGGTTCTGCCTGCTATTGTAACCCGAAATTACCACAGAATACCAGTCAGTACCTAGTCATAAGTTTAAGAGAAAATTCTAAATCCCAAATTTATTATTCGGCGTCGATAAAGAAGTTAGGTCTTCGTGTCGGCAGACAGTTTTACTTTTGCCGAATAGGCGATCTATTCATACTTTAAGAATGCAGCAGACACGTGCATATCAAATAAAACTACTGTAAACTGTAAATTGAATGAAAACTATTATTCTAAAGACAATGTATTTTCTTTCGTAAACAACAATATTTAACTTAATGAAATATATACATATGTATAGATGAGATGTATCATCATCCACTGCTGGACATAGGCCTCTCCCATTGCATGCCACTTAGATTGATTTTGGGCTTCTCGCATCCAGCTCCTGCCAGCCACTCAAGAACTCGTTTTCCCCAAAGGTTGTCGGTTCTGCGGCTAATATGGCCAGCCCACTGCCACTTCAGCTTGCTGATCCGGTAGGCTATGTCGGTGACCCTGGTCGATGAAAGATACAGAAGACCAAATAAAAACAGATACTGAAAACATCTGCAATACATTTGTAATATTTTCTTTGTTTGCAGGCAATTGTTAGTCAGGCTCGCGGAAGAGCTGCAGGCAAGTGAGATCCCATCGAATGAAGTTACAGATGAAAAACCTGGAGCTGATCCCGTCCTTATCGGAACCGTGAACTACGATGATGAAACCCTCCCGCTTAAAGAAAAGAAATCATCGTAGTGTAAATGATGAATCGATTTATTTGTGATTAATGTTTAGAACAAACTGTGGATATATCAGGGCATTGTATTAATGAATGTATTTCATGTTTATATGTCGATATTGAATGTATGGAGTTGTGTATTGATGTATAATTTTATTTCTGAGCTGATTTTGGTGGATATTCGCAGTAAATATCGTTTATCGAGTAATAATCGATGAAGATGTTTCAGATATCTTGTAGTATTAATCATTACCTGGCGACTGACTTTTTTTTAATAAATCGTGTTTTTCCAGAAAACACACGTGTAGAAATAAACTCTGAAAACAACACCTCATCTAAATATCAAATTTGATCTAAATCGCTAAACCCGTTTCCGAGATACATGAAATATACATAGAAATACAAATATTGCTCTTCCAAAGATGTCTGGTAATTGTTTAGACGGCTACGAAGCCATTTCGATTTGTGTAAAATTAGATTTATAGAGTTGAACAGGGTTATATTGAAATACTTTTTATAGGTAAGGTATTAGGAATTGAAATTGAAGTGTGGAAAGGCGCCGAATAAGACAACAAACAAATTAGACCCGTAATTGGTTAAGTAATAAAGATCCAATCATTATTGTGATATCAAAACAAGGTACTATTTTTTGCATTTAAAAAAAGTTTTGGGTTACTTAAAAAAAAAAGCAAATCTATCAATATTTTTAAACCAAAAACAATTTTACGAATATATTAACAATTTTATATTATATTAACAAAATGATCAAATTTCAGGAAATTTAGTTCACAATGAAAGTTGTTTGGATCATTTGGGTCAAATTTGTAAAGAATGTTACATATTGTACTATTTTAAATAAGGTATTTAATTTTTTTTTGAAGAATAAAAACAAACCAGGTAAAGGCCGTAGCTAAAATTGGACATTTTAATACGCCTGTACTTTTTATCATATCAGTCAATGAAAACACTGCAATTTTTTTCTATATTTTAAATGTTGTCCAGTATTTAATGTACTCGTATAAACGCCATAACAATATTAAGTTTAGGCCGTAAAAAAAAACCTGAATAACAATCGCATTTTTTTGTTTTTAAACTAAATGTCGACCAGCAGTGACTTGTGTACATAAAAGTTATGTCTATTATAAAATCGACAATAGATTGCCCAAGCTGCCCATAGATTATATTTTGACAGTATTTTGTATTATGTAAATATTAAATGAAATGTATTTTATTATTTAATTGCTAAGTAACAATGTATAAATTGTCTAGTCCATTGAATGTGTGTATAAGTTGTATAAGTTTATGTTAATAAATTTTAGTGTCAAAATTTTAAAGTATTTTTTTTGAGTTTTTTTTTAATTAAATTCGAATTAATTTTAAAAACAAGAAAAAGAGGTCTAGAGGGGATATATACTTTAAACACATAATCTATGAGTTATTGTAAGAATGCATTTTTTGTAAGGAATAAATCAAGTTGAATTAAAAATCTTTAATGATTAGTTGAATTAGTTGAAACTAGTCGGACTGCAGGCTGTCAGGCATATAAAGATCAAGCCTGACAGACTGAGGCCTCAGATCAAATAAAAAAGTTACACGGTTATCTGTGAACAAAGATAGGCCAATTGAAACTACACATTGTCAGTCAAAACGTCATCAGGAATGTCAACAATAATTACTAGTAAAAATGCCGAATTGTGTCGTGAAAGGGTGCAAAATTCAAAGTACAAGAGATAGATGGTAGGATGGAATCGCATTTCACACATTAGTAGGCGTAAAACTAGCTTAGAAAAGATTATGATGGCCCATGCAAATAAATATGTTTATAAAACCGGACTTACTTCGTTCTTCTCAAAGTTCAGTTCTTCAAAAGGTAAAAAAGGAACCCTTATAAGATCACTTTCTTGTCCGTCTGTCCTTGTGTCACCACCGATTTTCATAATATATATATAAAAATAATAATATAAAAATCAAGGTCCTGAGTCAAGTCTACTTACAAGTTTTCGATTTTCACGAAAACTTGTAAGTACCAAAATTTACCTTAATTTTCAACTTTTTTTATTTTTCAGAATTTATTGATCTGAGACTGAGGCTTATTAACCCCTCAAATTGCCCAGCCAACCACAGAGCTCGATTAGAAAGAGATACAGGGAACTATCTATTATCCATCTCTCTCGATGCCTATATTGCAAGATTGGGGCTCTCGTTCACTCTATGCTTGCAAGTGTCCATGAGCGGTTGCAGTCACTTATCGTGACGCGAGCCGGCTCTTCGTTTAACCCCGATATTATCACTTCTAGTCGTGATCGAACTCGCTTTAGAGAGAGGAATCCTCGATCTCCTAATATTTCCTCTGTTCCTTCCCAAACCTTGCTCAGTACTCATTTTTTCGCAGCCTTGATATTATGAATCTGGTGGTGTCTAATTTGTTCATCAAATGTAGGTACGTTTTGGTTATTATTTTTTAATGACAAAGGTACCGTTTAGTAACTTGTACGTGTAAATACTTTTAATAACGCCAATGAAGACACTTTGCGGTTTTAACAATTAGCACTAGCCAAAATATTTACTATTGAGGAGGCGTGCGTTTGTTTTGATAACTGAGTGATAAGGAAATATAAATAATATACAGATATTTTGACGCGACCTTTTTTGTTCTATTTCAGTTGGTAAACAATGTGTTGGAAAACAATTATCATTATGTACAACAAAATGGTAACTTAAATAGATTACCGACATTTTTAATATCCTTAACCTAGATGTAAGTGTAAATAAAAGAAATTGCTTAAAATGTGTAGATATATTTTTAAATAAACTGGCATAGTACGTAAATTTTTTAAAATTTCGCTTCTAGAGTAGTAATAGTATTATAAAACACAGTAATCAACAGCGTTCGAAAAAGACTCACTATGAACTTCTTTGTTACTATCGTAAACGTGTTTTTGCAAAAGAGAAAGTTAATTCTGGTTTACCCAATCTTCGTTTTCGTCTTGCCAATCAACAACTCCGTCTTTTTCTTGCAATCATTCTGAATCAGTGTCAATATTTGGACATTCTTCTAGAAAATACATTACTAATCCTCATGCAATGTCTGATGATACGTGAGTCCTACTAACCTCATCTCGGTTATCATAAATCTGCTTACGTGGAGAAAGACAGGATCACTCACTTTTAAATTGTTACCGAAGTGTGAGATAATCGTGGGAGAGACACGTTTCAGCATAAATGGGCTAACTTAAACAGCGTTTAATTGTCTAGTAATAGAAAGGAGGTTTTGGCTTACTATACCACGGCGGTCAAGAATACGGAGTGTCACCACCACTATTTATCCCATGGGTGTCAAGAGCCGACTAAGGAAGCAAACTACGCAGAAAAAACTTGAAACAAGCCTTATACCAACCCGTCTGGCCAGCGTGGTAATACCATAACATGCTGGCCAACCTCGTATGTCCAGCAGTGGTCTATTAAAGACTTGATAATGATAATAAGAAGCGTATTAAACGCTCACATTTTAACGACTATAATTTTAGTCCCACAATTGGGGGCATTAAGGGCAAGCTTATTGCGGTCTAAATCGATACTTTATTGCTCGTACATACGATATTGCGTATACGGTACATATCGATTATATAATATCGACTAACTTAATGCCCAGGACATTATCTACCAGCCAACCTTTAGGTGGTGTGGAAATGTAGGAAGTTAGGTGCACTAATATTACAGTTTAAATGGTAGTTTTAAAGCCTTTTTTATCCAAAGTTATATACAATTAACACTACATAGATATTCATAGATACATACATAAATATACATTTATATACATTTATAAATACATAACAACAATCAACAAGTGTATTTACAACAACAAATGTTTTTTATCCATTCATCGTTCTAGAAATTACCGCGTCGAACAAAAAAAAATCTTCTCCTTTATAGAAGACAACTGTTAACTTATAAACTTTGGTATTTTAAGCGATTATCATAAATAGTAGCTTGTAATACAGAGGACCGCCATCTTGTTTATATCGAGTTGTGCTTTCTCCCACAAGCCCATAAGTCGCCCATGCCCCGTCAGATTGTTGACCCTACCGAATGCTGCGGGACGCTGTAACCCGACTTCGAGAAAAAAGGTTACTAGGTTTAACTGTTATCTCCTTTGTGTACCTAACGTTTTGTTGCTTTGTGTGAATTGCCACTAATTAGAATAAGTTAGTTCTTACTTGGTTGGTTTAGAGTTATGTTGCAGGCCGTTTGAGGCCGATCGAAAAGAAACTAAACAAAATACGTTCGCAGTTACATATTTTAGTTAAGTATTTATTTCAAACCTTATTATCGATTATTCTCTTGCAGTCAACTTTTAGAAATCTTGTAAGGTAGGTGCATAAATATTACATAAGTAATCAATGAATATATTTTATAGTTCATGGTGTGATAGATGTATTAAAAATATATTACGTAAATAAAGGCTAGAGAAAAAATAAAAAATGAAGACTTTGGGCCCTACATCGGTATATATTAACTATTATCGTATCTTTTTTTTAATATTTAATTATTTTAGGATATTCCAATGAGTTTTGTTGAAGACAATGAAAAAGGGCAATAAACCAACTCAGCCTAACTCTCGGAATACATTATAGTGTTATGTATTGATTTAAAGTACCAACGTGATTTTACTTGATAAGTTCATCCGCGATCATGGCGCTTGCAATAGATCTGAAATACCGCAAACTAATTCCCGAAAATAAACGTTTCTAAAAACTTCTCAAACCAGTGTAGTGTAGTAGTTGCAAAATTGCAAACACGCTCTTTCCAAGCTACCGTTAGTTTCAAGAGAATATTGTATCATACAAATTGCATTGGGAATGCTCTCCCAGCAGTTATTTGAAATTCGATTCTTGATAACCTGTGACATGCATATAATCCCCTCAATATATTCATATCAAACACGTGTTAAACAGTGAACAAATAACGATATATCTTTCTTTGTTCCAGAACAGTGATCTTGTTTATTTTATATCATTCTTGAACATTGATAAATAATATTCCGTTATTTATTAAGTACCGAGAAGAAAACTTTATTTCACGAAATCGTACAATGTTGTTTATAATCATATATTTGAGTAATTTAAAATAAATTAAAATAATTTAAATTTAAACTTAGCCTACTATCGTTAGGAATTTTAATTCTATCGTGTTTTTTTTAGGTTATTTTATTAATTTGTGTAAATATTAAATGACATAATACGATATATAGTAATCTACTTAGATTGGAGCAAAGATTGAGTAAATCAGGTACAATAAACATCAATTGCATTAAAGCCGTTAAGACCAATGCAGTTAATTTAATTAATTAATTATAAGCATTACTTTTTAATACAGTAATTGTATCATTTAACGAAAAAAAAGGAAACATAACTATAGATTATAAATTAACGATGTACCTAATTAGGTTCCTATTTATTAAATTAAGTATTAACCATTGACAATTTTATTTTCGTATTAAACTACAGGATTACACCCAGAGACATAGCAAATGATCATGCTCACCGCACTAATATTTGTCCTCGGTGGGTATCGAACCCACGACCTCCAGCTTGGCAATCAGTGTCACTAACCACTATGCCAACAGGCCCGTCAAAAACGTAAATACGTCCCGAAGTGTTCTGTCCGGCTTCCTGGAATTTCGGAGGCAGGTAACGAACTAGACTGGTTGTGTGTGTGTACGTGCTGGCGTACAGACAACCATTACTCATTGGCTTAAAAACATGTCTCATAAATTCATTGACATATAGCCATATAGTTATTTAATAAATGAAAATTTGGAACAACTATAAAACACATTAAAAACAAAATAACTAGAATTCAAATTCAAATTCAAAGTGTAATTTATCTGTAATATAATATTTATTAAGAAATATATAAGCATGTTCATCTGGGTTACCATAGTACAGGCTCTGTCGAGATCAGACGGCCAAGTATGACTATATAACTCGTATTAGTACTGTTATACCCCATAACAGTACTAATACGAGTTATGTGCCAGACTTTTATAAATGTATTTTCGCGGATAGGGATTATTTAAGTCTATATCCGCAAATTCAAATACTCGTACGCTCCTCAATTTTTTTCTTTCTTTTTGCATGCATGCAATACCTATATGCATGACCTTGAAACGAAAGTTGTTGTTCAGAGAGCCTAGTGTAAGTTTATTTCTTTTTAATTTGCTCTCGACGGCGAGCGCGTGCGGCGTTGCGATTGGTTTAAATTTTAGTGCTGGCCAATCATAACGTGGAAAGGGGTCACCGTGACTATCGACTTGATGTGAAATAAAACTGGGTGTCGTAAGAGCCGACTAAGGGAGCAAACTACGAAGGACAACAGCACTGCGAAAAGAAGGAAAACCTATACCAGTCCCTTTGGGCATCGTGGTATAGTAGGCCCTAACCTCCTTTATAAGGAGAGGCCTATGTCCAGCAGTGGACTATTAAAGGCTGTTGTAGATGAAACTCGCACTAGGCCTTAACCACTAAATAATATGACATTTCGCCCTGCACTGTGTGTAATTTATAACTAATAATTTTAAAGCTCATGATTTGATATTCTCATATAGATGGTCTAATAGTACCTCGTAATATGTATTTTTAATTCGCTACATTATATATTTTAATCTTTAAATTAAACTTAGAATTGTAATATTACTGATCCGTTTAAGATATATAATACATATACGGATATACGGATAAAAATCGTTCTTCTATCTTGAAATTCGGCACATCACTAATTAGTCATTAGTCACTAGAACTGCCTGATGCCTATTGATCGGTGATAAAAATTGAGTGAATAAGGGGATTTTACGGGCAACATTTTTTTTTGTATATAGGATTGTTTGCAAATTATAAAGAGGCAATGCATTTTTTTTGTGCAAGAAAGTGCCAATGGCCATGAGAACTAATAGAATAAAAAAAACTATCTAACGACCGGCCATTAGTTTCTTATAAACGGAACGAGGACTTAAACCCTGTTATAGGGTCCAAGTCCTCGTTCCGTTTAACGGGTTGACTCTAAACGACGCTAATTAAAGCAATTGCCATACATTACTCTAACATACATTCATGAACAGCCTATAATAGTCCACTGCTGGACACAAGCCTCTCCTTAGAAAGGAGGTTTTGGCCTACGGGCCACGCTGGCCAGACGGAACAAACATACAGTACATTACTTCAAACATTGATTTAGTTGAGAAACTTGATAAAGGTAGGTCCATCCAACACCAAGATTCGGCAAAAAGGCTGGTAATGATCAGAAAATTATATTAAACCAGGATAAGGACATCGGTTTAATTAAATGATAATGAAATGAAATGAAATGATAATTTAATTGCAGAAATATGGTACATGGGCTGTTTATAGTTATTAGAAGAGAATCACATATTTCGTCAGTCTGTTCTGACATGCAAAATTTGAAACGTAGGTACATGCATATTACAACAAAAGATTGGTTTAATAACAAACTACTAAGCTTAATTAAAAGATAGGGCCACTATAAATATAAAAACTCAAAAAGTACTGCACCGATTGAGGTCCTTTGACACGATATACAACACATATCAAAGATGGTTGGTTGGGATGGTGTTCATCTATGTTTTTCAACCAAAATTTGCTACAGCGAAGTGTGGCAGGGTACAGCTAGTTTGTTTAGGTATAAAGGAGTACAAATAATTGGCTTTACGTATTAAAATATTTAGTTGACCTATTGGACCCATAATTATCTTATAGATAAGAATATAGAATATGAGTTAAAAACATTTTTCAATGGCACACAAAAGTTTTTATTTTGTCTGAAAATCTCAAGTGATCTCCACACACGCATAGGTAGTCTGAACAAACGCCTGGTTCGAAAAGCATAGCACGGGATTAATGCAAATAAATAAATATTGAATTCAATAAACGTAATAGTTATAATTATTAACAGGCGCATTATACAGTAATACAGAAATACTGAATATTTACTCATATCGTATCTACTTACTTAGGAATGCGGAGTCATATAAATTAACAACTATGAAGGAGCACAAACAACACTGAGGTAAATTTACATAATGCCGGTTTAACAGATTATGAAGTGGCATATGATAACAAGATGGTTTTAGAATTTGCACATAAAAGTCCTAAAAGTCTGACGCGTCTTTTTCTCCGTGAGTCTCATTTTTAGGTGAGTAAATAATTTTATGTCATAAGTTTATTAAATATATGTACATATATTGCAAAATATTGATGAGTCATCAACAGCCTTTAACAGTCCACTGCTCGACATAGGCCTCTCCTTAGAAAGCAGGTTTTGGCCTACTATATGCTGGCCAGACGGGTGGACCTGACATCATCGTCATTCAAATCATCATTATAGAATGTTGAAATTCAGGCCAATTGATGCAGTGACTGTATAATTCGTCATCATCATCATTAACAGCCTGTAATAGTCCACTGCTGGACATAGGAGAAAGGAGGATATCTTCTTAAAAGGAGGTTTTGGCCTATTACACAACGCTGGCCAGACGGGTTGGTATAGGGTTTGTTTCAAGTTTTCCTTCTCTTTGCAGTGCTGTTGTCCTACGTAGTTTGCTCCCTTAGTCGTCTCTTACGACACCCACGGGATGAATAGTAATTATAAACAAAAGGCTTTATAGCGCTTTCGAGACCATTATAAAGCTTATGTTCAGGTAAATTGTTGATTTTAGAACTGCCGTGATTACGTTGACATATCGTAGTAGTGAACCCATACTGCATGTCGCAATAAAGAAAAATGCATATTTTTATTTTTACATTCATTATTGTATGTACTTTCAGAAACCTTTAAGTAAAGGAAATAAATGACGTGCCTGCATCTATGTACGAAAACTTCACGAATGCAATTTTAAAACTGAACGGAAAAAAAAGATCGAATAGGGTTTTTTTTTTAAATAGAGGGTAGGCTGTAAAATCTATATATATATATAAAACAAAGTCGTGTTAGTTACACCATTTATAACTCAAGAACGGCTGGACCAATTTTTGTGATTTTTTGTGTTTTTAGATTTGTCTTCGTCCGGAATAGGATAATAAGTATTAAAATATTATATTCATTAATAAAAAAAATATCATTCAAGAACTTCAGTCTAGCCGTTCATTTCTTATGGTAAGTATAGGAAAACGCAACTGACATGTTGTCTATGGTTTGTTTTGAAAATACCGCAAAACGTTTGAAGGTGGCCGGTCATTCGTTTTGTGCGATTGTTACGAGTTTCTACGAGTATTATCATAATGAATCTTATTGTGCCGATATTATTATGAACAATGCCGCGACCAAGAAGATCGAATCTTTCCCGACAAGCCGTAATTAGGATTCGAAATATTGCATTCGAACTGCATTGGTTAGGCTGTTCAAGACTGCTTTGGAATGCATATCAAATCATGACTACAAAGTCGTGATCACAGCTGATAAACGACTAGCTAGAACACACGAACCCACATTTAACAATAGATGAAGTTGCAATCCTGATTGTTAGTGAAAATTTAGAAACATGCGATGTTGTGTGTGTCTGTGTATGTGTATGTGTGAGTGTGTGTGTAGTGTGTGATACTGGGCAATTGCAACAAATATCTAAAACACATCTTTTATATGACACGTTACAATACCCGCTGTTGTTTTAGCAAGGAGAATATTATTATTATTTTTATTCCCGGACCAACATCAAGTGATCGACACGACATTACCGCACGTGACTTCAGGCAAAAATGCAACATTGTCAAACTACGCGTCTTTGGGGACACTATGCGGGATGTATTCAATCGAATTGCAAAATCTGGTTAGTCAGCCATTTTACGCAAATCATCACTCCAACTGGTCGAAAATCGATCGAAGAAATAGATGATATCATATGCGCCGATCCCGATCCGATATGAGCATTCCCGATCACGAAACAAATTTTTAAATTAATATTTAACTTATATTAGGTCCTTACATATGAAATTGGCGTTTTGTACGGGTGGAATATAAAGTCATTTTTTTTAAATATATATTTCATTAATCAAAGTATGCACCGTTGCTATCTATGCACTTTTGCCATCTCATAGGTAGTTCATTGATGCCTTTACTAAAAAACCATGGGGGCGAGAATCAATAAACTCTTTGAAGGCGGTTTGGACTGCCGCATCGGAGTTGAATTTTTTTCCTTGTAAGAAGTTGTCCAAATTCCGGAAAAAAAATGTAGTCTGTTGGAGCAAGGTCCGGAGAGTACGGTGGATGTCGCAGACATTATAATTGTAGCTCATTAACTTAGTAGTTGTTTGTTGTGTAGTGTGTGGTCTTGCGTTGTCGTGAAGCAGCAGTGGCCTAGAGCGATTGACCAATCTCGGTTGTTTAGCAGTTAGTTCTTCCTTCATAGTTGCTGACAATAGATAGGTATCTGCCGTAATCGTTTGGCCAGATTTTAGAAAGCTGTAGTGAACGACACCGGCGCTAGTCCATCAAACACTCACAAGTAACTTTTTCTGAGTCAATTTTCGTTTACGGCAGGATTTGGGTGGGTCTCCAGTGTTCAGCCATTGCGACGAGCGCTTCCGATTATCGTACAGTATCCACCTTTCATCACAAGTAATGATTTGATTTAAAATCCCTTAATTATTGTGTTGGTTGAGTAAAGTAACACAGCAGTCGACGCGTGTTTGCAAGTTCGATTCACTCAATTCATGAGGTATCCATCGTTCAAGTTTTTTTACTTTCCTGATTTGCTTCAAGTGGATTAATACAGTTTTATCACTTACCACGAAGCCTGTAGCTAGCTCTGAAGTGCTTTGTGATGGATCCGCTTCCACAATAGCCTTTAATTCTCCATTTTCCACTTTGGTCTCCGGCCGACCACGGGATTGGTTCTATAGGTCGAAATTTCCAGAACGAAAGCGTTGAAACCAAAAACGTACCATGCTTTCTTTTGCGACACCAGCGCCGTACACATCATTAATCCTTCGAGCAGTTTCTGCAGCACTGGTGCCACGGTAGAACTCGTACATATACCGATATTTCATGTTTTCCATTGTGCGGTAATAAGCAACGCAAAAGAAAAAAATTATGAGGAAAAAACAAATGAATGACTGTTTTCAAAACTCAAATGTACCAGCTAAATGAATTTATAAATTTGAATTTGGAATTCTTAACCAAAGAGGAGATATTTCAGATCAAAGTAGTCAGTACAACAAAACGCTAATTTCATATGCAAGGACCTAATATTTATTATCCTTTTTTTTGTGCGACAATCCTCTCGGATACCACCCATCGGTGGTTATTGAACCGACTAAAAACTGCACGTTGTCTCGGGTATCAGTTGCCGGGGAACCAGGTGCACCCTAGGAAAGAAATCCCTGATATCCCGACGGTCATGTACACGCCGTAGATGGCCGGCCATCTACGGCGTGTACATGACCCTCTCCTGTGTGGAAACCCCTTTGTCCCTTTTGTGCTCTCGAAAGGGTCTCGCTCCGCAGCGCGCCTTGCCACCACCCTCGCCTGCTTCTGCTAGGGTGACAGATGGCCTCATCTACCACCCCCAGGCCTGCGTTTATGGAGGACGGAGGTCGTTCTGAAACCTCCGGCGTGTGAGTCGTTTGCGGTGATCACCTGCGTCCACCGGTATGAGAGGGTTCCGTGATGCCTCTCGAGCCAATCCTCCACCATCCAGGAAAGCACCACGAAGCACCCAGTCGTAGCCGACGTTCCACAAGAGTGGCCCTAATACCGATCCCTGTGTGATACCGCACGACATTTCACGTCTACAGAGACCGGTCCTACTTCCTATTTTTTATTATCCTAATAAAAAATTGAACTTAATAATTTTGAATTAATTTTAAATTCCTAAATCTGCTCATTCATTTCACTTTTATGTGGAACGAAGTTCGCCGGGTCAGCTAGTAATGTTATAGATGCATCTTACCATAATTAGTCATACCTTCCTATTTTTATAAAGACCATCACCAAAGTAGAAAACGCTTTAATATACCTTGATATGAACATTTTGTCTTAATTTGCGATGATGTTGTGGTACATGGTATATGATGAAACACTTAAACCTACGAGCGTATATCTAAAAATAGCATTATATAATTATTTAAATTACAAATATCAATTTTAAATAAAACACGCAAGTTCACAGTATTCTGTATGCTGTTTAATATAAACCCTATTTTTATTGTTTGAACGTAACAATAATATACTTTAGCGCGATCTAGCAACGACAAGACGAACTATGTAGTGACTAACATATATGATCCAATCATCATGCATCGCGCAATGAAAGTTATCCCGCTAGTTACTATTAATATAACTTACTAAAATGAAGCCTTTTTACCTTTTAGTCCTTAATGACGGACATACTGGCACACATCAAAACAATGTTGTGATATATTTATTACTGCCATTGGCAGAATGTGAATTGCAAATTTGTGTTTGCCCTTTCTTCTCATAAGGCTTAACTCCTAGGAAACAAGAGAAAGATCGACACAGGCATATCATAGATTTTGTATAAGTTAATTTTTTATTTATTTGCTTACTGTTTGCCAAAATAGAGATAGTTGCTATTGTGTGTGTTCATCTACATAAAAGACGATTTCAAGCAATTTTATGAAATAAAGAGAGTTTGAGTGATTTTCAAATTAAAGCGTCAGGCTTCGGCCACCTTAGCATGATCATAGATTGGTACGAGGACTACACGCTATTGGGTGGTAGTAGTCACTTAACTTCAGGCAAACTGTCTGTTTGTTTGCCCCCTATACTGTAAAAAATGTAACCTTAACTTGAATTCAAGTTGCCAAATGTATTATTATTCAAAATAAATATATCTTTCACTATTCTGAAGTCAACACAATTATTCCAGGGTATTTACCAAGTATACCTGGTTCCCCGGAGGGTATACCTGGTTCCCCGGCTATTAGTACCCGAGACGGCGTGCGGTTTTAGTCGGTTCGTGGCCGAAATGCCACCGATAGATGGTATCCGAGGGGATTTCCGCACGGAAAAAAAGGGTATTTACCAACAAAAAGAGATACATACATGAGAACTTAAAACTCACCTAGGGATCACATTATGAACTTTGCCTCTACTTGTTCTAATAGTTAAAGTAATACTACGATGACTATGAGTACTAATATTTTAACTAGTGTGACGATTTAATAAGTCTTAACAATATTTTTAATTTTTGGAGTAAGAACAATTGAATTTAATATAAAATTATTTATTAATAAATATAAAATTATATTATATAATTTAATTTAAAAGAAAATCAATTCTGCATAGAACGAAACGTGTATTTTATACTCTGGCAAGAATCAAGATGGCGTCAGACCGCGCTCTTGTATTATATCGTCATCCTTTTCAGACATGTAAGGAAATGTACTGCTATCTCTGCTATCGCTGGACAGATAATAATTTTCTTTCATGCCAGTGATGTAAAACAAAATAAATTGTGAGAGCCGGGTCAGTCGTGAAACGGAGTACTTTTCTTTGACGTTGCATGATTCCGTTCTGTGGTGTATGTGTTTTGCGTTTCCATTCGTGATTTATAAAAGAAAATATCAGAATTTGCTAGATTGATTCTCTTAGACCTTCTGGAAATTCAGTTTTCTATAAATGTGTGTGCTTTTGACGAGTTTTTGTAATAAATGTTTTATAAATTTGTATTTGTAAACGATATTTGCTAGAGGCGAACTAATTTTCCGCGAAAAACATTTTTTATAAACAAAGGCCGTTGTTATGAACAGTGTTTAGCGACAGAATTAATCAGAATTGGTAAGTAAATTATAAATACAGATTGTAATTTGTAAGTCGGTCGCTTAGCATTTTACGCACCACGATTTTTGAGCATGTACAGCTGAGCTAACGCTCTCCGCTTGGTTTAATGCTTTTGACATTTTTTTTTTCCCAAAAAGTTTTGCTATCAACCTAAATTTAAAATATTTTTTAAACATAATATTTGACTATTTTGTTTTTAAGTCTCAAATCTTTAACATCTAATTTCAAACTAATTAGAATTATGTAGGTCAATCATAGTCCAGTCGTACGTTTAGTATATTGAAGCCAATAATTGACATTCGGACTTGTCATTAAAAGCTATTTCTAGTTTTTATTTTTTTAATCACAGCAATAAATTCGACAAATTTCTTTTCTTAAAGATTGTGTCTAACCTATACAAAGTTAATTTTTTCGGTTATTTTTAAGATGAGAAAAAAAACGTCAGTTTCCAAATTTGAATTTTTAAAAGTTTGATTTAGAAGTATAATGTTGGCAAGACTGTTATGTCCTTCTCTCATACAGGAGAGTTAAGCCATTGTGTACACTGGCCTACTGTAGACTGTTAGACAATCTATCTGTCTCAAGTTAGTACTCTAATATAAATACATTTTATCCAAAGATCTCATAAAAACTATGGTGTATTAATTTATTTACCACTCATATCCTAAAACAGCAATAAACCACAAAAATATCTAGTAGCCTAATTAATCAAAATAAAAAGTTATGTAATTACCTTTTAAAAACGGATCATCAAACATCATGATGAATTATTGTACTAAGCTGTATTCTTATTCTTAGGTTAGAACTAAACAAGAAGTGTACCCTCCTAAATTATAAATATAAATGTTATATACAAGAAACATGAAAAAAAAATTCTGAACCTCCTCTTCTTTTTGGTGTTGGTTAAATACAAAAGCATAATCAAGTACCACCAACCAATAAAAGCGTTTGATAAGTTACCGTACCAATAATATTATTATAATATATCGTATTTATTGTATAATATTTTCCAACCATTTGTTTCATAATTATTATTTATCAAATAATATCTAGATGTTCCTGTTATCAATTATATAAAGATTTCTAAATACGTACGGATAAGCCTGTTGGTCTTATGGTTAATGACCCTGACTATTGAACCAAAGGTTATAGGTTCGACTCTCACTCAAGACAAATAATTACATAATGAGCATGATCATTTGTTCTAAAATATGTATGCAGTTAGAAATAAATAAGTGTGTTTGTCTGCCATTTGCTTTCTTTGGGATCAGAGTGGATGTTATAATTATAATAATGAAAAGTTAATAAATTATAGTTCAATTTATAAACAAAGCAGGATATCTGTTTCATTGCTTAATAACAATATTGAATAAGAGATAAGCTTTGTATGTATAACACATTTAATTATATTAGTTATGTAACTGGTAATTATTTCATACATAATATCTCTTTCCTGTTGTTATGTAACGAGGATCTCACCTACCACAAAGTACTGGTAAATAGGGACACACTATTGTAAAATGTTATTTATTTTAAAATTCTTATTAATATTTATTTCAACTAGTTAATTTAATGAATAAATAAATATATTTTTTTTAGTATTTCCATAACTTACAAAATCTTTTTAAAATCAATTTATAGTAACTAAACTGGATTAAAATTCTTCCCAAACATATTTATTTAGTGGATATGCCAAAGATGAATATACAAAATCAGTGTTTTCTGCTTACCATAAATCAACCTTTAAAAACCTCATGAACTTGTCTATTCTTATACATATTGTCTATGATATGTTCAAGAAATAAATGTATGTGTTTAGATACCTCATATTATTTATTGAATTCTAAGAATAAACCTTGCAAGCATATATTTTGGTTTGGTTAATAATAGTTAAAAGAATCTTGATTTGCATCTGATACTAGTTATGTACTATTTTACATACAATATTGTTTTACAAACCCCTTTCCAACAAGAAAAGAATTTAACAAATTACTTCTTTTTTTTGTTTTTTTTTTTTTAAAAGACAACGCCTGCATTAGGAATAAATCCTGTGTCACGGGGGACTTTACAAACATACATGAAACGGACACAAAGAACACCCAGACTCAGAACAACAATTTGTGGATCACACAAAGTGTCATTCCATGTGGGGTTTGAACCCACAACACTTAAATTCATTTATTGTACTCCATAATGTATACACAGGTTGTATGAATGTAGAAAGAAACAATTATGGTTGCTGTCAGGCACCACAAAATTAGGAGATAAAAGCAAGCATTCTATCATCCATTACTGATATTGAAATGTAGTTTAGGAAATAGAACTAAGTAGGTATTTATTTTATTGCTCACATAATAATTAAAGTTAGTAAATCATATTATAGTACAATATTGTTATATATCGTCTATATATGACGGAGCTATGCCCGAACATATGTTAAAAAAAATATAAACATCCGAAATGATTACCTCCTCCTCCTCCTGTTAATTATGTATAATATCATCACTTTCTTTTTATTGGCCATCACCCCACCGGGGTTTTGCGAAAACGGACCAACTAAAACCACACGGTGTGCCACTCTGCGCTTGTAATAGGAGGGGTCTTAATAATCCAGACCTGTAATGATTCATCACTGAATCTACCTAATGCAGTACGAATGGATTATGCTGATATCACTCAAATTAAAATGATATTGCATCATTTAGTCTTAAAATATGTTGACAGTTTATTTGCACGACCACCGAGGATTTGGTTGTGGGTTCCATTGTTCCTCAGTACAAATATTTATATCAGCTATATTAACATAACAAAGCTTAAGAGGATTTTTGTTTGTTAGTTTGATTAAACACGTGAATCTCTGCAACTACTGGTCGGATTTGAAATCAGACACGATCTTAACATACGATAGCCAGAATTGACTGCACGGATAGCGTAGTAGTTTAAGCGGTCGCCACGCCGCTTCCTACTGCGCTGAGTGTTGTGGGTTCGATCCCCACATTGGACACCACTTTGTGTGATTTACAAATTGTTGTTGGGGGTGTGAGTGTTCTTTTTGTCCGTTGCATGTGTGTTTGTGGAGTGCCCCGCGACACAGGATATGTATTCCTAATGCATGAGTTTTCTTTAAAAAATAGTACAAACAAAAAAATCGACACATCTTGGATTTGAAATTTGTCATAGTGTATAGTATTCTACTAGTCAAGCCCTTTTATTTGATACCCATATTGAGGGAGTTGTTGAATAAATATGTGATCCGCCATATTGTGGCGGCGGCCATCTCGGACCGATTTTCAACAAACATAGCTAAGAACACTCCCGACTAAATCACCTTTCAAAAAAAAAACAAAATTAAGATCGGTTTATTCGTTCGGGAGCTACGATGCCACAGATAGACACACACACATACACAGACACGTCAAACTTATAACACCCCGTCGTTTTTGCGTCAGGGGTTAAAAAAAGGACAGGTGAGGTCATCTGTCACCCTAGCAGAAGCAGGCCGGGGTGGCGGCGAGCGCGTTGCGAAGCGCGCTCGCTTCCAGGGAGCAGAGGGAACATGGGGTTCCCACACGGGGGGTCGTCTACTCGTCTGTAGATGGCCCGAGGTATGTCGGGGCACCAGGGACTTCCTTCCTAGGGTATACCTGGTTCCCCGGCTATTAGTACCCGAGGCGGAGTGCGGTTTTAGTCGGTTCGAGTCCGACATGCCACCGATAGGTGGTATCCGAGGGGATTTCCGAACGAAAAAAAAAATGGGTTAAAGAAGGAAGAAAGAAAAGAAATTATGAGAAATCGTAAGGCTCATTAGCATTACATAACTCTCTACTACTAAATCTATACATTAATACGTGAAGCAAAAACTTTGCACCCCTTTTTAAAAATGTTACTCAGTTAAAGTTTAAATGGAATTGAAGTACATAAAGCTTACATAACATGCATTAGAAATACATTAAATTAATTAAAATAAACAGTACACACACTACTGCTTGAATGATACACACATGCACACAGATACATACCATAATTACTCTTTTGTTCATGGTTAAAATTTGTGGTTAAACTGCAGGTTACTTTTTTAATATATAAAATAAATGATGAAACCTTCGATTATAGAGGTATAGTCATTGACAAAAGAACCCTGATAAAGTTCAAACTTCAAAATTAAATGAATAATGGTCGAATTCGACCACTGGGCGACCACTGACCACTAGTATACATAAATATGCGTTTTGTTTAGTTCCATTGTTGATATATAAAACATATATGTAGGTATGGACAATCAAATGCCTTACAAAAATATGCCGGCTAGATACCACGGCCTCACCGAAAACCGGTGTTAAGCAATTCTTTCGTTGCCTTTCACTGAGTGAGTTAGGTTACCGGAGCCCAAATCCTTCGGACTTAGGGCTTTTGAGTTGCAGGTGTCAATGGGCGGCGGTAGTTGCTTACCATCAGGTGACCCGTCTGCTCGTTTGCTCCCTTATACCATAAAAAAAAATCTGTCTTCTCATTCTAGAATAAGCTGTGCTCCTTTTTTTGTGACATACGAGAACAAGCTGTATGTTCGGATGCGATTTGAGTGTGTGGCGTAACAACTTACCAATGTAAAGTGAAAAAAAAACAAGTTTTAGAATAACGTTTATGTGCTTTATCATTAAAAACTGATTTTCTACATTAATATTAATTCTAGCCATGGTTTAGACTAGTTGGTCTATGGTACTATATAATTTAATAAAGCATCCCTTAAATTCTGTTCTTAATAATATATCTGGTATGTCAATCTTAAAACAAATAACAAGCGGGGACGCACATTGTTCCCATTCGAACATGTGTTAGAGCGCGCACGTGCTCTACTCCACGTCCACAGCGGATAATGACCGCACATTTTTGTGGTCCTAACTGAAGCATACCGTGTAATTTGGCCCATCCTGCTCTCGCGCACACTTTAATCACCTTTAATGGTAGATCGCCGAGGGCGGGGCGGGTGATTTATAGTCGAACTTGTCTAGGAACCCACCATTCGACCAAGACCTTCAATTTAACGTGATAACTTAAAGATTACGTTAATAAAAGGATTTGTAGAGATCTTTCTTTGTTGGCAGTCGTGATTGTCGATGGTAGTTCGTATTGTTCGAAATGCCAGGTGTCGGTTTGATCTAGAATATATGGCTTTGCAGGAGGTTTTAAGTTCTATACGTTATCTATTACTTAAAAACAACACACGAATATAATTAGTTCTTAGTAATAAATTACCAAAAATATTTTTAAAAGGAATATTGATGTATCTACACATAGGTATTTATATTTTACTGCACGGACTTAACTGCACTTAGACTGACGGTTGGCGTAGTGGTTTAAGCGGTTGCCACCCTGCTTCCTACTACGCTGAGTGTTGTGGGTCCGATCCCCACATGGGACTACACTTTGTGTAATCCACAAATTGTTGTTCTAAGTCTGGGTGTTCTTTGTGTACGTTTCGTGTATGTTTGTAAAGTCCCCGCGACACAGGATATAATTTTAATGCGGGAGTTGTCTTTAAAAAAAAAAACTAACCGTTCTCAGCATTTTATTGTTACTTCTCCGCTTCTAATGGTCGTTAAATTATCGTATATTGCCAATTACGTTCCTCAATAAATACTCTATGCAATACAAAAAGTATTTGTTCAGTTCAGTTAAATCTGACTTTAGTTTCTAGGATTAGGGCTTACAACAACAAGTTTTTGACTGGCCTGTTGGTTTAGTGGTTAGTGTTCCTAACTGCTAAGCGAGAGCTCATGGGGTCCGGTTCCCACCCAGGACAAACAGTTGTGTGATGAGCACGATCATTTTGTTAGGTGTTTGGTTGTAATTTATCTATAATATGTATGTATTTAGAGATATATACGTATGTTTATCAGCAGTTTGGTTAGCATAGTACACTCTGTGCCTTGTTTGGGATCAGGCGGCCGTGTGTGAGGTTATTATTATTAACCAAAAACTTGAGAACCTTCTTATATTAGTACAGATACGACATTGTTGATGCAATCTATTTGTATTCATAAATACCAGTAATGTGGTACTCTGTTAGTTATTTCCTGGGATACCGTTTGCGCGACGACACCTGAATTTTAAACGTGCGAATGCCACTGTTACAAAATCCGGTGTTCACAAGAATTGAAATGTCGGCTCGACAAAGGACTCTGATTCGTCACATAACAAGTCAAATTCCCATCAAGTTCTGTGGTTGAATGGTAGTATTTAGCAGCTATGTTGATAAACAACGCACAAATGTCAAACATATTACGGTATACGTTGTGTTGTGTTTTATATTTATATTCTTATGTATAAAATGTTTATCCGTGTGGTGATGGATTAACATTACGGAGTGTCACCACCCCTATTCATCCCATGGGTGTCGTAAGAGCCGACTAATGAAGCAAAATACACAGGACAACAAAAGGCATAGTCGGCCAAAACCTCTTTTCGCCTATGCAAAGCAGTGGACTACTAAAAACTGTTGATGATGACGATGAATAAAATGTTTGTGTGTCTATGTAGGTACATATGTCGAAAATATTTACATAATAAATGTATATGCCACAATCAATCTTCGCGAAAATACGACCTACAAATCAAAAAGAGCGTATTCACACCTCAAAGGCGGCAACACACTTGTGGCTCTTAAGTTGTAGTCGTAGGTTTGCGGTAATGACTTACCATCAGGTGAAGAGGTCATCTGATGATAAGTTTGTTCGTTTGCCCCTATAGTATGAAAAATAAATTTCAACTGAGCGACGCTTACTTAAAAGTGACTCTGCCCTGACGTTTCTCTGTTATCCTCACTTAAGGTTTGCTGGAAGTAAACTCAGTTTTGGATTAAGCTCGCCTTTGTACATGACATTTCCTTTCGACTTACATAAATATATGTGTCTAGTGTGTTCAATAAAAAATAAATGAAATGAAATGAAGTATGCGACGTAAAGACGCGTGTTGAAGGTTTGATGCCTTATATTGACCTCACAGATCAGTTGCATATAAAACTAATAGAAATAAAAAAGTGTAAAAGATGAAGAGTGTTTTTGGAGTGTTGTATATTGCCTGTTCTTCATCAGAAGATCAACGTATCGGAACATGGCTTTTAGCTTCACGGCTGACTTGTACTGTCTTAAATTGACCATTCATCATCATCATGATCAGCCTATCGCAATCCACTGCTGGGCAGACGCCTCTCCCATTGCTCGCCACTTAGATCGATTTTGAGCTTCTCTGCCAGCCATTTTGGGCATTTGCCCAATATGGCTGGCAGAGAAGCTCACTCCACCTGGCCTGTGGGCGTCTCCACTCAAAACTCGTTTTCCATTGACCATTCAAAAACTTATAAATATATTTACGGGAATTAACGCGCTTAGGATAGATTATTTAATTACATACCACGGCCAGTTCAACCTGTCAAAATGTCGCGAGCGCGTCCCGTAAACATAATTGTATATTATGAAACACGATTGTTTTAAATTTAGGGGCTCGTGGCTAAGTGGTAACCAAACAAGTTAACACATTGCAAAGTTAAGCAATCCTAGCCAGGTCAGTCTATGGATGGGTGACCATTCTTGACACATTGAGACCACTCCGTGTCTCGGAGAGCACGTTAAGCCGTTGGCCCTGGTTGACCTACGAACATCTATGGGAACCATAACGATTTTACGGGTACTTGAAGCCCTGAAGTTCCTCAACAGTCTTTCCGCAGACCTTTAATATCGCCTAATACTTGGGTTGTGGAGGTCTAATGGTCGTCGCTTCACATGAAAAATAGAATTTCAGCAGTAGTAAACTTAAATCTGACCCCAACCTACTTTGGGAAAAAGGCTCGGAGGTAGGATAGTTTAAAAGTTACCATTAAACCTTTGTTTAATTGAAGTGATTTAAAACATGTGAGTAGGGAGGTGAGCTACCTGAAGGAAATTGATAACGCGTGCATGCTTATTTGCTACTTAGCCGATAAACAATACTCTGGGACAACTAGTCCCAGAGTATTGTTTATCGTCTAAGTTATGGCTTTTAATTAACCTTAAATTGACGATTAAATCGTCTATAATTTATCTTTTTGCTTTCAACAGTCGATTTTCCAGCAGATATTACCACTGTTCTCAATTTGTCAATGAGTGCTAATTGATATAAACGGTCACGATTCTTCTCACTAATGTTTCATTAAATTTATTTATATATTTATCATTGAATATTTATTATTTTATCTGTTACGTAGGAACTAAGATTTAATTGAGTTTTTTTTCGCGAGACTTTTGTTGCAATCTAAACATAGAATTACTTTCCTTCACATCAACAGCCTTTAATAGTCCACTTCTGGACATAGGCCTCTCCTTAGAAAGGTTTTGGCCTACTATACCACGCTGGCCAGACGGGTTGGTAAAGGGTTTCTGTCAAGTTTTCCTTCTTTTTGTAGAACTCTTTCCCTGACAGAGCCTAAATCGCTGGTGCTACAAACTTGAAATTTTGGCAGCTGACGCTTTTTATGTCGTAAGGAACATTAATTGACTGTAATAGGTCTCACATATAGAAGCAAGTCACGTAAGAGTTGGCTAAGGCAGCAAACTAGGCAGGACAACAACACCAACCCGTCTGGCCAGCGTGGTATATCAGGCCAAAACCTCCTTTTAAGGAGAGGCCTATGTCCGGCAGTAGACTAGTAAAGGCTGTTAATGTGTGATTGTCATTAAAGTAATGAATGCGGCAAGCAGGGTGCCTTAAAATCGCCCATTGAAACTCCTTTGCAATGTTTCACAGGCAGATGATAATGATATATGGGACATATCACCATTACTAATTACTCCTGATATAATAGAGTTTTCTGTGACACTCATCAGGAACTGGCGTTATTCTTCTTATTCAAATACAAAGCACTAAATATGCCTTGTGGAGTTAAAGAAAAAAAAGGCAATAGAATTTTGCTGAGATACGTGGCTAACGTGAATTCGCTTTTATTTTTTCAACAACAATATATTACAACATATTGTATTTGCATTGCATTAAATTTGTAGTAAATTTCAAGGTGCGTATAGCGCTCGATTGAAGAGTAAAAGTGCAAATTCTTCAGTGTTTATTGTGACCGGGCTCCGTTAACAGATGGCAAGCTTTGCAATACGATACATAGCTACACCTTGCAGTTTGCCTTGACCGCGAAGGAAACCTGTTATATTGTATGCCGTTTACCTTAGAATGAATATGCGTATACAAGGGTAGGTAGATCAGCTGTTCGCGGTACCGTTAACATTGGAAAATTGAGAAAAATGTGTGTTTGAACTGGCTTCATTTATTTTTATCTCACTAGAACGGTTTTTACTTATTCTTTTCTTTAATAACGTTTATGCAAAAGAATCATAATCATCGTAATAAAAAATAATACTAATACCTTTGGTTTATATTTTCTTCTATACAAATAAATAAAATTGGAGTGTCTGTTTGTAATATTAAAATAACCGCTTTTTACTAAATGCATATGTATGTTTACACGGTACATATGCCAAAATAACATTATTTACAATTTTTGTCTGTCTGTCTGTATGTTTGTTCCGGGTAATCTCTGGAACTTCTGGACCGATTTCGACGGGACTTTCACTGGCAGATAGCTGATGACATAAGGAGTAACTTAGGCTACTTTTTTTAGACTAGCTTCGCCCCGCGGCGTTGCCCGCGGTTATAACAACAAACGCGGGTGACACCGCTGGTCTCAGCTGGTTTACAATATTGGTAACGATAGGTTGTGCCCATAGAATTCCGAAAATATAGAATAGTTACTTTCCCCGTAGAATAGTTCTTTGGGATTTTTTTTAGGATACTTAAGTTGTAACAATGACGAACTACATACCACGACATACAAAATTTCATTACCTATTTCAACCCCATCAAGTTTTTTTTTGCGATATAAGGTAACCTATTTCCTTCCCCAAGCTCTAGTCTATTTTTGTAACAAAATTTTATCAAAATCGGTTAAGTGGTTAAGGCGTAAAAGTTTAACAGACAGGCAGTGTGATTTTTGCATTTATAATAATTCTCCCTTCAGATAATTGTGTGAACAACTAATTAGATAAGTAAATTAAACATACTTAAGTTAGTATGTTTAATCGCTACATGCAACAGTTATTTTTGTCGTGACCGCGACCTGCAGTCTTTATGTCATTTGACAACTGTTTATAACTATAATAATAATATAATAATATTCTACCACATTCACACAACGCCATCTAGTCCCAAACTAAGCAGAGCTTGTACTATGGGTACTAGATAACTGATATAAATACATATATACATATTTTTTTTGTAAATACATACTTATTATACATAGAAACACCCAGACCAAATCAAACATTAAATGTTCATGCACACAAATGTTTGACTTCGGGAATCGAACCCGCGACCTTTGGAATAGCAGTCCGTTACACAAACCACTACGCCATTCGGTCGTCGAACTATTAACTACCTTAACACACACAACATATTACGATCAAGATCGAATACAAAACAGCAAGCGCATGACACTCCATTACTTGATATTTGACAAAAGACTGACTGATGAGACTAATCCAGCAAGTTCAGTTCTGAAGCTTACTTGAAAATACACACTGTTGGTTTTTTATGCTATAGTGGGAAAACGAGGGCCCACTCGTCCGTCTGGGTCATCTTGTAGAAAGCGACTACTGATAAAGACAAACAAGAATCAAATGCGTTACCAGCCTTTGATCATATTTCTTGTGCTAGGGAAAAAGTATCTTTAAATGTGCAGTGGTTTTCCTTCAGTGGAAATACTTCTATTGTCCCTTACTTCCTGAATTTGGGCTGCTGTGGGAAGAAATATGAAACCATTTAGTTCAATTTAAGCCTTCATGCGCCATTTAATATCCAATTGACATCAAGTGCGATCTCACAAACACATGAGAGATCGCCTGTTTATCAGTGACCTTATTACGTCACGAATCACGGCCATGTGTGGCAATTCCTCGTCTCAATTATGCTTTTGGGTCATTCAGTCATCGCATCATCTACATATTTAATAGTATTTTCTGTCTGTTAACGAACGTTGTCATCGCCGTATATTTTTCAATATCTGCTTTATGTGGCTAGAATACGAGTGTCTACTTTAGTAGTATCTATTTACCTATCTTCCTGACTGTCTTTACTATTTCAGCAGTAAGGTTCTGTGGCGACTCAGACATACAAAGTAACAGAAACATACTACAGCGCCATCTAACCAAGACACACTGAACTACGGAGTAACTCCTGAATGAGAATTGCTAATCCTGTATCGCGGTATGAAGAATTATTTTGCCGATTAGAACAAATTTAACTTCCCGACATCAACTGTTGGGCCGCGACCCGCCAGGCATGATTACCTCGCGTGGTCGTAGGATTCTCCACAGTTCTGATTGATGAATAAATAATTTAGGTATCATCCAGTTTTCCTTGTTCCTTTTGCCTCAGGAGATAGCGCCCTCGGTATAGCCGTTCTCGAGTTAATAAAACCTAATTATATAATTTTTATGGTTGGCAGGTTTTTATATCTTTTGTATTTTTAAGTGAACGATACTCAGAGCATTAACCCTTTGTTAAAAAATATGTAGGATGACGTCTGACGTCATTGATACCGTTATAACGTGGCCTTAAGTTGTGGATTACCTCAAGTTCATTGTAACTTAGAATAAAATTGTCCGATAATGGTGCCAATTCTGTTGTTCGAAAACTCGTTAAACTAAAAATCACTAAAAATTAGTTTAATCCTGTCAAACAACGTTTCGTATTCTAAAAACGTAGTAGGTACCTGATAGGACATAACAATTTTTTAGAGATTTTTAGTTAAGTTTAGTGAGTTTTTAAACAACAGAATGAGTACCATTGTTTTAAAGAAAGAAATCAGGAAACTTTTAAATGACTTTTGAAAAGTACACTACGTTGTCATTGCGTAACGCTACATTTTTATGGAATAGTGGGGCAAACAAGTAGACTGGTCACCTGATCGTAAGTGACTAGCGTGGACACCTTTAACTCAAGAGTCACAAGGCCACCCTTCCAGGCCCCTCCTCCCAGAATCAGATGGAAGAACGGGTTTGTGCTCCGGTGACCTCACTAACTTGGTGAAAAACAACAAAAGAACTGCTTAACGCTGGTTTTCTTTAAGGCCGTGGTATCTTCTGGTCGAGCTGGCCCAAAACAACTCATGTTTTATCCAACCAAAATTTAATATTACTGCTTTTAGTGCGCTCAAAGAGGCTTTTGTAAGGCGGCGATATCAAGCCATTATTATTTCCCACACACGAGGTTTACATCCCATGTAATGTACTAACAGTCCGACAGTTCCCTTCCCTTCCCTGTACCTCCATACCATCAAATCAGAGAAGGAAGGACATAGTATGTAGCAGGCCTCAAGCTAGTCATAAAATATTTCATAGATTTTATATATTTTTGGGACCTTTCTTGTACAATAAAATTAATAGGATACTAAATATATACAACCTTAATAATAAAAAAAAGTGTGATCATCTTATCAGAATACTTAGGTATATTTAACTAAGCAGACACAGAAAATATATGGGAAATAGTTTAATGAGTCTGAAATAGTTTTTGTTTAATATTATTTTTTTGTAATTTGCTTTCGTACGTGTACACTTTGTAGTACTTTTATCTTTTTTTTTTGATCTGTTATGTTTATCTTAAACTTCTACCTAATTAATAATTAGTTTAAAAATTATTTGTCAAGCGATCGCCTGAAACACATGTTTACCCTAGTTCAGGCAGGCAGCGACTAAAGTTTTGAACTTAATCTTAATACCTTTATGTTTAAAAAATCATACGACACGAATCACACAATCATAAGAATAAAATAACACTACTATAGTTTTACGTTAGCGTAACTTAGTCTAATTATTGTCTAAGAACTAATAGGTCTTTACCTATGAAATTGCCGTTTTGTATGCAATAAGTGAAAGTACCTTTTTTTCAAACTTTTTTATTTCTGTTATTCGAAGTAATTACCCATGCAATCGACGCATCTTTGCCAACGCATTGGCAGTTTATTGATGCCCTTCTTGTAAACACACATGCACATGGTGGTCACATCTGCAACCAGCTTTGGTTAATCGGTCGTCCCCACTGCTCCTTCACGACAACGCGCGACCCCATACTGCGCAACAGACAGTCTCCAAGCTGCAAGAGCTGGGGTTGGAAGCTCTCCCTCATCCGCCATACTCACCAGACCTTGCACCTACCGACTATTACTTTTTCGAAAATTTAGACAACTTTTTAGTGGGTAAAAAATTCAATGCCCGAGAGGCAGTACAAAATGCCTTTGAAGAGTTTTTTGCCTCCCGTCCAGCTGATTTTTACAAGAAAGGCATCAATAAACTGCCAATGCGTTGGCAAAGATGCGTCGATTGCATTTGTGATCACTTCTAATAACAGAAATATAAAAGTTTGAAAAAATAAGTACTTTCACTTATTGCATACAAAACGGCAATTTCATAGGTAAAGACCTAATATTTTAAACCGAAATGTCCTACACTGTAATATAACTGGTCAAATAAATGATTATTATTATTATTATATTCAATTTACTCCAATATCTTTTAGATATACAAGATGTCTCAATCACGAAAAATGCGAACGCATTTAATACTACAATGCTCGGCTATAGTGTCAATGAAGATTGAACATGATTGGTATACAGTTACCATTGATTGTCAATTGATCGATTCTGAATCTATTTTATAGCTTGCTTTTAAATACAGGCTTCAATACAAACAATTGCGTGCTATGGTTGTTTCTTCACTTTACTGACACAGTTTGTGGTAATTTTATTTTGCTTTAGCTAGCTTGGAAATTATTATCGTGAGTTTCTTGATAGTAGTTACTATGGTAATCTGTGATATAGGTACAGTTATCTGACCTATTTATGTTTATTAAAGATGGCCGAGCGGTTGGATTTCGACCTTTACTCATTAAGTTACCATTAATGTCATTGTTTAGACTCCGTAACATGATAGTTAGATAAATATATTAAGTGGAACTCGAACTCCAATTAAGAAACATTCTTTTCAAAGAAGCATTTATTGAAAGCAATATAGGTATGTAGTTTGATACAGGACCCCAGTCAGGTACGAAACTAGATGAAATATGTGCGATTCTGAGCGTTGTAGTTAACAGTAGTTTGGTAGTAGTAGACAGGACTGAAAATATCACTAGACAATTAGACAATTTCTGAATAATAATGGCTGTTATTTTCATCGCGTTGTCGCTTAGGGCTTTAAAGCGTTATTTTACACTACCTTTTACCAGCGGTTTCCCTCGCTGTTATGCTGTTTTTATCAATTAATTTTTTCAAGCATATTTGCTACACCAGACTAGAACCTATCTATCTTTCTGCTTAATCACATCCAGAGCCGCTCAGCTGTTGGGGTTGGTTGCTGTTAATCGAGTCACAGACATCCAAACATGCATCCTCACAAATTTTCGCGTTTATAATATAAACTAACTTTTACTTTTAGTTTAGTTTTTGACTGCACGGGTGGCGTAGTGGTTTAAGCGGTCGCCACGCCGCTTACTACCACGCTGAGTGTTGTGGGTCCGATTCCCACATGGGACGACACTTTGTGTAATCCACAAATTGTTGTTTTGAGTCTGGGTGTTCTTTGTGTCCGTTTCATGTATGTTTGTAGAGTCCCCCGCGACACGGAACTTTTAAAATTGGTTTAGTAGTGGTTTAGGCGTAAAAGCGTAACAAACAAACTCACTTTCACATTTATAACATAAGTATAGATTTGCGCTTACGCAGAACATCCTATTAATGTAGTTAAATAAACGAGTGTTTTAAGACCCAAGTTTACACATAATAAATATAGTTAATAGGTTTATAAATATAGCGTTTACCTTAGTGATGTAGCTTACACAACATATTGTTATTGACATTCCTTTTAAGTTCATGTGCATTGGGTTTTCAATACGAATAATTACTCTTCAAGTACGATTAGTGGCAATACAATAGACCCATAACTGTATTTCGCATTTTTTAGTGTATTACAACATATATTCTTCATTAGTCATTCATTACAGAGTCTAAGATATTTTAATTTCATGTCGCAACGTTCTAAAATTAATAAGTGAATTGAAAACATCAGATTTTAACTAAATGAGTTTCGACTGCTATCGTTGTTGTAGTTGTCTAAATAATTGTATCTCCAATGCCGATCCCCTCGGGTGACGATATTTACCAGGCTTACGAAGAACATTTTTAGGGTTCCTCACCTCAATAGGAAAAAACGGAACCCTTACAAATTATTACTTTGTGGTTCGTCTGTCTGTCTGTCCATCTGTCCATTTGTCAAGACCCTTTATCTCGGGAAAGCTTAGAGGTATCAATTTGAAATTAAAACCAAATACTTAGGTCTACAGTACGCTTGAAGCTAGGAAATAAATAAAAATTCTAAGTTGCCGCAATTTGACGACCCAACTAAAGGGCGTTTCCGGCCTTCGCGTTCTCCCATAGAATTATGGTGAAAGGGGAACTGAAAAGGTTTGGGTCTTTGGTGACGTTACTCACTCTGTGTATTATAACAAAATAATTGTTCAACACCGTTACGTCCTGCGTGGTATAGTAGGCCAAAACAAAACCTTCTTTCTAAGGAGAGGCCTATGTCCAGCAATGGACTATAAAAGGCTGTTTATGTGTGATGTGTTACGCCCATATATGCTGAAGTATGGCTCTTCCACGGTTAGGATGTACCGATAGATATTCTAATTCGATCGAATTGAACGAAAAAAAATATTGAGGGAAACCCACCGCTTACCTTGGGTTGTAAGCCCCAGCGATGACAAGCATAAAGCTCCAGAAATTGTCATAGTTAGGAAAGGCAAACCAAAGTCCCTTATTTAAGATTTATTTATTAGGTTTTGGGTACCTTGCCGGCCTAATTTTCTGCTGGAAATGTACTAGTACTAAGTACGAGGAGTATTCATTATTCTTCTTTTCTGGTAAATGGCACGAACATAAATTTAAATATTTTAGAGTCTCTTAACAAACAAAATATAAAGAAATGTTTACTTAGACAATTATTTATTCTTTAAAAGGTAAACATCTTCTTTTTTCTATAGTCTATTGTTTCATTATAAATGAGTTCTCCTTGTTTAATGTTTATCAAACAGTGCATTGTGAATACTTGAGTTTCTACTTTTACTTGATTTTAAAACCCGCAAAGCACAATGAGTCCTCTTACTTTGTTTTCACATTAATCTAAATAGAAGAGTTAAATTGTACTATTGTATATTTAAATTGTTTCCTTCATACTCATCATCATCATCATCAACAGCCTTTAACAGTCCACTGCTGGACATAGGCCTCTCCTTAGAAAGGAGGTTTTGGCCTACTATACCACGCTGGCGTGACGGGTTGGTATAGGGTTTGTGTCAAGTTTTCCTTCTCTCTGCAGTGCTGTTGTCCTGCGTATTTCGCTCCCTTAGTCGCCTCTTACGACACCCACGGGATGAATAGGGGTGGTGACACTCTGTATTCTTAATCCGTCACCACACGGATTCTTCATACTCTGTTGGCGCAAAAAGTAAGGATATTACAAGTTTTATGTGTCTGTGTGTTGCATCATTACTTCTAATTGGATCGATCAATATCGTTTTTTTTTTTTAAAAGATGACCTTATAAAACACTTTTTAGCTATATACTTAATTGAATAAACTTTTCTTCTGCCGTCTGTTGTTTGTGTGTTTTTGTAAATCCCATGGAGTCATACCTAATAGGGAAGACTCCATTTAAAAAAAAAACTGTATCTGTAGCATTGCTCTGCGATCCAGCGATGAAAAATTCACGAAAAAAAAAGCAGAAAAAACTTAAATCACATTTAATTCTATTTACGTACAATAAAAATGATTTCATTAAAACAGTTTTCTCGGTAACGGTGTAACATTTGTGGTTTTATTTATTACACGTAGAGTTAATTAATGTGTCATGGTATATTTTAGAAATATCTATGTCATGTGTGTTTTGTGACTTCGTGTCAATAAACCTGCGCCTGTTAGAAGATTATGCCTTTATATTAATTTGTATTTAGTAACTAATTTGTTGTATATTAATTTGTTTTATTCTGAATTACTGACTGATTTATCATAAGACAGACCCTGAATCGTTGGAGCTACAACCTTGAAATTTTTGGCAGCTGATGTTTTTTTATGTTGTAAGCACTAAAAAAAACGGTCAGGTACGAGTCGAACTCGTGCGGCGAGGGTTCCGTACCTGCCCAGATTTTACGTAGATTTTCGCGAAAATTTTTAAGTACCAAAATTTTTGTACTTTTTTTATTTTTTTGGAATTATGCCTTTATTTGTGCTGTAAGAGGTTTCTTTTTGCCAAATTTCGTGATTCTAGGTCAACGGGAACTAACATAGGTTTTCGACCCCAAACCTATAGGGTACTGCCGGTTAACCTAGACTTGTCAATTTTGGTTAAAAGCAAGGTCTTACACCATAAGTAAAGAGAAAATTCTGAAAAATAAAAAAAGTTGAAAATTAAGGTAAATTTTGGTACTTACAAGTTTTCGCGAAAATCGAAATTTGCCCATATCTTTTATCGTGTTTAGGGGAGAGTGGGGTAATTACGAACACTTAAGGGGAAATTGAAATTAAACAAAACCAGATTAAGTTACGAATGTCATTTATTACTTAACATTTACTTTAACTAATGAACCTTAAGTTCTGATAAGCAACATAGATAAACTTTCAATACAGAAACGAATATTAATAAGAAAACAAAACTATGGGGTTCGGGATTACCCCACAACACGGGGGGTAATTACGAACGGTGTGTGGGGTAATCACGGACATAATCTAATCATCACACAAATCACATATAAATCCTTTTGATGAACTTTCACCACTCGTACACTTTTCATGGGCCCATAAATTACATTTGTAGCATTTTATCCAATCTTCATGTGGAGGATCTTGATATTTTTCATCACAAACTAAGCAAAAATACTCATTTTCTTTCGCATCTCTTTCTTTGGTTTTCTTTTTCTTACGCAGTACGTCCTTTTCTTGAACCTTTATCTTAATATCAGTATCTGCAAATGCTTGACGATTCTTCACACCTTTCTTGGAATCTTTAGTGGAACTAGCTGCCTTTTCCCTTCCTTTCATGTACTCCTTATTTTTCTTTCTTTCTTCTTTTTCTTCTAAAATATTTTTCATATGACTACTGGTTATTATAGCTGAATGTTTTTTTCTGAAAGTTCGTTTATTTTTTAGTTGTGGCATTTTGGGAACATTAACAATATCTTCAAGTGGGATAGAATTGTCTAACACAGCTTCAGAGGTTACTGGTTTCTGCTGCACATAATTTAATGTCGATACTACATGTGAATCAGGTTTTACTCTTTCTTCGCCATTTGATGTTGATGCTATCTGCACATCAAGTGTCAACGCTTTGTCAGCTTGAAAATTGACAATGGAATTTTCAGGTGGTAATGATGCATCTACAAAATGTTTATCAAATTTATTTGGATCTATTGGCCAAACTGCTTTTCCTAGTGAAAGTTTTTTGTTCTTAACAACCCGAATGGCTCTTTCTAAGTCTTCTAATTTGTATTTGGTCTCCGTCTTTCTTTGGTAATTTCGTGGCATCTGAAACATATTTGAGTAGGTATAAATAAGCTCGTGAGGGTACAGTGCTGAAAGCAGAGAAACATAAAAACAAACTTCCTCAAATATATTTCATCAAAATTTATCATTATTATCATGCTACAGACTGCTGGACATAAATTATAAAATAAAAAAACAATAATTTAATTTTTCAGGGGTAATTACGAACGGTCGGGGTTACCCCACTGAAATCGTCCGTAATTACCCAACAGACACGTTATCACAAAACTATTTTTTTTTTTTAGGTTAGAATCGCGTGATACACGCGGCAAGTCCTTAGAAACATTCTTGAATTAGGACGTTAATACATAAAAAAAATACCGAATTTCTATGTTACACCTAAAATATTATATATCTATTCAATTTTACTCAAAAATTATATGAAATTGTTGAAAAAACAAAAAGTTAACATACCTTTTACACCGAGTGAGTTGTTGCTTCACCACTCTTTGTTCGGCACTACGTTCGGGATCGACTCACGATTGCATTACTCGGAATATCTTCTATCCTTTTATAACATAGCCAAACGAACGTATCCGCGATTACCCCGCGTCCGTGATTCCCCCACTCTCCCCTACTTAGGATCTTGATTTTTATACACCTAATAGGGACCATAGACCTGCTAGGTCTACCCGTTCCTGAGAAAATCGGTGGTGACACACGGACAGACGGACAAGAAAGTGATCTTATAAGGGTTCCTCTTTTACCTTTTGAGGTACGGAACCCTATAAAAGATTTTTTGAATGACATAACATGACATTAAAAACATGAAATAAGAAATAATCACTTGGCGAGGAGGAGAGGAAGGCCTCTGAATTTGTCCCATTCAAATTTGAAGAAAAAAATTACCTTTAAAAAATTTCAATTGAAAATTAAGGAAGAACAATACAAGTCAGTGTTACTGTAGTACAAGTTAATTATTGTTAGGGAAATTGGATCTGCCGTATATTTGATCTAAGACTTGTCCATACCAGATACGATCTGGGGCCAATAAAAATTACTGAATAAATTGGAGGGCCGCAGAAAAATATTTGAAGAGACAAAAACACTTAATATCAGTATATCTGTTATAGATTTAATTACTTTTGATTTAATTCTCTTTTACAATTCTATCAATATCGACATGAATAGGGAATATTTTCTAATTTTAAGGTAGGTACATAAAACACATTTTGTAGAACGCATAAATTTAAAGTTACGGCCAGAGCCGTGTTTTGGGCAGCTATAAGATATTAAACGAATTGTCACATCAATATCGAGACAGTTGTAACTAGAAAACCCATTTGTGTCAAATCACTCGCGACTGTAATCCAATCAAAAGTAAATTTCGAACTTCCCTATTCCGACATTTATTGAGGAGCAGTTAACTTGTGATTTGATAGCTCAAGATCTGACTAAGTACAATGGAAGGTGATAAAATCGCTCTACTTTCAGTGGGTATTAGGAGTGGTTCAAAGGGGTTTGTGAGTCTAGTCCCCGCACACGTATTGGCATGTAAAGGCATCTAGGCACATAGGTACAATATTATATCTTACAGTTTTAATTTATATCTTCTTCTTTTGGAGGTATCTTTTATTTTGACTGCACGGATGGCGTAGTGGTTCATTCTTACTACTACGCTGAGTTGTGGGTCCGATATGAGACGACACTTTGTGTGATCCACAAATAGTTGTTCTGAGTCTGGGTGTTCTTTGTGACCGTTTTATGTATGTTTGTAAAGTCCCCCGCGACACAGGATATATTCCTAATGTCTTTTAAAAAAAAAACTGAGTAATATTTCTCATAGAAATAATATACCTAATATATCTTAAGGTGTATTGCTTTTAACTAGCATGGTCATTCTCACTTAAGAAGTTATATAAACGGTTCATCCGTGATCAATGCGCTTGCAACAGTGCCGAAATATCAGAAACTAATTTCTGGAAATAAACATGGTAAAAATCCCATTTCCAATAACTTATCAAGTATATGTTAAGGTTTCTAGTAGATTATATAAATATTAGGAACCCATTCCGGCTTCACGCGATTGGATACATTTCCCAATTTTTTTTAAAATGTTGTATGATATACACAACGTTGCTTTATTGAAATATATATTTAAAAGAATTAAATCTGTAATACATTGTTTTAATTAAAAGTTTACTCGGCACCAATAAAGCTTCCAGTTGCCGGGTTTTTTTTGTAATCTTCAACAACAATTCAGGATTAGTCGGTTAAGTCCTTACAGAATACTGAGTATATGGACATTTTGGTGCTGTATTACCCATATTCTCCAATTAGTCGTATAAGATATCGTAAAGTCACGTATTGTCAATATCACTTTATAGTGAAATATAGCTTGTAATTGCGACATAAAGTGTTCTTATAACTCAGTGCCGTTTGAGTATAACTGTCACACACCTGATCATTTCTGAATCTGAATTATCGCCTGCGGTATTGCCGGACTGAGACGACCTTCAAGAAAAGAGCATACTCCATTCTCAAAGGTCGGCATCGCGCTTGTGACTCCTGAGCTGCAGGCGTACATGGGCCGTCTGCTTGCCCCCAGTACCGTAAAAAAAAACCGCCTCCGTTAAGGTGATGTCGGGGTTTACAAACGTTGAAAAAAAAGACAGTTTATGAACCTCATGATCGTATGATCGCTAGTGGCTTTTAATCTAATAAAGCAGCCATAACCCCTTCCGGCTTCAAATACGTCCAGTGTTATTCGATATAAGTGATCAACAATCCTCTACACTCAAGTGCATTGTGTCGCAATTCCTGCATTCATTGGCTGATAGTGTCAATTGGGGCCGATAACGTCAATTGGCCAATTGCTCTTCAGCATCTGCTATCGGATCCAACAATAGGATGGCAGTGAAATAATATGCAAGTTTGTGCAGTTTTATATGATCTTTACTGATGGAGGTATCAGTATGTATCCTGACTGATCAGAAGTGACATCAATTGGAGTGATTTCCTAATTCAATATATTTACCGTACGGTGTGGTGACGGATTAAGAATACGGAGTGTCACTATCCATATTCATCCCGTGAGTGTAGTGAGCTCCGACTAAGCGAGCAATCTATGCAGAACAACAGCACTGCAAAGAGAAGGAAAACTTGAAACAAATTCTATACCAACCCGTCTGGGCAGCGTGGTATAGTAGGCCAAAACCTACCTTCTAAGGAGAGGCCTATTTCCAGCAGTGGACCATCAACAGCACACAACATGTGATATCTATCTATGTGTGCCGAATGTCACCTGTCAAATAACGTTACCGGAGGCCCAACTCGCTCGCTCCCCCCTAATTCTTATCTCAAAAAAGGTCGGTCGGCCACCTGATAAGTCACTTGACTTAACCGTAGCATGGCATGGTAGCGCAATAGCTACCTAAGTAAGTAATAAAATTAAGTTTCTCGATTATCCAAATCCGTCTCATTCTATTCTAGAATTGGGTTTATGTTGGTAGTTAAGCGGATTTGATTCACACAAACATAACGTTAATACAATGCGTGTACTTTTCTTTCTAATTCGAAAGTGTCACTTTTTTAAAGTAATTGTGACGGTAATCGCGTAATTGTTAAAACTAATAGCATTGTACACTGCCTAATTATATCAGTTTAAAAGCCGTTGCGATATTTTCATCTGTACGGATATAAAAAAAAAAAACACCTCGTAAAAAAATAATGAATGTTTTTCTTTATATCTTAAGTTTATAAATAAATAACGGTTACACGTATTTTAAATCTTGTTTTTATTACTGTTCCGTTTCTGGAATCGTAGTGTGATGTTATCAATTGCTAAAAGAATTATCTGATTTGCCAGAAGTCGTCAGAAGTGTGTCTTATAGTTCTCCCTACAACTCTTCGAATTTCTTTCATTACCTTAGTTCTATAACAATTAATCCATACTAATTTATAAACGCGGGAGTGTGCCTGTCTGCCTGTCTTTATGTCTGTCCGTCTGTTTGTCACATCTTCACGCTTAAACCGCTGCACCGATTTAGATAAAATCTGGATAGAGATAGTCCGGACATAGTATTTATTCCAGAAATCATCATTCAAGGAGGTGGAAGTTTGTATGGGGAATGAATAACCGAATGAGATGCTTTGATTCTTGAGACATACTTCTACTTTTAGAGAAATCTGGACGCGGGCAAAAGCTAGTTTAAAATATAAGCATATTTTATGCTTTACTTATAATGAAGATAATGAAGCCATGAACATTAAACGATCAATCATAATGTGAATCTTGCGTGCGCCTAATTAATATCGCCTGGTTTGGTACCATGGGTCAACTACCAATTGTGTGTCCCAATAATACCAATGCCGCGTAGTTCTGGTATGTAGGATGTCATTACAAATTAATCATAAAATATATTATGTATATTAGCGGTATTTTGCTATGTAACCTGACTGGTTTTTTTGACTTGACCCTGACTTTAAGTCGACATTCCTGCACGAAAATAAATATATATGTATATAAAGATATGAAGGGCCTGTTGGCGTAGTGCTTACCGTAGGGATCCTGACTGCATAGGTCTTGAGTTCGATTTCCCTCCACCGGGACAAATAGTTGTGTGATGAGCACGATATTTACGTCTAGATCTGCGTTTAATTTAGGATTAAACAATATAAAGAAAAACCTAAAATAAACCCTTACCAACCCGTCTGGCCAGCATGTTTTAGTAGGCCAAGACCACGTTTTTAAGTAGAGGCCTGTGTCCAGCAGTGGACTAGTAAAGGCTGTTGATGATGATGATGGATGATTTACTCTTTATAACAAACCAAAATAGAATAAACACCAGTGGAGTGTATACAGATACATAATAAAATATATCATTCGCTCACTCTCGATCTGCAACTCAGAGCGAGCGGACGTACCGTAGAGCTGTGTGCCTATTTACGTAATTGTGTGATGTTTTATTCCAACTACCCTAATATAACAGTGGCGTCGTTAGCGACGAGTAAAAGCGCAGTAAGTAAAATAAACGTTTATAATGTACCTTAACAAAAGATTTATTTATAAATAAAAGGAAAGAATAACAATGTTCATTTGAAATTACCTACTACACAGTTATAAACAACTTTAAAATGTGCATTCTGTCGGAATATAATAGCACAAATATAATATATGTCACACATCTCACACACGTCCGTCTGATTCCAAACTAGGCAGAGCCTGTACTATGGTAACCAGACTGCTGATAAACATACTTATATATTTTTAAATAGATACATATTATAGATAAATTACAACCAGACACAGAACAAATGACCGTGCTTATCACACAATATTTGTCCTGGGTGGGAATCGATCCCACGATCTCCGGTTTAGCAGTCAGGGTCACTAACCACTAGACCAACAGGCCCGTTAATATGTTATAAGGTAATGCAATATATATACTTGAACCGGCAATCGGCTAGGCTATTACAAATCAACCTATCACATATTTCCTAGTTAGTGAAAACAATTGTTGACAGTTTTTAACCGACTTCAAAAAAGGAGGAGGTTCTCAATTCGACTGTTTTTTTTTTTTTTTTATGTTTGTTATCTCATAACTTTCGACTGGGTGAACCGATTTTGATGATTATTTTTTTATTGGCAAGATGGTGCTTCCCGTGTGGTCCCATTTCAATTTGGTCTAGTTCTGACCATGGAATCCATGAGAAAACCATTGAAGTCGGTTTTTTTTGTTAAAATTTTACTTGTAAGAGTAAATAATTTAGATTTTAACATACATTTGGCGAACAATTAAAATTATTAACAAGTTATACGTTTGACTGCGTATTGTTAATCTGGTTGCAAATAAAGACTTTATTTGATTAAATTGGAAGATCGAATCAGGTAGGTGGAGTTCAAATTGAAATACTTTTTGATTCTGGCAGTAAATCCAATATTATCGAAATGATATAATGATCGAAGTTAAGAGCATATGAAGCAATCTCAAGTTAGTGTCTCAAATCAAGAAAGCTTTCGAAGAAAACGTTCTTGGCACAATGTGCCAAAGAGCTAAAAGGTTCTAAGCTTATTCGAGGCTCTCTAAAGTAGGTCTAGAAGCCTTTTAGGGAAAGAAACAGCTATCTCTTTAAAGGTTTTAAAATTGGGTCTTCCCATTCTCTAAGTTCAAAGATGTTCAGTTAGAAATCACTCTTGACACAACAGTTGCCAACCCTACAGACGTGTTCCTATTCCGCTGGAGTAAAAAAAAAAAACAAAAAATTTGATGAACTAGGACGATTGGACAAAATTGAACCAGTTAATAAGCCCTCGGTCTGGGATTCTCCGATTCTCATATTTGTATACATTTACGAATTGCTAACAAAGCTATTATTAGAGAGAATCCCTTGCCCACAATAGTAGAGAATTTACAACCTTCATAACTAGTAAAGGACTTTTCCGGTATAAAAGACTAATGTTTGGAATTATTTGCGCACCTGAACATTTGGAAAAAAATGTTATTAGCTTTTGAAGTGTCGACGGGATATAAAGGAAAGTCATTCCAGGCTTCAGCACGTTGGACACAGCGTATTGGTATAATCCGCAAGCAGGGGCTTTTGCAGAACTAAAAGATTGTCTCTCCAAGATTCCACCCTTTCCACCCCTTGTTTACTATCACCCAAAAGAGCGTACCCAAGTATTCGTTGATGCGAGTCCTGTAGGACTAGGTGCTGTACAGATTAAGTACAATGACAATGAGCCCTGTATTATTGCTTTCGTAATAAAAGCTTACCGACGTAGAAAAACGGTACTGTCAGAACGAAAAAGAGACAGCCTTGGTCCTGCCCATCGAGCACTTTCGAATACATTTATATGGAAAAAGTTCCACCTTGTCACTGATCGTAAGCCAAGTAATATATTTCCAAGTAATACCAAGTAATATAAAGTAATAAGTCATATATAAATCGAGCAAATCGAAAATAGCAGATCCATAACCCAGAACTACCAACTCACAAGAAGATTTTCTACGAGACGAATATATCAACCAAATTGGGCAATACGCACGACCCATCGCTTTATCACTTAAGACGATTATTGAGAAGTCGGATGACAATACTAAATTTTAATTAGTTAAAGAGGGTTTAATGAATGATAATTAAGATCATTCAGCAAATAATTACATGTATGATGTAATCTTGTTGACCGAGATGGTAATTTCTATCGGGTTGAGAGCAGAGGTTTGGTAGCAGCTCATGGAGGCCATCCAGGTATAGTAAACATGAAGGCTATATTTTTTTAGATGTAACAAATCTGATGATATAAAGAATTGCACAGGGTGTACTTTAGTGTAGTCTCGGCTCCTAATCCACCCATACCCGTTAGAAGACGTGAACTACCTTCAAAAGCCTGCCTAGTGGATATTATGTTTTTATGGTTATCGAGTATTAAAGCCGATACAAAGAGATCGAGATTATGAAAACAATATCTACACAAGACACAAAGAGTGTTGTAGATTTTTTTTCACGTAGCGGGCAACCTGCTATCAGAACGGCTTATAACGGCAGATAATTTTGCAGCAAAGAATTTAAGGCTGTGAAATGTGATTCCATAATCACACTCTTTAAAACGACCCCTTACTGGTCTTAACAAAAGGTGAGGTAGAGAGACAAAACAGGGATATTCTTAAAAGACTTTAAATCAGCCAATGCGAGAAATCCGACTAAGTAGATGACTCTTTACAATATGTAAAAATGTACAATAGTACACCGCATTCATCCACAGGTAAATCTTCATCGGAGCTATTTTATGTAAGGCAATTCAGAGATTAATCAATATTGTTTTTAACGTAAAGATTTGTGATCTTGAAACCAATCAAAACGATTTAGAAATTAGAGACCGAGATAAAGAAACAAAAGACAATATTAAATTAAACGAATACAGGATGAGATAGGTAGAGAATTAGAAATTAGTGAAAAAGCTTGGTGTCAAAGAAATAAAATACCTCCAGACTACAATTCAACACTTCATAACGTGGTAAGCGCAAGTGCCATAAATATAAGGAATGACGAAACTGGCCAGGAGAACAGGTGAAATATTAAACATCTATAGAAATAGAAGGCGAATGGAAACTTATTTATCAGGAAGATCTATCTAATAAAGAAGAATTGTCATTTAGGCTCATCTATTGCTAGCAAAGTTAAGTGTTACTAGTAAGTGAGAATAGTAACTTAGGTACGTAAATTAACAAATAAAGAGATCAAGTTAATCATATAAAAATATACCAATCGAATTGAGAACCTCCTCCTTTTTGAAATCGGTTAAAAGTAAAAGATGTGATGTATACAGATACATAATGAAATATAGAACACTACAATACAAAAAACACAGACGGTGACGTCACTCACTCACTCTCGATCTGTCACTCAAAGCGAGCGGACGTACCTTAGAGCTGTGTGCCTATTTACATAGTTGTATAGTGTTTTATTCCAACGGGGTGGTTAAATATAACAGTGGACATCACAACCAGGAAAACATAGAATATAGTAATATTATTATTAGATGTTTAAATAAAATTATTTTATTTTATAGGCCCTTCAAAACTAAACCAGTGTCAATAAAAGCCGCTAAGATTTTTTATTTTTTTTAACTTAAGCCTCTTTTGGTAGACAGGCTGAATCAATACTTAAGATAAACTCTACCAACTTTAACTGATTTCGAAATTTGAAGGTGTACTTAAACTGTGTTAAAGATTTGAAAATAAACCAAATGTCATCATACAATAACAAGTGTGTATATACAGTCTTAAAATATAGATGAACAGTTTTTTTATTTGTTTGATCGCACCGATCTCTAAAACTATCAATCAGATTTCAATCTTTGTTTTCATATTCGTATTTCGTAGATCGAATATTTATTAAGCCAAAAAATATCACGCTACAACCCTCAGATGCGACCATAAACGCAGGTAAAACTGCGGAAAAGCTGGTATTCTAAAATGGAACTCGTAATAATAAACAACCTTAAGCTTTCTAACATTAGTGTAGAGTATTAGCAGCTAGTCCTACATACCTAGTATTGTTGTTAACAGCTCAATACCTAGTATTCGTACTAGCAGTGTCTTTCACTCAACAGCGTACTGGGTGCGGCATTTGATTGCCAACTTGTCGACTTTAAGTTCTTCGTTTCGAGTTAGAAAATACAATCGTCTTATAAAAGTTTTGCACTTTACGTGAAGAAACTGTAATGAAGAAACACTGGGACATATAAGTAGCTCAATATAGACTAGACTAAATTAAGTGTAGTTTGTACTGTGAGTTTTAGAACGTGTTCTGAACAAGAAGATATTTTGCAATGTTTTTTTGGAAATATGATAGAATAGATGGAAAGAAAAATAGATGATAGTAATACCTAATAAATGTTTCGGAGTTCTGACACACAACGCCATCTAGTTTTAAACTAAGCAAAGCCAATAAGCAAGTAGTAATAAGTAAGTAATATGTGGGAATTGTTTTTTTTTTTAGGGCTCCGTACCTCAAAAAGCAAAAACGGATCATTTTGTTGTCCGTCTGTCTGTCAAGACCTTTTATACTTCGGGAACGCGTGGCGGTATCGAGTTGAAATTAAAACCATTTACTCAGATCTATAGTATAAAACTTTTTTTTTTCTTTTTTTAAAAAGACAACTCCCACATTAGGAATATATCCTGTGTCGCGGGGAACTTTACAAACATACATGAAACGGACACAAAGAACACCCAGACTCAGAACAACAATTTGTGGATCACACAAAGTGATGTCCCGTGTGGGGATCGGACCCACAACACACTCAGCGTAGTAGTAAGCGGCGTGGCGACCGCTTAAACCACTACGCCATCCGTGCAGTCAACTTCTAGCTTAATGTAAAAAAAAAAATAAGGTCGTTTATGCTGCAAATAAAGGCATATTTCGATACTCTAAGGGAATCAAAAGTTTACACGTTGACCTAGAACCATGACATTTGGCAAGTAACATCGTCTTATATTACATCATCATCATCATCATCATCAACAGCCTTTAACAGTCCACTGCTGGACATAGGCCTCTCCTAAGAAAGGAGGTTTATTACAAGTATAAATATTACAAGTAAAAATATTTATTTAAAGTACGTAATCAATAATGGAGGTACAATTTCACTTAAAACACAATAATATAAGTAATTACTTATCTTTACTTAGGTTTTAGAAACTGAATTTCGGAAAAACTTCGGCAAAAACTGCGAGACTCGATTCCTGAACTATTTATATACGTACTTACATTTACATTTATATACGTAATTTTCACGGAACCCTCTTTGGGCGAGTCCGGCTTACACTTGTCGGACCAATCTCTCATCTATCACACGGCCGTCTGATATCAAACTAGGCAGAGCCCATTACACCCAGACACAGAATAAAGGAGTTGGCTGGACCGGACTCTGGCAGTAAGGATCGCAAAACACTAGACCAAAGTTTTCCAAAGTGGTCGATTTCGATATCGGTTTCCCAGGGGTCGACATAAACGAAAACTGATTTTGGGGGTCGACGAGGTCTAAAAATCGACCCCTACTAATTAACACAACTCAACAATAAATAAATAAGCGTGCAGTAATTTGGCTATTCCCAGACATCGGAGGTATCAATTCAGTTTAGAAAAAGGGTCTCTTGCCCAAAATAGTTTGGGAATCCCTGAACTAGACCGATATGCGAGTCAAGGTTAAATCTCTTTTTTTATTTATCCAACCATTGAGGTGAATTTCAATAACTAATCCAAATAGTTTATAATAATATTTTATTAACTGCCTTGAAATCTAATAATGTCTAATATTTAACGGATTTATTTACTACTAGCTGAGACCCGCGGTGTTACCCGCGTTGGTTGTTATAACCGCGGGCAACGCTGCGGGGCGAAGCTAGTCTAAAAAAAGTAGCCTAAGTTACTCCTTATGTCATCAGCTATCTGCCAGTGCAAGTCCCGTCGAAATCGGTCCAGCCGTAGCAGAGATTACCCGGAACAGACAGACAGACAAAAATTGAAAAAAATGTTATTTTGGCATATGTACCGTGTAAACATACATATGCATTTAGTAAAAAGCGGTTATTTTAATATTACAAACAGACACTCCAATTTTATTTATCCAATTTCATCATAATGTCTAAAAAAATAAAAATAGTAATATTCTACTGTTATAAATGCTACAGTTTGGATATATAGACGACTGTCTACCATGTATATGTCTACAGTGTAAAAAATTTACACAGACATAGGTACCTAGATCTCGCGTGGGTGTCTGAACGCGAAGTCCTGGTTGACCAAATTGGACGAGACCTGTCCCCGCTAGCAATCATTGCTGCCATGCTGGCGGGTGAGGAGGGATGGGGCGCAATAGTCTCTTTCTGTGAAGCTGTAATGCTCCAGAAAGAGACCTCTGAACGGGATCGGGAGAGAGACGATCCCGAGCGTAGAGGACATCGGCGACCATACCAGCCGCCGACGGGTCCGCGGGCCGCCAGAGAGTGGGGACCCCTGGTGGCAGATTGCATGCTGCGGTAGGTAATAGACTGACGGCCTGATTGCATTAAGACGAAATTGGGCCGCCACGTCGCGTTTGAGGGGATGGTGTCAATTCGGGGAGGACCTGAAATAACATGGTCCAGGTCCTCCCATGGTGGTTTTTAGTGGAATCACCACATACTCCTGGCTCCTGAGTCCCCGAGGAGCAGGTGATCCGAAAGGATTTTCCACCCCGTCAAAAAAAAAGGTACCTAGATAATATAGGGCTAATTTTTATCCTATCGAAATGACATTAAAGCAAATGAAAAAGCAAGTGCTGCTGTTGAAGGCTGCGCTTTAATTACCCGTGTTATTAGATTCAGTACTATAAAATTAATTTACTCTATCAAATAAAGGCTTTCAAGATTTCTAAGACTTGTGCAGTCAAATATAATTTAGTAATTTTAAAATATCCATAAGGAAATTGCATTGATTATAAGTTCACTTGTCAGTAAATTGTTTCCTGTAATGAGACTAATTTCCTGTTCCTTTTTTGTTTGTATAGAAGCTAGCTATGAGGTTTGAATTTGGAACGTAAAAATCCTAAACATCGCTGCACCAATTCGTTCCAATTCGATACTCTAATTCGATATCCGTGCAGTGACGGATTAAGAATACGGAGTGTCACCACCCCTATTCATCCCAAGGGTGTCGTAAGATCCGGCGAACTACGCAGGACAACACTACAAAGAGAAGAAAAACTTGAAACAAAGCCCATAGCAACTCAGACGGGTTGGTATAGGATTTGTTTTAAGTTTTCCTATGTATGTTTTTACTATACCACGCTGGCCAAAACCTCCTTTCTAAGGAGAGGCCCAAGTCCAGCAGTGGACTATTAAAGGCTGTTGAAATGTGATCACATGGGAAAGTTATAGGTCAATAGTTACCATATGGAATGCCCACTTCCCTTCCGTATTGAAGTGATTTCTAAAACATGATGTTTCTTACGGCATTTCGTTGGCTTTTGGTTTTATTCTACCGGGCTTGTATTGGACATATAAACTCCTTTTTCGTTCTGAGAAAAAAATTATATTTCGCTACAAGACTCGTTACAGTGTCGTCAACGTGTGGTGTCTTTCTTGTAAACATCAAATTGCTGCGGTGACCGATTTCATTCAGGCGACATCATTTACCATTACAGAGTACTTGTTTACATTAAAGATTTTGATTTTATAAACATAGCATTGTACAACAGAGACTATTTCCCCGTTTAAAACACCGTGTTCCAAAATAACTCACATCCCTTCTCAGTCATAAGTTCGTGGATCGTAATGCGCGTACGCCTGGCCATTGCCCCTCCGTAAATGAACCAGCAGTAAAGCTTAAAATCTATCATTGATGACGGTGGTTCCGTATGTTTTAAAATTTTCTCGGAAGTTCTTTGGAGATTATCCAAACCCAAAGGCTTATGTTGATTATTTTCAATAGCGATGCACGGGGAACGGGGAACGAATGACACATTGTACAATAGTTCACAAAAAACATAACATAGCACAAAAACATAGCAGCAGCGCAGGCAGCGATTAAAGCTTTTGAACTAAATTTAATTATGTATATTCATGTGTCAAAAAAACTGAATATAAAAATGCATTACCTTAGTTTTAACGAAGGATTAACGAAACTACTGTTTAAGATCTATATTTTAAATAAAAATGTCCTACACTGTAACATAATATTGGTGTAATAAATATTATTAACTATTGCACTAAATGTTACTGGCTGTTTATCAGGTACACTAAATTTCAATTCCTTGCTCCTCCCATCAATACATTTTTCGGGATACATAAAAATTGGTCGAGCCGTTTGAGCGCAAAGAAGTAACAAACACACAGTCAAAAATTTTAGTAAAAGCGAATATTTGAAAAGCATATCGTGGTAAAGTGCGGCTTTTATTAGAAAGGACTATTTCATTAAAATAGTTTCCAGCTATTGTATTCCATGTAATCCTGTATCGAGTATTTATGTCACGTATCGAATCAAGCATGAGCCTGTCTATGTTTTAATTGAAAAGAGAACCTATATTGAATTGTACTCGTTTAAGCTCTCCAATGTCGATGTCAATTTAGTTTTTCGAAAGTTGATTTATTTACTAAGCTCGCTTAATCATTTTCATGGCCTTATTATGCAAAAAGATTCAGATCTTTTAAACCTTAATCCATATCCTCAAGTCTTTTTTCTTTATAAAAGTCAACTTACGCATTAGGAATATATCCTGTGTCACGGGAGACTATACAAACATACATGCAAAGGTCACAAAGAACACCGGGTTTAGAACAACAATTTGAGGATCACACGAAGTGCTGTCCCATGTGTGTGGGGTCAAACCCATAACACTTAGCGCAGTAGAAAGCGACGTAGCTACCACTTAAACCACTTCGCCATCTGTGCAGTCGTACCGACCTTTTATCCCTTCACAACATTCCCTTAAGAGTTTTAGTACCGAAGATCTTATTAAGTATTTTTTTTAAAGAAAATTAATGTTAAGCTGATAAACAGCTGTAGTTACTGTTTAAGTTACTATCATAGTTTATTTTCATCATCATCAACAGCCTTTAATAGTCCACCGCTGGACATAGGCCTCTCCTTAGAAAGGAGGTTTTGGCCTACTATACCACGCTGGCCAGACGTGTTCGTATAGGGTTTTTGTCAAGTTTTCCTTCTCTTTGCAGAGCTGTTTTCCTGAGTAGTTTGCTCCCTTAGTTGACTCGACGACGATGAATAGGGGTGACACTCACAGACTCGGAAAAAAAGTCTTAAAACGTCTGCAACGTTTAAAAAAAAACTTGGTACACATTATAAAGCCCTATACGATAGACCAAAAAAAAATCCTACTCATTTTTCGTCCCAGAAATGTTTTTCAAGATTTTCTTTGGTCAATATCATGGCATAGCGAAACTGAAATAATTTATTATTAGGACTACGGAACGCTAAAACTTAGACGCTTGATCATCTGTATAGCCCGTTTAATGGTTTGTACTACATTGTTTTTCGCAGTACGGTCACTACGGTGGCGGTAAAGTCATTTTCGAATATTTTATCCAATTGCCTTACCGTTTGCGGTCAATTTGTCTAATTGTTTAATGGTTTCATTTACGCCAAGCTGAAAGTAAAATTGTAAATTTATCACATAACCTTTGGATTTTACTATTAAAATACAACACATAACATACGTATCACTCTATAGTAATATGTGTGTTAAAAATGGTAAAATAACATACAATTATTGTCAAAGTTCGTGACATATAACAAGGTTGAAGCTTTCTTCTACAAAAGTACATATAAGACCTCTGATTCGTTAATAAATTGCAACCAACTTGCTTTATCAGCGTAGTGTTGCATTATGACAAAACGCTGGACTTTCATTGATGTTGCCAGAACTCATAAGCTCCGGTAGTACAAGTTCCGTATAGTCAATGATAGTTATTTACGTTTTCCAATTTATTTTCGTTTTGCTCTTCAGGCAAACGAAAAGGCTAAATTTGATCACTTGGATAATATTTGTTCATGAATTTGAAAGTTGAGATGCCCTGAAAGCAAATTTCATGACTATAAAGTTATCTGAATTAGATTTCAATGTTTACATATTTCTAGAAAGTGTCGCCAAATGGTCCATCACGATTTTCTTTGTGGCCGTTTAGCATCGGCGACAATTTTTTTGTCGGTAAACGAAATTATAACAATAACATAATAATTTAGTTGCATTAGATACCTTTTACGGTAAAATGTATTAGAAAGTGTAAAATCAGTTGCTAATTTTCAGTTATTTGTTAACCGATTGCAAATAAAGGTGATGTTTCTTACGATTTTCTGGTTATATATCTAGGCATCCTATCTATACAAATAAATAAAATTGGAGTGTCTGTTTGTAATATTAAAAAACCGCTTTTTACTAAATGCATATATATGTTTACACGGTACATATGTCAAAATAACATTTTTTACAATTTTTGTCTGTCTGTCTGTTTGTTCCGGGTAATCTCTGGAACGGCTGGACCGATTTCGACGGGACTTTCACTGGCAGATAGCTGATGACATAAGGAGTAACTTAGGCTAGTTTTTTTAGACTATCTTCGCCCCGCCGCGTTGCCCGCGGTTATTACAACCAACGTTTGTAACACCGCGGGTCTCAGCTAGTCTAATATAAAGGTGAACGTTAGTTTGTTTATTTCACTTTTACGTGTTCAATCGATCATTATATAATTTTATGTAAATTTTGCAAGCGTTACAGAAAACTGTCCTGTACTGTCCCTGAGTGGCAGAAAAAACATTCTTAAAAACATCTTTGGCCATCGTAACGGGTAGTTGAAGCCCTTAAGAATCTTAAAACAGTCTTTCTACAGAACTTCGGTATCGCCTGCTACTTAGGTTGTGAAGGTCTGATGGCAGTCGTTTCGGATAAAAAATCGTAGTTCAGAGTATCGTAGTAGTCTTAAAGACGTCCTCAACCTAGTTTGAACAAAAAAGGCTCGGATTAAATAAAGTTTATTTTATTTTATAATCTATACAAATAAATAACATTGGAGTGTCTGTTTGTAATATTAAAATAACTGCTTTTTACTAAATGCATATGTATGTTTACACGGTATACTCGTATATTCCAAAATAACATTTTTTACAATTTTTGTCTGTCTGTCTGTTCCGGGTAATCTCTGGAACGGCAGGACCGATTTCGAAGGGAATTTCACTAGCAGATAGCTGATGACATAAGGAGTAACTGAGGCTACTTTTTTTAGACTAGCTTCACCCCGCGGCGTTGCCAATAACAACAAACGCGGGTAACACCGCGGGTCTCAGCTAGTATTTTATAAAATCAAAATGGTAGCCTTGAAATGCTTGGTCAAAATTTAACTACGATGACAAATACATGCATAATAAAGACAACACATGTTCAAATTACATTCACACGCGCACAAAGGGTGTGTAACTGGAGTAAACCAAAAACATGAGCGAGCTGAGACAATCAGCTATTCACCAACAACGATCTTTCCATAATTGTCTCCGGAATGCTTGAGAGTTTCCGCTGTAGCCGTTTAAAAGTGCATACCTTTGGTAACTGTGTTTTGGAATTCAGTTAGCAAGTCACACAGGAACTGTAACTGATATTTATTCAGCTGGTTTTATATATTTACGTAGTTTGTGTTGCCAGTGAAAAAAATTTCGAAAACAATTTACTCAACCTGGTAATCGAGAATACGAGAGAAAAAAAACGTTCTTTCTTCTTTTATGAAAAGACATCTGCACTAGGAATATAGCGTGTGTCGTGGGGGACTTTACAGACATACATGAAACGGACACAACCACACCCAGACTCAGAACAACAATTTATAGATCACACAAAGTGTTCCCATATGGTAATCGCAACCCACAGCACAGCGTAGTAGGAAGAACGTTATTTGATGGATGGAGTGTTACTATTATTAATTACAAAGATATGAAATTGAACCACGAAGTTTATTCATTGAGAAAACATTCATATTTTAGCATGTCATAGAGTTTATAGTATCTTAGGTTTTTGGATCACATTTCCAGTCATTTCTTTGCATAAACACATCCAAAAATAATCCGTCACTTTCTGGAAGGAGAAGATTACTTGCTTTTAAAACAACTATTAATCACTTTATATTAATAATGATTACACACAATGATTAACAAAAACTTGTTCTTGATCTACAAATAGATTTAATAACACAATTATATTTTGAACTATAAACATTATCTTATGTTAGTGTATGTTCAAACGTGTTTATTCATAATACAATGCGTTGGTATTCATCCATCTTGAATTGCTTACATTATAAACGTTCCACTTTATGTCACCCTTGAACTTGTACTTGCCGATGTTAAAATAAAGATTAGTTTACTCATATAATAGGCTTGTGTCCACTAATAACAAATTGCTTGGTTTTTAGTTTCAAATTATCAATGATGAGGCATAGATAAGAAAAAATCAGTCTATTTCTCATAAAAGTTAAAGATTATTAATTTAAAAAAAATCGTACAAAATAGACATTAAGTCACGTGACAGCGAACACCAATCAGAAAGTGCTACGTCACGCCACGCAAAACATTATTGTTGTTGTTGACGTTTTCATACAACAGAGCAGGTTGCTCCTTATTAATTATTAATTATTTGAAAACAGTTGACACTGGACACAGATGTAAACAGTTTTGTTTCCCAGACTGTGACGTCATTCAAGACGCCATGACACTATTTAGCGTTTTCGAAGGAAATTTAAATTGATTTATTTATTACAAAATAAGTAATGTAAATATTGCTTTTTCTTTAAAATATAGGTTTTTTTTTAGGATAAAATAGATATTGTAAATAATTAACCAAGTTTTCAAATTGAGTCAACTAGCCTATTAAGTAATATTTCAATATTATAGTTGTTCTTATAACTTCTCCCTACTTATTTTCTACCCACCAATTCAATAACAGTGAAGCACAGAAGTAACGAATAGGGCGTCGACAAATACCGGCCATCTTTAACTGAAATAGTAAATCTAAGAACTTGATATTTTAAACAAAATAAGGGAGCAAGAATGTTCAAACGGTTCTTAAATAGAGAAAGTTGTACACTTAATTTGTCTCTGTAAGATATATCATTGAGAACGAACGAATTGACGATCGAATTGCTTAGTGGTTTGTGTAACGGACTACTGTTCCAAAGGTCGCGGGTTCGATTCCCGCTCAAGTCAAACATTTGTGTGCAAGAATATTTAATGTTTGATTTGGTCCGGGTGTTTCTATGTATAATAAGTATGTATTTATAAAAAAAAAAGTATAAATGTATTTATATCAGTTGTCTAGTAGCCATAGTACAAGCTTTGCTTATTTTGGGACTAGATGGCGTTGTGTGAATGTGGTAGAATATTATTATTATTCAGCATTTAAACCAAAACCAAAACCAAAAAACCAAAACCAAAACCTCCTTTCTAAGGAGAGGCCTATGTTCAGCAGTGGACTATTACAGGCTGATGATGATGATGATGATGATGATGATGATTCAGCATTTTCACGTAAATTCACCTTAGATTACACGAAATCTTCATAGTGTATCAACCTGACTGGTAATACTGATAACTAATTTGAACTGGTCTTTAATTTTCTTGGTAAGGAACCACTCACCCTTTGAGGCAGGTAGATGTAAATAATTAACTGCCGCATGTCTGATCGTGACTATGTACCGGAATATTTAGGTACTGGAGACACTTGTTTTATGGGTTTAGTTTAGTACAGTTTTTAGGGTACGGAATTACACCAAATCAGATCTCTCGTACAGCCAATTGCTTCAAATCTACTTTTTTTTTCTGCGCGGAATTCCCCTCGGATACCTACCGGTGGCTATGTCGGACTAGAACCGACTAAAAACCGCACGTCGTCTCGGGTACCAGTAGCCTGGGAACCAGGTGTACACCTGGAAAGGAAATCCCTGGTACCTGCTTCGAATCTACTAACACAAATGTGTATGGTACTTTGATCTCCAAAAGTGACCCACTTTTGAAAGTACACCGCACAGTCTTACCTACGCATCTTTCGATTTCTAGTAAGCACATAGTTCTCGTTTAAGCTGGCTAGTATGAGCACGGCTAACACTTTACGTGCACGAATCGTGCGTTCAAATTTCGTAAACATGTATTTATTGTATGGTGAGGTTGTCACGCAATTCAACAATTAACGATTGACAGTCGCACCGTGTGCGAGGATTTTCTGTTAATGTATAGGCTGATCATGATCGATTGTTTCCCTCATCAACAGCCTATAATAGTCCACTGTTGGACATAGGCCTCTCCTTAGAAAGGAGGTTTTGGCCTACTATACCACGCTGACGGATTGGTATAGGGTTTGTGTCAAGTTTTCCTTCTCTTTGCAGTGCTGTTGTCCTGCGTAGTTTGCTCCCTTAGTCGGTTCTTACGACACCCACGGGATGAATAGTGGTGATGACATTCCGTATTCTTAATCCGTCACCACACGGACAATTGTAACCCTGTGGAATATCAAAAAATAATATTCCCTGGTAAGGCTTTGCGCGAGCATTAATAAACCAACGATTTATCTATCTTTCGATTCGATTTATCTTCTATGTTTAGTCGCATAGATGTCAAACTACAAGTACAACTGTATTTTTTTGTTACCAATAGTTTCCAATAGTAGTAGTAGTATTAATAGGCAAGGAAATATAGCGTCAAAAATTATTTTTTTGCACCACTGAAAATTAAACAGCTAAAAGGAAAATTAACAAGCTTCAAAAACAGCAGATGAAAAGAATTTTCGCTTAAAGCTTGAAGCGTTTTAGGTTTTGTTTTAGATTTTGTTCCAGTAGTGAACTATTTGATGTTTAAGGCTGTTTGCACATTGTTTTTATTAAAGAGGAAAGTAGGTAAAAGCAGAATTCTATGTCAAATAAATCGATCTGACTACTGTAGCATTTCGAGTTGTGGCTTTAATTTTCACATAGGAATAAAATTTGTGTGATTTACAAAATATTGCTTTCACGAGTGTATATACTTTCTAACAGTAGTAATATCCTAAGCCAGAAGTTTTACCTTCTCTTTGTGGTATCTTTCGTCCTGCTTCATAATTCTGTTTAGGTTATGTTATTACTGTTATTATACATATATTTTCCTTATAATCCTCTCTGACTCTGAAAACGTCAAGGAGGCTGATATGCCGAAACCGCATAACAGTAATGACACACATAATAAAGTATTAAACAAAATACAGTTTTTTTCCTGTAACGAGATTGACGCAAAACTAACGCAAAAATATTCAGCATTCAGATTTTTGTATCTATGCTCACTATTGTTTTTTGTTTAGGAACTTGATCTAAATATACATTTTAGGGATGAGTAACTAATATAGAACCGGCGCTTAAAGTTGACCACTTCAGTATTTCTACCAAAATGGCACTATTTGGTATAGTATATTGGCACAAAAAGGAGCTCTACAAAATGGCGCTGCTGGCGCTCCTTTTTGTGTTGCTAGTGTAAAAAATAGTGCCATTTTGATAGAAATACAGAAGTGGTCGAATTTAAGTGCCGGTTCAATATTGGTTACGCTCCCCTACTAGTGAAAAAAAAGCGTGTATATTTGTTAACAACTTCAATGCCTTTCTCATTAACAATTTGAAGAATTGAAGTGGAATGTTTATAATTCTTAATAAAGAAATACCTGTTTACATTATAGTGCCAACATATCTAACAATATAATATATTATAATGTTATAATGAAACACTTTTTTCAAATATGTATATTTGTGAAGAAAGCCTTTTTTTTTCAAAGGTTGAGGCATATTTGCCCAAAATGTTTAATCTGTGGCTTCACTGGTTTAGGCTAGCCACAAAGAATATTATTCAGTTCGATTTTTGACTTAGTTTTTCCTCGTGTGTGTATGTAGAATTACTTCTTACAAATATAGGTCTGACTAAACAAGTTAATATATAATGAATATTTTCAATAATTTGTGTTCAGTATCACATAAAATTCTGAAAGCGTTGGAGTTTATTGCCGCCATTGCTATTATATAATTATTAAAAAAAAAAACTCATTACACAACATTACTGTGCCTGGTTCAGGTTCATCCTGGTTTGGTATGTATATTTTTTGCCTTTTACGTTCATACAGAAAATTCCATAAACTGATTGTATGTTTATTTTTTATTTTTATAAAAGGTCTACTAGCAACCGAAATTACTTGTATTCCCGTGAACCCCTCCCGCTAAGCTAAATTTATAAATTGCTTGTGCTAGGAGTGGGTTCACGACGGTAGTGTACTGGTAAGGATTTGAAGCCACGGCCTCTTGATCGCAAGTCAAATGCCTTAACCACTAGGCTACCGCCGCTTTGAACGTAAATCTTGAATATTTATTTTATTTATATGTAACAAAGTTAAATATCATGTATTATTTTGTTTATACAACTTCTGCGTCAATATCTGCGTTATTATATGTAAATTATTACAGGCAAACCTGTGTGCCAAATTTTATTCAAATCTGTTTTAAGCGTTCTGGCGTCATTGATAAATCATTCATCGAATTAAACTTCGGCATTTATAACAGTAGTAAGATGAATGATGCTTGTTTACAGAAACTAAATCTCATACCATTCATAATAATAAAAAAAACATGCACAAGCTTATTTTTTCACATAATAATATAAATTCCTCTTCTGTCATTCCAGCATTTGGATGACTTGGGTTACTGGGCCTCGCCCAGTAATCCAAATGCATAACAATGATAATAATTTAAAACACTTGGAAGAACGTGTAATGTGATAATGATAATAAAAAGACAAACAAGTATTTGGATTTGGCCCACGAGATCGTCGACATGTGGCATTGTACCGATAGTCATATCGGCCCGTTGTTGCTAAGAGCCTCGACCAACATCTTCAGAGGCTCGCATTAGGCAGTTGGATTAAGGGCCTCATGCAGGAAGCAGTTATTCGAGGAGGTTTCTGTCTCTCGAGTCCTAACCACTGATATCTTGGTCACTGCACCCGATACCGATGGGACACTATTTTTTTTGTACATAAATATATTAAATAATGTAATTTATATGTCTACTTAATGAAATAAAGAGAATAAATAATAATAAATTCACACATCTCACACACGGCAGTCTGGTCCCAAACTAGGCAGAGCCTGTACCATGGTAATCAACCTGCTGATAAACATACACAAATATTTGTAAATACATACATATTATAGATAAATTACACCCAGACACAGAACAAATCAAAGTACTCATCACACAATATTTGTCATGGGTGGGAATCGCACTCACTACAAATTTCAACAATACTCACAAGTAAAATCCCGAATTGTATTGTGAAAGGGTGTAAAAATCAAACTACAAGAGATAAATGGTAGGATAGAATCGCATTTCACACATAAGTAAGCGTAGAAACCAATATTTTCAATAAATTCAAATCATGATGGCCCGACACGTTTATAAAACCGGCGTCGCTTCTTTCTTTGCAATTTCCATCTTAACTTTTTTATTTGATCTGAGAATCATAATTAATCATCATCATCATCATCATCAACAGCCTTTAATAGTCCACTGCTGGACATACAAGCCTCTCCTTAGAAAAGAGAGGCTTTTATCCTCATAATTAATCACAGATTGCAAAAGTTTAAATAGCATTAAAGAACTGTTAGTTTCTGTTTTTAACGCTATTGTGTATTTTTGATTATTTAATATTGTTTTCTTATTGTTTCAGATGACAAATCGACTGAACTGAATCTCGACAATAATCTCGGAACATTCCTCCGACATAAATTCAATTAAATCAAGACTGATTTTCAGTAGTATAAGCAACATTCCCATCGATGTATTACGAACAAGTTAAAAAAGAGGAGTAGAAAGAAAAAGAAGAATCTAAAAAGTAAATAATGCTCTAAGTGAAACTGCACCAAAATGTTCAAGTTACTCGGTGATCTACGTGTACACTTTAAATATCAGGCAATAAGGACTGACAATGCGGTTTTCCGGCTACACAATGTGTTCACCACAGTGTTGCTGCTCGCCTGTTCCATGATCATCACAGCGACACAGTATGTTGGTCAGCCGATCCAGTGCATTGTCAGCGGACTGCCGACAAACGTGGTCAACACATATTGTTGGATCACATCGACGTTTACCATGCCCGATGCCTTCGCCAGAGAGGTGAGTGAGAAATTTTTATTAAGTATAAGAATAAGTTTATTTTCTAACCATAATTACAGGATTTACATATAGATACATATTGATCGAAAATAAATTGAATATGGTGGGTTGATACCTGAACTAGGAATGTTCCTGTATCTCAGGTTATCAACCCTCCAGCCCATATACACAGCTGTCTTATATCTAAAGTAGAACCTTAAAATTTAAATACATACGAATCACTAGTTTATTAGGTATACATTAAAAATATGGGCAACGCTATCTAATTTCAAACTAAGCAGAGCTATGAAAGCTAGAATGACCGATATAATACTCATATACTTATTTTTTTTGTAAATACATACATATTATCATAGAAAACACCCAAACTCCGACACAAATATTTGCAGATCATACATTTAGTCCGACCCGGGAATCGTACCCGAGACCTCAGCACAGCACAGAAATCCAATATATATTGGCAATTATGTTCTGGCCACGTAGGTCTTTCATTTTCATTTGACTGATGGTCTTGTATGTAGAGAGCTTTTATTTTTTTAACACGGGGAATGCTTTTCGCATCATACCCTCCGTTGGGGAAACGGAAGGCGTGTGTGTGGGACTCCCGGAGAACCGGTCTATCCACTAAACCCCGCGGCGGCCTACCTCGGCAGTCGAGAGGAGGTCCAGGAATGCATCGATGACTTCTGGAGTCCTCCTGCTATACCCCATGACTGAGGCACATCCTGAGGTGACCATAATCACCTGCGAGGTCCCAGAGGTCACCGATCGATTCTGCGAAGAGCACGGTTACCATCCTGGATCACGTTCTTCCAGCAATATCTCATATCATAAACTTTTCCCTTGACTCTGCAACCTTTCCCTCACTCTGGCGTAAGGCCTTCATCATTCCTTTACCCAAAAAAACTAACCCCTCTCTTCCCGAACACTTTCGACCAATTTCTATACTTCCCTTTCTTTCTAAAGTGCTAGAGGCCTGTGTACATAAGCAGCTCGCACAGTTTGTAAATCAGCAGAATCTTCTTAGTCCTTTACAATCTGGGTTCAGACCTGGTCACAGCACAACCACCGCTCTCCTCAAAGTGACAAGCGATATTAGGGAGGCTATGGAGGAGACTAAAGTCACAGTGCTGGCTTTGATTGATTTCTCGAATGCCTTTAATACCGTTAGTCATGACGTTCTACTGGCCATCCTTTCCTATCTTATGATCTCCTCAGAAGCTCTGGAATGGTTCTCCTCCTATCTTCAGGGACGACAACAGAGTGTTCATATTGATGACTTGTCGTCGAGTTGGTGTGATCTTCTCACTGGCGTCCCTCAAGGCGGTATATTATCTCCCTTATTATTCTCAATATTCATTAATCTCATAACCCAGCACCTTCAGTGTACGTATCACCTGTACGCTGATGACTTACAAGTGTACACACAGACAAGGGTTGAGGACATAACATACGCTATCGACAAAGTCAACAAGGACTTGGACTTTATAAAGAGCTGGTCAACGAGGTTTGGTTTGTCGGTAAATCCAACCAAATGTCAAGTGATCGTCGTGGGAGCAAACAAATGATAAGTAGGTTGGATATGGCGGTCATCCCACCAGTTGTCTACAATAATGTGACTATACCTTATAGTGCAGTGGTAAAGAACCTGGGGTTATATATCGACTCGACACTTGACTGGCGGGCACAGGTTACACACGTCGGCCAGAAAGTCACCACATGTCTCCGTGCCTTATATCGATTGAAGAACTTCCTTCCCGCTAAAACTAAGGCTACGCTTATGCAATCCTTAATTATTCCCATAATCGACTATGGTGATGTGTGTTATTTCGACCTGAATGCAGACCTTCTCAATAAACTAGATCGCCTTCTCAATAACTGCATTCGATTCGTTTTCAATCTTCGCAAGTATGACCACGTGTCTGCTTTACGTTCCCAGCTGCAATGGCTCCCAATTCGTCAGCGCCGCAGTTTACGAGCACTGACTTCTCTCTTTTCTTTCCTCAACTCTCCATCGTTACCTGAATACCTCGTACCCCACTTCCGTTTCCTATGCTCCAATCACGATCGAAATCTTCGATCAACCAACAATATGCTTCTTCTATGCCCCCCTCACACCTCTAACTTCATCAACTCCTCCTTCTACGTCCAGTCAGTCCTCCTCTGGAATGCCCTCCCTGCCGAAATCAGGATGTCAACAAATCGCCTCGCATTCAAGCGAAAAGTGCGCGATCTTCTTCGGGGTGAATTGGCGAAATAGTTACAGCTCTAGTTCCCGACTGAGTATTTATATATTTTATTAAATTTATGTAGGTTTATGTATGCATGTGTGTTTTTATATTGTGTATGTTTCTGGACCTAAATTATGTTAATTTCATATTTTATTTTGCACCTACCGCATCATATTTCTACATCACCTGAAGGTTGACTGGGAGAGAATGCCTAATGGCATTAAGTCCGCCTTTGTACAATATGTGCATTAAGTTTAAAATAAATAAATAAATAAATTATTTATTGTTTCTAAGTCTTATTAATATAATATGTGTATTTTTCTGTTCTTATCTTCTTCTAATATGTATATTTATCTAGCAACTACCAATAAATAAAGAAATATAAAAAAGGATTTTAATTTCCTTTTGTATATTACTAGTTTTTACCTGTGACTCTGCCAGTGTATATGTAGGATATCGAAGAAACCAGTTGCCAATGTTACTCGCTAATCGAAAATCGGTTTAGTGGTTTAGGCGTGAAGGCGTAACAAACAAACAAACATACTTATTTTCACATAATATAATATAAGGATGGGATATATGCGTGAATATGGCAGAAATATAATGTATCTAAGAATATAATTAGGTTCAAAGTATCTCATAGTGATGTTGAATCGATATTCAACAGGGGCGTTAGACTGCAATTGGCACTAGCGGTGCAACAAGGTTTATAATCAACGAAAATGATACCTACAGCTCTTTAAAAAAAAACAATTATAAATTCCAACACCGTTAGTTCTTCGTTCACGACAATGCTTGCATTGAGGTGCAGCACGACTCACGAGTCGAATTAATTGCAATGGTAAGACAATATTGGCGTGTTGCCAGCTTCCAACATTACTTGCAATAGCATTAATGCTTCCATACGTACATAGATACTCTCACGCTTATCCCCGAAGAGGTAAATAGAGGTGCATTAAGTGCTTCTCCTTTTGGTTAACTGTCCTCAAAAAATCAAAAGGTTCTCAGTTCGATTGCATGTTTTTATGTTTTGTTACCTCAGAACTCCGTCATTTATAAACCAAATTCGAAAATTCTTTTTTGTAGGTTTATACTTCCCGCTCGATCCTATTGAAATTTGTAAAAAAGATCATCCCAAGGGTGGAAAACCCATGCCTATATTATAAATGTGAAAGTGAGTTTGTTTGTATGTTTGTTTGTTACGCCTAAACCATGAAACCAATTTAAAAAAAAAACACCAATGGATAGCTACATTATCAGCCAGTAACATGGACTATTTTTACCACGATGACCGACATTCACGCGGGCGAAGCCGTGCACAAAAGCTAGTTAAGGCATAAAGAACACAGTTAATTACGATTTTTACTAAATCCAGTTAATTGCTACACTGTCTTGTATCAAGTTATATTAGGCAACTAGCCTATTCATGAAAGAACTTCGATAGTAACCTTTAAAATTTCGCGTACCATGATAATATGAGAAAGCCTGTGACCGCGACCAGTGCAACCTGGTTTTTTGGTATCAGAGTTTTGTGCCTCAAAATTAAAAATTAAATCCGAATAGTATAATTATTCGTTTGTTTCTCTGTCTTAACCTTCTCACGGCGAGACGGTGGCAACTTGTAATCATGAATTTGGTAACAAAAAAGATTCTACACCCAAAAAAGGAACAATAATTGTTGTTCATGATTATATGAAATACTTACACCAGATCAAGTTTATTCTAGTATCTTTTGGTTTGTTGTATCTGTATCTTTGTTGTATCACTGTGTGTGCTTTTGTAAGACCTTGCCTTCATTATCTTTCATCATACGGGAGTGACCTTGTGTTCACGTTATTGCTAACTCCTATCACAATCAAAATCAAAATGGCTTCCGTCAAACCAGAACAAGTTTATATAAAATGTTAAGCAATATTTCTCAGAGCAACGTGAGCAAAACAATTTATCTATTACTAGCTGGCCTGCGCAAATTCTTTTGAGTCTCTTCTGAGGTATAAATTTTCCTCGTTTTTGTTACATTTATCATTGATGTTCAACTCCTATTGGTTGTACCGTGATTTTATATCTCGATAAGTGTACTATTCAACACTAATATATTTTTTCTATTAGGACCAGTAGTATCTACCTGACATTAGCGTGTTTAACCAAACAAACAAACAAACTATTCTGCTTTATATTATTAGTTTAGGTAAATAAGAAAGATTTTGATTAAATTTAAATGCACATTTAGCGCAACGGGGTAATGTTTTCTTTAAAGGTAGATCAACTTATACTTTCGATTCCTACTATGGAAGAGTACCTTTTAAAAAAAAAGTGTGTGTTTGCAATTATAATTGAAATACACAGCAGAAGTGAAACTTCCGAAACTATGTTTTTTTATTAATCTTAGAAAAGCCCTAAATAATTTTTGCCCGGCCCGGAATCGAACCCACTAAGCAGCGTTTTTAAATTGCACGCAAACGAAGTCGGGTACCAGCTAGTATTAAATAAAAAGATAAAAATATTCATACTGTCTATACATTATATTAAAAATGATGTGTGAATGTATTCTATCTCATTCTCTCGCCGACTCAATCCTACACATTTATGTGTTTTTTCTTTATCGTGACGCATTTTCGTTTCATCGAGTTTCAAATCACTACGATTCTAAAGAAGTATCACTTCAAAAAGGATGGATTTTACTGTCACTTAATTCAATAAAAATTGTATCTATTCTAATATTATAAAGCTGAAGAGTTTGTTTGTTTGTTTGTTTGTTTGAACGCGCTAATCTCAGGAACTACTGGTCCGATTTGAAAAATTCTTTCAGTGTTAGATAGCCCATTTATCGAAGAAGGCTATAGGCTATATATCATCACGCTAAGACCAATAGGAGCGGAGTACCAATGAAGAATGTTTCAAAAACGGAGAAAATTTATTACTATTGAGAGACGCAGACGAAGTTGCGCGGGTCAGCTAGTAAAAGATAATAGTCAGTCGTTGTTTCTTTCTCTTTGGGTTTAATAATTACCGTTACAGTTTTACAACCTAGAATATATCTAGGCTATAAAACTGTAATGTGTATTCCTGAGCTCTTTATTGCAGCAGAAATATTCAGTGGTTCTTCATTAACTTTTGTAATACTCACTCATTTTATAAATACTTAGATATGAGAACACCATGTTGAATAATATTAAGCAGTGTTTATATGTAAATATATCTTTGATTAAATGTTGTTTGTCCTAATCTTGAGCAGGTGATTATAAAACTTTTAGGTACTCGAACACGTTGTTAATATATAAATTTACTAGCTGACCCGGCAAACGTTGTATTGCAAAACAAAAAAAAAAATAGGGATGGGTCACCCTTACCATTTAGGGGTATGAAAAATAGATATTGGCCGATTCTCATACCTACCCGATGTGCACACAAAATTTCATGAGAATCGGTCAAGCCGTTTCGGAGGAGTACGGGAACGAACATTGTGTCACGAGAATTTTATATATAAGATGGTACAAATATGTATCGTTTTTTTTTTGTAAAAAAATGTGTCATTTATGTAGCAAAAACAATAAAATGTAACAAATTACCGGCTATATTTAGGTGATGATGTATGAACCTAAATGTTTTACCTAAATTATCACATTTCGTCGATTTAATCTGCACGGATGGCGTAGTGGTTAAAGCGGTCGCCGCTTCCTACTGCGCCGAGTGTTGTGGGTTCAAACCTAACACGGGACGACACTTGTCCACACTTTGTGTGATCCACAAATTGTTGTTCTGAGTCCGTTTCATGTATGTTTGTAAAGTCCCCCGCGACACAGGATATATTCCTAATGCGGGAGTTGTCTTAAAAAAAAAAGAAATAAGAAAACTTCGCTTCTTGTTTTGAAAACTTATTTACGTAATAACGCGTCATATTTAACGCTATACGGCGATCATATTATATAAAAGGTCTGAAAAATGTAGAAGAGGTAACGCGATAACGTTTCATCGCCTCTACCATGGACGGAAATAGGTATATTGACCAGTTTATAACCCATTTCCAAGGGCTTCTCCAATCAAAAGATATACGGGTTCGCGACCTTAGCCGCTTTGTTACTCCAGTTTACATACGTTCATGCACTTTTTCATATCGGTGGACATAATGCCCAGGGCATTCTCTTCCAGACAACCTTTGGGTGATGTAGAAATCGTTCAAGGTAGGCGCACATAGGGTAACTAACTACTTAATCAACTAAAATATACGATAACCCTTAACCTTTACTAAAAAAGCTTGACTGAGTTTCTTGAGGCTTCTTTTCAGTCAGTTGCCTGTTAGAAGCACAAAGAAGACGAATCAAAACAGTCAGAACACATAAATGATAATAATAAAAAAAAAAAATGAAACTAAATTATGGTTACGGAAATTAACGCGCTCCCGAGAATTTCATTAAATATAATAATATATTATTTAACGCGATTGTTCTAGATATTTTTCTATTATTATCTATTTTTATATTTTGTCTGCGGTATTTTTTATGTTTAATATTGTATGTATGTCTTTACAAAAAAAGTAAATTCAGTATATCTTTATTTCATAAAAAAGTTCATATTCATATTAAAGTCGTTTGAAATCGTCTTTTATGTAGACTCTAATCAACAGGCACACAATAGCAACAATGTCTGTTTTGTCAAATAGTTCGAAAAGTATTTAAAAAAAAAACTTATACATCTATGATATGCCTTTTTTTTTTTTTTTTTTTTTTTTTTAACGGGGGGAGATCCTCATGGATGTCCTCCGCCCAGGGGGAAAGGGCGGAGGGGTCTGTCAGACTCCTACTGACTAAAACCCCCCGGTGTTCCGTCCTCTCACCTACGCCGGGGATCGCGGGAACTGAGGTGACTTCCGCAATCCCCGACTGGTGCCGGCCCGCCGCTGCGGGCCACATCGCGTCAGCGAGGGGAGTGAGGTGTTTGACTGCCCTCGCGACTACACAGAGGGGCGCACGGGAACACAACGCGCCGCCACCTCGGGTCCAGATGGGGCGACGAACATCCCTAAGTCCGTCGCCCCTGGACCCAGCTAGGGGGGGCCGGTGGAGGGCAGCATATGCCCTCCTCCGACGCCCGGTGCGCCTGCTGCGGATCGGGAGAGAGGTCAGGATCTCCCTCTCCCTCTCCGCAGCCTCCTTCTGCGAGATAACCGTTTCGCAGAAGGACGCCACCGCGTCCCAGGACTCCTCGCTGTCGACCATAGAACGAACTACGGCCGGCAGCGAGAGGTCACTGCCTACTACAGATATGAGGGCACGGCGCGGCTCCTCCCAGGCGGCACACTCTGCCAGCGTATGCCGCGCCGTGTCCTCCCGACAGTCGACGCAGTGGTGACACCGAGCGTCCGGCTCCCTGCCCAAGCGACACAGGAACCCTCCCGAAGCAGCCATGCCCAGATAGGACCTGCGTCACACGGAACGACAGGGAGCCGTGCCTTCTGTCGAGCCAGAGGTCGAGCACTGGCCGGATGGCCTCGATAGTGACAAGGCCGGCGGAAGGGCGAGAAAGCCTGTCCCGCCATTCCACCACCAGGACCTCGCGCAGCTGTGACCGACGCAGCTCGATGTCTCGCTGCGCCAGTCCCTCACCGCGAGTCCGCGCGTCCTCACGCCATCGATGCAGTGACGCGAGGACTTTTGCCTCCAGGTCCCAGGGCGGAGATCCGGCCAGTACGCAAGCCGCCTCGTGGGAGATCGTGCGATAACCCCTAACAACTCTGACGGCCATCACCCTCTGCGGCTTCCGCAGAACGGTGATAGCGCCGGCCGTCAGGTCAGCCGCCCAGATAGGGGCCCCATATAGGGCCATCGATCGCACTATCCCCTGGTACAGCCGCCTGCAGGCGGCTCTAATTGACAACCGCCTGTTTCCAAGGGGATGAGCCTTATGAGATTAAATATACCACAACATTCTTCTGATGTGTGCCAGTATGTCCGTTATTAAGGACTAAAAGGTAAACAGACAATAAAGAGAAAAATATGATTAGGAAAAAAAGATCAAATAAAAGAGAAAGTGAAGTGAAACATAAAAAATAGGAAAAAAATAATAATATAAAACACCCTAGCCCACATCACATTTCCACTTAAGAAATAGCCTGCGCTAAATGAATCCCAAGCAATCTACAATTGAGTAATTGGCTTTCTGACATATTTCACGTTTTATTGTGGATTTACATTTGTTAATAATTAAGTCTTGAAAATTATTTGAGATTTTATCATAAAATCGGACACATTTACCTCGAAACGACTTGTTTATCCGATATAAGTATTATATCAGTCAGTCTAACTTTCATGGTACAAGTTCTGCTTAGTTTGAAACTATATGGCGTTGTGTGTCAGATGTCCGAAAAATATTATTATTATTTAAAAGTAAATATTTTTCAGTGTCGTCCTTCTTCAAAAAATCTTATTTTTGATTATATCTGATCCCCACTGAGATAATCTGATAATCCCTTGATTAATGGAGTAGGTGCTTTCAATTGCTCTACGCAAGACCTTAACTGCCCGTTTCCTCTTTCAAGCTAATTCTGTTGTAGCTGAGTTAGGGTTGACATATCATGGTAAAGATGTCTTAATATCAGCTGTTCCCGGACCCCTCCTATCGCAGGCTCGAAGTTTCATACCGTGTGGTTTTAGTCGGTTTGATTCCCACACACTGCCGCCGCAAACCCCTATGGGGTTACAGCCCGAAGGGGTTTCCACACGTAAAAAAAAACATCGTCTTTGAACAATCATACATTGCGTCTTTTGATTCTTATATGAGATATTTTTCGTCTTTTTTGGTTGGTTATTAAGGTTGCTTCTATTCCTTGTGAGCTATGACGTCCCGTACTCGTACATGAAAAATATAACAAATGGTGTTGTTAATGTTCAAATCCACAAAAAAACGTTTTTATGATATATTTTTATTTGATAATGTCCAACAAACAATTTAGGATAAGATCCTAAATCTCTTGTTTATATAATAATTAATATATTATGATGGTAAGACGCACAATTAAGAGACAAAGAAAGTTATTTAAAGAAAAACTTCTAAATGTTTGATTCTCGACATAAAAAAAAAGATCTTCAACAATTAGCATTATTAATTTAACCGTTTTTGAACATTAAATCATTTCTGCACAACACGGTTCAATTCGTTGGCCTAGTTAATCCTATCGAAATAGGCCAGAATGATGCCTAATCGGGAATGGTAGGAAATGTCCCGTAAAACTTAAAAAAACAAAAACAATGTTCCCCACATAACGGCTACCAACATATTCATTCATCCTTCTTACATTTTAACCAATAACTACCTAAGTTTCCCTACCTGCGGTCATCTACTGATATGTAATTGCCTGAATCATTACCTTATGTAATTTTCCATAAACGTATATAGGTTAATTATTAGTTATTATTGTTGTGAAATGGTACGTTTCCTGGTCAAACGTGACATCACCTTCGGGACCAAAGATCCAATTGAGAGGTCAACTGGAAAACAATTACGCTTGTTAAGATCTCTGATACAGCTCTGGCCTATTCATATTAATGAATGTCCAAGTTAGCATCATGAGAAAGTCTTGACTTTCTAAATCACCATTACCATCATCAGTTATCTGTCTTTTTTCCAATTTTGTAGGAGTCGGAGCAACTTGAGATATTACAAGGGGTTTTGGATGGTTTCCTTTGGCCGGTAGTCTGCTTGATGCCAAAATTCCTTGCGAATTTAATAGTTTTCTGGGAAAAGTTTAAAGGTACATTGAGGAAAGAAAATTGGAAAGGGCGAATAAGCTAGGATACAAAATACAGAAAGTATCGAATGAGAATATGGTCCTGGGACTACAGTAGCTCAAAAAGGGCGGGATTCGTCGCGTGTTTGAGGAGATCTTTGTAACGGGGAACTTTCTGCTTTGGTATCCGGCGCTGTCTTTATGAATGATTTTTTATCTTCATCATCAACAGCCTTTAATAGTCCACTGCTGGACATAAGCCTCTCCTTAGAAAGGAGGTCTTGGCCTACTATACCACGCTGGCCAGACGGGTTGGTATAGGGTTTGTGTCAAGTTTTCCTTCTCTCTGCAGTGCTGTTGTCCTGCGTAGTTTTTTTCCTTAGTCGGCTCTTACGACACCCACGGGATGAATAGGGGTGGTGACACTCTGTATTCTTAATCCGTCTTCATATATTATATTTATTCCCGAAATAGACACTTGAGTAAAACTCTATATTTATGACCCTTTATGACCCTTTATGATTATATGAGGGCTACTATAGAGATATAGAGTTATAGAACAATATTTAAAAAGTAATTATAACATTTAAGAATGGAGCTCTAGCTGAAGAATACAATTTGTTTCATGTAGCTGTCATTTGTTTATCTTTTATGGCGTTATTTTGAAAATTGCGTGTCCTTATCACTATGGCTTTAACTCGTGAAAAGTTTCGTGCTATGATTTATTACGATTTTCGGCAAGGGCTAACTTAAAAACAGTGCATCGACCAACTCACTTCAACTTTTGGGGACGAAGCACCATCAAAAACAACTGGGTATCATTAGTTTAGTGAGTTTAATCGAGGGTGGTCTGTGCTCAAGGACGAATTTAAAGAAGGTCATCCTAAATCGGTTGTCGTACCTCAAAATATTGATGCTGTGTGGGACCTAATAATGCAAGATCGTCATGTTTTATATTGCTAGATAGAGGCGTCTCTGGGAATAAGTATGACGATTATATATATAATATTACACGAACATTTAGTTGTAAAACAAATTGTTCACGTTGGATTCCGCACAACTTGAAAATTGACCAAAAACGAGCTCGTGTCGATTGGTGTAAAAAAATGTAACAAAAGTACAATCAGGGTGCTTCAAAAGCTATGATCCTGAAACTTAAAACAACAATCAACGGTTTGGGTGTTCGAAGATAAGCCGAACCCAACAAAAGTCATACGTTCAAGAAGCACTTTGCAGCAAATTGTCGCTTGCTTTTTTTGGTATAAATGGACATGTTGCTACAGTGCCACTAGAGGATCGTAAAACGGGTAATTCTAAATGGTACACGCCCATTTGTTTGACAAAAGTCTTTGAAAAAATCCTTCTTCATCATGACAATGCCAGCTGCCACACATCGCCAAAACAACTCAGTATTTGGAAGATCAAAAGATCGAATTAACGGGTCATCCGCTGTACAGCCCTGACTTGGGCCCCGAACGACTTCTATTTATTCCCAACCGTGAAGAATAAATTACGTGGTGGTCAACGTTTTTCGAGCCGTGAAGAGGCTGTTGATGCGTTCCAAATGCACGTTTTGGAGATACCACAATCTGAATGGAAAAAGTGCTACTAAAACTGGTTTCAACAAATGAAAAAGTGCATCGAGCATCACGGCGAATATTTTGAAAAGCAATAAAACTATAATAAATGCTATACGGATACATAAATAGCAGCCCTCATATAGGTGGTGTATCCGTGTAGTGACGGATTAAGAATACGGAATACCCCAATTCATCCCGTGGGTGTCGTAAAAGCCGACTAAGGGCGCAAAACAACGCAGGACACCAGTACTGCAAAAAGAAGGAAAACTTGACACAAACCCTATACCAACCCGTCTGGCCAGCGTGGTATAGTAGACCAAAACCTCCTTTCTAAGGAGAGGCCTATGTCCAGCAGTGGCAGTGACTATTAAAGGCTGTTGATGTGATGTGTGATATAGGTGGTGAGATTTAGGACATCAAAACTGGTCTATCGGTAGCCCTGATGTTGTCATTGCACAGATTGCCTTTCGCAAATTGCAGCACGACATTGACGTATGCCGGTGGGTGTGTTCTGTGTATTTGCTGAGGTCACCACTGGTCTTCAGCCTATTGTTTATTTGACTTATGACATGATCTGGTTTAGATATCCATCTGAATAATTTCTCTTAAGTTTACATGCTTAAGTTTATTTTTTTACATTTAGCTGTTAATTTTATAGTTACTTTTTTTTTTGTGCCGGCGTCATTAGTATTTTAATATACACTTCATCATCATCATCATCTCGGCCGAAAGACATCCATTGTTGGACATAGGCCTTCCCCAAGGCTCTCCACAACAACCGCTCCTGTGCTGAGCGCATTCAACGGCATGCCCGTAGAGTGTGGCATTAGTGGTAGATCAGATCTGAGCATCTGACTGGAACAACTCATTAAGAGTTGACTGCAAAAACAGGGAAGTAAATAGCATTCTTAACTTTATGTACAAAACATTCAGAGGTCGTCACCGCATCGGGGCCAAACGTCTATATGATATGTCGGATTCCAGGAAATAAAAACCAACACTTTATGCCATTATCGGGTCATATGCCTCAGGTGTAACATAGATTAAAAATTGCCATGAATCCCCGGCAGATTTGGCCGCATGTTGAGCAAGTTGAAAAGAGCGTACTCTTTCCTCAAATGCTGGGTACTCGCTTGTGACTCCTGTAGGCGTTCATTTGCGGCGGTAGTCGCTTTCCATCAGGTGACCCGTCTGCTCGTTTGCCCCCTATTCCATAAAAAAGGCTCTCTATGATGTGCGGAAAAACCTGCTTTTGCTAGGTCGACAGAAAGCCCTGTCCGTCGCCGTCAGGCAAACGTTTATAGAGGCTGGTGATCCTATAACTCTCTTCACCTGATTCGTCTCCTGTTGAACGAAAGAGTTCTACTATTTCTTTAACGTTCCCCTTCCTCCTCATCTCATTTATTACTACGCCACAGAATTTGCATTATATAGTATTCTTATCGAATATCGTATTCATACGAGTTCACATATATTTACATACATTTCATAAATATTTATTGAGATCAATGTGCGAGTACTCGTAAAATATTCAAAATTAATTCACGAATCGGTTTTAATAACGTATTTATGATATATACAATAAACAGAAAATCATTTGTACTCCATAAATAAGTTTATATCGTTTACCGTTTTATTGTTATTTTATGAAGATGAGAAATAGACATAAATATGTAAAACAATCATTTGATTGCATAGGATTGAACGGTAATCCATAATATCAGATTTATATCGAACCCACCGACAGGATTCGATTTCACCTAGGACAAATATTGTGTGATGAGCACGATCATTTGTTCTGTGTCTGGGTGTAATATGTTTATATTAAGAAACATATGTGGCCATTTGACATAAATAAGATTTCAACTTATTACGTAAGTGGTACTAAAATTATGATCGGCGATAAAGACATGAGTATTTTATTTTATTTTGTTCGGAATACCAACAGCGTAAATAACATAAGGTAAATATTATAATAATGTAACAACAAAGCTTTTCGCATTTGTTCGTAAATAGATAGGTGTAACACAATAGTTCAAATAGCTTAACAGCAATAAATAAAAACCGGCCAAGTACGAGTCGGACTCGCGCACGAAGGCTTCCGACACCCTTATCTGTGAAAACGGCAAAAAAATCACGTTTGTTGTATTGTTTATTTTAAATTATTTATTTTAAAATTGAATATATAACTAAATATTCTGTAAATATTTCAAGCGTCTACCCGTTGCCGTTAAGCAATAGCCGTTGCGTCAATATTGAGCAAAAACAAGCAAAAAAAATCACGTTTGTTGTATAGGAGCACCCTTAAATATTTATTTTATTTTTGTTTTTAGTATTTGTTGTTATAGCGGCAACAGAAATTTTAACTATCTTACTATCACGGTTCATGAGAATACAGCCTGGTGACAGACGGACAAAGAGACACACGGACGGACAGGGGAGGGACCCAAAGGGCAAAACGGGACCCTATTACTAAGGTCCCGTTTTGCCCTTTGGGTAAGGAACCCTAAAAAGGAGCTTTGAAAAAATAACAGAACCTAATAACAGATTTTGGAAACAAAAAAACGAACTAAAAAAATTGAACTCCTGATATTAGGTTTAAAAATTTTGACGCAAAAATTTTTTTGACGCGTGTGTTGAGATCTAACTCGCTACTCAATTTATGCGTATCATTGTAGCGAATTTACTATCATTACGTATATACTATGATTATGATCTAAATTAACCACATTTTCTTCGTTCTGTCTTTTCTTAAATTCTATAACGTCGCCGCGTCGCATCGGTTAGACCTTGTACAATACATCTTCCAATACACGGTAGCGTCCTATGCATAACATAACTGTGCTGTGACAGTGACTATTTATTAACTATTGTTATAGCTATCTGGTATCAAAGAATGGCCGTGCCTTTGCCCGATTTCTTCGTTAGGATTCTTCGTTCGTAGGGTTGGATTGGTATGTAAGTAAATAATGTTATGGTATCTGAATCTGGTATCAAAGAATGGACGTAACTTTGCCCGATTTCTTCGTTAGGATTCTTCGTTCGTAGGGTTGGATTGGGATGTAAGTAATAACTCGAGCAGATTATGATCGCATGCCTATAACTTAAATTCGTTATTCCCGGAAATTTTAAGCCCTTCAACTAAAATATCAGGCATCTCGAGTGTAACATAGAAAATACGTGTAACATAGAGAGGCCTATGGCCAGCAGCGGACTGCTAAAAGCTGGTGATTATGATAGTGAAAGTCTAAACAAGTATATCATTTTTTTGTGAATTCAATCGTTTCTGCACAAACGAATTATTTACAGTTATCGATTTTACATGTATAAATGTATGATATTCAGATACTTGAATTATTTACATTAATTCGGTATAGTTCATGTGATATTTATACTTTTGAAATTTTACCTTCGATTTCATGATTTCCTTATAGCCTATTTTTGGATTCATGAGCTTCTGGAAAAGTTTCTAGTTCAATAACTGCTATTAAATATTGATGTTAGTTTTATGTGATTGTTTAAGGCTCTGGTTATCGGTTTTCTCATGATTCGCTTATCTCTCTCGGTCTTATTCTCTGTTTATGTTTGTTAAATAATAATAATAACCTACATATACAAACTACACACGGCTGTCTGAACTAGGCCTTTTTTTTTTTTTTTTTTTTTCACGCGGGGAATGCTTTTCGCACCATACCCTCCGTTGGGGAAACGCAGGGCGTGTGTGGGACTCCCGGAGAACCGGTCTACCCACTAAACCCCGCGGCGGCCTACCTCGGCAGTCCGGAGGAGCTCCAGGAACGCATCGGCGACTTCTGGAGTCCTCCCTGCCGTACCTCATGTCTGAGGCACATCCCGGAGTGACCGTAGTCACCCTGGGGCAGGACGCTATCGCGCCTCTCACTGCTCTACAGAGTAAAAGGCGCAACGGCGTCCCGCCTTAGACGACACCCCCCCGGCCGCACCGGAGTGTCATCCGTCTCGGGTCGTTTACAGCGGTCACATCGCCCCAAGATGTGGCCGCAGCGACCCTTAGGCGGCGATTGGGGAGTTAGCGACCTCTGCCGCGTCCCCTTCGCCGCCTCCTTCGAGCGGGATCGGCCCTCTCCCGATCCCGCTCTGCGGCCTCCTTTTGGAGCATAACGTCCTCGCAGAAGGAGACCGCGGCTGCCCATCCCTCGCCACTCGCCAGCATTGCCGCGATTAATGCTGGCGGTGACAGGTTTCGTCCGATCTGTCCGACCAAGACTCGACGTTCGGACTCCCATGCAGGGCAGTCCTCCAGCGTGTGCTGGGCGGAGTCCCGGTCGGACCCGCAATGGTGGCATTGTGCCGTGGCCTCCCGTCCAATTCGATTCAGATACTCACCGAAGCAACCGTGCCCGGTAAGCATCTGAGTCAATCGGTAGGTGACACAGTCGTTCCTCCCTACCCACGCTTCGAAGCTCGGCAGAACGGCTCCGACGGCGCGTTGGCTAGCACAGCCCTGGATTACAAGCCGTGCCTGCCACGCTCGCAAAGCCTGCGTATGCGCGTTCCGCCGTAGCATTCCGGGCTCATGATCCGGCGCGGCCTCCTCACCATTCCGACCGACAGAACGGACTTGGTCATAGACCATCGCGTCCATGTTGGCCAGAATGTCGAAGGGTGGATATCGAGCCAGGACCGTCGCCGCCTCAAACGAGATGGTACGATAACCCCGTACGACCCGTATGGCCATCAACCGCTGCAGGCTTCTGAGTAGAGCCTTGCAGCGGGAGGCACCCGCCAAGTCATTAGACCAGACGGGCGCCCCATACAGGACCATGGATCGCACGACCCCCATATAGAGACGGCGAACTTCTTCCCGTGGTCCCCCGAGATTGGGCAGCAGGCGATGCAGTGCACCCGCTACCCCGCGCACTCGGGGGACTAATCGCACGAAATGCTCTTCGAAGCTCCACCGACTGTCCAGGATGAGGCCTAAGTACTTCATGTACCGGCCCACCTGGACTTCAGCGTCACCCACCCGGAGGCATGAGCTGGGTGGTTCCTGGCGCTTACGTAGGCCATGGAACCATATCGCCTCCGTTTTCTGAGGCGCCACCCTCAGACCCAGCTCATGAATCTTTCCGACGACACAAGCCACCCCATGCTCGGCGAGCCGAAGCACCTCGTCGAAGTGTGACCCTCTAGCCAGTATTAAAGTGTCATCTGCATAGCAGACAACACTAAGGCCAGAGGGCAGACTGGTGCGAAGGACCACATCGTAAGCTAGGTTCCACAACAAAGGGCCTAAAACAGAGCCTTGGGGAACCCCGCAACACACCTGTCTCCGAATTTCCACCCCGCCCCGACCGATAAACTTCACTGTCCTATCGCGCAGATAGGCCCCAATGACGGCCCGCAGATAGAGCGGCACCTCATGAAATTCAAGGGCCGCCCTTATCGCCTGCCAGGGGAGGGTGCCGAACGCGTTGACGATATCAAGGCTAACCGCCAAAGCCACCCCCCCTGATCGGACTGCCGACTCCGACATGGAGCGAACGCACCTGATAGCGTCCACTGTCGAACGCCCCCGTCGGAATCCAAACTGGCAGTCCGACAGATCAGGGCCTACTCGCGACAGGTGCCCGCTGATACGATCGGAGATAACCCTCTCAAAGAGTTTCCCCGACTCGTTCAGCAGGCAAATCGGTCGGAACGCAGAGGGAGAATCTGCAGTTCTACCTTCCTTTTTCAAGAGCACCAGTCTCGCTTCTTTCCAGCCGAGGGGGAACACACCGAGGCTAAGACAATCTGTGAAAATCCGCCTCAGTTTGTCCCCCAGTACCGGCAGAGCTATCACCAGCGCCCGACCTGGAATACCATCAGGTCCGGGCGCAGTGTTGCGGGAAGCCAGTCGCCGCACGACTCGGTCCAGCTCTTCCTCCGTCACCTCACACTCGTCGGACCAGAGTTGCCGGTCCGATTGTAACGGAGAGGTCTGAACTAGGCCTATACTACGGTAAAAAAAAAAAAAAAAAAAAAAATGATGGATCTTTGACGTCTCTTGACATTTGTGTTCAGTAAGGTTTGCCATTTTATCATGTCACGTTTCACTTTAAACCAACGCTTGGAAATTTTCCCATAGTGCTCCTTCTGTGCGCTATAAATCGCATAATAACAAAATTTGAAAGTGAATTCACTCTCCACGATACTGCTGTGCCTGTGAGACAAAGAACTACCCGTAGTGAAGAGAATATCGCAGCCGTTCAGGCCAGTGTTGATGCGAATTCAAATCGATCAGTTCAACGCCGTTCACAAGAGTTGGGGCTCTCTCCAATGACCACCTGGCGTATTTTGCGGTTGGCACAAGAATTGAAGCCATCCGACCATTGTATCCGTCGTGAATTTGCCGATTATGCACTGGAAATGATGGAAGCCGATGACGATTTTCATCGTAAAATCATCTTCTCAGATGAGGCCCATTTCTGGCTCAGTGGATTTGTTAATAAACAAAATTGTCGCTATTGGAGTGAGTCAAATCCACGTGTGGTTCATGAATCACCATTGCATCCGCAAAAAATAACAGTTTGGTGCGGTTTATGGTACGGTGGAATCATTGGTCCGTACTTCTTTGAAAGTGACGAAGGAAACCATGTTATTGTGAATGGCGAGCGCTGTAACTCGATGTTAACCGAATATTTCTTTCCGGAATTTGATGACATTGATGCAGACGACCTTTATTTTCAATGAGACGGTGCACCACCTCACATTACTCCAGTGAACATGGAATTATTGCGTCGAAAGTTTGGTGAGTCGTTAATTTCGAGAAATGGACCGATCAGTTGGCCACCAAGATCGTGTGATTTAACACCTTTCTTGACTATTTTCTTTGGGGTTACGTTAAATCTAAAGTGTACAGCAATAATCCAGCTACAATTCGTGACCTAAAAACCAACATTCGACGAGCCATAGCCGACATACCGGCCGAAATGGTGCACCGCGTCATCGAAAATTGGCGTCAGCGGGTGACCGTCTGCAAAAAGAGCCGCGGCGGTCATTTGGCCGATATATTATTTAAAACATAAATTGCATAAAATTATCTATCAAATAAATCAATCGGATGCATTTTTCATAAAAAAATTGTGTGTTTTATTCAATTTTTAAACCAGGATGTTCTTATTGGTAGACCCCATACATATTATCAATCAATTACACTTAGACAAAGAACGTGACAATGATCGTGGTCATCATACAATTATTTATCCTGAGTGAGAGTCGAACCCACGACCTCTGACTTAGAAGTCAGGGTCGCAAACCACTAATAACGGTTTTTCACTTCTACATATCAATTTTAAGTATCATATTTAACATTCCTCCGTGCGCGTAATGTCCTTAAAAAAGAACATAATAATAAATCATTTTATTTTTATATCCAAATTATATGTATTTTTTTAAAGTAAATTTTATAAAAGGTATCCAGGTGTTTTAAAATATGCATTTCTATTTCAGGTTGGAAGAGAAGTGGCACATCCAGGTGTGGCGAATGAGTTCGACAGTTCGCAAGAAAAAAAATACTACACATACTACCAATGGGTGTGCTTCGTGTTATTCTTTCAGGTAATTAATTGTTTTCTATATTTATTTATTTATATACACTTTCTGCATAATGTATAAAGCGGCCTTAATACCGTAGACATTTTCTCTCAGCCAACCTTTGCGTGGTGCAGAGATGTGTGTGGGAGGTGTATATTTCAAACTACATATTATAATGTATATTATTAAATTTAAGAAATGAACAAAATAATAAGTCTTTACCCATGAAATTGCCGTTTTGTATGCAATAAGTGAAAGTACTTATTTTTTCATATCGGTTCGGTTCGGTATAGTCGGTTGGTGCAAGGTCTGGTGAGTACCAAGCAACCAGCTATGGTCAATCGGTCGTCCCCACTGCTCCTTCATGACAGCGCGCGACCCCATACTGCGCAATAGAGTCTCCAAGCTGCAAGAGCTGGGGTTGGAAGCTCTCCCTCATCCGCCATTCTCACCAGACCTTGCATCTACCGACTATTACTTTTTTCAAAATTTAGACTACTTTTTAGTGGGTAAAAAATTCAATTCCCGAGAGGCAGTACAAAATGCCTTTGAAGAGTTTGTTGCCTCCCGTCCAGCTGATTTTTACAAGAAGGGCATCAATAAACTGCCAATGCGTTGGCAAAGATGCGTCGATTGCATGGGTGATTACTTCGAATAACAGAAATTAAAAAAGTTTGAAAAAATAAGTACTTTCACTTATTGCATACAAAACGGCAATTTCATAGGTAAAGACCTAATAATATTTATTATTAAATTTAAGAAATGAACAAAATATTTTTATTTGTAATCTTTATTACTAAAAAAGCATACCTATACAATTATTTTTGAAATGAATCACAATCAAATATTGAAATTTAACCGTCAAAAAGTGGCTGATATGTTGATTTTATCACTCACTTCTTTAACTTTCAGTAACTTTGTGAATCAAACACTTCGTTGTTGACATCGAACTCGGTGTAATCTGGCGTCACAAAATAAGCACGCCAAAATGGCCGCGTGTAAGTCGCCCCAAAATATAGTGATTTTAATAATTTTGTTTAGCTTAATGGTTTATATTATGTGTGATATATTTTTGTTGGTAATATAATAAGTACAAGCTTTTAACGTTTAAAAAAATAAGAATACATGCATAAATGCATATATATTATTCCCTATTGCGTAAGTAGTTTTTACAGTTTTAGCGACGATAGCAAAAAATAGTTCCTTTAAATAAAGTTTTGTTTGGACTAGAGCAGGTGAATTACCTTACAAAATATCGATATTTGTAATACTACAGTTTAAAACATATGGGTTCATCAACATCCCTGATGACCTTTCTACAGGAGTTTGGTTACTCTAACTTTCCGGCAATAGCCAAGCTTTTAGCCTTTCGTAGTGCACCGTTGAACGAACGAACTCCTAAAGAACGCCATTGAGCTCGTCAGATATTACCATCTAGTTTTTCGTAGCTGTGTACTTCAGCTTTATCGTCCTAGAAATTAGTTCTGATTATCTCCATAAAGACGGCAGGTTCAAGTCAAAATCATTGTTTTGATGTCCGTGTGGTGACGGATTAAGAATACGGATTGTCACCACCCCCATTCATCCCGTAGGTGTCGTAAGAGCCGACTAAGGGAGCAAACTATGCAGGACAACGAAAATGCAAAGAGAAGGAAAGTTTGCCACAATACCAACCTGTCTGGCCAGCGTGGTATAGTAGGAAAACCTCCTTTCTAAGGAGAGGCATATGTCCAGCAGTGGACTGTTAGAAGCTGTTTATGATGATGATTAATTATTTTCTGGAAATCGTGCTATCAAAACTACAGGTTTAGAGTAGTTAATCCTTAAATCCTTTTTGTGTCAGCTTTTGTTGAAATTTTGGCTCCGAATCAAATATTCTGCTGATAGTTTTGCTACAGATTGTATAACCTCCATCGTACCTCATACGTCTAATAAACAAGCTGATATATGTAAACAAAGATCAAATAAACCAAAAGGCTGTTTACATTTACACTTAGCTAATCTAAGCGAAAACATACCAATACTAACCTTTCCCTTGTCTTCGCTCGCATAAGTTTAGCTCTTGTCAAGCATTTCAAAATAAAACAAGACATTTCCTGCAAGATGTCTCCTGTCCTTAGTCCTAGTAGTAACTTCTCAAATATTGACTAGTCTCTAGTACCTAGTGTGACATTGTTCTCACATTTAGTTTAATTTTAGCGTATAATTGGCACTCCACCACTGTGAGCTTTTCTAGAAACTGTTTATCTCGCACACCCAATCTGTTTACAAAATTTTCGCCCCGGTATTGCCGTACCAATACGACCTCTAAACCATGAAGAAAATATCGTACTCCGACCTCAAAGGCGCGCTTTTGTCACCTAAGCTGCAAGCATTCATGTTCGCCGATTAGTTACTTTCCATCAGGAGGCCCTGTCTGCTCGTTTGCACATCAACAGCCTTTTATAGTCCACTGCTGGACATAAGCCTCTCCTTAGAAAGGAGGTTCAGGCCTACTATACCACGCTGGCCAGACGGGTTGGTAGAGAGTTTGTGTCAAGTTTTCCTTCTCTCTGCAGTGCTGTTGTTCTGCGTAGTTTTTTCCCTTAGTCGGCTTTTACGACACCCACGGGATGAATAGCTCGTATGCAACCTATTTAAAAAAATAAAGTCAATGGATCCCCGGTCGGAACGAAGTTCCTTTCGCTATTTGGTAGACATTGGCTATAGAGTCGGAAAAAGTTTTGTTACACATTTTTCAGTCACGCTCCCATCCGCTCAGAGCGTGTAACGCGTGATAAGGAACTTCGGGTCAAAATGTGTGTTACAAGTATCTGATGTAGTTTCTTGTCAGTTTGTCTCTATAGGACAGATTTAGCCTGACAAACTTCTACTCCTGACAATTGAAAAATACCTGATGCGTGGGAGCTCCATGCTTTGGCATTAATGGGTCGGATTGACCGGAGTGATGGTACGGTCTCTCAGAAAACCGTTGCTGAACTATTCTTTCGTTGATTTTCACCGAGTGAATCAGGTTACCGGAAACCAAACCTTCCCTGATACTGGGATGGGACTGATGTGACTCTGGAATTTGCTGGAATCTGGTGTTCATGGGCGTCGGTAGTCACTTACCATCAGGTGTCCCGTCTGCTCTTTCATCATCATCATCATCAATCTATCACAGTCCACTGCTGGACATAAGCCTCTCCTTTTGCACGACACTTAGATCTATTTTATATTTATGTAAAAAAATATTAACTATAATTGGTTTAATGAAAGAAAAATGATTTTAATTTTTGTATCCGAAATTTCACGATGATCAGGTGAGTATCCAGGCTTGTAGCCGTAACAGACAAGCTCACATTCCTATGTGTAATATTTGTTAGGATTAACCACTGAAGTACTTACTTGTGTAATGGTAAACTTGAAAATGACAGTTGAAGTGGTTAATGGTGTTTATACAAAAATATGTGACAACAATATCAGTGTTATCATTTGTCACATGTAACGGGCAAATAAGTATAATTCTAAGGGTATACTATCGACTGGATGTCGATATGTCGATGCTTTCATTCAAGGCACAAAAAACGACTTCTTTTTGTTTAAAAACATAGACTTTACAGACATACATGAAACTGACACAAAGAACGCCCAGACTCAGAACAATAATTTGTGGTCAGACAAAGTGTTGTCCCATGTGGGGATCAAACCCACAACACTCAGAGCTGTAGGAAGAGGTCTGAAGCGAGGTGACCGCTTAAACCACTACACCATCCGTGCAGTCTACTTTTAATGCACATAAATTATCATAAAATAGGTAGAAAATTATAAATTTAAAAATTGCGTTTAAGCGCAATGAATTCAGTTAAAACAAATATATTGAAATCGGTTCCTAAACGGTAAAGATGTAGACCTAAGAGCTGATAGCTTGTACTTACTGTGGTTTTTTAGAAATGGAAAAACATTAGGTTTTTTTTAAAGTACGTTACGTTACGTAAAGAAACTGCGATCTTCATAAAAAATAACATAAATTAATAAACATATTTTATAAAAAGAATAAAAATATCTTTGTCTCATCCATCAGTGATATAATTCCATCTCCAATTCCCTCTCGGATGGAAATAGGGACTGAGACTAGTAACTTGAAGAGACCAGGTTCGTATACCCATATGCACTTCACGTGACTATTGAGTGGCAGGTGTCCTTAAACAACGGGAGTTACTTACATACAGATAACCCGTTTGATACTTCTGTACCATAAAAACAACTCAAAAAATGCGGGTATCTTGAAATTAAAAGTTGACCAATATTAAAATCATTTTGTAACGAACTTATATAGCCAGCTGTTCGCAAACTAAATACAATTTCCAATTATAAGGTTAGTTATTTAGAAAAAAAAACTATTGTGTTATAAATTCACAGCGTTCATGTTTTTTCAGTCATCTCGAGTGGTAAACGTATGCGCATGGTATGTTGCTTAAACTGTGATATCGTGGGGTATTTATGAAGCTCGTATTGTGTTAGATACGACTTGTGTTTGAATCTGACAGTTATGGAGAGCAATAAAGGGCTTGCTTATGTGTAACTCTTTGTTAAGTCTGGTTTATGAATCTATGGTACGTTATATCATACAGTAAAAAACGAACTTTCCTTTCGCTTTTTCGTGGAAGTTTGCTATACAGTCTGCTTTAAACATAAAGTGTCGGAAAAAAGTCGTTGTTGCGCTCCCATCCGCTCAGGGCGATAGTTCACTTGCAACCCGGGACGAGTAATAGTCTGATGAGCACGATTACTTGGTCTGTATGTATTTAGAAATATAAAAGCATGCATGTAACCGTGGGAGAGTCATGCCAGGGCACGTATGGGTTGCCTCGACCGGAGTCATATCATATCAGGGCTACCAAAAGGTGTACAACACTCCCCTCTTCCCCGAAGTAATAAGCGGCGGTAGCCTAGTGGTTAAGGCATTGGACTTGCGATCAAGAGGTCGTGGGTTCGAATCCTCACCAGTACACTGCCGACGTGAACCCACATCTAACACAACCAATTTAGCTTAGCTGGAGGGGTGAACGGTAATACTAGTAATTTCGGTTGCTAGTAAACCTTTAATAAAAATGAATATATTTATATATATATATAAATAATCATATACGAGGAGATAACACAGTTTAGGTTAGGTTTCAGGTTTATGACCCATGTTTAAAACTTACCATTGTATATGAGTCATTTTATTGTTCCTATATTGAAATTTTAGAAAACCTTGTGTAATACATTGCTCATGGTAATCGTTTGCCGATTGGTTCCTTCCGGGTTCGTTATGTTAAACTGTTTTTTAAATACTTTTTAGAATAAAACTTATTTTTCCGTTTACTGTGCCAGTTGCTCATTGCCAATCCGGGACTATATAAAATTAAATAATTATTAGAATAGAAAAATAGATAGACACATAAATTTTAACTATTTACTATGGATTTATAATCTGAAAATAAAGTATATTCTTATAGATATACTTGGGTTTTACAGACTATGTAAAACAAGATATGTACCTTATGCATTACTAAAACAGTAAAAGGCTGCCATTGCGCTTGAAGGAACCTATTCCAGTTATTTTTAGGATGGACAGGCGTTATTTTAATAAATATTTTAGTAAAGAATTGGCTTATAAGAAAAGATTTGTCAATGTGTTTTATCTATTACGAGTATATACATACATACAAAACCTAATTTTTTAAAACTATTTATTATATATACAAGTTTCTTCTCTGGATATGTGTATCCTAAATAAAAATACATATTATACTGTTTTTTACTATTTAAACACTTAATTAATCTTTTGAATGACAGGTTTATATCAGTTACGAAAACTGTTGTAAACAATATTTATATTGAAATAACAATGTCTATGTTGAAATCAATATCAATATTCATCTCTATAAATATATTGTTATATAACTGTTTAAGAGTGTGTGCATACAAATAAATTAAATAATTTAAAAGTAATTAGAAGTAAAGAAACTTGGAAACAAAACAGTAAAGTTTAATTAAAAACATAAATGAATAAGCATATATGTTATTATTTCGCTGTCGGCATTAGTGATTCTGTTATAATATAATGTGTCTATCAATCAAAGCTACAACTGTCAATAACATGTGTCATAAAATAACCACCTGCATTCCTTAGTTACCATCTGTTACCGTTACTTTCTAATAACATGTGAACCAGGCGCCTACGTTACACGGTCGTGATGAAGATGTCTGACACCATATATGTCCATAACTGTTGTCCTTTAAACGTTTATTTATTAGCTTTGTTGCTGACAGAAACTGCCTATAGTAACTATCTATCAGATATGGAATGACAATCAATTTATTTTGTACGTGACGATCTTTTTCTAATGGTTGAGGAGGTAAACGGAGAGACGGGTCACCAGAATGCCAATTTTCGTAATAAAAGTTTGATCTCAATTCAGTTCCGATCAACTTTCGATCTCACAACTGTCATGAAAGGTATTTTCATAGTAAAATAGTAAAGTATTACTAAGACTTGCAGATTATCGATTCAGTGATCGGAACTGAATTGAGATCGAACTTTTAACGAGAATTAGCGTTCAGAGGCTCAAATGTGAGTTTATTCCATATCTACTCGATCGTCACGGTGACCGCATTCGGCTTTGTGATTGGTCTGCACAGAAAAAAAATCTACACCGAACCTCAGCCACTCTTTAAATTTAATACACGAACTATTGAATGTTCTAGACACTAAAACTAGGTCATGTCCATATCTTCGAACTCTTAGTCCTTATGTATTACCTAATGCTAGCTTCTTTGCTTCAACATTAAACAAATAAAACCACATTATACATAACCAACCTTGTCAAAATATGTAAAACTCCAACGTCCGTGGGAACCGTCATACATCAGATACACGAGATTTAGATTTATTTAGTCTAATAATACCATTATTTCCGGTATTCTATTGACATATCGAGAATCGTGACTGCTTAATTTGCAGACAACTGTCAGACTACAGCATATCGGTGAAGGACTCGAGACATTGACCTCGATTGTAGGTTAACGACTTTGTATAATATGTTAATTAATATCGAATTACAAAAATTTGAATACAAAACGAATTTTTATATATTTAAAAATTTTAATATTTAAAATTAGAATTGAAGATTTTTGCTATCAGTAGGAGTGAGTTCGTGAAAAGGAACGAAAGTGTGTAACAGGAAGCCGAGAATGTGATATTAGGCGGTAGCCTAGTGGTTAAGGCGTTGGAATTGTAATCAAGAGGTCGTGGGTTCAAATCCTGATCAGTACACTACCGACGTGAACCCACTCCTAACACTAGCAATTTAGCTAAACGGGAGGGGTTAATGGGAATACTAGTAATTTCGATTGCTAGTAGATCTTTTAAGAAAAAAAAAATGATTTGACAAAGACGTGGTGGTAGAATTGGCTGTCAGAGTTCAGAGTGTATCATTACTCCTAGTGTAATTAAATAAAATATATTTTTCGTACATCAGACACACAACGCCATCTAGCTCAAACCAAGCAGAGCTTGTACTATAAAAGTCAGATTGACTGATAGAATACTTATATACTTTTTCTTGTAAATAATAATAATTATATTTTCACATATCTCACACACGGCTGTCTGATCCCAAACTAGGCAGAGCCTGTACTATGGTAACCAGACTGCTGATAAACATACTTATATATTTCTTAATACATAGATATTACAGATAAAGTACACCCAGACAAAGAACAAATGACCGTGCTCATCACACAATTATTTGTCCTGGGTGGGAATCGAATCCACGACCTCTGACATAGCAGTCAGGGTCACTAACCACTAGACCAACAGGCCAGTCTAAATACATACATATCATACATAAAAACACCATAACTCCGAAACAAATATTTGCACACCATACAATCATTGGTCCGACCCGGGATCGAACCCAAAACAGCAGTCACATACGCTACTACTGCACGACCGAGGCAGTATTTGCTATGAACAATAAATATTTTTTGTTATGAAAATGATATCCTAATTTTTTGTGTATTTAATGTTAATGCAATATAACCAAGGTAAGATGTTCGATGTTACTCATCATACAAGTATGTGACGCTTAGTAGAGATTGAAATAAAAGATTAAAACAGGTTAATAATTGCAAACAATCGTTTTGTTTCTTTTTTCGTATAAATAACTAGCTGACCCGCGCAACTGCGTCTGCGTCTCTCAATAGTAATAAATTTTCTCCGTTCTTGAAACATTCTTCATTTGATCTATTCGTCTTAGCGTGATGATATATAGCCTATAGCCTTGATAAATAGGCTATCTAACACTGAAAGAATTTTTTAAATCCGACCAGTAGTTCCTGAGATTAGCGCGTTCAAACAAACAAACAAACAAACTCTTCAGCTCTATAATATTAGTATAGATTTAAAAGTTACAAAAACTTACAAACGGAAATGACAGTCATTAAAACTGTCCTTGTTACTTTTATGACAATGAAAAGAGACAATAGATTTTAATACTAAAAAGGAAAAACTGAAGGTCGATTTTTATAGGTGTGTTAATTAAATAATTTACCGAGTAGTACTCTATATTAGAATAGAATGGGTGTTAAGTTTGAAAACTCATGGAGCGCGAGTTGATTCCCAACCGCTGCAAATTTTCGTATGCATTGACAGGCCTTTTCTAAATAGCTCTATGTACAAAATGGGTGTGTTTACAAAAGAAATAGAGAATAGGATATTTAATAAAGGTTGCCTGGTTTTCAAATATAGACGTTTAGAATGTTTTCTGTTATTTTATTGACATATAGGTATAGCTTGAACTATCATTTAATACACTTGTGCCATGAGTCCATGACAGATTAATACTCGACTCCTATTGATTAAAAAAAAACAACGGCACTCCGGGAGTGCCGGCAGAAGTGAAAACTTGTTTTTTTTTTAGTTTTGAAAAGTTCCGACATGAATAAGTATCTATGTTGTACGTATATACACAATATATGTTTAATATTATGTATAGTTTAATTATCAATGTATTTCAACCCAAACTCAACTCTCGTGTAAACGGGGCCAATATATGTAGATACTTATAAACAGAGGGGTCGGTAACGTTAACAGAGTCGCGCGTTCTAAAGTTTTTTCCCATCTCAAAAACTACATTCTTTTTTTTGTTGTTCAAACGCGCTTTAAAGGGGTTTTTAATTTAACAATAAGTAAACCTGAACAAAAAATTTAGTTAATAAAGTGTTAGGTATGATTCAAATGCCTTAAATTAAGCCTCAATATGTTTTCCTCAGGCCATAATGTGCTACACGCCCAAGTTCCTTTGGGATGCCTTCGAAGGAGGACTCCTACGCACGATCGTAATGGGTCTCAACATTGGCGTGTGCGAACAAGACGAGAAAGACAAGAAGAAAGACTTGCTCATCGACTACCTCATCAGGTATAAAAGAGTAAGTGACATTTTTTTACTATAATTTTTTGACTAAGAAATGTGTACAGCCTCTTTTGTATTTTAATTTTGTCTATGGGTAATCAATATTTGTGTCTACGGTTATAGAGTCATCAGGAGTTTTATATTATAGTGTTGTTTTTATCCGTTCCGTAGTAACAAGAAACCTAAATAAATAGTTTAGAAATGTCTCTCTGTCTGTAAATTTGTGGTTTAACTAAAAGCCTATAGATAAAATAGAGCTTTTAGTATACATTATTAAAATGTGAAATTTTACCCTTTTAAAATTACAGCTACATGTGGTGTTGTATTTTGTTTTTTCTTAGATAGGTCTTTCAAAAACCTGGCGAGAGTGTGCGACCTTTTTTTAGATTCACTGATCTGTTTGCGAAATATTAAACTTAAAAATAATTTGCCTTACAGTCAAGTGTTTCTTTTGTTATATATAATTTCTCAGCCTTGAGGAAGATCGTGTCTATTTCCTTTTCTGAACAGTAAGGACTATATAAACAAATTGTCGAAATTTCCGAAGTAAATTAAATCAATATACTTTCTATAATCTCACTATATTAAATAGGAGCGTACCACCTCGAAGGTGGCAATTAGAGGATTCGATCCCGGGGTCCCGAGATCCGGGATCCCGGTCATATTTTAGTCCCGAAATTTTCGGGATCAAATTTAATGAGTCCCGGGATTTTCGGGATTGATACATTTTTTACATAAGTCAATAAAAATGTGCGTAAAAAGAAACGCACTTGCCTTGATTTGACGTTTTGACAGCCATCTTGTCTACACAGCTGATTTCATTTGTTTTTGCTAACAACCGGTTCTGGATTATGCGTAAAAGTGTGCAATTTATAAAGTTTCTGGGCAATTTAATTAAAAAATATGAGTAGGTATTTACAAACATTGCAAACATCTCTTAAGCATATAGTTTTTTTTTATAGTTTATCTAAATAAGTCTAAAGAAGTTGATTTTTTGAAGTTTATTGTTAGTTTCATAAATTACTTATTCACCGAAACACAAAACAAACTAGGCGCTAGTTTGTTTATTTTATAAGAAGAAAGTATAATTTTGTTTAACCGCCTTCTTGGAGATTCAAAACTTAAATATTCTATGTCCTCGAAAACTAAATGATAAACAAAAAAAATATTTTGATATGTTTTCTTTCTTTTTGTTACCACTTTCCATTGCCAATACAATCCCGGGACTATCCCGGGATCCCGAGATTAACTGTAGATAATCCCGAAATCCCGGGATTATAAAAATCGACCGGGATCGAATCCTCTAGTGGCAACGCACCTGTGGCTCTTTTAATTCAGATGTATTTGGGTGGCTATAGCCACCCACCCCATCCTATATCGTAAAAGGGGCATTAAAATGCTTTTCAAAAGTCAAATTGTAATTCCTCACTGCAGTTTATTCGCTTATGGGAATCGGACCCTACTGTCCGATGGCTACGTGTACAGCTTGCATAATGCATTCCCGGGTTCACTGTTAGGGCTCATTCGTATTCCATTTAGGTGTGCTGCGCGTGAGTTGCAATTCTAACTAATATTGTAAATGTAATGTGAGCTTTTTTTGTTTGTAAAAACGCTCTCACGCAATAAATACTGAATCGATAATCGTTAACTTCTGCGTTTACGTTGTCTGGCGTGCAGAAAAGGGAATCGTGTATCTAGTATTTTATTGTATTGATAGAAATAATATATACTAATGTGAGTGAAGCCGCTATCAAGGTCTAGTGTAAAACTTACATGTAAAACCTGCACATGAATTATTTTCAATGTATTAATATAATGATTTCGTTCGCGTCTTTTTACAAATAACTCATTTAGAATATAAAATATAAATAGTCCACGTTATCCTCTCTGATATTTTGTTGGTCCTTCATCTCTTTTATCTACTTCATACTAAAGAGGGAAGTTTATTTCTTATTCGTCCAATATACTTGAGGTTACTCAACATTTTATGTTCTATGGCACATAAACATTAGTACGGCAATACGGTTTTACATACCTAAGTTTGAATTGTCTGACGAAATCGTCAGACCATGTTGCACTGGTCACGGTTATAAGCTGATTTATCTATTCCTGGGAATTTTCAAATGTGATATGAGATATTTTTGCGGATTTCTGTTTTCAATTTACAGGAGTGGAAGGAGTGTGATTATGTCTTACAAATTTTCGACTTTTAGGGTAAAGATGTAAGTGTATAATAAGTATATGTATTTCATTTAAATATTTTACATTATACATGTAACGAGCTATTTCTATTATATAACTTTTTGACTCCAAACTTCAACTATTTAAGGGTATTATATCGTAAGTCATGTATAACCAATTATGATGTCTCATCTTTTATCAATATCGTTTTAATAATGAACATGTGTTTTGTGTAACTTGCATTTATGTTATCAATAAAATATTCTTTATAATAAAATAAATAGCGTGGTTAAGAATGCTTATTATAATTTGTTATCTCTTTCAACAGCGGAAACGATTAAGTATGTTATAAATTTGATATTCTACGGTTAAAGTTTAAGTAAATGAAAGAATTCTTGTTTTTTCTCAGTAGTTTAAAAAAAAATGGAACTTTAGGGTTTATTTTATATATAAAATTGTAAGTATAATGAAAGGAAAGTAGAACAAGGGAAGGCATGGTAGAAAGGGATAATACTTAAGTTATACCTACGGATGGGTTGGCAAATGATAAGCAATATGATGATGACAGTTGCATAAGATTGGCTATTGCCGTAAAGCTTGAGCCATCCAATCGTAACTTTTATTATCATCGGAGATCATCTGTCATTCGAATTTCGACCATTTTGAATCTCTTTGGCAGTGTGGTAACGGATTGAGAATACGGAATGTCGCCACCCCTATTTATGCCTTGGGTTTCGAACCGGACTAAGGGAGCAAATCACACAGAATACTACACGGATGGCGTTGTGGTTTAAGCGGTCGCTACGCTGCTCACTACTAATCTGGGTGTTGTGGGTCCGATCCCCACCTGGAACGACAGTTTGTGTGATTCACAAATTGTTGTTCTAAGTCTGGGTGTTCTTTGTTTCCGTTACCATGTATGTTTGTAAAGTCCCCCGCGACACATGATATATTCCTAATGCGGCAGTTACCTTTAAAAAAATCTTTAAGTGTTAATCTATATATTATATAAGAGATTTCCACGTATATAGTACTCATCACGATATCTCTGGAACCATTAGAGCTAAAGACTTGAAATTTGGTAGGAATATTCTTTTCACCGAGTAGAGGTCAGCTAAGAACGGATTTTAAGAAATTCAAAACAAAAAATGTAAATAATGTAAATAGCAAAACAACGTTTGCAGGGTCAGCTAATATACGTATATATATAATCTGCTGTCTCAATTCACTTATGACCTCATTACATTAGACTATACCTACTGGTATGCTAAGACGTTATGAAACTACTAAATATAGACGCGCCCCCCGTCTTTGTTAATTTCGCTATCATCACTGCCATCGATCATTGTCAGTTTGACACAGTACACTGGTGTCTGTTCCATTTATAAAAAAAATACTTTATGGTTTTGAATTTCAAATCCTCAGCGCATAGATAATTTTATTTTGTTTTTTTTTTACCCGACTGCCTTGAAAGGGTTGTGTTTTTCTCGCGTATCTTGCATGCATGTAATATTCTTTATTACCTCATATCTTCCGGACCGCTGCACGGATTTATTTAATTAAGGTATTGTTTAAATTCGTTTTGGTAACCTAAGTGTTCTCAGATAGGTGATGAGAAAGAAAAACCAACATGAAACTGTGAGCTATGGTTTAAAAAATTATAAATTTGGATACTGCAATATGGGTATCAAATTAAAGGGCTCATAATGAGGATTTTAAAATGGTATATTATGATCATATTTTAATTAGCTCAGGTTTTTATTTTTTTAATTATGTAGACTTGTTTTATTTTACAAATCAATTTACAATTATTGAATTTAATAGTGCATTTAAACACCACATTGGTTTGTAAAAATGCAACAGAGTCTACATCAAGCGAAGTTGATAAAAACTAACACTATACAGTAAACACATACAGTACAAAATATATGCGTCATTATGTAGGTACTTTTAAAAATAATTATCTAAGCGTACGGGCGCAGAACGGTGAAGTGAACTCCGAGTCGGGCAAGGATAGGAGGAAGGGATTACTTACAAACATGACTGGGTTATGGTTTCCCATGTTACCAACTCACTGTGTGTTCATAGCGTTTTTTTTAATAAAAGCACGTTGTCGGGTTTTTGGTAGCGACAGTGTTTTAAAAGGACGAAGTTACTTGTGACTCTTGGAAAACAAGTTTTAATGTGCGGCGGTAGTTACTTTTTATGGAATAGGGGCAAACGAAGGAGCAGACAGGTCCCGTGATGGTGACCACCGCTGCACATGACACCTGCAACCCGCTCTTTGAGTCTCCCCCCCCCCACTCTCACTCGGTGAAAGCAATGAAGGAATTGTTTGACATTGGTTTACTGTGAGGCCGTAGTATTACTCCGGTCGAGCCTAGTCCATAATGTGCTGAAGCATGGCTCTTCCACGGTTTACATAGGTTACCATCAGTTTGTTCCTTTGCACCCCATACTATAAAATAGTACCCTAATCTGACATTCGCGGTAATAAAAGCCGATAGACGATGTGTAAAATAACTTACGACATTAACGTATAATCCGCAAAAATTATAACAACTCGTGGCTAATTGGTAACCGATTAGGTTAACACATTGCAAAGTTAAGCAATCCTAGCCAGGTCAGTCTATGGTTGGGTTGCCATTGAGACCCCTCCGTGCCTCGGAGAGTCCTCTGAGTCCCGGTTGCCATAGGAACATCTGTGGCAATCGTTACGGGTAGTTAGAGCTCTAAAAAGTTGAATAGTCTTTCGACATCGCCTAGCACTTGTGGAGTTCTGATGGCAGTCGCTCCGCGTAAAAAATACGAAGTTCAGACGGGACCTATTATATATTATAGACTTAGAGACTGAAAGCTGACCCCAACCTAGTTTGGCAAAAAGGTTTGGAGGTTTGGTTGGTTTTGTTTTTCGATTACTTTACAATTAATTTTTAAGGCACAAAAACGGTGCATAAGGGCTATGTTTGGGCTTCAAATAATCGAAACCTGTAAACCATTCTTCAAAGAGTACAAAATTCTAACTCTCCCAAGCCTGTATATTTATGAGGTCTCAATATTTGTTAAGGTAAATCAAAAGTTATTTACATTAGCCTCAGAAGTCTATAATAGGCGACAACGTGACCAATTTCGCCTCTGTATGCGCCGAACCTATACCACTTTAATGCACAAAAGTGTGTTTCACATGGCTCCGGTAATTTTCAATAAATTACCTAAAGAAATAAGGGCAATGAATACTACTTTATTTAAGAAACATTTAAAGACCCTTTTAGTTAATAAGTGTTATTATAAGTTGAATGACTATCTGAACGATGATCTTTCCAATCCTGAGACCTTTTGTGTGTCTTTTGAATGTAATTAATTTGTTAATACATAATAATTCAGTGAGTGACATAGAACTAATCTAATTATTATTAAATAAATAACTAATATTTATCATTGTAATTTTAATAAGGACATTACATTCATTTTTAATACTTAAATGCTGTAATCTAATTTGATTTAAATACTTCGATGTCGATTTTAATTTTAGTCAAACTCAAACTTTCTTTATTTCATAAAATTTTCAAAATTGTTTGAAATCGTCTTCCATGTAGACTCTAAAGTCATAGATCAACACACACAAAAGCAACAATCTCTGTTTTGTCAAATAGTAACCAAATAAATTTAACAAAATCAAACCCATACAAAATCTATGATATGCCTGTGCCGATCTACAACCGCCCGTTTCCAAGGGGTTGAGCCTTATGAGAAGAAAGGGCAAACAAACTCATGGCCACTCTTTTGCAATTCACAAGTAGATACAATGGCACTATTAAATATATCACAACATTGTTTTGATGTGTGCTAGTATGTCCGTTATTAAGGACTTAAAGGTGAAAAAACAACGAAGAGAAAACAAGATTAAGAAGAACAAACGAATACAAGAGAAAATGAAGTGAAACATAAAAAATAGAAAAAATAATAAAAAACATACTAGCCACACCACATTTTTACTTAAGAAAGAAATAGCCTGCGCTAATTAATCCCAAGCATTCTTGTCCTCCATGTAATCCACTCCAATGTAATTAGTAAGTAATAATTGTATATATTTTGCATGCCTTAAGGTAGAATCACTTGAAACATAACTATGTATTTATAAAACCATTGTAACAGTGTTTTCTGCAAAAATAAATTTGATTTGATTTGATTTGATTTGATTTGATTTGATTTAAAAATAAGTACACTGCAAAAAAAAGCACAAATATGGGACACTGTTAAATACATAGATAAAGTTTAGTTCCATACGTTCCGTTAAATGCCTTCAGATTTTAGGCCTGCGAGTTCTGGAGGCTTAACGGGCCCAATCCCGGGCCTGGCGAACCGGGAGAGTTCTAAACCTCTCCCAGACCCGCTTCGCCATCTCCTACGCAAGCATAACTTGCTCGCAGAAGGAGACGGCGGAGTTCCATGCACTCTCTCACTCACTCTCTCATGAGCGAGAGAATTCCCACTCTGATGGCCGCTAAGAGGCCACGCCTCTGACGCTGCACGAGCCCTAATCAGCATTTTTGTCGCCTAGAATTAGTACCTTAAAGAAGTAACTTCTTTTAACGATTTATTCATGGTATGCCAACGTCCATGACCTACATCAGTGTCATTTCGAATATTAAAACATTTAAGTATCACCGTATTTTTATTTCCTTGTACATATTTGGGTTTGTTGGTTACTTGTCTGTCTGTGAACACAGCGTTTGATTATCGCTAATTCATGCCTTCTTGTCAATGAAAACGACAAATTGTACAGTCCGAATGTGTTGTGTCATGGTGATATGTACATAGTTGTTAAACACAGTTTTGATAAATTCTATGTTCGACCTTAACTCAAAGCGATTAATAACAAAATAAAATTCATTCGCTAACTCGTCATTGCTCTGCCCATAATGATGTTACCGTGATGTTTAATAACCTGTGTTTATACATACGCTATATAAAATGAAAATAATCATTTAAATCTACACAAATAAATAAAATTGATGTGTCTGTTTGTAATGTCAAAATAATAGGTCGGACAATCGGTCGGAGTCGGACTCGTTCACCGAGGGTTCCGTACAAAATTGTAGGTACATATTATAAATAGTTCAAGAATCGAGTCCTTGTTTTTCCGAGCTTTTTCCGAAATTCAGTTTCCAAACCTATAATTACTTAAATTGTATTTAATAACTGAAATAGTACCTCGATGATTGATTACGTACTTAAACAAAGACTATATTTTTATGATTAAATTACAAATGTATAGTTTTCAGATTTTTCCCTGTACTTGTAGTATAAGACGATGTTACTTGATAAATTTCATAGTTCTAGGTCAACGGGAAGTACCATATGAATTTTTAATTCTTTGACAGTGTCAAAATATGCGTTTTTGCGGGATAAACGGCTGTATCTGTTGTTTACGGCTAATACGTTGATATTTTAAGTACAATCGCTATTTTAGAGAAAACTGGCACCGGCAATCGTTCGCCTTCAATCGGCCATGTCGGCCATGTGCCTATTTTTATTTAGTTTTATAAAAACGGTTGTCACCAAACACCAACCACGGTAATTTCTCTGCCCATTAAAACCTTTGTACTCTAACACCTATCTTTTAGAGCATGACCAACAATGACCAAAGTCGTGACGTGACACTCGATCAAACCGCGCCAGAGACCAACACCAAACTTTTTATCCGCGGTCATTGCCCATTCACCGTTCATTGCTCGCTTCCAGTTACACAACCATTTCATCAGAGATTTTCATTGCTGGTTTCTTGTAATATTCTTGTATGATTCAGGTGCTATATCAGCAATGGATTGTGTATTATTTTTTGCGTCAGATACCTTCTTCAGAGTAACTTTTCCGGTTTCAAGTGGCTGTACAAAGTATTGGGTAATTTTTTACTTGCATTATCTTTTATGGGTAACTTGAGAAAGAGACAAGTATAGTATATCTTTCATCTTGCTTATTGTCCTAAGTCCAACTTACCAGCTTAAGGTCTATGTCTTCCGTTGAGTGGGACTCCCTTGCTAGTCAAATCTTGGTTTTATTATTGTTAAATAAAGATAAAGTGAGATATGCAAAATGCAACTGTGAAAGACTTCTTATCTCCGGAATTACTGACCTTAAAATGATTACAAGAAATGTGGTATATTATTACAAGGAAAAAGAAATATAAAATGACTGTATTTAATGTGCTTGACCCGTTTTTTTCATAAGTAGTTTAATTGGTAAGGTCGTTTCTATAGCAACTGGTAAGAAATGAAGAATTATGACGGCATATCTCTTGATTGTCGCATAGTTTAATAATAATTATACCCATATAGCCATTGATACAATACATTAGGACCTTGATTCCTGTGTTAGGTTTAAACCTGTGTTACAGGAACCAGTGTCTTAACCCATTTTGTTGTATCAACTATACAATAAGAATGCAGTTAAGAATGTGTGTGTGTGTGTTTGTGTTTGTTTATAAAATATAAGAGAAGAAAAATTAATTGTGTGTTAATGAATGCTTATACTGCCCAATTCATCCGTATAAGCAATATACCTTTTCTATTATCGCTTTCCGTTGTACCTAGGTACGCTTTTTTTAAGTATGCTCACAATTATCGCATCTAATTCCTAAAGTATATACAACGTATAGTCAACGTATAGTCAACGGCTATAGGGTTCCCACTCGTTCCCAGTCGGTTAAATACAAGCGTTTAAAACACCCCTGTCTACCCCTTCGGTGAAATAGACATGCATTTATGTATGTATGTATATTATAGTTGTCTGCTCGCCTGCTCCCTCTATCATAAAAAAAATACAGGTTCGACATTTTACATTCCTCCTCAAAGTCTTTTTCTCTAACCAGGTTGGGGTCGGCTTTAAGTTTACTACGATACTCCTGAACTTTTTTAAGTGAAGCGATAGTCATCAGACACAACCCAAGTGGGAGAGCTATGCTTCGGCACGAATGGGCCGGCTCGACCGGAGTGATACCACAGCCTCACAAAAAACCGGTGTTAAGCAATTCTTTCGTTGCCTTTCACTGAGTGAGTGAGGTTACCGGAGCCCAAATACCCCTCCCACTGACTCGATCAGGAGGGACTCCAAGGGCGGCAACGCACTTGTGACTTTAGAGTTGCAGGTGTCCATGGGGCGTAAGGTAGTCACTTACCATCAGGTGACCCGTCGGCTCGTTTGCCCCCCTTATACCATAAAAAAAAAGAAAAAGCGTTCTAGGTGATATCGAAGTTCTGTAGAAATGCCGTTGTCGGACTTTTTAGGGCTCCCAATACCCGTAACGATTGCGACACGTATGTCAACTGGGACCGAGGACTTAACATGCTCTCCCAGGCATTTTCTATATTTAAACTAATATTCGTTATTTAACATAATAATAATACCACATTTGTTCACCCGTTTTTCTTAAGTAAGGTAAGTAACAAATTCACAATGCATCCTTGTCCGTTTTTTATCACATCAACAGCCTTTAATAGTCCACTGCTGGACATAAGCCTCTCCTGAGAAAGGTTGGTATAGGGTGTGAGTTAAGTTTTCCTTCTCTCTGCAGTGCTGTTGGTCTGCGTAGTTTTCTCCCTTAGTCGTCTCTTACGACACCCATGGGATGGATAGGGGTGGTGACACTGTACGTCACCACACGGAAAAACTCCACCGTCAAACTCCGTCCGTTTTTTATGAAATGTCAAAAAACTCCTCGATACTCATATAAATCACAAACAAAACAAAAGCCATACTTCGAATGTAACCTTTAACAATTTATATCATATTTCCTGCTTTCGATAAAATGTAATAAAACCTTCTAGAATGCCTGACTAATGAGTTTTCGTTGAAATAATTCATTTGGAAAGGCTTCCACGCAATTTCTGCGAAATAATTGACACCGTATGGTTTAACCGTAAATTAAACACGCGTTTTGCGAACGACGCAACTGGATATAATGTTGGGCAATTGAGAGATTATTAAACAACTAATGTTCTCCTGAAGGTCTGATTTGAATTTCTTGTTCTATTGTCATTGTCTAGTATAATTTGAACTGTTACTGTTTAGACTTTTGATCCAGGTCAGAACAAAGTATATACTATAATCTTATGTACTCGCTTTTACATAATTTTGAACTTTATAGCATATATTGTTTAAATTTTTTTAGCTTTCTGCACTTCTTTTATATATAATGATATGATTCCATTTGCGTTATTTATTCAAAAAAACCCACAAAGAAATTTCTTCACTTATTAATACTCGTATAAAGTAGACTTGCAACGAATAGTATATTCGGCAGTAGACCGAATACCGAATATTCGGCGAGGCCCCTGACCGAATAGCCGAATATTAGGCAAAAGTATTCGGCTGGATTTTAGCGCCAAAAACTTGTACAGACGTGAATTAAATTATGTACCTGTTTTATGTACCAATGACTACTTAATAAATGATTATAAAAGAAATGAGAACCTTACTCTTCTAAATTTTGATTACCACAATAATTCAAATACATAGAATCCTCCATTTTTCCAATTCAGAAGATGATTATGTACCTGTGTTATGCACCAATGACTACTTAAATGATTATAAGAGAAATTAAAATATGAATATATACGTAATCAATCGATTTTAATTTTTCATTTTACCAATTATTTCTCAATGACAAAATATATTATTTAAGTATTCGGTATTCGGCCGAATAATATGTAGATATTCGGTATATCTACATATTATTCGGTAGGTTGCAAGTCTAGTATAAAGATAACTTTGTTATTAAATTGGGAAAGAAGTTATGCATGTTGACTCATAAAAAATACACGGGTTGACTTGATAACATTCTCCAACATCGTCACCACCTTACCAGCTGTCACCGATGCTCACCTGCTCCGTAGTTTTGTCCTCATAAAATTTTTACAATCGTGAGATTTTATAAATTAATACTATAGCTATAAAATATTACCATTTGAGGCATATAATAAAAGTCTTTTAACTGGTATTTTGGTCTAGTAGTAAGTAACTCTGACTATTAAACCAACGGTTCGGCAGCTACGATTCTTACCCAGGACAAATAATTATTTACATCGAAAACTCTACACACCTGCTTAAAAAAATATATAAATGCGTATGAACTTCTTAATGGTATCCTGTAAATATAGACCCGTCTCTATATTCCAACTTCCTATATTCTTACATCGTGAATGCTGCCAGTTATCAACAACACGATACCAAGCTTTAAAACACATTCAATCCTAATTAATTCCCGTTTATGACATAAAATAGGTCTTAAAGTAGATCCGATCCGTATCAGGTCCGACCACTTCCCGGCATCTGGCGGAAGTATCGCCTTGCACCGTACATTGTGCCCTGTAGGCACAATGTCACAGGTGTGTCGAGCTCATTTGTTCGTGTATCGGTGTCTTGTGATTTTGTTACAATAAACTAAAAAAAAATCTGTCTGATTAATTTGTATGAAATGTATAGGTGATGTATGTACAACGTTTCTACAATATCACGATAACACAGTATAATACAATATAACTATCAATAACGTATAAATAAATATGACGGTTATTTAAACCGTTAGAGGTGGTCGGAATCTGATGAAGTTTGACATACAAAACGAGAGATTACTCGACGAGACTATGAAATCATGCTCTGTTTAGTATTCGCAGTAAAGTTCCTTATTTATATTTCTATTATTTTTCTATTTTCAAATATAATTTTAAAGACCTAGTTCCGACTTAGTCATGTGTTGGAAAAATCAATTAGTCTCAGCTTAAAGGACTCTGACGTACGCTCTAAACGAAGTCATGCTCCTTAACATGAGTCATACATTTAGAACAGGATATTATTTGATTAGGTCTCACTCAGAGTCTGTTAAATTTATGATCCATTAAACCTTTCCTCAATTAAACTTGTAAGATTCGCGTAATTAATTTCAGACTCGTTAAAAGTCAGAAAGATAACTACTGACTTCAGTGTTATTACATTCGTCTCTAAGGCTTGTGCCAACAGTCTTTCTTAATATGAGAGGTATCATTTATGCTGGTCCCACGGTGAGGTGGTATTTCGGCCTAGAACCGACTCATCTCAGCGGAAAGACGTTCACTGCTGGACATAGGCCTCCACCAAATCTTTTCACAACAACCGGTCTTGTGCTGCTCGCATCCAACGACTTCCCGGCGACCTTCACCAAGTCGTCGGACCACCATAGGGCCCATGCTCCGTCTTCCGGTACTTTTTAGCACCATCGGCCGTCTTTTTCTCCGGCTAATATACCACGCCCACTGCGACTTAAGTTTGGTAATTTTCCGGGCAATGTCAGTGACCTTGGTTCGTCTGTCGGTCGATCTCCTCATCCGATAACTGATGCTGATTCGATCACGCAGATAAACTCTGAGCATCATCTGAGCCCTCCGTTGCTCTTTGGGTGACTGAGTCTCCTTAACCGGCCCATTGTGAGCGACTACGTCTCTGTGCCATTACAGACACTACTAAGGCCATCGAGCATTGGCCTAAGGTCTTCCATGATTTCAGCCATGATTACTATATCTTCAGCAAATCGAATCTGGGTGATATACTCGCCATTAATGTTGTTGCCATAATTGCAAGTGTGTAATATTCTCATAACTCTAGTTTTAACATTCATAATGTATATTCTAAACTATTTGGATCCTTTTGATCTATCTCTGTGTTTTAATTTCATAAAGATTCGATGAGCCGTTCTACCTTGATTGAGTAACAAACATCTATCATTTGAATTTTCATATCAATAAAAATAATAAGATTCATCCGAAATGCTGTTTGTCAAATTTGCTTTAATCATGGTACCCATAAGAAAACCTGACGCAACAAACAATAATATTTGTACTCCGCCCCGTGTCAATCAAAGTTTTTCCTATACTACCTATGTTTTTATAGCTATGGTAAAAAAATATTAAACTCACGAGCTGCCTCTAAAAAGCTAGTGTGGTCTATTATCGTAATATTTTCGGGTAACATCAAGTTATAAAACAAACAAGCCGTAATACACGGAATACGTTATTTTATAAATAAATTTCTTGATAACATTAGCATTTAATAACTGTGGCAATATGACGACGAATGTTTGGGTAAGAATTTAAAATTGCATAAATATAAATTAATATATTAATAGTCATGCGGCTTAATTGTGAACGTACTTAAAATGCTGCATATTATCCATACTAGTCCATAATAATATCATAAATGCGAAAGTGTGTCTGTCTGTCTATAATCTCTTCACACTTAAACAGCTAAACCGATTTAGATGAAATTTGGTACAGAGATAGTCCGAGTCCCGGGAAAAGACATAGGGTAGTTTTTATCCCAGAAATCATACTTTAAGCGGGTGTAAAGTCTGGTGGAAGTTTGTATGGGGAATCAAGAACCGCTGAATCGATTTAGATGAAATTTGGTATGGAGATACCTACTTTGATTCTTGATGCATACCTTGATACTTTATACATAGTAGGAAAGGACATTATGCTACTTTTTACCGCGATAACCGACCTTTAAACTGTCAAAAGCTGCTAGATATATATAGTAGATATATATTACTACCTTTTTTCCGTGGATCCCTTCATGTTGATTTCAAAATGCAGTCCATTTTGCAGACTTAAGAAGTAACTTATGTGCTATTCAAGATTATTGTCTGTGTGTCTGTATGTGTTTTTCGCATTTATAATAGTAGTAAGTGAGCCCTCTTTGTATATAGAATATATTAATATAATATGTTAATTTATTACCTTAAGACGATACGATATTAAACGAAATTAAATAATACCTACGTAATAAGTAAATCTTTATCCTTAGAAAATGGTTGGTTGTGTTGGTTGGTTACTGTTAACGTAAAAAAAACTAATATGCATAACCAAACATTAAAACGAACGGTTGTTATTATTGCAAAAAACTCGCGGTAAGCATTCGTGATGATTAATTCTATTATTTCCGGGTATTTTTTTACTGTAACCAACTGATTCCTATCGAATTTATACCTACTTTGTATCAAGAAAACAAGGTCTTTGAATTACAATTTTGCATGTACAAAACTTTAATCCATATACAAAAAAAAATATTAGGGTAGACCTACAAGTCCATCTGTCACCTTAGCAGAAGCAGGCCGGGGTGGCGGCGAGCGCGCTCGCTTCCAGGGAGCAGAGGGAACATGGGGCTCCCACACGGGGGGGGTCGTCTACTCGTCTGTAGATGGCCCGAGGTATGTCGAGGCACCAGGGACTTCCTTTCTAGGGTATACCTGGTTCCCCGGCTATTAGTACCCGAGACGGCGTGCGGTTTTAGTCGGTTCGTGTCCGACATGCCACCGATAGGTGGTAGCCGAGGGGATTTCCGCACGAAAAAAAAAAAAAAGGGTAGACCTACAACTACCGGCCCGTTGCTGGACGAGGTGAGCAAACTCTTTGAAAGAGTGATTGCATGGCGACTAGTCAAGCACCTCTTCAGGGTGGGACGGATCTGGCGGACAATCAGTACCTACGGTTTCCGTCAGGGGCGCTCCACTGTGGATGCGATCATGCGCGTGAGATCTCTCGCGGAGGAAGCATTTTCCCGGGGCGAAGTGGTGTTGGCAATGTCCTTGGACATCGACAGGTTGCATGGGTTTCGAAACTCACTTACAAGCAGGTGTACTGTTTGTCCGTGTCTCCGTTTTTGTATAATAATATCTAAAATAATGTCAGAATAAACAAAAGGTAGCTTACTAAAGGGAATCAACTTAAATGTGACGATACGTTTATTAGATACTGTCATCCAGGAAATATACGTAAATGTGCAATCGTCAATAAATGACTATGACATTTAATTAAATTGAATCTTCTTAGTCATAAGGTTGTTAATAGAAGTGACTAGAACAACTTTCCACATATATGTATCAAATTATAACATGACTAACTTTGTTGACACAAATAAATAAATAAATAAAAACTTCCCGATCTCGATCGAAACAGAGGTCAAATTCTGAAGCCAGTGATCTCCTCTAGTTATAAATTACGCAATAGATATAACTAAAATACATTTTGAACGAGCGTTTTTTGTTACTTGCAATGCGGCATGAAAAAGTATTGTAATATTGTACCACATTCACACAACGCCATCTAGTCCCAAACTATGCAGAGCTTGTACTACGGGTACTAAACAACTGATATAAATACATATATACTTTTTTTGTAAATACATACTTATTATACATAAAAACACCCAGACCAAATCAAACATTAATGTTCATGCACACAAATGTTTGACTTGAGCGGGAATCGAACCCGCGACCTTTGGAATAGCAGTCCATTTCACAAACCACTACGCAATTCGGTCGTCAAAATAAGTATGCAACAACTATTTATTTTATCGTAAATGGTTGTGCTCATTCTAGTGTGACAATCTCATTCATGAGTGTTACCTTACATATGTATTAGTCTCGTGAATGAATCATTCTATTCTTGGTAACTTCTGCTGTAACAACAAGAAGAAACCTAGGTTTGCACGTCTGTATTCTAAAACCTACAGTAAAGTTGCACGTAATGACTGTGGTAGTGTGTGACGGATTAAGAATACGGAATGTCACTACCCCAATTCATCCCGTGGGTGTCGTAAGAGCCGACTAAGGGCGCAAAACAACGCATGACACCAGCACTGCAAAAAGAAGGAAAACTTGACACAAACCCTATACCAACCCGTCTGGCCAGCGTGGTATAGCAGGCCAAAACCTCTTTTCTAAGAAGAGGTCTATATTCAGCAGTGGACTATTAAAGGTATATAGTATATTGATGATGATGATGATGAATGAATGTAAACTTTTCGGGAATATAATAATAATCTTATTACATATGCGTATGGTGACGCATAAAGAATACGGAGTGTCACCATCTATTTTAATCCCGTGGGTGTCGTAAGAGCCGATTAAGGGAGCAAACTACACAGGACAAGAGCACTGCAAAGAGAAGGAAAATTTGACACCAACTCTGTACCTTTTTAAGGAGAGCCCTATGTCGTGCAGTAGACTATTAAAGGCTGTTGATGATGATGATGATTATTACATAATCTATATTTTATATTTAAAAAAAGGTTAAGTTTGTTTGTGTACGCTTCAAAAACTCAAAAAGTTCTCGTCGATTGTGCTCAAATTTTGACATGATATAGAAACCCCTTCAAAGATTGTTTTTGTAGGGCTAGTTTCCTTTCTCATTTCTCACCAATATGCAACGAAAATGTGCCACAGTGAAGCGAGGCAGGGTACAACAAGTATTTAATAAAGATTCAAAGCAGCGGAGGAGGCGGAGTGGACCAATCCTCTCATATCTCCACACACGACCTCTCCACACATCCTGACAAAATGCGTAACAGCTTACGGCTTACTCACATATGAACCATATCATACCATAAACTTACCAAAGTTTAAATGTAAATGATTGTGACTTTACCTTCATCCAAAATATCTTTAAGCACTCCATTATCATAAAATAACAATCTCAAATTTTTGTGTCGTACACCTTTTAAATTCGAAATGACTAGTGTTTGTGAGGCGGCACTTTAGTGATAACGGTATGTACAAGTCGCTATATGCTACTAGCCGCGCGGTTTATTTTACTATGCGTACGCGCATGTTAGAGTCAGTATTAGGGACACGTTTTATATTTACAATGTTATGTTTTATATAATAAATAGACATATAGTAATACATGATATGTACTATTTGCCCCTATTATTATTTAAACTACTTTCACAAATCGCAGAATTCACAAATACTTCTACTTCTGTAAGTCATAATAAAGTATGATAAGCTGAATATATAGAAAATATTGCTGAACATTTCTTATTGATAACGGTAAATTAAACAAAAAAATGGCGAAGACAACACATTGACACTCAGACAAATATTCTCTGGAGTTGAGAATTTTAATTATAGTTTAACTTTTAGTAGTTAAAAAGGGTAGGCCATTTTCGAACTTCTTAAAAAAAAATTGTAATTTTTTTGAAAGCTTTATAATTTCCGCTATACATTTTGATAATCTTTTTTTTTATAATATATCTCACACATCACACACGTCCGTCTGATCCCAAACTAGGCAGAGCCTGTACTATGGTAACCAGACTGCTGATAAACATACTTATATATTTTTAAATACATACATATTATAGATAAATTACACCCAGACACAGAACAATACCGTGACCGTGCTCATCACACAATATTTGTCCTGGGTGGGAATCGAACCCACGACCTCTGGTTTAGCAGTCAGGGTCACTAACCACTAAACCAACAGGCCTGTCAACAGGTGTGTGTTTTATTATTGACTGCACGCCCTGCACGTATGGCGTAGTAGTTTAAGCGGTCGCCACGCCTTTTACTACTACGCTGAGAGGACGACACTTTGTGTGATCCACAAATTGTTGTTCTGAGTCTGGGTGTTCTTTGTGGCCGTTTCATGTATGTTTGTAAAGTCCCCCGCGACACAGGATATGTTCCTAATGCGGGAGTTGTCTTTAAAAAATATATATATATATATATAAACCCTTTTATTACCAACTCGCAACGAGAACCAACTGTACTGTACTGCACCTAATTAAGCAATAGTCATACAAAGCAATGCAATAACTTGCAATGAGATAAGAGGCGAGGTTACGCAGCAAGTGGCAAAGGTGATCACAGGAGCTCGCCTTGACATTACGCTTTTGTCACTATAACTTCTACATTCGTTACACTGGTCGAGTCTTTGAGGTAAACTCCTATTTACAGACATTATTTCGCAAAACAAAACGTTTTAAATAACTTCACTAATTTTATACAAGGCAGTCTGATCCAAAACTAGGCAGAGCATGTACTATGGTAACCAGACCGCTGATACCCAGACAGAACAAATCATCACACAATTATTTGTCCTGGGTGGGAATCGAACCCACGTCCTCCGGCTCAGCAGTCAGGGTCACTAACCACTAGGTTAACAGTCTCGTTTTTAACCTATTTCAACCGACTTCAAAAGAAGGAGTAGGTTACAAATTCGTCATTATTTACTGATTTTTTAAAATCCATTTTTTTGGGCGGCTCAATAAACTTCTCGTTTGGTCCTATTCCACAAAATCAAAAAAAAAAACAGTTTGCTTTAGACCACACGACTGAAGTAAAACTTTTCGGCTATGAGAGACAGAGAGAAAGAAAACCTCTCTCTCTTGCCCCTACAGTTATATACGAAACGTAACTTTCTGTCTTTCTATCTTCACTAACTTATATCTCCCTCTCAACTTCCGTTAACCTCAGCCGATCACACTCTTCGTAACGCTCTCGTCACGCATTCACCATCTTACTCCCCAAGTCAAGCGTGCGGAAAGAAGTTTTACTTCCAAAAGCCACTCCCCCAAAAGAAAGAAAATTAAGGAATGAAGAATATAGTTAAAAGATTTTATTCTAAGACTTTCTGACCTTCGCAACCATGTCTGCGTGTCACAAAATATCTCCGTTTTTGCAACAATTTTCATTGATGTTCGTCTTCTATTGCTCGTAGCATGATGAAATATAGCCTTCCTCGATAAATGGGCTATCCAACACTAAAACAGTTTTTCAATTCAAACCAGTAGTTCCTGAGATTAGCGCGTTCAAACTAACAAACAAACTTTTAGCTTTATGATATTAGATACTAGGTTAAAATTGTCTTGATAGCAAATAATCATACACATTGCTAGCGAAAGTTTTAGCTATTACCTACTAGCCGTAGTTCAGACCGTGTTCATAACTTTTGCCCCGCTCCCAAGGGACGTGGCATGATGTTAAATCGATGTCTCCTACATTAGAGTGAGTCCAATCACTTTTATAGGTGTCTTAAATTTTATCGTAAAACTTAATTAAAATACAAATAGTTCACAATTAAAGAGTAGTTTTAAACAAACAAGTGGTATTAAAAAGTTATATGCATTTCATATTTGAAACGCTCTATTGTAGAACTAGAATTTTGCACATGACCCACTATAGGATCTATCGAAATTGTCAAAAAACAAACTAATTAATAAGGATTGTCAAAATTCTATTAGTAGTTGTGGAGATTATCGCGTTCAACCAGAAAAAAAACATTCAGCTTTATAATGACTGCACGGATGGCGTAGTGATTTAAGCGGTCACCACGCCGCTTCCTACTACACCGAGTGTTGTGGGTTCAAACCCCACATGGGACGACACTTTGTGTGATCCACAAATTGTTGTTCTGAGTCTGGGTGTTCTTTGTATCCGTTTCATGTATATTTGTAAAGTCCCCCGCGGCACAGGATATGTTCCTAATGCGGGAGTTGTCTTAAAAAAAAAAAAAAATATTAGTATTTATAAAACTGTATCTACTCCTCACTCACATTTCTCATGCGGATCTGTGACTGCCCAATGAACCGTTTTCAAAACTAAATGTTTCGTCCCTAATTCGCGTCATCCCACCAATTTTCTGTTGTGACAAAGGAGAAAGCAAATTGTGCGTAATCACAATGTCCCCTCTTAGTAGGGATATGAATACAACGTAATTTGTTCACATCTCCCATCAATCGAGTTTGAACTTCAACTCTATTTATTTAGGACTATTTTTAAATGTTCTTGTTGTACGAGTGATGAAATAGGGGCCTGTGGTACACCGGCTATTGGGGGATTAACGGAAAAAAAAAATTGACAAATATTAATCTATGGATACAAAACGATTGCAAGCACGTATATTCGCTTCAAGAAGCTTCTAGCTTTTTATCTATACTTTATTTATTCAAATTAATACAAAGTCAACAAACTTAAAATATCCTGAAAAACTAGTCTAATTTATATTTATTGTTGCATTGCTTTTAGGGTTGTCAATTTTTTTTCATATCAAACATTTCATTATTGATAGCTTTCAGTAGCCTTTGGTTAAGTATAAAAAATACTCAGGATGTTTAAAAAAAAATCATTTTAAAATATTAAATTTTGTAATACCTAATTTCATCCTGTGGGCTTTGGTCCACTGCTGAACAATAGACCTCTCCGAAACAATTATTTAATTTGCGCAGTCTTCATTATATGTTCAAATCACGTAGGTGCATCCAGTGGGAATACTTCTTAGTCTATTATTGCCGTTTATAGTTACGTATACGTCAAAAGTGAAGGATATATTATAGAGAACTTGGCAACCCTAATGTAATTACCACAGGCTGACTTCCTTTCCAAACCTGACTAATTTTAAAAGGGGTCACCGACTTCAGATTTCTGCTTTTAATTATTATATTTCTTTTTGCATTGATATCAGAAAACAAGATCGTATGCGTGAAGTTTTAAAGTTTATTATTAGTTGCATGTTCTCGGCAAAACATGGCTGGGTACGCAGACATGTGGAGAGCAGATACCGGCTCTACTTGTTGGTCAAACGAGCTTATCCGGTGGCAGCTGTGCTTTTGGGCACTTAGTATGTCAAAAGTTCTAAAACTGCATGTTGTAATAACTTTTAGATAATCACATGAAGCAATAGAACAGAACCGCTGAGAGAGAAAGGTTTTAAAATTACGACCTTGACTGTAAAGCGCAGTGTTCGTGATAGATCTATCTCCTGGTGAAAGTATCAGGGAATTTGTTATACTTTAAAACGCTTTTATTAAGCGACTGCCATCCGACCCCAGAAGTAGGTACTAGGCGTTATCGAAGTGCTATAGAAAGACTTGTCAATTTCTTTAGGGCTCCGACTACCCGTAACGGTTTCCACAGATGTTCGTATTGCTACCGGGACCGCCGACTTAACGTGCTCTAAATGTGTTAAGAATGGTCACCCATCCATAGACTAACTGTTTAACTTTGCAATGTGTTAACATACTCAGTTACCATTTAGCCACGACCCCTTCCCTTAGTCCTACTTATTACTCTCCTTACTTATGCTCAAATACGTGGTATAAAACAAATATACAGCAGTTCAAGTATTCATTTGTTTAACGTTAAACTGTGAAGCATGGATAAGTATATTTATACAGTGGGCATGTCCACAGCCAGGTTACTAACCGCTTTATAAAAGTAATGTTTAAACTACGCGGTTCTATATTATCCTTATGAGGAATCATTCTTAGAATCGCTTATTATTTTATTTGGTTGACTTGCCTTTTTAACTAAGCCATGTATTTAACTAACTTCTATTTTACTAAAGGGTATATATATAGTTACAAATATAGTTACTATTCCGTGTAGTGACGGATTAAGAATACAGAGTGTCGCCACCCCTATTCATCCCGTCGGTGGCGTAAAAGTCAACCAAGGGGGCAAACTATGCATTACAGCAGCAAGGAGAAAAATATGAAATAAACCCTATACCTGGCCAGCGTGATTTAGTAGGCCAAAACCTCGAAGGAGAGACATTTTATATGCCTATGTCCAGCAGTGGACTAGTAAAGGCTGTTGACGGTATAGTTAAAGGGCAACTTTCAGGAGCAAGAGTTTCAGGTATGCGACCATGGCCTTATATTGCCATTGCCTTCCCTTCTTATCAACCTTTTATTTCTCTCAATTTTCTGATTTGATAATCCCTGAAAGTGCTTCGTTGACGTTACTTGTCACTTATTACATCAGTGGGGTTAAAATAATAGTTGGGAAAATATGGGCTCTCAATTCACCTAATGCTATTCTTGGGGATATCTGGGGATAACGGCGTGATTTTATGTTGTATGTAATAGTAATATATTAACAATTATAACTACCTCGATATAGATAGTATCAGAAAATTCTGAGCCATATGACGAGAGGCGGGTATGCATCAATTTTATACATCTTATACTCATAGTCCTTGTAAAACTTTTTAAACCAATACTCTCATATCAAAAGTACTTACAACCAAAATAGGCCCATAAAAAATAATGCAATTTAACCCCTCAGTAACCATACAATTACATCAAGGACTGACGAAAGAGTAATGGCAGTATTGCAAGCTTCCGTCGCTGATTGACGGTTGTATGTGTGTCAATGCAACAATGGACGCTAACTCGGTACCTGCTCGACTGTCCACGATGTACTTAGGCCGTGCGAATAATATGACGATATATTAGTTGTTTTGGTCACGATAGTTACTGTTGATCTGTCAAGATACTTATACAACGCCGATAGATAGATAGATATACAACGATTGAATAAATCTACTAATTAAACTAAAAAAAAACTAGTTTAATGAGTTTGTTGGGTTGGTTGAGCGCGCCAATCTCAGGAGCTACTGGTTCGAAATTGAAAGATTATTATTAGTGTTGGATAGCTCATTTATGAAGGAAATCTATAAGCTATATAACATCACGGTACCACAAATGGGAGCCGAGCATAAATAAAAATGTAAAAAAAAAAATAGGGAAAATTAATTCCATTTGAGAAACGAGATTGTTGCGCGGGTCAGTTAGTCTTTTAGATTCTCATTTTAATTGGTCATAACCAAGTTAGTTCCGTGTGGTGACGGATTAAGAATACAGCTAGTCACCACCCCTATTCATCCCGTGGGTGTCGTAAGAGCCGACTAAGAGAAAAAACTACGCAGAACAACAGTACTGCAGAGAGAAGGAAAACTTACCACAAACCCTATACCAACCCGCCTGACCAGCGTGTTATAGTGGGCCAAAACCTCTTTTCCAAGAAGAGGCTTATGTCCAGCAGTGGACTGTTAAAGGCTGTTGATGTGAACCAAGTTAAGGAAGCGTGTTTGTCATTAGACTATTGGTAAACATACATATATACTTTATTAAATACCACAGAACAATTGTTTGTCCTCATTATTATTATAATTTTTTTTAAAGACACCTCCCGCACTAGAAATATATATTGTGTCGCGGGGGACTTTACAAATATACATGAAACGGACATAAAGAACACCCAGACTCAGGACAACAATTTTTGGATCACACAAAGTGTCGTCCCATGTGGGAATCGAACCCACAACACTCAGCGCAGTAGTAAGCGGCGTGGCGACCGCTTAGACCGCTTAAATTATTTGTTCTGGGTGGGAATTGAATTCATGTCTGGCTAAGCAGTTACGATTACCATTAACCGAATAATCATTAATTAAACGGTCTACTAACAGATTCTGAATCCAATCATCTATAAAATAAAATTACCATAAAATATAAATTTGTCATTTCTGGACAGACTCTCACTTCTGTCCTGGACGGCCTTCTCATAAGCAGTACTCCATTACCAATACAGCATTTACTATTAACTCCATCTAATACCGTAATTTTACTATCATTATTGTTATTATAGAACCACCGACCGTACTATTATTCGTCTTTGCAACTTAACACAAAAAGTAGCCAGGTGTGATCCGCTGTGCATCTGTCGAACCAGCCCCTTATATTCGCCCTTGTGAATGTGTAGGAAGGGGCAGAGGGGCGATCGCTCATTAAGCATTTTCTACGTGATGCAATTCTTTTCATAGTTGCGGAAGCCTATTGTTATATTTGATGGGATTATTCGAGCCATGCGTAAGTCAAACATAAATGTTATACAGGAGACAAAATGACTTGAGCAATTTTTTTATATTCTTTTATAAGACAACTCCCGCATTAGGAATATATCCTATGTCACGGGGGACTTTAAACATATATGAAACGGACACAAAGAACACCCAGACTCAGAACTACAATTTGTGGATCACACAAAATGTCGTCTCATGTGGGGATCGTACCCATAACACTCTGCGCTGTAGTGAGCGGCGTGACGACCGCCCAAACCACTAAGCCATCTTGCAGTCGTTTGCAGTGCAGTTGTTTATTCTGTTTCAACTGATAGTAATTTACGAAACACGTTTTGACCATGTAGGTTAACTTGCACAGTTTACTTGAAAATACCTATATATATGTATGGATGCAAAAGGAGTCAGTACTTTTGGATTGGTAGTTAAAGGAACAACCAATTCATCAAATAAGCTTCATTGGTTACTCAACGTAATGGCTACGACCAACAATTTAATTAAGTAGCGATGTTTGTAATTATATTTTACTAACTTACAAGTTAACTTTGAAATAAAACAGATCCATTATTTCAAGTAACCATACCACCATTCAGTACCATGTAAATAATCCACGCGAGGTAACCAACAAGGCATCACGAATTTTAAGAATACGTTTTATTTCTTGCAATAAAATATAAAATAATTATTATAAAAGTAAAATAAAAAACGCATTAAAAATAGCAATCAAAAGTTTACTAAAACACACTAGGTTGCCGCAACTGAGACGAATCTAATGACATCTCAAATACGGAGGTCCGTGAAACGGTTTTGGCTGTAGCGTGTTAAGAATTAGATGTATGTACAAATACGTACATATTCTCCGAAAAAATACTTTCCTTCTGCAGGTAAATACAGTAATAGTTAAAAAGTTTTCTGATTAAGAATATGTGGGGACGACTTGTGAAGGCATCAAAACCATAAAAAACATGTTATTATCCTGCGTCTGCCGCAGACCTAGTTTGGAGTCAGATTGCCGTGTGTGAGATGTGTGTACTGATAACAGCAGGCCACAAATACGATAGCGACGTTTTTATCTAAGTTCTATAGACGAAGTAAGGTAGACATGCAAGCCAGCTCTGGTATGGTATCGAGTGCTATCGCTTCTGCTTACCCCGGTAGCTTAGTTGAATAAGCGTGAGCGCTTGATTACTTATGCCTTATACATTAATTTCTTTTAATTACAATATGTTTATAGTTACTAAATCTAAAATAAGATTAAGAATACAGAGTGTCACCAACCCTATTCATCGCGTGGGTGTCGTAAGAGCCGACTAAACTACGCAGGACAATAGCACTGCAGAGCAGAAGGAAAACTTGACACAAACCCTTTTTTTTTTTTTTTTTTTTAACGTGTGGAAATCCCCTCGGACCGTCACCCCTCCGGGGTTTGCGGCGGGGTGGTGTGTCGGACTCGGACCGACTAAAACCACACGGTGTGCCACTCTGCGCCTGTAACAGGAGGGATCCGGGAACAGCTGTTGTTAAGACATCCGGACCCCTCCTAGCGCCAGCCCGCTCCTGGTGCGGGCTCCGTCTCAATGTGGATGTTCCTCTCTTTAGGCGACGTCCGGCACACGCGGACGCCGCCCCCTCGCGGCTGGCCAACTAATGCGGGTGGAGGGGAAACCCACCCCGTCCACCCGCGGCCACACTCAGGGCGGCATGAGGCTGTGATAGGCGGGCCTCCGCCGCCCGGTTCGCCGGCGGCGGATCGGGTCCGAGTGGAGGTCGTCCTCCCGGGCCCTCTCCGCCGCCTCCTTCCGCGAGATTACTACCTCGCAGAAGGTTGCGACCGCGGTAAAACAACTGTCGCTACCGGCCATGGAGCGTACTACGGCCGGTAGCGAGAGATCCACTCCGATGACTGCAGTGAGGGCCCGGCGCTGCGCCGCCCATGCGGGGCAGACCGCCAGCGTGTGCTGGGCCGAGTCCTCACTGCAGTCGCAGTGGTGGCAGGCGGGACTCAGTTCCCTCCTAGCGACCGTGTGCAGGTACTTTCCGAAGCAACCGTGCCCGGAAAGCACCTGCGTCAGCCGGAAGGAAAGGGTCCCGTGCTGCCGCCCTGCCCACTCGGCGATGACCGGCTGGAGAGCCTCCACGGCGGCGAAGCCAGCGCGTGGAGTCTCCAGCCGGAACGACCAACGAGCCATCGTGGCTCGGCGAGCGGCTTCGCGCCACTCGCGCACATCCTCGGGCGGAGGGCGAAATCCGCTCTCCGCCCGGGAGTCAGCCACTCGCCGATAAACTTCGGCGAGCACTTCCGCCTCCAAATCCCACGGGGGAGTTCCGGCCAACGCGCACGCCACCTCCGTCGAAACGGTGCGGTAACCGCGTATGGCTCTGACCGCCATTACCCTCTGAGGGCGCCAGAGGCGTACCCTATTCTGGGCGGTCAGAGCCGCCGCCCACACCGGTGCACCGTACAGTGCCATTGACCGGACAACCCCCGTGTACAGCCGTCTTGTCGCGACGCTGGGTCCACCCATATTGGGCAAAAGTCGCCCTAGGGCAGACGCAGCGCCGACCAGCTTTGGAGCAAGCTGTCGGAAGTGCTCGTCGAAGAGCCACCTCCCGTCGAGGATCAGGCCCAGATATTTCATCTGGGCCCGAACCGGTACGAGGACCGAGTTGACCACGATTGAGGCGCCAGGGGGTGGACCACGACGGGGCCCATGGAATAACAGGGCCTCCGTCTTATCTAGGGCCACCCGTAAGCCCAGCGCCTCAATGCGCCCGACCACCAGGGAGACTCCCCCTGTGGCCAGGCGCGCCGCCTCTTGGAAGTTTGCCCCCCGGGCTGTCACGAGGGTATCGTCTGCGTAACAGATTACACCCAGCCCGGGGGGGAAATCGGCGCGAAGGGCCCAGTCGTACCCTATGTTCCACAAGAGGGGTCCAAGAACAGACCCCTGTGGAACACCGCACGACATGGGCCGACACCTCAGATTACCTTCTCGGTCCTCGTACACGACGGTACGCTCCTCTAAATAGTCTGCCACTAGCCGCCTCAGGTACTTTGGCACCCCATGATAGTGGAGTGCTTCCCTGATGCAGCTGAATGGCAGACTATTGAATGCGTTGGCGATGTCCAGTGACACCGCCAACAGCACGCCGCCACAGCTCACGGCCTCTTCGGTCACGGCCCTCAGGCGCAACACGGCGTCGACTGTCGAACGCCCCGCCCGAAAACCAAATTGGGCGTCCGACAGATCGGGGCCCACCTCGCAGAGGTGCCGGACGATGCGGGCAGAAAGAACCCTCTCAAACAATTTGCCCGCCTCGTCCAGCAGCACGATGGGCCTATAGGCCGCGACCGAATCGGCAAGCCGTCCCGGCTTCCTCAATAGGACCAGCTTCCCGCTCTTCCAGCACTTAGGGAAGCGTCCCGACGCCAAGCTAGCGTCGAACACCTCCCCGAGGCGGTCTGCCATGTGTATACAATGTGTGTGCAAACCCTATACCAACCCAGACGGGTTGTGTACTATACTACTACATACTACATACTACTACATACTACTACTATACCACGCTGGCCAGACGGCCAGCGTGGTATAGTAGTCCAAAACCTCCTTTCTAAGGAGAGGCTTATGTCCAGCAGTGGACTATTATAGGCTGTTGATGTGATGTGATATGAATCTAAGATATAGGCATAGCTATTAAGCAATCTCTATCAGGGGCGACTAATACAAGAGAATGTGTAAGACAAAATGATGCAATGGTGATGTAAGCAATCGTGGACTTTGATCGTAGTACACGGACGGCGATATGACTTAAGCTCACGCATAACTATCCAACATCAGTAGTTTAATAAAGATTTCTACAGCACAGGTAATATTTACAAAGAAATTTAAATAAATAATGAAAAACTTCAAAAAAAATAAAGTCTCGATTTGACGCCATAAGGTATACCGACACATACATATATTGACGTATGTATTGTTTTGTAGTAAAATATGGTTGTTATATGAACATCGTTGAAATTGATTATTAGTGTATTTTTAAATATTTTACTTAAAACATAAATTAATTTCATTTTAATCACGAAGACATGAAAATATCAAAACATTAAAAAGGTATATTTAGTTCATTATATTTTTTTAAGTAGGTGGTCCAACGACCTGGTGAAGGTCGCACGCAGCCGTTGTATGCGGGCAGCACAGGACCGTTTGTTTTAGAAAGCTTTGGGTCTTTCAGCTGAAGTGATGCTGACGATTCTTTTATACGTTTTTGGAAATCTTACAGCTAGAATACATTTAGGTTATCTGGAAGATATCATTATGAGTGATGAAACCTTTAATTTAATCATTATAATATAATTATGTTTATTACTAGAAGATTACTATATAATTATGTTTATGGGAATTAACGCGCCCACGATCAGTTTTAAGTACATGCCTTAGAAATGCCTGACGTTTCAACCAGGTTGCACTGGGCTGATTGGCTGACATAAGATAGTATATCAAGATAATCACCATCATCATCATCAACAGCCTTTAGCAACCCATTGCTGGCTAGGCCTCTCCTTAGAAAGTAGGTTTTGGTCTACAATTCCACGCTGGCTTGACGGGTTGGTATAGGGTTTGTGTTTAGTTTTCATTATCTTTGCAGTACTGTTATCCTGCGTAGTTTGCGTCCTTAGTCGGTTCTTACGACACCCACGGAATGAACAGGTAAACGTATTCTTAATCCGTCACCACACGGCCTAAGTATAGAAAGGGACTACTTGTTAATGTAGTGATGTGTAATGAAGGAAAAAAAAGTTAGATCCGCTATCGATCGCCATATGCAAATATTTGTCGAGTTCCTTGCTAGAGGCAATAGTTACTGCGTTAAAAGGTTGTGATGACTAAAGTAAAAATAAGTTTTAAAAAAAGTTAGTTGATATTCGTTCGAATCACCAGACCATAAGCGCCAACGTGGCACAATACTTAGTCACTAAGGTTGAATATTTATAACTTCCGTCATGTCCATATGCGCGTGCCAATCAATCTCTTGTTCCTCAAATATGCAAATCTCTCCAAACACACACTTACAAATTCATCACCATTGTCTATCATTTACTGTGTTAATAAGCACCCGAAGTTAATAAGCTATAAACGAGCACACTGGTCTCCTGATCGTAAACGACTACCACTGCCCATGGACACCTGCAACTCAAGCCCGCGTTGCCAACCGTTGACCTCCCGAACCAAGGGGAGAGAGGGTGTTTGGGCTCCAGTAATTACACTCACTCGGTGAAAATCAATGCAAGAATTCACATTCATAAAACACACAACACATACATACACACTAACAATTCTGATTTAGTATAGTTTGTTTTGTTATTTTATGTTTACGATAGAACTCTGACGGCCCCAGGGCGGAGGTGGCGTTAATGTCTGCGACACAGTTCTCTTAAGACATTTTCGCATAAAATGTTACTGTTTTCTTTGTTTTAGTTTGCAATAAATATTTATTTACATACAACAACATACATGAAAAGGACACGACATAGCTCTTCCACTATAAATAGAAATATTCTCAACATGAAGACTGTTTTCATTCATCATTTGCCATAAATGCAGTAATGTTTTAAATATATCTTTAATGAAATTATTATAAACATAAAATAATTTCATAATAAGTGAATTACAAGCATGCGCCAGTTCAAGGTGTCCTGACCCTCGGGCGGCGTTCATTAAGCGGTTGTTCACTCAAGGAATTTTAATACAGACCACTCAGACGTAATGTCTGTATGCTCTTAGATAAAATTAATTGTCGAAAGGAATTCTTTGAGACGCTCTGCTTATTAAATTCTTTGGATATAGCAAGTCTCCATACTTATAAATTACTCTATTTTATCTCTGTATTTCTCTCTGACATATGTACGTCACTAATGGCCAGTCACAGAATTTAAATTTATGTAGACATTCCATTTTAGGGACTGCTGATTAGGGATGTTGCATCGATAGAGTACTACTCGATATATCGATGTCGAATACCATATTAAGACCAGACAATATACTTCGATATATCGTACTAATACAAAAATATCGCATTAACGTATCATATTAAACTGTCACAATATTTTATTTATTAATTACTTAGAAGTTCACTTTTATTACCTACATCATAAAGAAATCATGATAGACTGCTAATAAATATGCTGTTGATAATGTTTTTAGTAATTAGATATTAGTATTACCAAAAATGTTTGCCGAACTGACTGCACGGATGGCGTAGTGGTTAAGGCGGTCGCCACGCCGCTTCCTACTGCGCCGAGTGTTGTGGGTTCAAACCCCACATGGGACGACACTTTGTGTGATCCACAAATTGTTGTTCTGAGTCTGGGTGTTCTTTATCTCCGTTTTATGTATGTTTGTAAAGTTCCCCGCGACACAGGATATATTCCTAATGCAGTTGTCTTTATTTAAAAAAAAACAAGAGCAACTATCTTCTTTGGTAGATAGATTCGATATTGTAGGCAAGTTACTGGCAATTATTGATTATTGCCGATATTTGGGCCAATTCACATCAGCCTTTAACAGTCCACTGCTAGACAAAAGCCTCTCCATAGGAAGGAGGTTTTGGCCGATTAATAAACAATATAAATAAGTAAATTGTTTTATTGGAATAATCATACAGGATTGTAGAATATACCACCGACATGAGTGCACTCTGAGCACAAACATTGAGGTTATATCGAACATTTTGAGGGTCCAACAAGAATGTTAGAAAAATATAATTTGCGTTATTAGTAGTATTGTTTCTATCTGATGAACATTTATGCTGATACAATAATAGCTGGGTGGTATATTGCTCTGATTGTTAACTTAGGATTGTAACAATAAAACTATCATGATACAATGGTAATTGCGTAATCTGTCTCACTTGGCGAACTGCTGGTGAACTCCAGTTACGCGGAGGAAGTTAGGTCATATTTTGTTGCTAACGTTAACCTGATATTTAAACGTTTGAATGTGAAACCGTGACATTAAGCACAGAGTACTTGAGGTTATGATAAACTAATAACAATGGTTTATTAGTTTACCTTCTAAGCTTTCTAAGAAATGTTTAACACAGTATCATAGCTAAAATAAATACAAGGTTTATTTATCTATCTGTCTATCTATTATTATATATATATAAAAAATATTTAGGTTTACATATATTTATTGCGAAAGAGAACCAGTAATGAGCACTACAGGTGTTCGGACAATGGATCATCATTATGTTCTACCAATGGACATGCAAAATATAGTAAACATGTCAAAATGTAGCCTATTACATAAAATATAAACAAGCAATTACATTTAAATGCATCGCTACACTTGTTGGCTATTGTATTTTGGGTGATGTGTCTGTAATAGTTAGGACAAGGTTTTAATGAAAGAAAACTTAAAAATTATAAATATAAACAAGCAATTACATTTAAATGCATCGCTACACTTGTTGGCTATTGTATTTTGGGTGATGTGTCTGTAATAGTTAGGACAAGGTTTTAATGAAAGAAAACTTAAAAATTATAAAATCTCTGTTGAAAACTGTATAGTATATAGAAGATTTGGTCTATTTTTCATTACGTACATATCCTTACGAAGCAGAGACTGAGTATGCATATAACACCTGTTGTTGGTTTAAACTTTAATCGTGTGCTCCTAATATTAAAGCGTTCAACGTAGTAGTCTATGAAACTTTGCATCGCTAGACTCAGATAAACTGACGACCTGAGAAATAAAGTGGGGATGGCAATATTATCAGATGCAATGATTTTGTATACAAGATATGTTACCTTCATAGTAACTGACTCTTCAAATCTGATCGCGCCATATATACATACCGATATAGTGCACACATGTTGACAAGTAGCATTAATGAAAAGTACAAAAGATGGGATAAGCACGTGAGTAAAAAAGATAGCTATAATTGGAACGATTGCACTTTAAGTGTTATGTCGAACCATAGATTATGATTTTGTTGAATTTTTTATATTTGAAATATCATTGATCAGATGCTATATTGGACAGTTAAACACTCGATTATAATATTGAATGAGGAATGTGCGAAATCTATGGCCCTTGTACATTCTAAGACTTAACCCTGGCCTGCTAAACCTTGATAAATCTACGAAGCACGAGCATCACCCACGAAGATAACCCGCCAATCAACAACAGATCTTTATGCGTTATTATCACAGAACGAAGTAACGCGAACCGTATGAAAGAGACATTCATTCACGGGTGGCCAGTTATGTTTGGGTTATCAAACTGCCATGTTTACAAACGACGTCTGTTACAAGACCCGTGGTGATCGGTTTATAATCTTAATTATTGGAGATATTACGTGAGATAATAATTGTATGAGTACCGTTGTGAAGCAGGCATTCGGGCAATTTGTTGTAGATAAAGATTTTGACTGCACGAATGGCGTAGTTGTTTAAGCGGTCAACCATTCCGCTTCCTACAACGCTGAGTGTTGTGGGTTCGATCACCACATGGGACGACACTTTGTGTGATCTACAAATTGTTGTTCTGACTCGGGGTGTTCTTTGTGTCCGTTTCATGTATGTTTGTAAAGTACCTAAGATATGTTCCTAACGCGTGAGTTTTCTTTCTTAAAACAAAAGAAAACAAACAAAATCCATCTATCATCATCTCGCTCTGTCTCCAATATTATTGTAAATACATATTAAATGTAGGCATATTAACTATGTAAATGCAATTTGCGTAATATGTAACTTTTTTGTATGTGGTTTTGGCTTGTTTTTATTAAGGCTGACCTGATGCCATCTTTAATATGAAATGTAGTCATTTTCATACCAAAGAGCCTTTTTGCGTCTGAAGCTAAATTTATTTATTTATTTATTATTTATTTATTTTCTTTAAAAACAACTATTTTTACAGGCTTAGCCCAATGCAATAGTGTTATACCATCTACTTATTTATTATAAGAAATAATTCTTAATGCTGTTATTGTGAATTCACTCAGTGAGCAATAAAATAAATCTACTTCGTCCGCAATTATATTCAGAGTACGTAGTGCGCGCGTCAGCGGTGCTTCTCTCTGCAGGTTGGTGCGCCCGCACGGGACAGCCAGCAGCGGCGGCCCAAGGCGCCGCCACACGTATCTGTCCGGAACACATATGCTGACTCGTCCTAACACGTCTTCATTATGTATCCCACCCCTAAGTACCCTAAACAGGTACGAGACGAGTGTGAGTTCCCTTCTGACCCTCAGTTCATCGTATCCCACCATCCCCAGAATAAATAACGTGGGATACATTAATGGATACAATGGGTATACTCCATAGTATCTGAAGTACAAAAACCTAACAAATTTATTTTGAACTCGCTCCAACATGAGGCTATATTTAGCTTCATGTGGGGCCCAGATGACTGCGTTACTCTCTAGCTGACTTCTTACCAACGCGTTATACAATGCTATAATTGTATTTAGGTTTCTAAGTCCTTTACTGTTCGTAAAACAAAACCCAAATTCCTATAAGCTTTTTTACAGCATTTCACTATGTGATCACGAAATCTTAGCTCAGCGTTAACACAAACCCCTAAATCCCTAACCTCTGTGACCCTTACCATCTGTGTCCCGTCTAAATTATAATTATACGAGATGGGTTCGCGTAAGCGTGAGAAGGTGATAGCCACGCACTTCGAGGTATTAAACTGCAAGAGATTGTCTCTACTCCAGGTTACCACCCTATCTATGTCTGTTTGAAGCTTCTTGCAGTCCTCCAAGTTGTTAATAGGAAGGGAGAGCTTGAGGTCGTCTGCGAACAGTAAGCATTTCGCATCCTGGACTACTCTGGGTAGATCATTAATCATTATAATGAATTCTAGAGGCCCAAGGTTGCTACCTTGACTTACGCCGGACCTGGTGAAATATGGCTCCGATACATGCCCCCCGTATTCCACGTACTGCTGCCTACCTTGCATGTAGCTGGCAAAAAAATTAAGCAAGTGGGGGGTGAAACCGATGCTAGCTAGCTTCTTCAGTAGCACGTCATTATTGACCAGGTCAAAGGCTTTCCGGTAGTCGAAGTATGCAGCGTCAACTTGACCTCCTCGGTCCACCACCGGGACCACCTCTGTTGTGTAAGCGAGCAGGTTGCTAGTAGTGCTCCTTTGGGGTCGAAATCCATGCTGAGCATCCGCAAGCTGCGGGCTTACTTGTAACAGAATACTATTGTGGATGGCGGACTCGAAAATTTTCGCTGGGGTCGACAGGACTGCAACAGGCCTGTATTCATCAACCCTTGAACCTGATCCACCTTTCGGCACCGGTATGACGCGAGTTAACTTCCACCTGTCTGGGAATAAAAAATTGCCAGCGTTTTATGTTAGAGGCTTAAAATGTAATAATAATAATTTCACACATCTCACACCCGGCAGTCTGATCTAAAACTAGGCAGAGCCTGTACTATGGTAACCAGACAGCTGTGTAAACATACTTAAATATTTCCAAATACATACATTTTATAGATTTGTTACACTCAGACACAAAACAAATGATCGCTTAACACACAATTATTTGTTTTGGGTGGGAATCAAACCTACTTCTTCCGGCTCAGCAGTCAGGGTCACTGATCCCTGAATTTATAATTTCATTAATCATACACCTGGTTTATACGAATTTTTTTTTTCATATATTTCTTAATCATAAGTATTATTTATCAGATTTTTAAAGATACTCGTAGCAAGTTATTTAAATCGCTATCCTTCCTTATATTTATAGTGTTGTGTACCTGCAATGGGAAAAATTAAAAAAGACAATCAATATCATAGAGATAGAATTGTTTAAAAGTTAGTTTATTTTCAAACGCGCAGGAACTTGGAAAATCGGTATAAAAACAAAAAATAGGAATAACAATTTAATGTGAGCCAATATGGTTCACAGTATTTGTTCATGGGACGAATTTCTATTTGCATTTATAACAATAAAATCTAAGAACTGCAAAAGCACTTGTGACGTTTTGAGTTATAGGTGTCTATGGGTGGTAATAGTTCATACATATATTTATGGTGTATTTTCTTCATTACAGACGCACAAACTATACGCGATGCGGTACTGGGGCTGCGAACTGTTGTGTCTCATAAACATCGTGGTACAGCTGTGGATGATGAACAGCTTCTTCAATGGAGAATTCTTTAGTTATGGAGTCAGGGTGCTTGGCTATAGCGATGTTCCTCAAGAAGAGAGGTAATTGAAACTAAATTACTCTTGGCGTCTTTTAAACGAAATACATCCTTATGGGTGTATTGGGGGTTATGGGGTCCGTGTGCTAACGGATTAAGAATACGGAATGTCACCACCCCTATTCATCCCTTGGGTGTCGTAAGAGGTGACTAAGGGAGCTAACGCAGGACAACCAGCACTGCAAAGAGAAGGAAAACTTGACGCAAACCCTATACCAACCCGTCTGGCCAGCGTGGTATAGTAGGCCAAAACTTCCTTTCTAAGGAGAGGCCTATGTCCAGCAGTGGACTATTAAAGGCTGTTGATGTGATGTGGGTGTATTGTCCTTCGGCATATATGGTCTGGGCCTCAATTCTGCTATTTTATTAATAGACTCGGAATAGTTTTGCATTTTTCGTATTCTACTAACTATGTAAGACCAGTGGCCTCCCGATGACTTGTCACTGAACTGCAACAATAATGTTGTCGGTTTTCGTGAAATAGTTTGGTAAACGATGCGTTTTTAATTTGTAATTGAATGATATATTTAATTTTCCAGATATATCAATGTTGTTAATATTAAAATTGATGAGCCATTGCCACTACATCGACAGTCTATTGACACTGTGAATTTATGTTAGTAGAATATCGATATTTTGACCGATATCAATATCATCTCAATAGCGTGTCAATGGAATTACAGTGGCTTGTACATTAATATAAAATACATTAAGCAACAGATAGGCTACAAAAATATTTTTACTGCACCGATGGCGTGTTGGTTTATGAGGCCGCCCTACCGCTTACTGCTACCCCACATGGGGCGACACTTTGTGTGCTCCACAAATTGTTGTTCTGAGTCTGGGTGTTCTTTGTATCTGTTTCATGTATGTTTGTGGGTTCCCTCTCGACACTGGAATATATTCCTAATGCGGGAGCTGTCTTCTTAAAGTTTTGTTCTGTCGTCTGTCTTAAAAGAAAGAAAATATTTATTAGCATTTTCATTTTACATTTATTATTTATACAAGATTCCTTTCCTCTAATTAAACATTTAATCAGACATTAAGAACAAAATCCTACGAATGAACAACCACTTACATTAAAAAAACTTTACCTATTTCAGATATGATCCAATGATCTACATTTTCCCTCGAGTCACGAAGTGCACATTCCACAAGTACGGTGCGTCAGGCAGTATACAGACCCACGACAGTCTGTGTATACTACCGCTGAACATCGTCAACGAGAAAACATACATATTTCTGTGGTTCTGGTATATCATACTGGCTGTGGTGCTGGCTCTGCTCATTATATACAGGTTAGTTGGTCCTTAAGACTTACGATCACCTTACTTTGGATTAAGTATTCATCACATGGGAAGACATTAGTGCCCATATAAGGGGTTCGGTTTCCGGGGTCGAGCTGTATCTGCATGGAAGATCGACTTGAGTGATCTAGTGCAAGGCAATTGTGACAGTAAGAGCCGTGATGGAGAATTGACTCTCGTGGCAATTTTCCTAGCAGCTGACGTAGGTGCTGAACGGTCACGGCAGTTTCGTAATGAACCTTTTGCGGGAGCCCACATTTGAATGCGTTCACTGTGCTCATCACACAATATTTGTCCTGGGTGGAAATCGAAGCTACAACCCCTGGCTTAGCAGCCAGGGTCAAAAACCACTAGACCAACAGGCCCGTCGTTTCTCAAATTACACCAACGTTAACTATTAAACCGCTATGGATGTTACATATACCAATATCTATGTCTGTACCGTCAGCATAGCGACATATAATCAGTTTATTGTTAGCCTAACAAACAATATTGTTAAATAAATAAAAGCATATGCATAAACAGGTCGGCTTAAAGGTATACAGAGTGTGCTTTATCTATGTAAACAAGTTGACAGAACAAACGAGCACATATTACCGTAATGAGGGCTTACTGATAGGCAGGCTCTCTTAAACTAATTATGATAAACCTACTGCGTTGTTGCATCTTGTTTACATACTCACTTCATTTCTATGGACCAGGTTTTTTCTCGGGCTGTGAAATAAAAATTCTCTTTTATGATCATAATGTAAGACGTACTTCGAGTACAAGAAAACAATAGACAATCACTCTTGTGCAAAATTTGTTAAAATACAATAATTACTTTCTCTTTCATCGCTCAAACTTCACTGCAAAAAAAATGGGGCTAACTAATTACTGTAGCTTTGTAATTACTGTATAAATACGAAAGTTCAAAAGTTAGTACTGCAGAACTGTATAGACTGCTAAAACTTTCAAATTCGTAATTGTTTCTGCCGTGGGAGAGCTATGCTTCGGCAGAAATGAACCGGCTCTACCGCAGGGATTCCCCGACCTCACAGAAAACCTGTGTTAAGGAATTGTCTCGTTACAACAGAAACCATTTTTATCTTTTAATATTACAAAAAATAATGGTTTATTTACAAAGCTATTATAAAGAATACATTATTATTCCTTTTCAAATTATTCCTTTTCAAATTAATTTTCATATTATACGTTAGATACGTTGTGAATTTAATGTAGATTAAAATTGCTTTTTACAGGATATCATTTAAATGAATATTTTAGAAGATATTAGAGGTTTAAAATGCGGGGGCCCAACGACCCGTCCCGGATCGGAACAGGCCTATAAATATTGCATATAAAGATGTCCTGCAGTATAAATAAATAAATAAAAATAAAAAAGCCTTTTAATTTCATGCATTAAATATCCGATATTAACATTTTTTTTTTGTTTTTGCATTACACTAGTTAGAATCATGAAAACAATATATAGAAATGATTTGTTAATAGATTAAATTAAAATGATAAATATATTTTGATTGCTCTTATAATAATAATAATAATTATTAAAGATGCGTAAAATTAAAAAAATAAATTTCCTTGTTTTAATAATTAAAATTGTTTTAAATTAAAGAAAAGTTTCTAAAAAAATATGCATGAACCCCTCAAGTTGTGAGGGTGAAGGCCTCCTCCTCCAGAGAACTGCAGTGGTCTCGGTCAATGGTCGGTCCTGCAGGATAGTCCTATCATAATAATGCCTATCAAATAAAACTACCCATGGTTTCTTACACTTACGAGTATTGTAATTTTATCCAGCTCAGTAGCAGTATTTGCTCAATCTATTTCCACTATTATTATAATCTGACAGCTTTCAAGTATGATTACCAAAATGCTCGTTCTAATTTCATGTATATACGACTAAGTAAGAACTCTATGTTAGTATAAAAATCTCATTCTTTTTTGTAAGTTCAATACACTTACTAAACAATAAGTGGCCCGATTAAGTATTTCTCAAAAATTTCCCTTCCAGATTAGTGATAATCTTCGTGCCTTCGATTCGTCCACGTCTGCTGCACGCACGTTCACGTACTCTCTCCAGGGAAACTGCTGAGGTTGTGTCCCGACGCACTGATCTTGGAGACTGGTGGTTACTGTACATGCTGGCCAGGAACATCGACCCTCTTATATACAGGTGAGGAGTCGAGTCGTACAGGCTAACGGGAAACACTCATCCCCGAAACCGACTAAGAATAAGTAGGAAAATGTATGCGCGTGTGTGTGTGTGTGCGTGCGTGCGTGTGTGTGTGTGTGCGTGCGTGCGTGCTTGCGCGCGGGCGGGCATTCGTGCGTGAGTGCGTGCGTGTGTGTGAGTGTATATGTGTGTGTGTGTTGGTATTGTCTCATAGCAATGAATGTCTGTGCATAATGTTTATTTTGTCAGGCGAGGCTTTTGGTTGTGTGCCGAGCGAGTTATAAATACATGACCCCTAAAATTTTAAGAATTTAGTTGAAATTTGATTTTTATGAACATTAGCCTATTACTTAAAGGAATATAATATTATTATGCCCAGTTTTAGAAATTTAGTCGTGAAAACAGATAGCTAACTACTGTACTCAAGTTTGATTACAGATTGACACAGGTCAATCTGTAATCAAATTAGGTATAAACATACAGATGTCCAAAGTGTATTGTATCGATTTATCGCTTCGTACTTGCATCGAATAACCGAATATGCTTCCAATGATGTATATAATCTGCGAAATTATCTAATCCTCATCTCTATATCGTACCAGTATCCCATGAATTTTCATCGATATGCAGTACGAGCTCTGTTTATGGAATTTTAACGTATTTACTCATAGTAAAATAGTAATCAACTCAAAGTTAAGTAGAAATTATATTTGATAAAAGATTTCTGATGATTCTGATATATTTATGATTTGGTTGTTTCCAATTAAAATTCTATCCTATGTGTAGGGAGCTGATAATCGAGTTCGCCAAACGCACCGGGGAGAAAGCTGGTGCGCGCGCGTGACCCGCGCCCTCCGCCCCGCCCCCCGCACCGCCCCCCGCGCCGCCCCTCGCGCTCATCGGTGTCTGACGGCGGCCACTAGCCTCGCTTCTCAAACTCACTCAATTTTCATGTACACCTTCTTGCCGCTTAGACAGTATGTACATAACACGTGTTCTCAAACATTCCTGTTCAGCGTAAAGAAAAAATATGTCTTCGGTAATACTAATGTTAAGGTCTTTGACATAGGTAACTATAGAGAGTAAATAATGACACGGACATGAACTATCGGAACACAGCAACATTTCAAATACAGCCAACTTCACTGCTGTAGTGATTCACTAGCGACTCCCTCGGTCATTTATTGAACTATTATTTTATTCATTTTGATGGGTACATGAGGCAAATATGTACTGTATAGATTATTAAAAAAAGTAAAAATCCATCAATAAATTAAAATTGCGTGCATTTAAATATACATATTTGAAAATAATGTTTCATTATTCGAATAATATTAAAATTACTATCGCTTAGGAGTTTTGATACTAAGTTTTTATTACAGTATTGTGCAATTTGAAAAACAAAAGAATTTTAAAGTACCTTTTTGAATACTTGTACGATTTCTGTAACAGCGGCTTCTATTCTTTAAATTGCTGTAGAAGACCGTTGACAAAACATACTAAAATTAAGAAAAAGTGAAGTTTACAACTCAATGTTGTACAAAACTGAAAACATTACATTATGACAATTTAAATTAGTAACTTAATGTCAAGTAACATCAATATGACATTACTGCTTGTATTAAAATGAAATTTGCTATTTGTTTCCCGAATTCCTGTTGTCCAAAGGTCGTAATAATATTTTAAAAGTTGTCTACGTTCCTATTTCAAATTATAATTTAACCTTTTTAAATATGACATTCGAAATAAAAAAAAAAACAACTGTAATACCTTAAACAACGTCTATATTATATAAATTGTATCTTTCATACACATTCTTATGAAACTTCAGGCTAAATTTTAGTTAAAAGTCCGTTCAAAATGAATTTATAAATTTATATCTCTATAGAGAATCTAAGTTTCGTACACTTTTTTACATTTCCATTACTATTTTATGACATAGATTTTAACGTTTTTCATTGAACAACGAATTATTTCGCATTGAGTTTATTAACAGTCCGCCTGAGAGTTTGACATAGACATATCCTAGAAAAAAGTCTTTCACCCTTTTCTCACCTTTATCTCATTTAGAATCTTCGTTGAAGGTATTGTAAAGAACACACAGCAACACGAAGTGACTTAAGGAGTATTACAGAAAAAAAAAAAACGAATTATTCTCTGTTTCCTACTCGCAGGCGGACTGTAAATACGATGTATTATTATTTCTTTAGCATATGTATGTTTAGTAATTATTCGTATGGGGTCTTATCACTGCCATTAATTATAAACCCACTTATCCACAAAAACATAAATGTTCCGTATCCACTGAACGTTTTCTCTCTCTCTCTCTCTCTCTCTCCTTATTTGACACCTGTCAAAGTGACAGTGAAAGTGACAGATCAAGAGAGAACGATCGAGGCAGATGAAACATACTTTGATTATTATCATAATGGGGGATAAATCTTTATCATTTTATTTTCTCGAAAATCAAGGAAACAGCAGATCTAATAAATAAGATTTTCAAAGTAAAAAGATAGAACCATGTGTAACAATTTAACTCTTTTTATTTTAGTCTTATTTGTGCTGTGTGGTGGCACAAGTAAACAGACAAGTTTTAATATACATTGTGGTGTGGAATGTCACATGTCAATGTTGGGTCTGTGAGCAAAGAATCTAATAATGATCCTGTCAGATTCTTTGCTCACATACCCAACTTTATAAAAAGGTATATGTTTAAAGAAAATCTAAATGATAATGTATGAAAATATGAAAACAGTTATTTAAAAAATAATCGAAATTGTTTTACATTTGGTTCTATCTTTGAAATGCATAAGCCGCTATTATGTTTACTTTGTAGTTGTACGAATTTAAAATTAACTATATTAGATTATACAGACAAAAGCCTTAGGATATAGTATATTGTCTTTTATGTTGAGGCTGTCATTTTCTACATACGTACAAAATAAGTATTGTATGACAAACTGTAAGATCTGACCGTAGGAGTTTATGATATAAATCTCATTTAAAAACTAACATCAATAACAATCAATACTTGATCTGATAAAAGACAATCTTTACTAAATTGTTTTTTTTATGCATATCATTTTATCTTTTTAATTTAGGCTATAAAATATTTGTTGCAGTTCAATTAATACAATATATTCTGTCATTTTTAGTATAGCACAATGTATTTTTAATTTTTTTTATATGGCAACTTTTATTAGATTTATTTAAATGACAACTTTATTGTAACAATTCATTTATGGATAAAGAAATTTATTAGTTTTAATAATCTGACAATGGCAAGCCATATTATTATATAAACTATCAAGCAATGAGGACAAAAGGACTGTTATTGTAAGGCCTTACTTGAAGCATTGTATGTAACGTGTGGACTTTTGTATTTAGTAAGCTTTTGAAAAGTTTTGGAACATTGTCGTAAGTTAAAGAAGTGTCTATTTAAGGTTGGGACACAACTATGTCAATCTCATATATAATGATTATAGATGGGTCAAAATCACAGTGAACTGTGAAAGACCTGTGATTTATCATTCCATTTTTTCTTACGTAGGTTAGAGTTACTGCTTACTCACGCGTTGTTGCCAATAAGCTGTATTCAGACGATGCATAAAGACCCTATTTCGCCTATTTAACAATAATTTTAGTAATTATTTTATTATATATAGCTACTGTTCCCTAAATAATATTCTTTAATCTAATCTACCTACCTAGCAACCTTAACCTACGTACGCAAAAATCAAAAGATAAATCACAATTCACTGAGATTTTGTCCCTTGCCTAGTAATTAGAGACAGGAACGAATAACAGTCGTATCTCCTAGACCCAGACGTATGTGCCCCAGGCCTTATTTAATGTACTAGATTTGATGGTTGTCAGTGATATAGTAATATATTGTGTGTATTTGTATCGTATTATACTAGATTTATATTATCATTTTATACAAAAAAAAATACCAAGTATTTTTGGTATTTGAATGGCGAGTAGCGCCATCTTTTGGAGTTACGAGCGAGTGCCGTGACTAACGCCATCTGTTAGTCGCTTAACTGAACTAGTGTTGTGAAGTATCTTCTGATTGGTGTTCATTTTTGTAACAAAATTGTACGTTCCGTGTATTGGAACGATTTTTTAAAGATTTTTTACTGTTGCAAGTTGACTAGACGAATTGTTAAGTTTTAATGTGATATCATTTACTTGGTGATGCTGTGGCGGAGTTGACGTATTAGGAATTATATTTGGTGTAATATATACATAAATATACATACCTACCACAATATATATACCTAAATATGCCTTGAATTGTTTTCTTCTTAATATTTCACGGTGAATGAAGGCTTTTGAAATATTTTTCTATTTCATTCACTGCATTCATTCTCATTCGATGTATTTTGACCCTATAAAATATGAATTACCCACACTACCTATCTTTATTTTATTAACTGATGTTAAAAGGAGGATAACTTGAATTTCACTGGATTTCGTTTACTTGATTGTCTATGCTATGCCATATTTTCGCAATTGTGAACCTATTTCAAGTCAAATTGCTCCTACTCAAAGTTTAATTTGAAACTAAACAATATAAGGGTTGAAAAATAAGGGATGCAAAATACAACATACTACACTATTACAATTTATAAGCATTGAAGTCGAAAATACTATTTTACATTGATAAAATAGTATTTTTTTATTGGACTAATCCCTCCCACACGCCCACCACTGTAACTCCTGTACACCGGGATCAACAGCCACGAACACACCGAGTTATGACACTCGGGTAGTCCGAAGAAAAAAAAATTGGTATTGGAACAACGCAATAAAATTAATCAGAAGAAAATAAAGGAGTTCAAAATACAGTAAATCCATATAAAATAGTATTATCGACTTTATAGGTCTTTATTAAAATTCTCAAAGCTAAAGCTCTGTTTCAGCTCTCAAAAGGTACAGTAGGTCCCGAGATTGTTTCTTTTCTCATAAAATTCTAATAGAGATTTCATGTATCTTTCAAAATACCTTTTTTATACCAATCTGTGTATGACATCCTGTCTGTAATACAAAACTCCTTGTCCGCAGTGTCATATTCATTTCATCCTATATCATATTGTTGTATCCATAATAACCGCATATTGTACCTAGTTAAAACTACGAATAAAATAATTAGAACTCATCTCCCAATATACGTCACAAATGTCTTCGCTCTAATGTAAAATGTCCTCTGTAATTCTTAGATATAGACTGTGCAGGAACAAATAATCGACTTTAAAAGTAAGCAATTCCCCAATAAAAACATTTTTGTTTACGGATTTTGAACACAAATATCGTCATCATCGTCAACCTATTGCGGTACAATACTGGACATAGGCCTGTCCCAACATGGGAGAGGCCCTGATCCACTGCTGTACGTATTCCTAACACCTCAGCTGGACTGATTGACAAGACTACATGTGTGAGCCACGTTGCTTGCTAGTATTTTTTATAAAATAAAAATATGGTAATTTAATTCCTACATAAAATCATTCTTAAAGCAAAACTAAGATCATATTTGTGTTCAAACTTCGTGGCACTTACGCCTTTTTGAAACACGCTCAAATGATATAATTGCCATAAAACAAAAAAGATAACTTCACAAATATATATATAAATAGTATTTGTATATTTAGGATTGTGTAATTTTAAATTAGATTTACATTTCGTTTGACGACGTTTTCCATTTTACCGTTCAAATCGGTATTCATAATATATATTGAAAGACAGTGTAAATAGTGAATTTAATAGTATATACGCATGTTCCTAACAAACTCAGTTTTAGTTCAATTGTAGGCTGTACTTCATGTGGTAACTAAATGGTCTTGCAACTCGGGTGGGACATGCTTCAACAGATTGCGAAAGATCACACTTATTAATTATTGGTCAATTAACTATGCATTCACTTTTAATTTAACTAAAAAATGGAAAAAAAAATATTTTTAAATTCTAGAACACGCCTAAGTCTCTTTCTTATGCTGACAATTTTTCTGATAAATCCGTAAAACATCATGGCAGCTCTGTGTCAGAAATAGTTATATCATAAAGTCAATTTAGAAAAACTGTAATAACTTAAATTATGACAATTTTACAGTTAAAACAATGGGTTTGGCACCGGCACCCTTGGAGATTTCTACACAAATAACTATCTCAACGTGAAGGCCTCCTTAATGACAAATCGTTTTAAATATTAATTTTGTTTTTCTAATATCCCAGATATCAGACAAAACGACATCGCATTAAATAAATAATTATTTAGTTACATGGTAACCCAATCTCCACCCGAGTGAATTTTTTACTTATAAAATAAGTGTCATCATGTTAAATTGTATTGGCAACACTCAATATAATGTCTATTAGTTTTTAAATTAATTTAAAAAACATCAAGCATTTATTATAGAATAGTTATTTTTAATTTAAATACATTGTATCATATGATTGCAACATGTTATTAAGACATTACAAATAAATTGATTTCTATAATGTACGGAATATTTGATAGTGATTTATTTGACAATTTATGCTTTCAACTAGAGTATGGAACAAATTATTTGACGTAAGGTTTTTTTTCATACTTTCAAAGATTAGGAATTTTATTATTAGAAGCTTTGTAATAAAATCTAGTGCCATGTTTCATTAAACATAATGTCTTTATGCTATTCACTTGGCTAATTCTTATTACAGTTAAAAGGGGCCTTATCAAGACTAATGACTGTGTTTTGTTTATAATATTTCTTATCTTTGACAATTAACAACAGATTTTAATGTATTTGCGTTTGTCTACATTTATTTTTTTGACAGATTTTTGCTGTTTTAAAAACAATGTAGAAGTTATTGCCGTGAGAAGCTAAAACTCACACAAAACTTGTGAATGCATAACTTTTCAATAGTGTTCAATACTTAATCTGCGAAATGAGGCTCAAATTATATTAAAATGTCTACAGTGTACTTTCTGTCACCTTAAGGCCAAGTCAGACAGCGGGCGGGACAGGATGACGATATGGCTTGAAATTGTAATGTAGTAGTTATTGTAGATGTTAGACGCTCGACATTAATCTACATTTCAGACTCCGGAGCCAGGTCGCCGTCCCTCTTCGTCCGCTGTCTGCTCCAACCTTTACTTAATAGCGCTTCTAATACTAAAATTTCTTGCGAACTCTACTCTTTATTGTATCAAGTAAGAGTATGTATATTATATGATAATTTCTATAGAATACTTGCAGAATAAATATGCCTGAAAACAGATGTAATTGTTGATAATTAGGTGTTATGTAAGTCTGCGATGTTTCATTAAGATGAATTATACAAAAACTATTCTTGTAATACTATCGTTTTATTTATACCTTTGACAAACACGAAACATATCTGCTGAATTAGTTAAAATCGACATTATTAAGTTAGCCTTAGGACCAGCCTTAGGACCTTCACGGCAGGACGTAAGCCCATGTCTATGTAATTATGTTTATTTATACAAATAGCCGGTTAACGGCAATAGAGTTGCCACCTAAATTAAGTGGGACTAAAATTATAGCTAGACTAATAATAATCGTTTATTTTTCTCTCTCACTCAGAATAAATATGTTTATTAAGTTTAATACTCCTCTGACCACCCCTCTTCGGATACAGACGTGAGTATGTGATGTATTATAAACTGAAATAATTTGTACAAAATTCAAGCTCACACAATTTAATTTTTTTTTTTTTATTAAAAAAAAAAAGACAACGCCCTCATTAGGAATATATATTCCTGTGTCGCGGTGGACTTTACAAACATACATGAAACGGACACAAAGAACACCCAGACTCAGAACAACAATTTGTGGATCACACAAAGTGTTGTCCCATGTGGGGTTTGAACCCACAACACTCGGCGTAGTAGAAAGCGGCGTGGCAACCACTTAAACCACTACGCCATCCGTGCAGTCCATTATATGCCAACTAACTCTAAATCGGCAGATTTTCACCTTCAATGCGACATGCCCTGAGGATTCAGCAGCTCATATTATTGTGGAGTGTGTGACAGTGACCACACAATGATCAAGTTTCTCTGCGGATTCGAGGTCGCTCTTCAAAGCCTGTAAACACCCTATGCTGCTTCAGTGAACCTTATCTGAACGGTTAATAGACGTCTATGAATGTAAATTACTGCACGGATGTAAATGACTGCACGAATGGCGTAGTGGTTTAAGCGATCGCCACGCCACTTGCTATTACGCTGAGTGTTGTGGGTTCAAACCCCACATGGGACGACACGTTGTGTGATCCACAAATTGTTGTTCTGAGTCTGGGTGTTCTTTGTGTCCGTTTCAATGTATGTTTGTTAAGTCCCTCGTGACACAGGATATATTCCTAATGCGGGAGTTGTCTTTTTTTTAAAGAAAAAGAAATGTGTGACATTTAAACGTGGGAGACCGGTAGTGATAAACAGGGGTTAAGTACTTTCTTTGCTTTTATCGAGTGAGTGAGGTTACCGAAACATTCCTCCCCTTGATTTCGGGGCGGATTCATAGGGCGACAACCCACTTGTGAGTCTAGAGTTGCAGGAGTCCATGAGCGACGGTGGTCACTTACCATCAGGTGACCCGTCTGCTCGTTTGCCATCTTACAACATAAAAAGACTACCTTATTACTTCTACAGCTTTTAACAGTCCACTGCTGGACATAAGCCTCCCCTTAGAAAGGAGGTTTTGGCCTACTATACCACGCTGGCCAGACGGGTATAGGGTTTGTGTCAAGTTTTCCTTCTCTCTGCAGTTCTTCTGCTTAGTTTTTTCCCTTAGGCGGTTCTTACGACACCCACGGGATTAATAGGGGTGGTGACACTCTGTATTCTTGATCCGTCACCACACCGACCTTATTACGCATCTGTATTTTTACACAATAAATAAATCAATAGAGAACATCACTATTTATTTCTAGAATGTTTCGTTTTGCGTTCTGGTTTTTGAATTGAAACATTTAAATACAGGACAGCACTCCGGGTAAGGTTTGGTCAGGTCCGGGCTGGCCAGGAGCTTGCAGTCGGGAGCGTTCATTGTGATGTCACATCTGATAACAAGTATGATTTTGTAAGTATGACGTATGATATTCGCACAGTTTTCCAGACATTAATTTGTTCTATCGTTATTTGCGTATAATATTATGCAATTTATGGGTATCTGCTTGACTAGAGATGGTACGAGTAGCACACTATAAAAATCTTTATATTCCTCTAAAAGAACAACACCAACTCCTTTGTTAAATAATGATTGGGCCGATAGATGGGGGAAGTCCAAGGCTTCCCCCTGGATAGGGCCTATCATAGCAAGGCGCGGCGTCGTACCGGAAATTAACATGGTCCGGCTCAGAGTAGGCGTCGCCTGAGAGCGGCCGTCGGGGTGGTTTTTAATGGAAACACCACATACCCTAGCTCATATTTTTCGGGCGCAAATCACAAGGTTGCTTCAATAGCAGTCCGATGTCTATAATGACCTCATAGACGAATAGAAACAATGCTGAGACTAATCATCTAAGGGGTGCCATCTGTTCGCGAACGATTGTCGAGGACATGACATGAGGTGAATCACTATTTCGCTCAATTTTTTACAGGTCATGGTAACTTTAAGAGCAAACTGCATTCATTTAAATCAGTCGAGTCACCATTCTGTCAAACTGTGAATTGACTCTAACTGTGAAGTCTTTCTAAAAGTGCAAACCTAAGTACTTACGTATAATACTCCAGCCACTTGTCCTCACACTTGTACAGAACACAATCTGGCATAGTTTCCTCTTTCCCCAATGGTATCACCTTGTCATATTCAGCTAAATAGCAACCAGGGATATCCTCTGGAATCATACATAAGGTAGTATACAAGAAGGAACATAGAAAATCGTGGTTATCCATTCATGAAGGTATCCTTTTGTAGTAGTAAAAGATTAGCATACTTCGTACGGGAGCAACATTTGTACACCAATATATAATTTAAAAAAGTATTGAACTTGAGAAGTGGCGTTCGTTGAGCGACCATTCGTCAGTTGAAGTTTAAATTTCATCTGACGAATAAATACAAATTTGGAAGAACTGCTTGAAAGAAGTTCGTTCATATTTGATTGGTAAGTATTTTTTGTTAAAAACTTTAATTCGTTTTGTGCTTGTTGTAGATCGATTTTCAATAATACATTTACATGACTGTATAAAAATATAAGGGATTATATTAATATGTATGTATGAACGTACCCCAACCTCCGTCAGAAACTACCTGGTACTGACTGGTCAGTTTCAATAATTTCGACGACACTATTAAAATGTATTCAACACTATATCGCTTAAAAACAAAAGTATATTTGATTAAATATTTCGTAAATTGAGTTTTGCTATTGAAGAGCGTTTATTTAGTATTTGCTTGTACTTGTTAAGTATTATTACGTGTTTGTTTAGTATTTACTGAATACAACACTATTTTTGTGCACTCCCGAGAACTTCACCGTAATGTCACATTTCATAAACCTCCATAATTATTTTTACAACAAATAAAAATAATTAATAATAATAATTAATAATTAATTATAATAATTAATTATTCCATAATTATTATTATTAATTATTCCATAATTATTTTTACACAACTGATAATTTCAATTTAATAACCCATACTAATATGTTTAATAAAAATAACGACTATTCTGTCTCTTTTTTCTCAAGCAGTTATCTCCACAATCAGTCTGATTGGAATAATTATACATTTTCGTATGCGACAGAGTACTTACTGACTGAACATACTGAAGTAAAGAAGTGACCCTGTAAAACTACTAGAAATGACGAGTACTAATATACATTTATTTAAGGTAAAAAAGCATTTCCCACAACTCTTGGATATAAAAAATTAAACTCACTGTATTTTTCCGGCTTTAGTTCAAGCGGACTGGATCCCTTGGAAGCACTGGCAGCCGCCAATACAGCCCATAATGTCACGACCACACCGAACAACATATCGTGTCACTGTGTCAACTGCATATGTTAACGTACATATGTTCATGAATGCATTTATATAGTGCAGTAACGTTACTCGAAGATTTGGCAGGAAATAGGAAAAAACAAATGTGTGGGAATATTATTGTTTAGAGAAGATAGGATGAATAGTGACGATGTACTGGACAGTCAACACTGTTGCTTGTTGTTGATACATAAGCCTGCTTCGGTGGAGCAGTGGTAGCGTATACGACTGCTGTGCTGGGGTCTCGGGTTCCCGGATCGGATCAATTATTTCTATCAGTCAATCTAGCTTTTGATGTACAAGCTGTGCTTAGTTTAAAACTAGATGAAAATATGATTGTATTAACATTCTCTTTGTTACATCAAAAATACATAAACTTACATTTTTAAAGACATTTATGATTCATACTAAGCAAAAAAAAATTGTCCTATCGATATCGGGTACAGACACCAAGATACCGGTGGTTAGGACTCTCTAGAAATCTCTTCACAATAATCGCCGTATCGAGAAGTACTGCTTTCTGCATCAGGCCTTAAATCCAGCTGCCTAACACATTAACAGCCTTCACTTGTTTACTGCTGGACATAGGCCTCTCCTAAGAAAGGAGGAGACGGGTTGGTATAGGGTTTGTGTCAACTTTTCCATCTTTTTCAGTCTGTTGTCCCGCGTAGTTTGCTCCCTTAGCCGGCTCTTACGACACTCGACACACGAGTTGCCCACACCAGCCTCTTATTATTATAAGCCGGTATATACGCTTTATACAATTCTTTGATTAAGCTGTAGTTTAGTGTGAGAGCCATGTTTCGGCACATAACGTCCAGGCTCGACCGAAGTAATACCACGACATCACGGCAAACCGGTATTAAAATATTATTTCGCTGCTTTTTATCGAGCGGATAAGGTTCCACTCTCCCTATTCCAAAGGAAGCGGTACTCCAAGGGTTTACAGCCAACCCTTGGAGTACCTTGGAATAGGGAGAGTTAACAACAGGGGACCCGTCTCATCATCATCATCATCTGAGCGTTAAGTCCAGTGACGCCAGGGGTCCGCTTTCCGACCCATTCTCCGCCACTTCGCACGGTCTTCGGCATCCCGCGTTGTGAGACCATTGGCACGCATATCATCCCTTACGACGTCAAGCCACCACTTCTCAGGGCTTCCCCTCCTACCCGGGCCCGGTGGAGGCGGCATGGCCAGACATTTGTTCCCTACGTAGCTCGGCGGTTGCCGCAAGACGTGACCGGAGGCGACACTCTTGTGACTTATCCGCAATGTCAGGGGACCCGTCTGTCCAGCTTTAATACCACTGTCCCATCATGATTTGCGGTATCGATTAGGTACACTAGCCTAAGATTAGCTAAGACAAATGGACAGAAGAACGTAAGATTTTTAAATTAGTTCTTTTGGTAAGTATCAGTACTTGTAAATTTAATATCTTCAGTCAAAAACCTTTACATTGTTTGTCATATCTGTTGTAGGTCACAAAACGGTATTATTTTGTATATATCAAGGGCAGGTGACCTGGTTTTGATCAGCACTTATTAATAATTTAGCGGTTATTTAAACTATTTATTTAAGTTATATAGTATGATATCATTGGACTTGAACCAGATCAGGCTATACAGATTATAGTAAACTGGGTTTTTTGATATGAGAGAATTTATAGTACAGCTGCAGAAGACTCACTTTACAAAATCATTGATATTTCAATAGCGACTCTTGCTCCGGAACCCCAAAGTATAAATCTTTACATCTGCTGTGTTGGTATTTTTATGAAATATAGCGATACCCTACTAAGCTTCGATGTGCCACATTGTGGTTGCATTGATGAGAAATAAAAAATAGTTAAAAACAACCTTTGAAGCGGTTTGTATATCATGGCAAATTTGAGCTCAATAGGTGTAGAAATTTTCGAGTTTTGGAAGCATACACAAGCCGAGTTAACATTTTTATATATATAAGAGTAGATAAAGAAAAGGGTATTAGACAGTACAAATCCTGTATTGAATATAAAAAGAAAGAAAAACTAAACGTAAACTTCGGAAAAATACGAAAATACGAAATAACATCTCAAAAAGAAATTTATTCAATAAAATTTGAAGACACAGTTACATAAAAAAGTCGATTCATATCCTTACAATAGAATAATAGTCTACACGGTTTTTGAATTATAAGTAGGCATTAAAAGTTGTCTCACTGAAGTTAAATTCCACTTTTCTGAGAGAGCTAAATTACTACTGAACACAATGATTCTAAGTGAGAATGTGTTATTGCCGCTTTCAACCTGGAATTCTTAATTTCAACAGTAAAAGGCTGTGTTTTAGGACTATCGTTTTATATTTGTCTTTGGGATTTATTCGTTCAACGTAAATTTTATAAAATGACTGCCTCGCTGATTCTAAGATGTAACTTAAATTTTAAAACTTATGAAAAGGAGGAGGTTATCAAGAACTTTTTGTTTGCTACATCACAACCAGTACCGTCTTTACCATAAGGGCACACGGGGCCCGTGCCCGGGGCCCCTTCGTCACAGGGGCCCGAAAAGCGATATATTCACTTACACTACGAGTATATTCAAATTCAAAATATCTTTATTTCATAAAAAAAATATGTTTGAAATCTCCTTTTATGTGTACTCTAAAGTCGTAGATCAGCACACATATAATAGCAACAATCTCTGTTTTGTCAAATAGTAAGGATTAAAAAAAAAATTGTGCTTATACAAAATCTATAATATGATTGTGCCAATCCACAACCTCTCGTTTGCAAGGGGTTGAGCCTTATGTGTAGAAAGGGCAAACAAACTCATAGCCACTCTTTTGCAATTTACAGGAAAATACAATGGCATCATTAAATATATCACAACATTATTGCGATGTGTGCCAGTATGCCCGTTGTTAAGGATTAAAAGGAAAAAGACAATAAAGAGAAAAATAAGATTAGGAAAAAAGATCAAATAAAAGAGAAAGTGAAGTGAGACATAAAAAATAAAAAATACACACCCTAACCCACGTCACATTTCCATTTAAGAAATAGCCTGCGCACGATTATTCCCAATCATTTTTGTCTTCTATGTAATCCACAATTGGGTAATAGGCTTCCTGACTTAATTAACGTTTAATTGCGGGTTTAAATTTGTTAATAGTTAAGTCTTGAATATCTATATCTTATATAAAAATTATTTATTATTATTATATATATATTATATATATATATATATTATATATTATTATAAAAAATATCTTGAATATATATGTTTATCTTTTGGCGCCTAGAGGCAGGTACTACAAGTTTATTTCTATTTCTGGTATTTATAGAATGTGCATCACTTTGTTTCAGAAAGCTATCCTTGTTTTTATGAACATATATTACATTTCCATATATATATTGACATGCCACTGTCATTATGTTTATTTCTATAAATTTCTGCCTCAATGAAAAACAATTGCCTGAATTATAAAGTGCTCGAATCGCTTTCTTTTGCAGTACAAAAATAGTTTGAATGTCGGCAGCATTCCTCCACAATACCGTACGACATTATGCTATGAAAGTAACTGAAGTAGACAAGTCGTGCTGTATCAACATTAGCCAACTCTCGAATTTTTCTTTGGTGCTGAAATGAGTTTACTCGTTAATTTATCAATATGTGGGCCCCACTGTAGCTTAGAATCTAGTGTTATACCTAAAATGTCGTCCAATGTCCAACTCGACATCCTTTATCATCACAGTACTTCTTACTGGCTTGACGTTTGGCATAGTCAAACGTATGCACTTGGTTTTTTTGTTTATTCATAAAAGCAAATTGTTGACGTCAAACCAATGAACTACTTTCGAAATAGCGCTTTTTAATTGTGTGAATTTAGTAACTGTCCCTTTTAGTCTAAATAGTAGTGATGTATCATCTGCAAGCAACACAATCTCGAGATTGTCCTTGACAAGGTGAGGTAATATATACTAAAACAGAAAAGTTCCGAGGATAGAACCTTGTGGAACGCCCATCTCTTCTACAGAGCCTGGAGACCGCTCACCATTAATATCAACTTTCTGAATTCTATTATCGAGATATGAAGCAAGAAGTTCCAGTGCTTTTTTTTATATCCAATTTTTGTTCTATTTTAGATCGATATCATAAACAGCCTGTAATAGTCCACTGCTAAAAATATGCCTCTCCTTAGAAAGGAGGTTTTGGCTTACTATACCACGCTGGCCAGACGGGTCGGTATAGGATTTGTTTTAAGTTTTCCTTCTCTTTGCAGTGCTGTTTTCCGGCGTAGTTTGCTCCCTTAGTCGTATCTCACTACACCCTCGGAATGAATAGGCGGGTGACACTCCGTATTCTTAATCCGCCTGGACAACGTATTATAGTAGGCCAAAACCTCATTTCTAAGAAGAGGTCTATGTCCGGTAGAGGACTATTAAACGCTGTTGATGATTATGAACTATTCTTCTTTTGATTTTTTGCCATATGTACATACATAAGAGGAAATAGTTTTAAAATTATTCTCCGTTCTCGAAAAAGATTGACTAAAGGTATTGATCAATGTATTCGATATTTCTCATGAGATAATCCTCAATAATAATAATAGATAATTTTCTTCTTCTTCTCGTATTCAGTGGTAAGCCAACATTTCTTTGGTACTGTACTTACTAAGTATGTCGACTCCTTTTATGTCAATTCGTTTTTTTTTGTAAAGGCTCGGACAGATAGCCGTAAACAGTAACTTTTCATGTTATTACTACGTACATCATCATCATCATCATCATCACAGGGCTAGGCTGAGAGTTAGGATATGAGACTGAGAATGCAGTAGCTCGAAGAAGCCGGGCTCACGTAACCTTATGTTACTACACTTATGAGTGATAAGGAGAGAGAATGTAGTTCGAGGAAAGACGCATCAACTAGTGATACTACTATTGCTCGCCAGACTCTGAACAGAAATTTGTTTTTATCATAACTATACAAATAATGCAGTCATATCTTTATCTCAGAGATACAGGCTATGGTCTGGTTTGTTCCTTTGTCTGTCCGATGGACTAAGAGCTTTCTGAAGACATTGTTAACTGCTGATGTTGGTCAGAAATTTTATTTATTTATACCTTTATTGTATACAGTTAACACATAAGTTATTTACAAATATATAGACGTAGAAATCGGCGGTCTTATCGCTCACGGCGATCTCTTACAGGCAACCTTAATCCGTATTAAGGTTGCCTGTAAGAGATCGCCGTATTACTGTATACTGTATACTGTATTATCCGTATAATATATATTAAAAAAATGGGGTTGTTTTTCATACACGTGTGAATATTTAAAAATATCAAGAAAAGCATTCATATACAAATATATAAATATTATTTATATATTTATGCATTTATAAATGAATATATATATATCTACAATGAAACCGACAGTTTATAATGTCAAATAAAAATTCTTCACTAGCTTTTTGAAAACGGGCAAGTTTAAGTTTGTCGGATTGTCAAAGACAACTTGTTCCAAAGTTACACTTACACAGTTTGCACAGTAAAAGATTTGTCTGCAAACTGGGTGGAATGTTGTGGCATTTTTAGTTTTAAATTCTCCGATGACCTCAGGTCCTTGCAATGTGTGTGCAAAAATTGTATTCAACCTAAAATAATTATACGACGAAGATAGAATATAAGAGACTTTTTTAAGATACCAGGTTATGGTGCGTATAATTAAGCTTCTTTTATATTCATACAAAAACGAAAAAAAATGTTGAATGTTGTAAGTGTGATAAAGATGCCTGTTGACCAGCAATTTTGTTCTACTTTTGAGAGTCGATTGGTCGCTCCAGATATAACTCGCAGTTTGTACCATTGGGGTGTAGTACTTTGTGTGTTTATGTAAAAGAAAAAAAGACAAAAAGATTTTTTAAATTGTTTATTCGATATCGCCCATGGTAACGGTTCTGTCGTACACCTCCGCTATAATTTACCTTTTGGCACAATATTTGGCATAATTCTTATGTGTACCCGTGTTCGGTTGCAATTTACAATAAAACAGTATCCGTAAAAAGAAGGCGTTCTGCGTTTAAATATAGAAATTCCAAATGAACATACCTATTTGACATTTGGAGGAGCTTATAAGTGTTTTTTTTAGGATTGGCAATTAGTAAATTTTTTATAACGTCAAATACTTATTTGATATAGGGATAGCTAGATAATTATGTTCTTTTCCTAAATGAAATATAAATCAAACACAATAAGGTACTGATATTGCGAAAGTCATGTCGGAGTTTTGGCCTGTCGTAATGTCAGTAGCAGATTCAGACTTCAAAGTAATCGAAATTTTGTAAGTTTCGTTTGATTGTCGAACACGGGTTAAAAAAATTAAGGTTAAAAGCCTATTATCTGTATTGAAATAAATATATCAGTACACTTTATTTATTTTACATCAGATACCTACCCATTTCCTACCTTTTGATATTATCAAAATTTATGTGCTCTAATTACTAGTGGTCATCCATCCATCCATCCATCATCATCATTGGTTCTTTTGATAATGTTTTAATTGTATATCTTTGAGGAAATAATGGTTACTTATTCATATTTTATTTTTATTATTTTAACAAAATTAAAAATCAAAAAGTTACCATTGCATTTCAAGACAAGAAAATTTTAGAACAAAATGGAATCTAAATAGACTGTATGGAGACCACTGTTTCAATATTAACAAAACTGATACAACTTTACTAACATTCTCACGAACACCAACAAATTTTTGTAACAATTATAATTTTACACTAAATTTAAGGCAAAATAATTTTTCCTACATAGCTCTGTACAATTTGTTCTTAGTACATGTTAATAAATTAATTTTTATATATGTGACAGATTCGAAAAACGGTTTCCTGTAATATGTGTTTCCAGGACCTACGTTCTGAATGTACCTGTCACCAAATAGTGAAATGGATTGCCAAAATCTAATCAAAAGCAAAAAACTGGTTTCCGTAGCATTTAAAATCTGTGGTTTTTTTTCAATTTTGATTAGATTCTGTTATCTCTGAAATCGAAAATATAATAATTCAGTCGCATCGTATTTCATTAGTGAATAGTCAAATTAACAACAAATCCTAATAAAAATTCCAATGAATGTTATTCGTTTAATCATGTTCGTTTGCGGCAGTGTTCTTATAATTTATTATCGTTTGAGCTTCAAGTAATTTGTTCAAATGTTATTTCATTCTAAGGTCTATCAATATAAAGTTCAAATTAGATTCAATTATTATTACCCATTAAGGCGACATAACGATCGCCGTCCTGATGTCTCAATTCTTCAAATTAAGTTTGAATCATTTGTTTCATATATTATAGGAACACAATTATAGTCACATTAAAAAAAAAGGTTCTCAAATCAGTACATGAAATGAATAGTCTAATAGTTCGTTCACAAATTGCAATTAATGTCTTTTGACAAGCTAGGTCATTGCCAAGTTCTTGTTCACTAACGTACGCTGGGATATGAACCTCGACACTCCTTAATATTACTTCATTCAACTAGTTAATATTATAACTACACTATAATTCTAAATTGCTTTAATAATTATTGCTTTAATTTTTTTTTGGTCTGTCAAATCCTTGGCGAGTGAAACCGTGTGTAAAAACTGTATATTGTGTGCTCACCGTGTGCTTACAATCAGTACATTAAAACAGCTAAAGTAGAAAAAAAAAACGAAGCGTCGATTAACATATTACTACAAGTTGAACTATAAGTAAAAATAGATCTAAAAAGTATACTAGTGCTAACGGGTCAGCCGTCGATGTTACTGTAGAAGGCCTTCGATAGGATTCGTCCTGAGATCACGTTCTTAAAGATTAAGTACAAACTATTATTGCATGTTTAGAATTGCACTGTTACGATTTCGATTTAAAAAGTATCGATAAAAGTAGTCTTTACACTCGTTAGTATTGTCCAGTATTTAGAACATACGTGGGATACTGCAGGGCGGTTTACTGGGCCCGGTCTAAAACTGTCAACCCGACTTTAACGTTTAAACGACAGTCTTTAAATAGTCGGGGCAGTTTAGACTGGCGGGTCCATGTCGCGCTGCAGTGACGTGAGTCACGTGTGGAACACCCACCCGGGCACCGGAGGTCACGCGTCCGGAACACCGTGAATGTGGTGTTGATAATTGTGGTTCAGCTTGTTTGCGAACTCGTGCATAATATCCCGGAATATTACCGAGTCTAAGTTCTCTCCTAGGATGTAGAGAAGATACCAGTCGCCCATCTTGCTTCGCCTGACGATTGTGTCGATGTTGTCGCGGCGGACGAGCCTGAATCGCATGCGCATCATGTACACCCGCATGCGAGGTGAGAAGATAATGACGACTCGGTAAATAAGAGTGATGAAAGTGAGAACACCGAGGATGACGAACCAGAACCAGAGGAAAACGTAGATCTTTTCGTTGACTACGTTCAAAGGCAGTATGCAGAGAGCGTCGTGTCGCTCCACCTCGCCTGACGAACCGAACTTGTTGAATAGTGTGCATTTCACCATCCTGGAAAACATATTATTAAAAATATCAACGCCATTTGAAATACAAAAATGTAATACTTTATAAAGCTTAATGTTTTTTGGCCCTTTCATTTAATTTGTCTCAAGCTGTTTGACCTTTAGAGACTTTTCTTCTTCAACATAATATATGAGTCACTTATTATGCCTCACCTTGGAAATATGTAGATCATAGGGTCGAAGCGGACCTCCTGGTCCGATTCCATATATTTGATGACTTTTAGACCAAACGTCATGAACTCGCCGTCGAAGAAGCGGTTCATCAGGAACATTTGCCCTGAAAATAACAATATATTTGAATAACAATATATACACAGAATCAGAAGCAATTGTATCAATAGATTGTCGATGGAATGTCACCGGAATAGTTTTGCACTTTTCCTATTCTACTAACTAAACAAATGTCGTCGATGTTTTTTCTAACAGTTTGGTAAACAGTACATTTTAAATTTGTAAGGTTAATGTTAGTTATTGATATATTTAATATTCCGGGTATGGCAATGTTCGTGATATCACCATTGATGTGCTATATTACTGTATCGACAGTCTATTGACACTGTGAAATGGTGTTAGTAGAATACTGATATTTTGACAGATGTCAATGGCGTCTCAGTGGCATCTCAATAACGTGTCAATAGAACGACATTGGCTTAGCGTTAACATAAAATAGCAGAATAGAGGCCTTGTTCGTTTGCCATATACCATGAAAAAAAAAACAAAAAATACCTACGTAATAAGGTTATGTGTTTATTATGCCACTAGCTCTGACCGACCACGTGAATATAGTTATAATGGTAAAAAGTAGCCTATGTCCTTCTTCAAGAATCAAACTATTTCCAGACCAAATTTCAGCTAAATCGGTTCAGCGGTACTTGATTCCCAATACAAACTTCCTCGTACTATTTCACCCCCTTAATGATTATTTCTGGGATAAAAACTATCTTATATCTCTTCTCGGCACTCAAACTATCTCTTAAGAAATTTCATCTAATGGGTGAAAAGATATCAGACAGACAGACACACTTTCGCATTTATAATATTAGTATCAACCAGTATGAATAATATTATAAAACAAGCACCTGTAATAACCACAGCAAAACAAAATCATAGTTCCCTTTTTAACCTGTTCGAGTAACTCCAAGCAAATATGCCTGGAACAGCAAACGCAACAATTTTTTATTGCATAGCTATGCAGGATCTAGCACATAAAACAGTATTGTGTTGTAAAAGTAACTTTATGTTTGTTTTAATTCAATATATTTTGATTTACAACCGGTGCGGGCCGACCGTTTGCGGTGTGGAGAGAAATAAGAAGGTTCACATTGGTACGATCTCCAAATTTTTTGGTATTTTCATTTGTTTAGGGATTTGGATGTACTCTTGTATCCACAGTTGTATTTATTAATAAATTGTAATGCAGCCAAGGTCTCTGCTAAAAATACGACACTATTTGACGTAGAGAATTCTAACCAAATTAAAGAATCGCAATCACATCGTAAAAAAATTTTTATAATTGACAGCTATAACGGAAAATAGAAAATAGAATAATAAAGCGCCGAAGTTTCGTATATCTTTTAAGGCAGTTACTTCAACATTTCAACATCTAATAACAGTAACGTTAATGTAAATCATTTTTTTTTTATCATATAAGGGGGCAAACGAACAGACTGGTCACCTGATGGTAAGCAACTACCGCCGCCCATGGACTCCTGCAACACAAGTGCGTTGCTGTCCAGCAGTGGACTATTAAGAGCTGTTGATGATGATTATGAATGTTTTTAAAACACTTTTTTCTATCCAGCAAGTATACGTCTCATGTTTTTTTAAATACAATAATATAAAGGTATAATTAAACGTATAAGCTTGAATCACCATATTAATTCTTACATAATCTTCAGCAAAACGTTGAGTGAATCTTCTGCTATGTGTTTGTTTATTGCGTACGTGCGTTAGTTCTCGATTCAGATCGTGGCGGCGGCAGATGTGTCCTGATATATCAGTTTAGGACATGCTCAGCCGCAGTGGGTTACGAAATAAGCGGACACGGCCCTCTGTGTTGTTACGTAAATCTCTTATGTAGGTTATTTCTACTAAATTGTAGAGCTTTTCTAAGTAAACTGTAAGTCGATTTGAAGGAAACTGCTTCTCAAAATTAATTTTCAAGACATTTATCTATATATTATACCAATATAACATAACATATGTAATTTATCTGCATTCATTGCTATTCGATCTAACGCTCCAACCAGAGGTCGTGGTATAGATTCCTGTACAGGATAAGTAATAGTGCAGTAAGTACGATCATTTATTCTGTATCTAGGTGTAATTTATCTAAAATGTATGTATGTGATTATAAATATATAAGTATGTTTATCAGCAGTGGTAACCAAAGTTCAGGATCTGCCTAATTTGGGATCAGACAGCCCTGTGTGATTTCTGAGATTATTATTAAATACATAAGTATGTTTATTAGTAGCTTGTTTAACATAGTTCTGGCTAGCTTAGGCTCTGATTAAACTGAGAACAGGAGGTTAAATGGACGATATGTCAAGTTATTGTTATATTATTAACTTGTGGAGGAACGGATGTCATGTCCCTCCAACTCAAAGGGAGGATCCTCCGACCAGGCAAGGTGATCATGCTTGGCGGGCCGCGGCCCAACGGTTGATGTTGGAAAGTTGTAGATATGGTAAGAGGCGTGCGAATTACTCATATCGCGATACAGGTTTTAGCAGTTAATCCGTAGTTCAGTGTGTCTTTGTTAGATGGCGCTGTAGTATGTTTCTTCGTTTCGCCATATGTGGAAGTCGCCACAAACTTAATTGGTTCCAATATGTAAACGCGTTTTAGAGATGCTTCATAGCCCGACATTGAGGAGTGCGCGGACAGCGATATTCCCAGTGGCCCAAATACTTTTTTGTTGTAGGACGACAGGAAGTGAAAGTACAGTTTGACATTACGCCGGAAGTAGGGGCCATATTGTTCAGTATTTGTTGACGGTTTTTTAGTGGAAACTATACAATGTATGATCTATTCGCGTTTCAGGTACAGTTCAATGACCTTACGTTGAGGTAACAATGAGTTACTTCCATTGGATACTCCAGTATAGTTATACGTACGCACCCAACTGAGTTTCGACGACAAAGACACAAAGGGAGAAATTCTAAATTTAAGGCTGAATCTTTTATTATCTGTGACCACAGACATTTATGACCTTAGACATTTTCTACAGAGATCTTTGATATAAGACCTTTTCCAATATTTATATCTATATCTCACATCTCACACACAGCTATCTGATCCCAAACTAGGTAGAGCCTGCGCTATGGGGATCAGACTGCTGATAAACATACTTATATAATTTTAAATATATACATATTATAGATAAATTACACCCAGACACAGAACAAATGACCGTGCTCATCACACAATATTTGTCCTGGGTGGGAATCGAACCCAGGACCCCCGGTTTAGCAGTCAGGGTTACTAACCACTACACTACCACTAGAGATAAGACCTTTTCTAATAAAGGGAAGAGTTGATCTTTTACTGGAAAGGTTCGTAATCATCTGATTGCCTATTTTCAAATTTAATAACCATACCTATTTTATTTCTAAATATACATATATATTATATGTTAAAATAGGTTAATCGCTACTTAAGATTATAGTAAAATTACACTCAGACACAGAACAAATGATCAGCCTCATCATACATTGGTATAGTGGTTAGTGACCCTGACTGCTAAGCCGGAGGTCGTGGGTTCGATTCCCAACAAAGACAAAGAATTGTGTGTTGAGCACGATGATTTGTTCTGTGTATGGGTATAATTTATCTATGATATGTATGTGTTTAGAAATATTTAAGTATGTTTATCAGCAGTCTGATTACCATAGCACATTCTCTGCCTAGTTTGGAATCAGACGGCCGTATGTGTGAGGTGTGTGAAGGTATTATACAATATTTGTCCTGATTGGGAATCAAACCTATGACCTCTGGCTCAAACTCGGGATTGACTCAACTTTAGCCGAACAAGTTAGTAAGAAATTTGAAGCGCTTATCTATAGAATTTTTGTTATTTTTTCCCTTCAATAGTAGTAAAATAAATTATAACTTAACATCTGATTACAACAAACTCTACCACTCACCTATAACATTGACAAGGGCTAGAAACTCGCAGAGGTAGTACCGGTAGGCCCACCAGTTGTGGTACCTCAGGTTCTCCCACAAGTAGTCGAGTATCAACTTCTTCTTGGTCTTCTTCTCTATCTCCGTGCACACTCCCACATCTAAGTCCATCATTAGGGCTCTTATCTTGCCCCCCTCCCATGACTTCCATAGCCATCGAGGAGCGTAAAACAGCATTGCCTGGAAAGACGAGAATAGGTGAATTATGTTTCACAGTTCAAAGAGAATTAATTATTTACTAAAGTACGTTGACAGACCTGTCGGTCATGTAGTTTTTGATCTTCACAGGCCAGCTACAGGACAAATGATCATGTTCACACAATCATTTGGGATCAATCATCAATCATCAATCTTTGGGTGGGAATCGATCCCGAAACTACACCAACAGACCCGTCAAATAAATGTCATTTATATCATGAATATCACATTTATTATAAAGCCAGTTTATTATGCCTAGTTCAATACTTAAAAAAATATTAAATAGAAGTATTAAAAGAAAATATTAAAAACAAAAAATATTGAAAGTAACAAATACTTTTTCTCTATTCAACAGATTATAAAAATTACTATACTTCATAAAAATTTCATAGACAAAAATCTATATTTAAAACTAGTATCCGAAAAAAAACCTTTTACGATGCCATTTAATCATAAAATGAAAATACGCTTTCGCAGACATCTTGATTACTTAGTTATTCTAAACTTTATTTTGAGCCATTTTAAAGTCTAAAGTTGAAAGTCAGGCAGTTATAAGGTATGAGTCACAATTATCCATATCTTAAATCACTAGCAATAAAAAGTTCCTTTCAAATGTTAAAATTAGCAGACGTTTTTAGTGGTGCAACCTGTAACGATTTGTACTACAATAATAATATTGTATGTAGCAATATTTTATATTATTGCTTCTGTAAATGCAGTTTCAAAAATAGATATAGGAACTTAGAACGAGGGTTGTCGCTTAACATCGTGTGGTTTATCCAAAGTGTAAACCTTAATGGTAGCCTAAAAGTGTAAATTTGTAGCATAAACTAAGTAATAATAAAAGCTGCAATTTTTCTCAATAAAAATTTAAATTTATTAAAAAAGGAGAATGGAAAATAATAAAAAAACTGTAAAATATGAATATATGTCCGTGTAGTGACGGATTAAGAATACGGAATGTCACTACCCCAATTCATCCCGTGGGTGTCGTAAGAGGCGACTAATGGCGCAAAACAACGCAGGACACCAGCACTGCAAAAAGAAGGAAAACTTGATAGAAACTCTATACCAACCCGTCTGGCCAGCGTGGTATAGTAGGCCAAAACCTCCTTTCTAAGGAGAGGCCTATGTCCAGCAGTGGACTATTAAAGGCTGTTGATGATGATGATGATGATGAAAATATAAAAAAAAAACACTTATTGTTCTAAGTAATCACGAGATTATGTAAACTAAACTCCTATAACATTGAATCAACAATAAAACGATATTCCTTATAGGGATCCTCTCATTGCCTTCCCTTCTAACCCACCTTTCCTTTTATATCGAACTCCCAAGTTTCCCCTCTAGTTCCTCAAGTCCCCAATTAGCAGCAATATCTATAAAATTCTCAGTACGGTAATTTTACCATTTACTTCCTGAAGTTGGATGCCATGTGGTAGTCCCCTATTACGTTAGAAGGACAAAAATTTTAATCGCCAAAAAGAGGGCACATGCCTATTAATTGTCTTTTGGTGTCATAAGTTAGTGTATTTATGTGTTCATGTGTATTAAATCAAATTGCCTCGTGTTGGCAACCACACTTTTTACTAGTACCAAGTAACTTAAATCATTACGTCATCGACAGCCCTGCCCATAAGCCAATAAATTCATCTGACTAGACAGTATCATAAAATGGTTTATTGCCATCAGATATTATGGCTTTCATCGCAGCCCAACGGCGGACGCTACCGCGAATGTACGCTTACTGACAGATATCATAGCCCCTCATGTCTTTATATAAATAACCTCAAAGATAATAACGCATCATACAGAAGCACAACGTATGTTTGTTTGTTTGTAACGCTTACAAGCGTAACTGTTCCACTGAACATCATGCAATTTTGGATGCATATTATCAATATAGAATACGTTTCATGAATTTTAAGGTTTATTCCATAATATATCTTCTATTATATTAATACGTGAAGAAGAAACCTTGTAACCCTTTTAAACTAATTATGGCGTACGAAACTATATCATATTTGGCATACTAAATGTTTATATTTAGAAGTAGTGCATAAACCTAAATTTTTTAAACTGTGCGTGTTAAAACAAGTTAAAATTTTAAAAGGTTAATTTAATGTAAAAATAGCATAAAACATAAAGCACCTAGACTACCTATTGTTTCTTCTCATTTACTTTCGATTTGTCTATCCAAAGGTTGCCTGTAGGAGATTGCTTTGAGCATAATATTTATCTAACATATTGTAATTGGTGTACAATAAAACTTATCCCTGTGGTGACGGATTAAGAATACAGAGCGTCATCACCCATATTCATCCCGTGGGTGCCGTATGAGCCGACTAAGGAAGCAAACTATGGGGACAACAGTATTGCAAAGAGAAGGAAACTCTATACCAACCCGCCTGGCCAGCGTGGTATTGTAGGCCAAAAGCTCCTTTCTAAAAAGAGGTCTGTGTCCACCAGTGGACTATTAAAGGCTGTTAATGTAATGATGATGAATGTTTTTATGTAGAAGAAAGCTAAATTTTTTAAATGATACGTGTTAAAATGTCAAACAGTAATTTTTATGTGAAAATAGTTACATAAAGCTATAAGGGCGCGTTATATAAGTTCAAGTAATACTATTAATACGGAAATTTTCACAGGTCTTCCTTCCTTCGAGCCTTATTCATACACTAGGTTGGGGTCGTATTTAAGTCTAATACGATACGGCTGAACTTGAGTTTTTTACGCATAGTGATTGCCATCAGAGCTCCACAACCCAAGTAAAAAGCGATTTCGGAGTTCTGTAGAAAAACTGTTGTCGGACTATTTAGGGTTCCAACTACAGAATCAATAGGTATTAGAATATACACTGGTGGACAAAAAAATTAGGCCACTTCTAATTTTATGATTTATTCATTAAATACGGTCTGTATAAAAATTAAAATGAATAATACGTTTTTGAACGTTTATTTGCAATCTTAGTAGAGGATATATTTATAAAAATATCAAGTGTAAATGTGTCAAATGTCATTTAACATTTTTTTGATAGAACCACACTTTTATTCTTTTAATGTTCTGTCGCTAGGACGCTATTTAAAACTATCGTTAAATTTGTATTAGTGATTTAAGTTCTGTGCCCTCTACTTCTTTTTACATGCTTTATATGTTCAGTTGTATGTTTGTATGTTTGTTTGTAACCGACTCCTTTGGGGTGATTTTGACTGACTTTATGCGGTCAGAATTCGTTCAAACTTTGTAGATATATCAAGGACCGATGACAATACACTAATTTAAAAAAAAATAGTTTTAAAATACCAAAAAACACGCTTTTTATAGAAAAAAACGTGGGGTGCTTTTTACTATTGACAACAGGCACCCAACGCTTTTTTTCAAATTTATCAAAATTTATTTTCTAATTTTTTAGTTTGGTTTTCTATAAAAAGCGTGTTTTTAGTTTTTTTAAACTATTTTTTTAAAATATATTTTTTTTAATGATAAATATGGATCTACGCGAAACAGAAGTTGTTCGAATTTGTTGTAAAAAACTAGAACGAGTCAGCGTAACGACGCTCGACAATGTGAAGTTAGTCGATAAACGGTTCAATATGTCTACAAGAAGTATCAAGAGACCGGTGGTCATCAGAAGACTTGGATGAGGCCGAAGAAGAAAAACATCTGAACAGGATGATCGATTTACAGTGTCAGCAAGCCTAAAATTGCAGCACCTGCTCAGAGATGTCCGAGGTGTTGCTGAAAGTGAGAGGACAATAAGAAGACGCCTTTAACAACGTAGTTTAAAACCAACTGACCCTGCAAACGTTGTATTGCAAAACAAAAAAAAATAGGGATGGGTCACCCTTACCATTTAGGGGTATGAAAAATAGATGTTGGCCGATTCTCAGACCTACCCGATGTGCAAACAAAATTTCAAGAAAATCGGTCGAGCCGTTTCGGAGGAGTTCAACTTCTAACACCGTGATACGAGAATTTTATATATTAGATTAAGACTACGTTTAGTTAGTCTACGAAATGACTTGTCTTGTTGAATTAGGCTTTTCTTTAATAATAAAAAAAATATCGAGTGGCCTCTTGGTCGACTGGCCTCTTGGTCCAGTGGTTAGTGGCCCTGTCTGCTCCGCCAGAAGCCGTGGGTTCGATTTCCACCCAGGAAAAATATAGTATAAGCATGGTCATTTGTTCTGTGTCTGGGTATACTTTAACTAAAATTTAAATGTATTTAGAAATATTAGGTCTTTACCTAAGAAATTGCTGTTTTGTATGCAATAAGTGAAAGTACTTATTTTTCAAACTTTTTTATTTCTGTTATTCGAAGTAATCACCCATGCAATCGACGCATCTATTACTTACGCCTACCGACTATTACTTTTTCCAAAATTTAGACAACTTTTTAGTGGGTAAAAAATTCAATTCCCGAGAGGCAGTACAAAATGCCTTTGAAGAGTTTGTTGCCTCTAGTCCAGCTGATTTTTACAAGAAGGGCATCAATAAACTGCCAATGCGTTGGCAAAGATGCGTCGACTGCATGGGTGATTACTTCGAATAACAGAAATAAAAAAGTTTGAAAAAATAAGTACTTTCACTTATTGCATACAAAACGGCAATTTCATAGGTAAAGACCTAATATATTATTTTGTCTATAAACGTATCTTTCTACGGCTCTAGTTTTTGTTTTAAAATAGTTTTTTTTTTATTGTGGTTGTAAATCAGACGTGATTTGTAATGAAACCTTATACCATAATTATAAGTCAATCAATCAACGACTTTACGAGTTTTACAAGATATATGTTGGCTAAAGTTTTCTGTAGTTAAATACAGCATGTTGATGGAAAGTTTTAGTCAAATTTTAAACGCATTGAGTAACTGAAAAAAGTCTGATTAAGTAAATATTTTTCTTCGGATAGGACTTTTCTTAATGTAGGTAGGAGATTTCTAATTTTCAATTTAGTTAGCTTACTTTCAGTGCTCGTGAAGTTTAAGCACTGCCAAGAGAATAAAACAATTTATTATGTTGCATTATTCTTAAATGAAATTGCTTACGACAAGAATCATCGAAGTACTAGGGGGGTGTCAGAAATTTGTAAGAAGCGTTATAAATTTCTGACGCTCCCCAAAACAATCGTGTAAGCAACCCTACCGTTGTTGTCTCTTGACAACCTATGCCCCTGGTCAAGAGTAATAGGCTTGCCCCTATTTATTAACAACCTATACTCCACTGCTGGACATAGGCCTCTCCACAGAAAGGAGGTTTTCGCTTACTATACCACGGTGACCAGACGGGTTGGTATAGAGTTTGTAGTGTGTGTGTGTGTGTGGGTGGTTTTAGTCGGTCCGATTCCGACACACCACTCCGCCGCAAAAACCCGGTGGGGTGACGGGCCGAAGGGGTTTTCACATGTAAAAAAAAGGTGTTTATAACAACTTTTATTTCTCGTTGCAGTGCTGTTGTCCTGCAAAATTTGCTTCCTTAGTCGGCTCTTTAAATACCTACTGGATGAACAGGGGTTGTGACACTCCGTATCCCTAAACCGTTACCACACAAACATTGTCCCCTATCACGTAAGTTAAATTAAAATTATAGCAACGAAAAGTAGACGTTTGATGCCTTTGAATACCTCTTTCCTGATACAGTGGAATGTGTATATATTTTTTTTTAAAAGATATCTTCCGCATTAGGAATAAACCCTGTGCCGCGGGGGACTTTACAAACATACATGAAACGGACACAAAGAACACCCAGACTCATATCAACAATTTGTGAATCACACAAAGTGTCGTCCCATGTAAGGATCAGACCCACAGCACTCAGCGTAGTAGTGAGCGGCGTGGCGACCGCTTAAACCACTACGCCATCCGTGCAGTATAATATCTTCACACATCTTACAGACGGCAGTCGGAGGGCGTTGTGTCAGTTTATTTCACATCAACTAGCTCTCGACGGCGATTGCGTTTGGCGTTGCGTTCAAAGATAACTGTGTGAGCCAATCACAATGCCGATCCCAAACTAGAGAGAACCTGTGCTGCGGTAACCATATTATTGATATGTTTGTTGATCTACTTTAAACTAACTTTAAAGTCTTAATAAAATACGATTTCAAACAATAAAAACAAAAAATAAAGATATTTACGCTTGATATACTGATACTGATACTTACTGATACTTAAATAGTTCTTAATATTTACATATTAAAGACAGACTCAGACAAAAGACACATAACAAAAGATCGTGCTCATCAATTATTAGTCCTGGGTGGGAATCGAACCCACGACCTCCTGTATATCCACTTAACAGTACTTCAATAACCACTAGACCAACATACTGAAGTACTCATAATGACTAAAGATCTGAAATTTCAGATATTATGAAAAATTGTAAACTTTCTGTAACATGCTGTATATAGAATAGATAGAAATATTCCGATTATGAGCAATCGCTCCACGGTTTATCTTTCACAGGAGTAGATACCACACTGACATTTATGAAACACTCAACTACGAGTATATGGCTCCAGTGGGTGGACGGATACTGAACTACGGAGCTTTAAGCGCACATTGTGGGTATAACGATATAGCGATACATAAATTTAAAGCGCTTCAATGCAACCGCTTAAAATACTCACTTTAATAGTTACTAGTTATTGCCTACGGCTCCGCCCGAGTAAATGTCAGTTCTCGCGGTAAAAAGCCTATGACTTTCCTCAAAAATAAAAGTATCTCCATACCGAATTTCATGTAGATTGGTTTAGCGGTTATTGATTCCCCATACAAACTTCCACCCCCTTTTTCACATCTTTAAAGGGATTATTTCTGGGATAAAAACTACCCTTTGTCCTTTCCTGGTCTACTTCTATACATAATTTCATCTAAATCGGTTTAGCGTTTTAAGCGTGAAAAGGTAACAAACAGACAGACAAGCTTTCGGATTTATAATATTAACTAGCTGACCCGCGAAATGTTGTTTTGCCATATACATTCATCCGTAACACTTAGGGGTATATAAATAGATGTTAGCTTATTCTCAGACCTACCCGTTATGCACACAAAAAAAAACGGTCCAGCCGTTTCGGAGGAGTATGGTAACTAACATTGTGACACGAGAATTTTATATGTATGTGAATGGTGTATGGTTGTCAAATTAAAGTATTTACGGCCCGCTTTGAATACTTAAAAACTTCTGTAAGACTATCTTGAATATTCGATTGAAGACACTTTGATGGTACAATAAGACAACGCAAGTGATTATAATTCTTCTTGATTTAGCTATAAATAGCGATGTATAGTAAATCATCATCATCATCAACAGCCTTTGGTATTCCACTGCTATAGTTAAACCGCCGTAAGCTTGGCCCTCCTGATGGTTTGGGGGACGCGGGGTGGGGGTGCATTCAACCAACTAGCTAGTGCGTCGCTGTCCGCCGGCAGTGACTGACGTGAAAGCATGGTTGTACGTGTTATTTTCCTTAAGACTGCTACACACGGTATTATTTTGCAATATGGATAATCTGCCGACTCTGCGTCACAAAAAGATTTAAAAACTTGAAGTTCGGCTTACAGAGGTTCTACTGTTAAAATTCTAATAAAGAATATTTATTATTTTACTTAATTTTTAAATTGTATCTGAATATAATTTACATGATGAAGATAAGGTGATTTTATTAAAATTATTTTACAGGATTAAATTTTACAATTAATCATAAAAACTTACAATACACTGACATTATAATACATGCAAATAAATTTGATTTTTATTACATCATGTGTAGATTAAATCTCAAACAAATAAATCTGAAGATTTCGAGTTAGTACATCGTGTCATGTATAGCCGAGCGCATCACCCGCCCCGCGTCCCGCAAACCATCAGGAGGGCCAAGCTTACGGCGGTTTAACTATAGATATAGGCCTCTCTTTAGAAAGGAGGTTTTATCCAACTGTAAGACCCTTGCCAGACGGGTTGGTATAGGATTTGTGTCAAGTTTTCCTTCTCTCTGCAGTGTTGTTGTCATGCGTAGTTTGCTCCCTTAGTCGGCTCTTGCGATACCAACGGGATGAATAAGGGACAACTACATAGTTAATAATATGATATATTATCATATCTAGTACTACAAGCATGTTTATCAGCAGTCTGGTTGCCAAAGTACAGGTGCTGACTAGTTTAGGATCAGACCGCCGTATGTGAGATGTGTTAGGTTATTATAAAAAAAAAATAGTACGAAGAAATAGTACGAATTATGTAAGGTTTTGTGAAGTATTTGCGGAACTCCTGTCTCTATTTAAAAAAATCTTCTGCCGTATGCAATATTCAATAAATATATCAAAGATTATTATAATTATACACATCACATCATCACATCAACAGCCAGTCCACTGCTGGACATAGGCGTCTCTTTAGAAAGAAGATTTTGGCCCACTATACCACGCTGGCCAGACGGGTTGGTATAGGGTTTGTTTCAAGTTTTTCTCCTCTTTGCAGTGCTGTCCTGCGTAGTTTTCTCCATTAGTCGGCTCTTACGACACCCACGGGATGATTAGGGGTGGTGACATTCCGTATTCTTATTCCGTCATAACACGGATTGTGCAGCTCAAGCAAAATTAGGATAGCCTGTTCATTTACGATATATCAACACAGGCGAACTCATTGCATGCTGCCAGTATTATCTATACAAATAAATAAAATTGAAGTGTCTGTTTGCAATGTCAAAATAATAGGGTTTTTTCATGCTCACAAGGTTATTTGCACGATACCTATTTTCAAAAACCACTTTTAATATTTTTGTCTGTCTGTCTGATTGTTCTGGGTAATCTTGAAAACGGCTGAACCGATTTTGATATTTTTTACTACCAGGTAGCTGTCTATATAGGGAGTAACTTAGGCTATTTTTCCTCTCAGAAAAACCCTATAAAATATTGGCCGATCCGGGAATCGATCGTGAGGCCTCACTGAAGACTGCAGTCGCGTACCGGACTACACCACTAAGGCAGCGCTTATCAAATCGAAGTCGCGAGTACTAGCTAGTCATAAATAAAAATAAACAAATTAACTGCAAGAATAGTACATCCATCTATCAGCGCCATTTTTGCAGCATGCTAACTGCCAAGAAGCGAACCGCAACCAAGGGCTGCAGCACTGCACCCGCACGTAACACATAAATATGTAAGGTCTGTACCGACAGTTTCGGTGTATCGGTGCCTGCCTCGCGCTATTAACAATTCAGAAACACTAAAAATAAAGGTAGGATGTATCGATATGTCGATGGTTATTTAGAGACGTGAAGAAGGTTTGTAAATCGCATTTTAAACAATATAAACTTAATGTTAAACAAAATTAGATAAATAGAAAAAAGTTTGGTACGTTTCTTCATCTTATCTTTCTTTTTTTTTGGCTTAGTGTCAGAATAAAAAGTAGCTTAGTAACTAGCCTTGTTATTCTACTGTTAAGTGATTCTAACAGCAGAGGTTGTGGGTTCGATTTCCACCCACGACAAATAGTTGTGTGGTAAGAACCTCATTCTCTCTATGTGTAATTTATCTATAATTAGACGTATATTTATCTGTAGTCTGATTATCATAGCACAGGCTTCGCCTACTTTGATAGTTTGGGATCAGACCGCCGTATGTCAGATGTGACGACTCCTTATAATTATTTCTGGGTGATCACGTCAGTTAATACGTCACGCCAGTAAATACGAATTAAATTAAGTATTAAAAGAAACAGATGAACGGATATGCCAAATGTATAACGACTTCTTGTCTAAACTACGGAACCCTAAAAAGTACAATGAAATTTTTACTATTGTCTTTGGAACCGTGCCTAAAGTCTGCCTATCAGATAGATCTTAATGCTCATCTCAATGAATTATAAGGTGCGGTGTGACGGTGTGATTGCAGCCACATCTCGCACCGTAGAAATGATTTACGTTCTGTATAACACCAGATGTACGGTTTTATTCTATTTACACATCTGCGAGATTTACAACTACTAAATGATATTGAGATTGTAGGTCAGTTATTAAAATTGATTTGTTATATATGATATATGAATACGTGTGGTGACGGATTAAGAATACAGAGTGTCACCGCCCCTATTCATCCCGTGGGTGTCGTAATAGCCGATTAAGGGACTACAAACTACGCAGGACAACAGCACTGCAGAGAGAAGGAAAACTTGACACAAACCCTATACCAACCCGTCTGGCCAGTGTGATATAGTAGGCCAAAACCTCCTTTCTAAGGAGAGGCCTATGTCCAGCAGTGGACTAGTATAGGTTGTTGTTGTATATATGAAATACTGGCTTCCTCCCACTGCTCTGCCCACGTGTATGTTGGTTATTGTGGTAAAAAGTAGCCTATGTCCTTCCTCAAGAATCAAACGCCATACCAAATTTCATCCAAATTGGTTCAGCGGCTATTGATTCCCCATACAAAATTTCACCCCCTTTTTACCCTCCTAAGGGATGATGTCTGGGGAAAAATCTATATGCCCGGTTGTCGGCAAAAGGCTAATCTTCCATTATGTGAGTTGGGACTGAAATTATAGTTGTTAATTTGCTGGTGTTTAAAACGCCTTTGTCTACCCCTTTGGGGATAAAAGACGTGAATGTAATAACAAAAACTTGTATCTATAAAATTCTACAGAATACAATACAATACGTAGTGTATTGTATTGTATTCTGTAGAATGGGGGAACGGGGAGAAACAAAGGGCAATCACGCGCTTGTGACTCTCCAGTTGCAAGTGTTAATGGGTGGGGGTAGTCACTTACCATCAAGTGACCGGTCTGCTCTCACACCACATACCGTAAAAAAATGGTGTGAGTGGTCTATGGACCCCCGGTCGGGAACGAAGTTCCTTTCGCTTTTTAGTAGACGTTTTCTATGTACATGAAAAAAAAGTGAGCGTCGACACGCCAACTGAAGTGTCGGAAGAAAGTCTTGTTACACAATTTTCTGTCTCGCTCCCATTCGCTCAGAGCGTATAACGCGCGATAAGGAACATCGTTTACAAAAAAAAAAACGGCGTAAGTGATATGGGCCTGCGGTCGGAACAAAGTTCCTGTCGCTTCTTGGTAAACGTTTGCTATACACTCATTATAATTTAGGTATATTATAATATTAATAGACTTAAATTGAAAAATTTATGAGAAAATAAATTATATATAAATAGTGATAAATATAAATTAAATACTGAATGATCTTCGATCTGATTACTGAATCGAGTTATTTCATTTTTCGGTCTCGCTCTCATCCGCTCAGTATACGCCAATAATTTAAAGCGTTTTAAATCATACATCCTAAGATTAAGTGATGCATAACTACATCTTCTTAGTCATCAAGTAATCGGCATGGCTTGAGGTGTTAAGAATTTGTAATATCGTTTCAGAAATTCCTGAGAAACATAACTGTTCGTTGTTCTGCTGTTGTTGAATGATAAAAACACAAAAAATCACTAGTTTTGATATAGCAGAACCACATAATGTACTATGTATAAAGCAGAATGTGATCGTAATAGACTATTAATGGTGCCAAGTTCATCAGCTGTCCGAAGTTAGCGGTTGACTACGCCAACTGTTGTCTGACCACTAGTATGTGCTTTATAGTGAAATAGCTTTATCTTGTTATGACATAATTGCGATATCCCTCAGAAACAGTTTCTTTTTTATAGTCCGGTTTTTATGCCAAATACCGTGTATGCAAATAAACAAAAACTAATTTTTGTCTGTATAATGCTTCACTATAAACTTTGTTTTTTAATTGTAATTATATATTAAACTAACATTAGTATGTAGGAAAATTATTAATAACATATGGAATGTTTTTCTGAAAAATAATAATCATTATAATTATAATATTAGGTAGGAGGCAGACCTCTAATCTTTTAGTTAGACAAATATGTTTTTTAAAGGAGCCGGCTGACCAATAATTCCTCTTTGGGTCTACATGAGACTTTTTTAATTATTTTTAGTAAAGTTTGTGTTTTCGGTGCGATACGAACTCCTCTTTTATCTTGGGGTAATGGTGATTCTCATGAGATTTTGGGAGCCGAATGTTTAATTTCTGATCAGCATACTGGTACTAGTAAGCTGGAGATATCTCTTAAAATAGGCCGAATATGATTTGTTTCATCATCCTCATCATGCCTATCGCAGTCCACAGCTGTACATAGGCCTCTCCCTTTGCACGCAACTAAGAGCGATTTTGGGCTTCTCGCATCCAGCTCCTGCCAGCCATCTTCCGCAAATCGTCACTCCACCTAGCCTGTGAGCATCTTACACTACGTTTGCCGAGACGTTTGTCTCCACTCAAGAACTCGTTTTTTCGAAACCCAACCGTTGTCGGTTCTGCGGCTAATATGGCCAGCCCACTGCCACTTCAGCTTGCTGATCCGGTAGGCTATGTCGGTCACCTTGGTTCTCCGCCCGATCACCTCATTCCTGATACGATCCCTTAGAGAAACGCCGAGTATAGCCCTTTCCATAGCACGTGATGATTTGTTTACAAATTTTGTAAAAAAAATACTTTATATTTTGTTACGTCACAGAAACTTCTACGAAAAAGCAATTTGACAGTCCATTTATTGGCCTGTCCCTTTTCCGCCTCTTTTATCTATGACTCAGACCATAGAGTTACAAAAGTAGGTACATTACTGTACCTCAAATAGCTTCCCAAGATGGCGGGAAAAGCGGTGCTCAGCACATTTTGCTCGGCGTTATCTTAACACGCGAGTGCCCGCTTCGATCAGCTGTGAATTGATTGTTCTACTTGTTGCTTATGCGGTGAAACTTAGATAATGAAGTTAGATTAGGAAAACGGGGTATTTTATACTTCTTCGGACAGTGTGACGTAGACAAAGTTTGTAACTTGCAATAAGAGTAGATCATTGCAGAGAGAATAAGACGGCAATATCTTGGTGTATGTTACATCACATCACATCACATCAACAGCCTTTAATAGTCCACTGCTGGACACAGGCCGCTCCTTAGAAAGGAGGTTTTGGCCCACTATACCACGCTGGCCAGACGGGTTGGTATAGAGTTTGTGTCAAGTTTTCCTTCTCTCTGCAGTGCTGTTGTCCTGCGTAGTTTATTACAGTAGTAGTATATTACATGCCGGTGTCTAAATCGAAATTATGCTAAATTCTACCGACGACAGCGGTGCGTAGCAGTCGGTAGAAAACCGATTATTTAATTTAGTATAAATTGTTCATAACTAACTAAAACATAATTTTTCCATTATTCTATCTTTTCTTGAAAAGACAACTCCTGCACCAGGAATATATTGTGTGTCGCGGGGACTTTACTCACATAAATATGAAGCGGACAAAGAACACCCAGACTCAGGATAACAATTTGTGAATCACATAGTGTCATCTCATGTGGGGATCGAACCCATAACACTCGGCGTAGTAGGAAGTGATGAGGTGACCGTTTTACCACTACGCCATCCATCCAAAAAGATCCATCGTTGCAATTAAAATATAGATTAGTGTCTATAGTCAAGAGATAAAATACACGGAACTGTGTGACTCACTTGGCACTGATTTGGTACCGGTCAACGTCTCCATTAACAAGTCACAAGATGTAGAGATTATGAAATTGGCAAATTACAATATAAATAAAGGTTTAAATTAAAAAAAAAAAAACACTTGAATCAATAAATTTACCATCATAAAGTGCAGCCGGAATTATCCTCCTTTATCAATTTAATGTTTTTTTTTTTCATTTTGACAACGGCTAAGTATGGCGTCACGCCACAGTATTGCAAACTAAATGTACGGCGGATATCGCTTAAATACAGATTCTAATTTGACTTGACAATCGTCTACACCATTTCATATACGTAAAAAATATTAATATTATTGGTCCGTGTGGTGACGGATTAAGAATACAAATTGTCACCACCCCAATTCATCCCGTGGGTGTCGTAAGAGCCGATTAAGGGAGCAAACTAAGCAGGACAACAACACTGCAAAGAGAAGGAAAACTTGAAACAAACCCTATACCAACCCGTCTGGCCAGCGTGGTATAGTAGGCCAAAACCTCCTTTCTAAGGAGAGGCCTATGTCCAGCAGTGGACTAGTATAGGCTGTTGATGATGATGATGAAAAAATATTAATGATGGTAAAGAAAAAATATTTTTTGGGAAATATCAATATAAAAGTTACCGAAAACAACTAACATTAATTAATAAACACTATTTTCCCCAACTATTTTATGATTGTGTATAGATTTGGATGAGCTGGTGGACCAACTTTTCATTAAATGATGATTACAATATATGTCTCATAAAATAACGAATTTGATACTCTGTTGTAAGAGATCGGTGACGTGAGACACGCGTATCTTTAATTTTGTTGTTTATTGTCGATAAAATTGAAGAAAAAAATGTTTAAGATCTAAACAGGTGAACTATAGTTAAACCGCTGTAAGCTTGGCCCTCCTGATGGTTTGGGGGACGCGGGGCGGGGGTGCATTCAACCAATTAGCTAGTGCGTCGCTGTCCGCCGGCAGTGACTGACGTGAAAGCATGGCTGTACTTGTTATTTTTCTTAAGACTGCTACACACGGTATTATTTTACAACATGGATAATCTGCCGACTCTGCGTCACAAAAAGATTTAAAAACTTGAAGTTCGGCTTACAGAGGTTCTACTGTTAAAGTTCTAATAAGGAATATTTATTTTTTTACTTAATTTTTTAAACTGTATCTGAATATAATTTACATGATGAAGATAAGGTGATTTTATTAAAATTATTTTACAGTATTAAATTTTACAATTAATCATAAAAACTTACAATACACTGACATTATAATACATGGAAATAAATTAGATTTTTATTACATCGTGTGTAGATTAAATCTCAAACAAATAAATCTGAAGATATCGAGTTAGTTCATCGTGTCATGTATAGCCGAGCGCATCACCCGCCCCGCGTCCCGCAAACCATCAGGAGGGCCAAGCTTACGGCGGTTTAACTATAGTCTATAACAGTGGTCTGTGATTATTCAACAGACTATTTTATACAAAGAACTATTGTTGATACTGATGGGAGTTTCATGTATGTTTGTAAAGTCCCCCGCGACACAGAAAATGTTCCTAATTCGCGAGTTATTGTCTTTAAAAAAAAAAAAAGAGTACGTAAATGAAACTTAAATTATATAATTTAAACAAATAAAACCGAAATGAGATATTTTAAGATTTTGAGCATACATTACTATATTATTTAGATATTTTTATACTCCTCACATTTTTTTTGAAAGACAAATTTGTCCTGTGTCGGGGGGGACTTTTAACATGAAACTGACACAAAAAGACTCAGAAAAACAATTTTTGGATCACAAGAAAGTGTTTATACGAAGACTATGTGAGGTACGAACCCACAACACGCGGCGTATTAGAAGGCGGCGCCGCCGCGGCGTGGCGACCGCTTAAACCTTTACGACATCCCAGCAGTCGGAATTCCAATTCCAACTAAAAAGGTATTAACTCATTAAGATTTGTAAATATACTCTTATGCGTACAACAAATAGTTAACCATTAAACGAAACAGTGTACAAAACAATTAAGAATCATGCCAAATGCTTTCCTCGGCAATTTCCTGCCTTGTACGCGGTCGGCCCGTTTCGGAGCGTGACTCTTTCACGGTCGACCCAAATGACTTTTGAAATATAGCACCACCAATAAGTACAATGCTATGATTTAATTACAAAATGTGTTATTTTAGTATTGATTGTAAAAAACAATTGTTTGTGACATTGTGAGTGAAACGAAACGTTATGTCAACCTTGAGAGAGCAAATTTATATTACTGTTATAATTTGTCGGCAATAAATAATTTGTATTCGTCGCAAATGTGTTGTTTTATACTGCATGTTAATAATTACATATTTATACATATAAAATGTTGAGTTGATTTGTGTACCTACGCTTTGATTAATTAAAAAATTCTACACCAATCCAATTAAGCTCATATTTATTTAATTTGTTTTGACACGATTAAGAATTTGTTTCAAAAATTGTTTATATCTATTGTCCAGGTCAGACGTTTTACTCATTTTTCATCATCAGTTCAACCACAATGCGCCAAGGCGAAATGTAGCAGGATAAAGCTGGTTAAATATAAATAAAAAACCGGCCAAGTTCTAATCGGACTCGCGCACGAAGGGTTCCGTACCATTATCTATAAAAACTACAAAAAATCATGTGTTGTTAAAGTAGCAACAGAAATACATCATCTGTGATAATTTCAATTGTCTAACTATCACGGTTCCTGAGATACAGCCTGGTGACAGACGGACCGGACGGACCGGACAGACGGACGTAACCACCCCTATTCATTCTGTGGGTGTCGTAAGAGCCGACTAAGGGAGCAATCTACGCAGGACAACAGCACTGCAAAGTGAAGGAAAACTTGATACCCTATTATATATTAAACCCTATAGCAACCCGTCTGGCCAGCGTTTTATAGTGGGCCAAAACCTCCTTTGTAAGGAGGGGCCTATGTCCAACAGTGGACTATTAAAGGCAGTTGATGATGATGATGATCTACACACTCTCTGTGACATCTAACCTACCAGCAAACCAAAAAGAGCGGGATTTTCCGTTTCTTATTTCACACTTCCGTCTTCTTTTTTCATCTTCCATCCGTCCCTAAGCAAAAGAAAAGATTTTACCTATACACCAAAACACAGAACAGGTATTTATTCACTGTTCTGTGCATCAAAACTAGATAAGGCAACAATATTAACATATCACGTGTGAAAGTTCTGAATAAGCATTTATTTAAGTGTTTTAGGAGATCTTGATAAATTCAGTTGACGTCTAGTAAAAATTCCACATGTTATTTAGTACTAGAATGGGCAAAAATTCATAAAATAAACGGAAGTGTTTAACATGTAATTTTATAATTATGTGTGTTTTATAAATTCAGAGTACGCATCAAATACATTTCGGATGCATCCATCATCACGCGTCATTTCGTTACACGCTGCAGGCTGCACCCTATCGCTGCCGACATGCGTGATTTATGCCACGCTGGTTGAATATCGTTTGGTTGTCTTTGCCTAGGTACCATAACTGACATTATCGAAAAAAGTTGTCAGTGTGTTTTCAAATTGTACATTTTATAGTTTTTTCATTTATTTTTAAGCTATTGCATAGCTTCTATCGAGGGCCTTGAGCGCGGGGACCGAATCCAGAAATTCCGTAACGAAAAAAAAACCTCACGCTAAAAACAAAACAAAAAACAGTACCAAAATCAAATGCTGAACGTCAAAGGAAATTTCGTCAACATAATGCAGAAAAATCTTACATGGATATGTAATTTGATTTAATAATAATATTTTTTATTTATTTATTTAAAAACAAATTGTAATATATGCTTCAATATTTTTATTTAATAAAAGAAAAAAAATTGTTTTCTTATCGGTCACCACGCTCAAAAAGTGTAACTTGAATTAATATCAAAGAAAAAGAAATACTGCATAAATAAAATAAATAAATAATTATAATTGCATAAGTTGATACAAAATGCTATGCAATAGCTTTACCGCGGCAGTCCCCGAGTGCCACACGTCTTTTTTTATTATTATTTTAGAGTCGATGAAAGTCAAGTACTTATTATAAAGATTTTTTAAGGTCTTGCGGAAACCCCCACAAACAGTTTCTTGAAAGGTTTAATTAGTTCAGAATTATCATATTTTTTCAGAAAAGACAACTCCTGCATTAGGAATATATATAAATATCCTTTATCGCGAGGTACTTTACACACATAGACGAAACGGATACAAAAATCACCCAGACTCAGAACGACAATTTGTGGATCACACAAAGTGGTGTCCCATGTGGGGATCGAACCCACAACACTCGCGCAGTAGGAAGCGGCGTGGCGACCGCTTAAACCACCACACCATCTGTGCAGTCAAGCGATAATTTTTCCACAGATTAATTGTATGAAGTAAAAAGTATGTGATGGATTGCAAATTATCCAAGTGATGGTTACGGAAGTTTTGTCGCTTTTGTCTGTATTAGATTTATCACATAACACCAAAGGATTTCGCATAACTTAAAATTTCGAATTTTAAACTGTTCTAATTTGATTACTTTTTCATAGCTCATTGTATAGGACAGTGTTGTAATGTGTTCTAATCTCGTAATTAAACCGTGTTCTGCTCAAACGATTCAATCCATACTAATATTTAAAATGCGCAAGTGTGTCTGTCTGTCTGTCTGTATGTTACTCTTCACGCTTAAACCGCTTTACATGAAATTTGGTACAGAGATTGTCCGAGTCCCGGGAATGGACATAGGTATAGTTTTTATCAAAGAAAACATCCTTTAAGGGGGTAAAAAGGGGGATGGAAGTTTGTACGGGGAATCAATAACGGCTGAACCGATTTAGATGAGATTTGGTATGAAGATACTTTGATTCTTGAGGAAACTGAACTGATATTTACGCGGGCGGAGCCGCGGGCAAAAGGGTAGTTTACAAATAAATTAATATTAGAAAGTTAACCATCTACAAACATGATGCGAAGACAGTGTTGCCACTTACTTAATTTTAATTCGAATAGTGTACGTAAACTGACTCAAATGAATTAATATTATTTATGACTCTGTTGGATTTTAACGTCAAACATTGAATTACTATGTTTACACTAGGTGCAGTAGTTAGTAATACTAATGAATTATTATACAAAGTAATGAATCTCGTTACAAGGGGCATTGTTTAGTATTAGTATGTTATATTTTTATTAATGTATATTTAACTCTTCTTGGCTGTAGTGATTGATTATTTGTTACTAATTTATGGAATGGTCGTCTTAATACGACATGTAATAGTAAGTACGGTTTTAGGATATTTTTGTGTTTCTTAATTTAAAGCAAAAGGTGCAAAAATACAATTAGAAAATTGTACGTACACGATAATCATCATCATCATCAACAGCATGTAATAGTCCACTGCTGGGCATAGGCCTCTCCTTAGAAAGGAGGTTGTGGCCTACTATACCACACTACGCATACGATATATGTACTTAATTAGTTAGTAGTAGTTTCTTTATTTATTAAAAAGAAGTGTATTAACTTATTTTAAATACACAATTGGCTTCTTGGATAAATAAAATAGGCATTTAGGTACTACAACCAAGTTACTGCTTATGTTTTGCTGCTTAATGTAAGAAAAAAAGTACTGTATAGTTTAATGGTAGTTTCATACGTTTTTCAAGGACGAGACTGTTTGCTTTTGGTTATAATAATGATATAAATTATTTAAAAAAATATAGTTTTTTAGTTTGTTTCGTTTTAAACTAGGCAAACATGTACGAAAAAAATATCGGTATATTAGGATGTCGAGCCTTTTATTAGGATTACGATATCGATTCTTTAATCACTACGATTTTTTGCCAAACTACATCGACTGATAAAAATAACCACATTATTACTAAAACTGTACTTATTTCGTAAAAAAACAACACAGGTAGTTTATAACAATATCAAACTTGTTCTTTCAAATACGATATCAGGACACCCACATGGCTGTTTAATCATCCATATTTAAATGTTTGGCAATACTGACAAACATACAAACATATTTTTGTCGTAATTGCAAACAAACTGACAATAATATAATCAAAAACAATAAATCTGACGGCATCGTGTAAATATGGCCGACGTTTGCACCATGCGTGCACGAAATATTTATGTAGTTCGTAATACGCCAAACTAATAATGCAAGTTATCTTATAGCGTGTGTCGAATAAAAAATGTGTAGAGAATACCTCACACAATTTTGGTGACAATTTTGACATGTACAAAGTCTGTGCAGCTGTCAAATGACGTCACGTTGCTTTTATTCTGTTATTTTATGATCTACATGTTAATCCCAAAAAATAATTAAGTTTTAAACGACAAAGTTTTTTTTTATATTTACCTCTTTAACTGTGTATAGACAAAAGCGAGAACGCAATATCAGTCGAAGATGAGGAAAATGCCTAAAATACTGATATTATTATCAGCTTACAGTATTATTTCCAGAACATCTTTAAAATTTTATAATCCTGTCTGGTGTTTTATAATAAAATGATGTATTCTCTAACGCTTCAAATGGTGCCACTTAGTCATTTGAAAGATTCTGTACTTATTTGTCTAAATAAAAACTCCACTGGCAACAATTACTTACGTCAGTCTGGTTTATTTTAATCAATTACTGTCTGGATTATCATAAGTTAGTAATAAATAGTACTTTTAGACAAGCAATTTTGTCCTAAGTGCTACGTAGAGTACTAAAAAAAGGTATGTAAAGCCCTTTTCTAATACGTGTCAAAACTCTCCTCGGGTCGTCACTCCACCGGGGTTTGCGGCGCGGTGGTGTATCAGGATTGAATTGACTAAAACCACACATGCGCCACTATGCGCTTGAAATAGAAGGGGTCCAGGAACTGCTGGTTTTAAGACCTCCGGACCATCTCTAAGGCCACTGCATTAAACTAAAGCTAAAGTAAAAGCAATATTTGTTAATGGTCGTTTTTGGGTTACAAGCACAAAAATTTAAAAAAAAAATAGTTAGGGTCTCGTTTTACTTCAAAAAAAAAGAATGTTTAAAAAAAGTGTTGTTTAAAAATATAATTCAGTTTAAGGTTAGTATGTGCATAAATAAATACGGGTAAGTTCCTTAATTTAACATTTAACTTTAGGAACTATTACATCTGGTGATAAAAAATTATCTACTTGAGTGAATTTCTGGGCCCTGTTTGAGGAGGTCCTCGAGCTTATCAACCTCACTTGGACACATTATGTGAGGTCACGTCCCCCCGAGCTACTGCAGTGTGGAGCCATAACTTTAATTAAAATACGTGTTGTGAGCGTCTTCTTGTTCAAGAGTGGCATTCACTATTAACTGTTTGAATTAACTGGATTTGGAAATATATTTTTATTTCGAATTATAGACAAAGGCCGGCAACGAAGTTGTGACTGCTAAATTGCAGGTGTCCATCAGATCAGCCAGTTTATTAACCATATAACTTTACGGTATGATACTTAAAAGAAGAGCAGCTATTCATTAAATTAAATCATTTTTTAAATATATTGTTATTCAAAGGACAAATTGTTATAATTCACGTTTGATAAAAGTAGTGACATGAAATCTGGGCCACAATTCTGCTATTTTAATATTGTTTTAATAGACTGTCGATGGAATGTCATCGGAATAGTTTTGAACTTTTCTTATTCTACTAACTATGTAGGACCGATGGCAGAATTGAGTCAATTCTGCTATTTTATGTTAACGTGTTAATCAGTGACAAGACATCGGGAGGCCATCGGTAAAATAGCAGAATTGAGGCCCTGTTGTTTTGATGACGAAACTATTGAGCCGTGTAACAGACAAATTATGCAACTTACTAAAAGTTAATCGAGCGAGCATCGCATTGTGTTGGACGAAGGTGGGGCTTTAAACTATTGTGACCAAATAAATATATTTATATGCCATACATTTGTACAGTATAAGTAATATTCTTGAACATTCTTGATGTTTTAGCTTGTATACACTCACGCTTCTTTCCCGTCCGAGGTAGGCACAGAGAACCTTTTTTTTCTGTGCGGAAATCCCCTCGGATACCACGGTAGGTGGCAATGTCGGACTCGAACCGACTAAAACCGCACGCCGTCTCAGTAACCAGCAGTCGGGGAACCAGGTCCACCCTAGAAAGGCAATCCCTGGTGCCCCGACGTACCTCGGGCAATCTATGGCGGGTAGACGACCCCCCTGTGTGGGAACCCCTATGTGGGAACCCCTGTGTTCCCTCTGTGCTCCCGGGACATACAAGCTCGCGTCTTTTCCTCATTCTAGCCTACTATTTAGTCATTTTGAATTTTTCCATTACAGGACAAAGAATTGTGTGATGAACGCAATCATTTGTTCTGTATCTAAGTGTAATTTATCTCTAATATATATTTAGAAATATATAAGTATATTTATCAGTAATTATCATAGTACAGGCTCTGTCGAGTTAGAAATCAGACATAAATGTCTGAGTTTTATGATGTTTTTATTCTCATTATTTTTTAATTGTGATTACGGATGGCGTAGTTGTTTAAGAGGTCGCTGCGCCGCTCAATACTACGCTGAGTGTTGTGGGTCCGATCCCCACATGGGACGACACTTTGTGTGATCCACAAATTGTTGTTCTGAGTCTGGATTTTCCTTGTATCCGTTACATGCATGTTTGTAAAGTTCCCCGCGACACAGAATATATTCCTAATGCGGGAGTTGTCTTTAAAAAAATAATAATTGGTATCTGACGTGTTCTGGTATCTCTAACTGTCACTCAACAATATTGATCTCACAGATTTCAAGAGTGTTCTTTTCCAATCTTATCAGAACTGAAAACCTTTGATAAACTATATAGGAAACATAATTTTATTAATCCCTAAGACCACATTTTGGGTATAACACAATTTGGCAAAGCAAACTGCGTAATTTTAATACATAATCTAAAGCACGCAAGCGTTAGATACTAATTATTTAGTAACATAATACTACGGCCAAACCCACCCGCATTGGCAACAAAACAGACCATATTTTACCCCACATAACCTATAGATATGCAACCACTGTGCCCGCGGGACGCGCCGCCTCTAATCCAGGTACATTAAAAGCTTTTATCTTTTATAATAAACAGACTTCGACTGGTTTCTTGAGATTGGTGTAAGTAGCTAGATTACGAGAGATGATTGGTTAATGTTTCCGATACTTGATGTAGATTATTTTGTATAGAAATCAAGAGATTTATGGGCCACGGCCTCACAGGAAAGCAATTACAACGTTGTGACTCTTGAAGGTACCTTTTCTTTATTAATTCTCTGTATTACAATCAAATTCCAACACTGTGCAAAGAACACGAGTTAATCTACAAAACAATGTAATGAGTCTCTAAAAAACCGTCGTAACATTCCAAAACGGACTCCAAATAGTGAAAAGTACGTTCCATTCGGATAAACACTGCTACTTTGCTTAATACAGTGGGAATCAGGTCACTGGGTATAACTAGGGGTAATATAGGGAGGGTTGGGGGATGATAATCAACCGATATTAACGGCCGCTCAAGATACTCGCACATTTTTATTCTGATGATCTGTTTAAGGGGTGGTCTCGAAACCGCGACTCAAAGCCGCGATTTTTTCCAATTGTTATTAGTAGTAAAGTCACTAAGTTATTTGAAAACGAAGTTTAGAAGTCTGTTAAGGCCTGGAAAACTATTTTCAATATAAATAATCTGGCAAACAAAAAAGAAACAGTTACATATACATGTGAACATTTGCAACACTAATGTCGCTCGCGTTTTGTCTCATAGAACTCTTATGAATCTACCAACGTTACTAACCTGGTAGCTATGGCTAACCTTTCTTTATGAAGAGTTGAAACTACATGATTTGGTAGTTCTAACATAAATCGAAAACAACTATGACCTTTCGTCTTCTTAAAATTTAACGTGCTTTAGAACAAATTAAAAAGCCGTGTGGTGTCGAGGGACACCCGATAGGAACGAAGTTGTAACGATCGAGTAAAACTGATTCGGCACATTTTAATTACAACGCCATCTATGAAAGCGGCTATTACCTACATATTTTTCAGTTGTCTAATCTCTATCTAATCTAATATAAAATAAAATATCTCTAATCTAATTTGTCATTTGCAGTAAATACGTACGTATGTACTTAGTAAAATAAACAAAAGTAAAAAATTTAACTAAGCTGCGATTAATTTTACATAAATTGAAATAGAAATTTATGATATTCTAGTAGCGTAAGTGTTTTTAATTTCATAAACTTTATGAAAAATCGCATCAGTGGAACTCAACAGTATGGCGGACGACAATCGACAACATTATCCGGCTGCTATTTGCATACATTAGCCGACTGCTTGGCTAATAAAAACATTGTCAGTTGCCAAAGTTGTAGAACTAACCCCACCCCCTACCGTCCTGTCATTTATTTAAGGTTAAAAACTGTTAGGGTCGTTTATTAAATTTTATTACATTAAAGAAAGCGCTAGTCGACATTTTTTTATTTCTACAAATGATAATTCTGAGTCTTAATTACGTGAGATTGAACGTCCGAAGATTAGACTACGCAGGACAACAGCACTGCAGGGAGAAGGAAAACTTGTCACAAACTCTATACCAACCCGTCTGGCCAGCGTGGTGTAGTAGGCTAAAACCTCCTTTCTAAGGATAGGCCTAGATCTAGCAGTGGACTATTAAAGGCTGTTGATGTCGAGTTGAAGTGAACGTCAGAAGTTTAGCCTCATAACTAATTAAACAAAATGTCTAAAAATCGTTTTTTACGTAATTCATAAAAAAATCTAATACAGATAACTAAAATAAGAGTAATAAAAACTATTCAATAAAAGCTAAAGTTACTTTTAATTCGTTTAAAACGCGTTAAACCTACTAAACAAAGACTAGGTTGTGTTTTTTCTCATTTTACTACTTGTACTAGAATATAAATATAGAAAAGACAGTTTTCTCACAAACTATTATGTATTTGTTTGCAATTTGTACAGCATAACATAATAACCGATATTGATTTAAACCACACGGAAGTTATTTTCTCATAACTTAATGTACGCGGGATCTTCAGCATGTTTATTTTCAGGAATTAGTTTACGATATTTCGACACTGTTGCAAGCGCCATGATCACGGATCAGGTAAATATCCCGTTTATAATAAATTATCAAACAAAATAACCTATGCATGTATAATAAATAAAATATATGTAATTTACAGAGATGGCTGTAAAGTTGTCCGCAAATGCGGCGAATAAAACGCAACGCAAATTAAATATAAGTGTCCACGATCCGGCCATCGCACTGGTGGTACTCAGGCATTGGCTTCTTGCGGATCAGACACAGGTGAACGGGTCTTACCGCCGCAATAATGGCATGCCCAGCGCTCGGTTGCCCAAGTCGCTCCTTCCACTCCTCTACGAGGACCCGGTGGAGTTGGGATTTCTGGTCCGCGATTTCTCGAGTCTCAGGACTCCGAACCAACTCCCGCGCCTTCTTTCACCACTGATACAGAGCTGCAAGGGCTCTCGCCTCCTGGTCCCACGGTGGAGTTCCGGCCAGGAGACTCGCCGCCTCAAATCTACCCTCTACCCCCTTATGACCCTGATGGCCAGCACTTGCTGCGGTAGTCGCAGTAGTGTGACGTTGCTGGCCTTAAGGGCCCCCACCCATACTGGGGCCACATAAAGGGTCATGGGCCACACAATGCGTAGAGTCTCCTGCAAGAGTCATCCGCGTTGCTCCAACCAACTTGGGGACCAGACGTCGGAAATGATGTCCAAAGTCACATCGGCCATCGAGGACGAGCCCCAGATACCTTATCGAGGGCTGGCTCCCTCAAGTGACTTCCTCCGAGGCCCATGAAAGAACAAGGCCTCGGATTTGTGCAGAGCCACTTCGAGACCCAGCCGCCGGATCCGCTCAACGACTTGGGCAACGCCGGCTGTGGCCCTCAGGGTTGCCACACGGTGCGTCTTGCCGCACGCCGTCACGAGTGTGTCGTCCGCGTCGCACGTGACGGCGACCCCATCCAAGAAGGCACCACGAAGCTCCCAGTTGTAGCCAATGTTCCACAAGAGTGACTCTGACACCGACCCCTATGGAACACCACACGACATTTCACGTCTACCGTGACCGGTCCTACTTGGGTAGACGACGGCTCTCTCCGACAAATATGCCCCACCTATGCGGCGGAGGTAAAGAGGCACTTCGTGATACACGAGTGCCTCCCTGATTCAACTCCAATGCAAAAGTGTCGAACGCGAACAACACTTCGCCCCGTGAAACTGCTTCTGTAACCGTACTGATTGTCCGCCAGATCCGGCCCCATTGACTTGCTACCAGGCCCTAATAAAATAGAATAATTCATAAACACGCTTAAAGTTGTAAATAAATCACAAGAATAGTAAAAAGAACTTGTCATAGCAGCGCACGCACACACGATCTATGCACTCTATAAATTACCCGAACATTATTTTGATTACCCCGAATTCCGGATTCCTGATTAACGACCCAGTTTGACTGATCGTTAAAGCGGCAAAAATAATAAAAAATAAATATATATTGTGAAACGTTGGCAACATTAACAGTGGCTGGACTAAATACTGTGATTATTTTACTTGGACTTGTTTATGCTCACCTTTATGTTGCGACATGTTGATTTTATGTTTCCAGAAGAATAGATCTAGATTTTGTTTAATATGTCTAAAACTACTAAACTATTTTTTAATGATATACATTTACTTTTTTAAGCCATAGACAATTTTAGAATGGTTTACAGAATATGGACTTCATCACTCACCAAAGAGATTTTAAGTAATCTGGTAGATGGAGGGAGTGTCAAAATCAATAATACAGGTTTTAAAAGTTTTCCGCTTGGTTCTTCTATAAAATAGAAAATATATAATAATATTTTTATGCGTTTTATTTCACACCTTTATTACACTAGTCATTGGTTTTATTTTTGCATAACTGATCGATATATTGAGGACTGCTCCATATGATTTGATTTTCCAAGGGTTTTTTTCTATTGTAGGTGTATTGAATAAAATATTTCTAATGCGTAGACAATTGGTTATAATAATGCTGTAATGTAATATGTATTTTGGTGCCTTTAAGAAATGTTTAAATTGCAGTTTTCTAAACCAAAAACATATAAAGTTTGTTTTTATGAAGTATTTATAGTGAGATACTACTTTGTTCCTCTAACAAACACTACAGGAATCAATAAACAATGATTTATTTTTAAATATTCCATGTGTTAAAAAAAAACGGCTGTCATCAAATCATCAAAAGACGCGCAGCAAAGTGTTAATTAAAAAATGTCACATCTGTTGTAATGTTTCAACAGACGTGGACTGACAGTGAAAGTAATTTCATTGTTGAGTTTATTATTAAAATCTAAAATAATAATAATATAATTTATGTTAAACTTTGTAAATAATGCTTTGAATTCTTGAAACATTAACTCAAATATATATGCATATATATATATATATATATATATTTAGACTTAGATAGGTAACAAAATAATTGTTTATCAATAATTTTTTATAGGTCTAATGAATTTTAATTTACATTTACTTCTTATCTTATCTATCTATCTTATCTATAAAAAGACAACTCCCGCACTAGGAATAAATCCTGTGTCGCGGGGGATTTTACAAACATACCTACATGAAACGGACACAAAGTACACCCAGACTCAGAACAACAATTTGTGGATCACACAGTGTCGTCCCATGTGGGGTTTGGACCCACAACACTCGGCGTAGTAGGACCTGCGGCGTCGGCGCGGCGACCGCTTAAAAAACTACGCCATCCGTGCAGTCAAGAGACAGGCAGTTAAACTCAAGACACCGGTACAAACCAAAGACAACGCTTTTTAAAAGTTCGATGCCAATTTCAGTTGTAGTTGTAAACTTTTTTTTATTCATCTATACAAATAAATAATATTGGAGTGGAGATTTATTTGTTTGTAATATTAAAATAACCGATTTTTACTAAATGCATATATTATGTATGTTTACACGGTACATAAGCCAAAATAACATTTTTTACAATTTTTGTCTGTCTGTCTGTCTGTTTGTTCCGGGTAATCTCTGGAACGGCTTCACCGATTTCGACGGGACTTTCACTGGCAGATAGCTGATGATATAAGGAGTAACTTAGGCTACTTTTTTTAGACTAGCTTCGCCCCGCGGCGTTGCCCGCGGTTATAACAACAAACGCGGGTCTCAGCTAGTCATATATATAATAATTCAGTTTCATGTCTTCTATGGTAGATCTTGTATAAAAATTAAGTCATCCATTTTATGTTGGAAAAATTGGTTTAACCTAAACGTGTGACAGTAGTTCAAGTCTTTGAAGCTTATTTGTAGTAAATATATTCTTAAAAACTAAGACTCACCTGAAAAAATAGGCAAAAACACACCCATTGGTAATATTTGTAGGTTTTTCTGTCGCTCATATCTTCTTCCCCTTTCTCCCTGCTGTTGCCAATGCCTGGGTACGGCACCTCGACACCCACTTTCTTGTAGAAGAAACTTTTGAGCGTGTACGTCGAGTGGATCCAGCAGTAGGTATTGAGGACGTCCTCTGGTATGTCCTTAGTGTGTATGCAGTCTATAGGGTTCCCTACGTACTGCCTCGTCGTCACGATCAGGCTGAACGAGATCAGTAGAATAACAGTGATTGAGTAGTGCAACCTGAATACCGGTGAATCGATATGTACATAGTTCACTTTAATAAGATTCTTCAATCCACGAAAAACGTCTAACATCTTAAACGTTTGACCTTATCGTCCACGTGTATGTGTCCAGTAACATTATTTATTGTTTCGAAGCACCAATTTTCACTATTTATTACGTAAGGCACTATTTTTTTTGGCAGTGTTACAGCTCGAGTAAGTCCGCGGCATCACGGTTGTTTATTTTTTCACTATTTTCTTCTTTCAAGTTGGTGTAACTTTTTTGGTATTTTTATGAACTTGAGCAGTGACAACGCTTGGCTCATGATTTCTACGTTTCATGGTACGTTGAATCAGTGTCGGCGCGCACTGCCCATGGTAATGCCCTCGCCAGTCATGTAGTCTCGTCAATAATGACGCCGAGGCTGCGTAACCATTGGAAAATTAATCTTTAGAGGAATTAACGTAAACTAGATTAGCAGGTCAGATGCTCACGCACAGATTTATGAGATCACACGTCGTCGTCCGAAACGGAGCACCCATACGTGTTGTATACCGTACGGTAATAGCTGGAGAACTGATGAAAAATGATTAAATTATGTGCTTAAATAGAAGAGGTGTAATCCCTATAGTTTATGTTATGATATGACTCAATTTGTGGATTGAGTATAAGAGAGGTGCTTACAAGAATGAGTAATAGCAATATGGTTTAATAGTTAAATATATGCCAGCGTTTAGACGTTTATCGGCGTTGGTTATAGCCAAGGAAATCGCATGTTATACTCGTATGTACTGATCTAATTCCTCAAAGAAGGTTACTTCCAATACTTTTTGAACTACAATGACAATCTTTTCACTGCCTACTGTGCGTTTCTCAGAAGTCTTTTTTATGTGAAACGATTTACGAGCAACGCACGTTTCAAGGCCTGGTTTGTCACAAAGTGTTCGGCAGATCTGTTTGTGTTACATGATAATATTTACACGTAACTTTTTAAGAGTTCCTTTGAAATATTATATTTAGTATTTTGATGATTCAGCTCACGGAAAAGACAAATATTTCCCGTGTGTAATAGATTTTTAATTTGTTGCTTCATGTTAGAATTGAAAAGCAAACATTTCATAGTTTTTCTATATGATTTATTTGCCTATCTGCTAAATAGACAGAATTATAATGTCTGTCATCTTTTGTTCTGCCGTTTTTAACACGAACTGTCATAAATATAAACAGTTGCGCTTAAATTAGATTATCAAAATTACTGACAGCAAAATGGGCGCCAAAATTTATGTCAGACATTTTTTTTTTTCCTGTCTGAAATAGTTGACTAAACTATTTATTTATAATCTGTGTTGGTCTTTATGATATGTATATTTAGCTGAATGCAATATCCATTATAGAAAATAGATTTCGTTGAGAGAACAAAGCGATTCTCAATATGCTTAAAAGCTTTACAAGAACACATCAAAGCATTAGATAGCTCTACTGTTGGAAGTGCTATTTATTGATTTCTTAGTAACGTTGATGGTATAGTTATTTTAATAGAAATATAAATTTATAGGAAATGAATTTATTTTACTAAAAATATCAATCATTCGGTTATTGAACTGAGTTTGTTCTTTTTATATGTTTGAGTATTACCTACAATAAGTCAACTATTAAAAATTACCTTGACTATCAAACTCAATGATTTCACTGTCCTAAAAAGATTAGTTAATTTTATTTGTCAAATTCGTTATAATTGTTGAAAAATTTTAATTTAACTTATTCCAAAATTTTGCGGCAAATGTTCTAAAATTAATTAAATATCTGTAAGAAATTATTTACGCATTAGAATTAAGTATGAAATTGCGTTGTATTAAATTATTAGTTTACTTTAACTAACCCGCTGTCAGTCTTCAATTTATGTAATTTTTATATTTGTTATAATAATATTATTTTACAGAAGTCATAAAATAATTTGCAATTAAAATTAATACAGTACAGATGGCTTTCAATCGTTCTAAACCCAATTAATCATCAGCTCATTAAAATCATTTAACGGTAAACAGCCGGCAATAATTAAATATGATTTATAGATTGCTAATCTGTTACATAAAATAATATTGCCATTATAAATAACGACACTCCTTTCTACCAGGGACATCTATTTGTCAAAATTAAGTGGTAGAAATCGTTGAATTTTATAGGGTTACGAGAGTTTTTGGCGGAAATCGTAAATTATGCATCTCACGCGGCCTTAGCAGGTTGGCAAAGAGAATTTCGTGCCAAGTGGTACGAATGTGCTGGCTTAAATATTTCTCATTTCTCCAGCGTTAGACCTTTTTGTTTGAACTGAGTTGTGAAAACTGCTAAATGACATATCGCTTTGGTGGAATACTGTTTTTCTGTTGTTTTGTATTCTTGTGAAATTCAAAAGTTGTAATGGCATCAAGTGCCTTTAGCTTTTAGAATTTAAAAGATTAATGCATTTAGAAGAAAAATATCTAAATGTTAGTCTCATATTTAATTACTAGAATTATGTTTATACATGTATTTATATTATATTTATATATGTATTGTAAGTCCGTGTGGTGACGGATTAAGAATACGGAAGGTCACCATCCCTATGCATCATATGGGTGTCGTAAGAGCCGACTAAGGGAGCAAACTATGCAGGACAACAACACTTCAAAGAGATGGAAAACTAGAAACATACCCTATATCAACCCGTCTGGCTAGCGTGGTATAGTAGACCAAAACCTTTCTGAGGAGAGGTCTATGTCCAGCAGTGGACTGTTATAGGCTGTTGATGATTATGATGATGATGGTAGGTACAATATTGACAAAAGCTTTTCTTTCGTTTTTATTGTGTTATGCATAAACACAGCTTAAGTAGACGATGTTTTTTATGTCAAGTATCAGATTCAGGTCAAGAAGATAAGCTAGAAGGATTAACACGAATCCTGTTTCTTTATGTTTATGTTTACACTCTCTGATAAAATTAACTCGCTGATACGTATATTAAACGTAAAAGTAATACCTAACTGAAAGTGTTTACTTTCGGCAAAGTAAACTTTAGTTGCGGTGACATTATGTGTGTTGAACTATATATATTTCTTTATATATTAGAATTTGAAAGAAAGAAAGAAATTACCATTTATTTCTTGTTTACTGTTAGGTACATAACCATGGGTACAAAGATTAAATCAGAAAAAAAAATCAACGTAAACCCTTCATTCAGTTATTTAAATTTAGAACTTTAGGACTATTGTAATACGAAACACCGTATAGTCCTAAAGTTATAGATTTTTTTACGAGAATATCAGCCATTCTACGTTTTATTATTAAAGAGCTTCGAAGAACAGAACCCGAACAGAATATTGGATGATTGATCCAATATAATTATCTTGTGTTAATTTTCCTTCTTCCTTTGTACCTCCTGATCGAGATTAAGATCTAAGAACCTAAACCTGACTTTAGCAAGGCGGACGACCACATAAAAGATCCCAAATAAAATTGGAAGTTCACTGAGAGATGGTGACATTTCATACACAAATGAGTAAACACCAATCACCGCGAACACCGCATAAAATGACTATCGTAAATCTAAAGTAATCGTAAAGTTTTCAAAGTTAAAAGTCGCCTTAAAATTAAATGGTGTTAACAGACACCATTTAATTTTAATAAAAAAAAACTAAAATAAGTTCTATTTACTTCCTTAGTAGATTTATATAGAAGGTTTATTAATGAAAGTATCTTAGTGTAACAAAATAAATTTATAGAACTATTAAAACAGACAAATTAGATTTCAAATATTACATACTTTACCACCATTATTATATATTTTCACATCGCTTATTTGATGTGTGTAATTAACCACAATATATTGGCGCATAACCGAGAATTTTAAACTACTGCTTTTAAGTGGGCAACCCTAACCACGTCTGCGCATTAACGACCTTCTTAATTTATGGTCAGCTCTTCAAAGGGGTCGGCCGTCTGTGCCATATTTTTTTTTAATTTTCATCTGTCATACACATATACACCGTATGTTTTGTATGATGAAGGATCTTCGTATTTAAACACCGTAAAGGAATTTAACATGAACTGTTATTGCACAGAGTTTAGTACCATGACTGGTCAAATTGTATCATTATTATTATCATTAACATCGACAGCTTTTAATAGTCTACTGCTGGACGTAGGCCGCTCCTTAGAAAGGCAGTTTTGGCCTAATGTACCACACTTTTTTTTTTCTTTTTTTTTCTGTGCGGAAATCCCCTCGGATACCACCTTTATAGAATTTGGGTTGGTATAGAATTTGTATCAAGTTTTCTTTCTCTTTGCAGTGCTGCGTAGTTTGCTCCCTTAGTCGGCTCTTACGACACCCACGGGATGAATAGAGGTGATGAAATTCCGTATTCTTAATACTTCACCACACAGACACTGTATACTGGATTCTTATAAGTTTTATGTAATTTTACGTAATTCTAAATTTGAAACACAAATTGTTTTACAAAATAAGCTTTTTCCAGTTTTCTTACATATAAAAATAAGAATTAAAAGCACACGGAAGCGTATCACGCTTCCGAGTGCCATATTTGTTTAAAAATTGGTATAAGGAATTTTCTTCAGGCATTAATATACCTATAGATGTACTATAGCCCAAAACTATGAGAGGAGGTGGCACTCAAACTGTGGCAACGTGTTTGCATCTGTTAAATGATAAATTAAATTTATTTCTGTAAGTAAATCTTTTCAGATATTTTTAGAAGTCGGGCTTAACAGCTAAGTGGCGCCGGCTTTTCCCAAATCCATCTTCTCTGGGAAGTAACGTAAACAAACCACAGAGATGTCTTTTTTTTTAGTCCGTGAACAATGTTAAAGAATACTATGCGAGTACGGTATAGGGTCTGGGTTAGCCTTTTGAAGGAAGGACCATAATTTTGTCTGCCTGTCCAACCAGACAGCAATTAAATTAACATAGTTGTGTAAAGAACGATGGTGTATTTACATAAATGTAACAGTGTATGTCTGTCTGTATGTTACTTCTTCAAAACCACTGAACCGATTAAAATAAAATGTAGTGTGGCATTAGTTATAAAAAAAAGTCAAGTAAAGTAAAGTCCCGGGTAAGGATATAGAAAACTTTTTGCCCAGAAGCCACCCTTTAAAGGGTTGGATTAAGTTTGTATAGGAAATTGATAACCGCGGAACCGATTGTTATGAAATTTGGCATGGAGAGACTTTGATTATTGAGGAATGACATAGGTTACCGCAGGCAGACATTTTTACCACGATTACCGATATAGCGCCGGTCCGTGTGGTGACGGATTAAGAATATAGAGTGCCACATACAGAGTACTTTATCCCGTGGGTGTCGTAAGAGACGACTAAGGGAGCAAACTACGCAGGACAACAGCACTGCATAGAGAAGGAAAACTTGACACAAACCCTATACCAACCCGTCTAGGCAGCGTGGTATAGTAGGCCAAAACCTCCTTTCTAAGGAGATTCCTATGTCCAGCAGTTGACTATTAAAGGCTGTGATGAGATGACGCGGGCGGAGTCGCGAGCAATAGCTTGTACTCATATATTTCACATTAAAGCTTGCCTGAGATCGTCAGACTGTGCCTGAAAACGGATGCGGCAGAGGGAAATTGTTTAAGAGATCAACTAATTAGTGAGTAGTTTATACTTGGCATAAATAAACGAATAAGTTTATGTCCTACTTTCTTGTTTAGGGATGTAATGAGGATTTTATGTTTGGACGTTGGCGAGTACGACAATAGGAAGTAAAGAAAGGATATAGAATGAAGAGGATAAAGGATGATAGACGGCGTGAAATAGAGGAGATATTAGAGGAGAGTGGAAGAACAAAACATATTGCACTGACTCTTAATAAAGATAGAAAAAGACAGACAGAAGACTGGGTAAAGGTATCAGATATAAATGTCGGATGTTATCTTTATCTGGCAAGATTCAAGAATGATTCTGTGAAGAATGAACGTGGCTAAATGAATCTGAAATTTACCATAGAGAAGATTATAGATCGGAATACTACTTTTAGGCTGCTTTTAAAAAAAAAAAACGAAATCGATACAGAAAGCAGCGGGAAAATATCAGTCGTTTTACGAAATTATTTTATGATTCACGACTTCTTTGACTAGGTACAAACACATAAAGACTTTTAAACATCCTAATTTTATCACACTTTTACTTAGAAGAAAAAGTATTGTTTCTATTGTACAACACAAAAAGAGATGTATCATTAGCGCGCATGGCGATTGACAATGCGCGCGTTGGTTGCGCACGCGCTTACTTTTATACACGTTATTCATTCATAGCGAGTATTTAGCCACGCGTGGGTGTAAAATAGTGTGGGTGATTTGTCAAATGAGTTTAGTATTAATAAATGCTGGCGTATGTTATTATATTGAGTCTGCTATTCTATTGTTTCATATAATGAGATTACTAATAATTATAGTTTAATAAAATATTAAACCCAAGAATTAGAGTTAGAGGAGGGGGTCGACCTCCGGTAACCTCTCATTTACTGAACAGCAAAGAAGAGAAAGAGTGAAAAGGCAAACAAGGAAATGGGTCATCTGATGATAAGGCTCATGAACACTCAAGGATGCGCTCTTTTCTTCAAGATTTGGGGGCGGTATTAGCGGTGCATGTATAGGATCACAGGCGATACCTTAATTCTTAAGTTATCGCCTGTGGTCCATTGGTCCTGTTCTGTGGTTAAGTTAAGCCTGGTTGTGCGAGGCAAAAAGTTGCCTGGAAAGCCCGCAGTGGTGGTGTGCGGATTTCCAAATAATTTGTTAAATTCATTTGACTGCTTCGGTGTAGTGGTAGCATATACGACTGCTGTGCAGAGGTCTCGGGTTTGATTCCCCAGACCAAATGTTTGTATAAACTGCAACTGTACTCTATATATAATATGTATGTGTTTACAAAAAAGTACGTAGGTATTCTATCAATCAATCCGGCTTTCATAGTACAAGCTCTGCTCAGTTTGAAACTAGATGACGTTGTGTGTCAGATGTCCAAAAATATTATTATTATTCGCATATTATTATAAAATTTGGACATCCTTAACTTTATACACTATGAGATAGAAAAAGAAAATAAAAATGCCAAGATAACCTAAAACTTAAACCAAAATATCCCTTAAAAATTTATGTATACTTCACATGGCAGCGAATTTTATTGAAATGTTACGCATTTGGAAGCAAACTACTAACTGCCTACAATAATGCAGCAAAGTTTAAAATTCCTCCTCCTTGGAACCCCTGGATGAAGTTGAAACCAATAAAATCCAATCACCTTTTAAATAACAGACATCAATAAACATTATGTCGAACTCCACAGACGTTTATTCATCACGAAACAAACGATATAAAAGTTTGGCGTTCGAAATTCAAATTTAAAAAGCTGTTATATTCCATTAAAGTAACCATAAAGTATATTCATACGTTTTCCTTACGTCCGGTGTCAACGATCTCAAACGAAACCGTTTTTGGCTGGCTCTGCATTTTATACGAGTATTTGACAAAGGAAACAAACGAGTAAGGCGTAATCATTGTATTATACATGAATATGTTTTAACATTGACACGCCAGATCTATATCATGGTTATTAATTAGTGACTGTTTGTGTCTCTTATTAAAATATTATGAATATACTGAATATACAAGAATTGCTCGTTTAATAAATTTGTGTAAAACAGCAAGCTCTCAAAGGTTGTCGAACAGCAATATTGAAACAGGACTAAGGAGTAATTTCCACTCAATACAACTAGAGTTGGAGGGAGAGGAGGCAATGGTGAACAATAACACTATTTTATGGAAGAAACACTTTTGAGAGACCTTTGTTCCTAAGTAGACATCACACGGCTTGGCATAAGTTCAATGGAATAGGTCAAAAGATTTGTCAGGTTTCTATTATTCCTGTTTGTTACTTTTTTTAATTTTCTTAATATACCTCCCTTCCCCTGGAGTTTTGGTGGACTTACTTACCAGCAGTTAAAAAACTATACTACGCTGGATGTACTAGACCAATCGAGGACTACATACCTATCTTACCATATAGGAATATATTTCCATATACTTATTTTGTCCTTTACGATCGCATTTTGTACTGGAATACATAACATAGTTAAAAAAAATGTGTTTCAACGAACAGTAACCCATGTAACACAGTGAGTATGTTTTACAACTTTGTAGGCGGCAATAGGTTTGACCCTTGTTACATGAGTCGCCGTGGGTGTCGCGGGAGCAAACTATGCAGGACAATAGCACTGCAAAGAGAAGGAAAACTTGGAACAAACCCTATACCAACCCGTCTGGCCAGCGTGTTATAGTAGACCAAACCTCCTTTCTATGGAGGGGCCTATATCTGTGGACTGTTAAAGGCTATTGATGATGATGATGACATAAGTGGGACTAAAATTATAGTCGTAAAAGTGTGGGCCTTAAATACGCATCTGTCTAACCTTTGCGGATAAAGACGTGAATGTATGTTTGTATGGACTATTTCTACAATTTGTTAAGTTATGAAATTATCAAGAAACGAATAGGTTACTAGCCTTACATAAGATTATTTATATCTTTATCCGTAATATGTATTATAAGAATGTACTTTGCTATTATTTTCGTACCTCTGGTATATTCATGAACGTGTAAAAGTCGCAGTCTTTAGTGGTTAACTTTTAATTTAAAATTACATATACAATAATTTAAAAAAAGAAACTACGATACGATACCTCATCCACGAACAAATACGCTGTTGCCAGGTAAAAAAGTTAGTCTGCCGATTAGAAAATTAACCTGACAGATGTAAGCCGTTTAATTTTTTTAAATTATAGTATTCTCGAAAAAAAAAGATACAGGTTCGCTGAAGTTAAATTTATTTATTTTAAAGTTAAGTTAAAACTGCAACTAAACTCAAATATTGTTTGATTCAAATGATTAATTGACGTGTATACTTTGTGACGTCTACGTCAACGATGTGACTGACATGAAAATCGAAACATGATAACATGTTTTAATTTGTTGTTGAAAAATGTTCAAAATTAACGTTATTGTACATAGTATTTTTAAATGAGATAACCACCTTAAAACTGTTTTAGAAGTAAACTTACTTGTTTAAGATATAAATTCAGGCTTACCTAGTCTAATTCCAGGCTGACTGTTGACTTACAATTGTCACTTGAATCAATTTTTTTTCTCTGGAACGAAAAGGGTAAAAAAAATCCTGGTCAGAAACTAAAACTAAGAGGAAACAAAAGCGAAACAGATAATTAATTATAATTTTAGTTAAACAAACAAATTTACAATAAGCTAAAGTATCATTTTAAAAAAAACTTAAATAGTGCTCAATTATTTTATTCTTCAGAGCATCAAAATGGTTGAGATTCTCCGTATCACGAACGATATCTCTATCGTTCGTTAAATATGAGCTGTGATAAGCTTACTTATATATTAAAGTAGTTAACAACATATTTATTACTGGCCATAAATAAAAATAATGGAAACCATAAATTATCGCCTACTTAAAAAAACTATAACGATAATATCATTGGATTTAGTCAACCTCATTCATTTTCGAACTTTGACTCACTCGTGTTCTCTTTTCAAATTTAAAAAGTAATAACCAGAGACTAAAGCTGATTTCAATGGCGCCATTAACGTCAATAAAACAATTTTATTTTACAACGCATCCGGAAATCCTTAAATAATATTCATCAGAATTCGACTCTTAGCATTTTTTACATGTTACAACTTCCTTCTTGAACGTAATTAAAATTTTTACTACCGAAATACGTGTACAAGTTTTATTAAAAGTAATGATTTATTAAGAAAACTTTCGTGGTTAATCAACACTTTATATAATAAAATAATTTTGTTTTCTTGTTAGCTGAATATGAAAATTAACACACTGTAAATATATACATATATTGATATAGTAAGTTTTCATACATTTTGTCCGCACTAATTTAGTTTTTATCATAGCTATGGATTAATACTACCGAGAACCGGGTGTTACGGCATACGTTAGGATAGGTCTATGTCCAGCAATGGACCACGGTAAGCTGATTGATGATATTCACGTAGATTAATTGATGGTATTATTTTAAATAGCAAAGCAATAGGAATAGGAAAGCAAGCACTTAGTTTTCAAAGCTGTGCAGGAGAGACGACCAAAGACGGGGCTCCGGGCAATGACGCTGCACCTCGACAATGCGTCTTTACACTCTTTCCTCAGAACAAAGGCGTTTATTCAAGAATCGGGTATTGAAACACTACCTCACCCATCTTATAGCCCCGACTTAGCTCCTTGTAACTTTTTTATTCCCAACCATAAAAGATAAGACAAAAGGCAAGTTTTTTTTCAAGTACCTAAGAAGCAGTAGCTGCCTAAGAATCAGCCATTTTTGACCTGTCGGAGGAAGACTGGAATAAGTGTTTCCAAGCCTGGTTTAGGCGGATGGAAATTTGTAGAGAGAACGATGGGGAGTCATCAACATCATCATCATCATGAACAGCCTTTAATAGTCTACTACTGGACTACGCCTCTACTTAGAAATGAGATTTTGGCCTTTGTATAGGGTTATATATAGGTTATTATAGGTTGGTATAGGGTTTAGTTCAAATTTTCCTTCTCTTTTCAGTGCTGTTATTCGTCATAGTTTGCTCTCTTAGTCGGCTCTTACGACACCCTTGGGATGAATAGGGGTGGTGAGAGACTGTATTCTTAATACGTGACCACACGGACTCGATGGGGAGTATTTTGAAAAAATAAAATCTAAATTGTAAGTATACATTGTTAACTTTTTACGTATCTCAAAAATTATATAATGACTAACTTATTCCTACATATATCTTTCGTTTTTACCATAAAGTATTAAATAAAACAGTGTTCCTCATTTCCATTTAATGATACATTTATTGAGTTTCGCTTTACGACGGCTCTGTCGACGAACAATATACAAGATTAGATGTGACATAATTAGATCATACAATAATAGATTGTTGACAAATATATGTATGTATTATGTCGCAAATCGTAAAACTGCTATGTATGTCGTGCTACTGCTTAAAATTATATTATTTTCTGTGATATTCGAAATATATTAATATCACACAAGAGCATGTGACTGGGTGCTTCACTCTTTGAGAAGGAGCCCCTGTGGGATCTAAAATTAGTCAGACATCCCTAAAATACATACGGGAGTAGGTAACAGACTATTTTTCAAAAAAAACTTTTCATTATACAAACTTCACTGGAGATTTTTTGCCCCGCACAACCAATCTGTGGAACGGGTTATCGTCTGCGGTATTTCCGGACCGATACGACCTTCAAACCTTCAAGAAAAGAGCGTACTCCTTCCTAAAAGGCCGGCAACGCGTTTGTGACTCCTGAGTTGTGGCGGCGATAGTCACATTCCATCAGGTGACCCGTCTGCCCCATCTAACATAAAAAAAAGATTTTCTTCCTTCAAGCCTATTTCTCAAACTAGGTTGGGAATTCTTTTATGTCTACTATGATACGGCTGAACTTCTATTTTTTACAACACCTCATCAGACCTCCACAACCCAAGTACTAGGCGATATTAAAGTTCTGTAGAAAGACTGTGGTCGGACTTTAAAAGGATCTAATTACCAGTAACGATCAAGACAGATGTTCATGTGGCAACCGGGATCGACGGCTTAACGTGAACTCCGAGGCACGGAGGGGTCACAATGTGTTAAAAAATGGTCACCTATCTATACACTGACTTGGATCAGATTGCTTATCTTTGTTATGTGTTAACCTGTTCGGTTACCACTTAGCCACGAGACCCTCTGATGTGGGAATCATCACTGGAGATAGCTGTATATCATTTTAAGGAATAGTGATACATAACCTCATAATAGCTTTGTGCTTGAGACCATAAAGAAAATTACTAGCAGTCTTATTACTGCGCTGCTGTCCTCGGGCAAGGTCAGGATGGTCAGCATCTCAATGAAGACGGGTCCGACCATCAGCAATTAATAAGAACATATCTATCCAGGTAACAATTTGTTTACCGACTAGCGCTGATGCCATGTTCCTAGACAGAGTAACGACTCTATTGAGCGACTGGTAGTGCAGAGAGAGGTGGAGGAAACCAGATGAACCAGGCGAAATCCGCAGTGGAAAGCTGCGTATCCGATATTCTGCCAACAGGGAGCGATGAAGGCAGATCGTACGAAGGGCTAATACCAACGTGGACACCTTTAAGTGACCACGACCGCTTTGCCAAGAGCGACACGACAGAGAAGAAGTGACTCGAAAAATAACTAGATAACTAGGTCAGTATGCGTATGCATTCACGCGTAATACTAATATTATAAATAATACAAAATGTTGTAGATATTTTATCATGAAATCATCTGAAAACATACTTATTTATTTACTAAAATTATGAACGCTCAAACGAAATCTGAGATACTAGCTGTTTATAAAATAAACATCTGAGGAGCCAACGTTGAACGTCATTCGTTCAAAAGACTTAGTCTCAAAACCTAGATTACCTATGATTCACCACAGATTAAAATAAACTAGGTAGTTTATGATCCTTATTACATACGTCAGCGTTACAAAAAGTTTAATACGAATAATTTTTAGTAACAAAAAAAAAACTATATTTACACATACGAGAGTGCGAAAGTCGAATGAAGTCTTTTTTATGAATGGCCAGTAACTAAATAAAAATTTTATTTTAAAAGTGCGTGTACTGCATCAATATAGATTTGACGTCAGAGAAATCCTTTCATGTTTTATAAGTTCAATTATTATACATTGTGATTGGTGGGTGATATGATTGGCTTGTTGGTCCAGTGATTAGTGATGAGTAGGCATGACTGAGCCAAAGGTGTTGGGTTCAATTTCTACCTAGGAATAATTGTATCATAAGCGCAATCATTGATTCTATCGTTTAGCTTATAATAACTCATCTAAGCATAGTCTTTGAAATATATAATTTACAAAAAAAAGAATTTTGAAAATCGGTCTCCAATTAACGGAGATAACGTGTAACAAATATACAAAAAAGAAAAACAAAAAAAAATACAGACGAATTGATAACCTTCTCTTTAGTGTTTTTAAAGTCAGTTAAAAAAACGGGTAAGCATCCAAGAACAGAAAACATGAAATTTAAAATGATGATAGTCAATCACTTCTTGTACAATTAATTTTTGTCACACGTAATGCAAAGTATATAATGTTAAATATGATTTCTTACCGTAACAAAATATTAAAATAAGTAGCAGCTTTTGTAACAATATAGCATAAAGTTTAATTTTGACATCGCGCCAACATGGGGACTGCTAGTTATATTCTCAACATCTTTAGCTTATGCAGTGTAATATGTACTCAGTCACAACGATAGAGAGTGCTTATTGCGGTGACATTTTTGAGTTTGATCTATCAGCTTAATATATTTATTATATACTGCAAGCTACACCAGCCACATGTGTGATCCTACTGAATGATCTGCAAGTCCTTTCAAAGAAATGATTCTCCGCCCCGATGTGCGCTTCAGGTTTCATATAAACGGTGTTAATACTGATAAATCATCGTCATCATTGACAGCCTTTATTAGTCCGCTGCGGAACATAAGCCTCTCCTTAGCAAGGAGGTTTTGACTTACTATATCTCGCTAGCCAGACGGATTGGTTTGTGTCAATACTCCTTCTCCTTTGCTCCCTTAGTCAGCTCTTACAACACCCATGGAATGATTTGTGACACTTCGATTCTAAATCCGTCATCACATGATATGTTTTTTTTAATATTGATAAATACAAACGCCTATATCTCTGAATGGATAGGTAGAGGCGTATGGAGGCGTATTAAGCACATTTAGCCAACTATAATCTTACTTGCGTAAAAGAGGCAAGCCGGGGAAATTTGGCGAACATTCAAAAGATATGTAGGTGAGAAGGTTAGACCATGTAGAAAAGGGATATTGTTTAGACGGATGAATGGCGAAGCATAATAAATATTTTGAGCAGGTCTGTCGAAGTGAGAGCCCACAAGGGCAACTGACCGTATTCATTTTTTTCTCTCAGCTTTGCTAGGGAGGGAAGTGGATTTATTACATTTCGAACTCCTCCAAATTATTTCTAATTAACTTCGTTGCGGGTTTCAAGACAAAATAAGACAATTTAACTTTTCCTTGGACATGCTTGTGGGTCACTGCTGTGGATCTTGGTGTATGAGAGTTACAGTAGTGGACGTGTAGGAGGGATCAGTGCCAAATAAATATTTATCATCCTGCTTTGCTAGTGAGGAGAGTGGATTTTCTGTATTTGCTTCTGACAACTGACGACCAATTTACTCCTCATTCATTTCGACGGGCCTGTTGGTCTACTGGTTAGTGACCCTGACTGCTAAACCGGAGGTCGTGGGTTCGATTCCCACCCGGGACAAATATTGTGTGATAAGCAGTGGGTCTGGGTGTAATATATCAATAATATGTATTTATTTAAATATATACTCGTATAAGTATGTTTATCAGCAGTCTGGTTACCATAGTACAAGCTCTGCCTAGTTTGGGATCAGACGGGCGTGTGTGAGATGTGTAAGATATATATATATATATATATATAAACTGGTATTGATCCTTGTATACAGGAGTTACAGTAGTGTGGAAGGGGTTTAGTTCCAAAGTAAATGGAGCAGTAATATTTAGGAAGAAGCCAGCAAAGAAAGGTTCTTAAAGCACTTCAAATCTGTTAAGGTTTTCATAGTATATTTATGTTAGTACATACAATCGATAGTGATCAAACCACCCCTAGTTGATCCTGGATCAGTTCCAGATGCAGTTAATTTATACGGCCGATTGTTTAGTGGGAAATTTACAATATCGTTGGCTATACTAGCCGGCTTTTTATGATTAGTGAATTCGCTTATGTCGTGTTTCGGGCCGCGTTTGATATTTATGGTATATTTTGGTACGGCAACATATTATAAGCGTGTGTTTTTTTTAAATTTAAATAAATAAACTAGCTGACCCGGCAAACGTTGTTTTGCCATGTACATTATTTCTAGGAAATACTAAAGAAAAAATTTTGGGGTATGATTTTGGCCGATTCTCAGACCTACTCGAAGTGCATACAAAATTTCGTAAAAATCGGTCCAGCCGTTTCGGAGGAGTATGGTAACTAACATTGTGACATGAGTGTTTTATATATAAGATAACTGTTAACAATTTATTACCAACTACAATGCGCTTACATCATGGTGAATTATAACAAATTTTATTCTTCATCATCATCAACAGCCTTTAACAGTCCACTGCTGGACATAGGCCTCTCCTTAGAAAGGAGAGGCCTATGTCCTTAATTTTATTCTTAATTTATATAAGTTGTATTCTTCATTTCTTATTATGAAAGTGGTCTTATGAAGCCATAAAAACTACTTACACTACTACTGAAGGTCAACTCAGGTACTGCGCGATTATTGGTCAAATCAACAAGCATGCGCTTTACACTTCACTTCCACAGATTGCAGGAAAGCGAGAAAAATATCCGTTTAAATTGTATATTGGATAAGATACTTTATAATCCGACCTTCCCACATAGATTTATCAGCAATGCGCAGTACCCATACAAGTAATGGTAAAGAATTTCTTCCAGAAATCTCAAGGCTGAAACAATTTTGCTTCAATGCTATGACTAAGCTAACAACTTGAGTACCGGATGCAATGCAGAATCCAGCATCTCTGCAGATTGGCTCGAGTATCTGCAACCCTGAGTCAGAGATATTTTCATATTTCACGTGGCTAAACATTTTAACTTCCGCTACCAAAGCGCGGTGAATAAGAGGCGGCTTTATTTAGTTGGCTTTTCCACAAATGAGTTTTGAGCCTAAAAATACAAATTGTTACGTAATTTATGTAAGTATGTATATATTTTAGTTTCGCATATTACACCCCTGAGTAACGTATAGCGTTAAAATTCAAGAAAAATTCGTAACATTTAATCAGAAACCTACCTTATTGTCTATTGAGGGATTAGTGTTTTAGTAAGCGATCCTTATTGCTGAGGGAATTCGTTCGATTCCCACCCAAAATAAATAATGTTCTGATAAGCACGAACGTTTATTGTTTCTGTGCTGGATGTAATTTATTTGTTGCTAATGACAGATTTAATGATGGCTCAGAAAAAAATCGATCTTGACAAAAAAAATATTAAAACAGTTTATTGGCACGATTATTTGCTCTGAGTCTTTGTGTAATTTATCTAAAATTAAAATATATTATTGGTCTTTTTTTATTTTAGTTAATCAATGTACTGACCCAAATTTTCTATACAATTTTGCCATTTTGATGGGAGTTTCTTTATCCCTTTACTGTAGAAGTCTGCTGGACAGGAGGCAATGAAGTCAGCGAAAGGGTTTTGTACTGCCTCTTGGGTGTTGATTTTTTTCCCAATTACAAAATTGTTTAAATTTGGATAAAAGTAGAATCTGTTACGGCAAGAGCCGTTGAGTACGGTGACGTAAAGCTTCCAGCTGTTACTCTTGTAGGTTTGCGATGATCTGTCGTGAAGTGTGAGCGCGCTCGTTGTCCTGGAGAAGAATTGGGGAAAAGCGATGACGCAAGTGACCAGTCGTGGTTGTTAAATTACGAGCTTCTCCATAATTATTTGCAATTCTTGGCAATAGATATCTGCCATCACTGTTGTGCCATTCGGTAAGAAGCTGCGATGTACAAGTCCGGTCCGGTGCTGGTCCACCAGACAGTCACCATCATGTTCCTATGGGTAATCTTTTTTTAGCGCACTAATTAGGTGTTGTACCCGCTTCCACTGAGATGAACCCTTGTCGTACGGGATTCACTTTTTAGTGCAGGTAACAATTCGATTCAGAATTCAATCGTTCCTATGCCGAATTAGTAGTGCTACGCATGCTTGAACGCGTTGTCTCTGATTGTCGCTTAGTTTGTTTGGCACCCACTTATCTTTCTGATTTGACGCAAATGCTCAGCCATAGATTGAGTTGGATCCGCTTCCCCTAACGCCTACAAATTGTCGTTGTCCGTTATAGTTACCGGCCGACCGCGAGGCTCGTTCTTCAACTCAAAATTGCCAAATCTAAACCGATTGAACTAATCATGGAACGTATTTATGCAAGCAGAGTAAGGCCCATACACATCGTGAATGTTTCGTGTCATTTGCGCAGCTTTATTCCCATGTTCGATATTGATATTCGAAAATTGAACGAATTTTTAGTTTTTCCATGGCGCCAAAAACTACCACGATTACACAAAAACAAAACACTATCTAAAACGAATGAAAATGCTGGTTTTAAAAATCTCAAACTTCATAGTTGACCTATTATTTATTTTGATCTCTTATTTAGAAATATGTGTGACAGAATAAAACTAATCTACTAAAATTACAATCGAATTCAAATCAATTCTATCCTAAATTTTACATCCTTAGGGGTAGCATTTCTATTTAAATTTGAACGGGACTAAGTTCTGAAGTAAATAAATATAAAAGATTAATAAAGAAAAATAACAACCTCCTGCTTTTTTGAAATCGCTTAGAAATTGTAATAAAATCAACGTTTCTATACACACAAGTTACTCTAACTTAGGTAGTTACTACTTAACTATACGAGCTTATAAAGACACATTGTTCAAGTTATTCTTAGATCGGGAATGTGCGGTGTCTCGCAGATACACCGACCGGTATCTGACCAAAGGCATTGGGATCTGATGAAATGCAATCCATAAACTCAAAAAAATCAAAACTCAAACTCTCTTTATTTCACATTTTTTTTAAATTGTTTGAAAACGTCTTTACATGCAAAGTTTGATAATTAATTTATACTACGTAATAGTATTGTTTTTTTTACAACAAACAGGAGTAGATAAATTTAGCAAGCATCTAGCAGATTCATTACAATCTTAAAGTTTTATATATTGTTAATATTTTGCTGTGGTTATGTAACTAGGTAAGTATTTATGTTTTTGGTACGTATATTTATCTCAATTCGATGTTTTGATGGCAGTCAAAATCACGTTACATACAAAGCTAATAAAACACGTTAAAAATAGAGGTACGTATGCTTTGATTGGTAGTATATACCCTCTCGCAATTTAAAGCCTGTTCCAGTCTGACATTGTCGACGCTAGCTAAAACTGCATGTTCAGGGCAACGCGTTTGGCAATTAACAACGGGCTATTTAGTACCGGGAACCGAAGAATTTAACCATTAATGTACAGAATGAAAAGTTTACATGAAATGACATCTCTTCTTGTTCTGTACTTTTAATTTTCTTCTTATTTTCTTATGTAATCCCTAAAGTGTAAGTTTGATGGCAAAAGGGTTTGTCTTAAGTAAGTGGAAGTACAATCATAGTTGACAAATGTGGACATTTCTGCCTACCCCACGGCAGATATAGCTGTGAATGTGTGCATGTATGTTATCACATACGAGTTTTGATATGAAACATCTAATGCGGAGAGTCCGACCGGGTATTACATGTCGTGGCGACGCGTAGCCACGCTGTATGATAGTACATCTAATATGTAATTTATAAGCGATCCTTTTTTATTTATGATTTCTACAAAATAATTTTCAATATTTCACATTTGACAGATTTCCCGCAACGGGCGGCTCAAGTTTTTATTCTAATAAGATTTACTTCACCAACTATTGGCAGGGCAGCGTAAGTCTTAGAATATTCAACATAATTCCGAGATAGACACGGATGTATCCCAAGGAAGCAGTTGGTGGAAGCAATGACACTGAGTACGTAAGGACAATCGATACGGCGTCGCGTAAGACGCATTCGTAAGGGTTCTGTATTACAAGGAATAAGAAATATAAATAGTGTGTAATGCAGGTATCAGACAATTTACTTGTACTTAAACGTATACAGACATTATAGATGAGTACCGTTTTCTTCTCTGTTTGCTAATAAACTTTTTATTTATTGTTTTTAAAATCATCACCATTGATCAGTTCATTATTCCCTTCTCGATCACAAAATGGTCATTTATTTACTCTATAAATCTTCATAAATGTAGTGCATACGCCTACGTTCATGATATAATAATATATTCTTATGAAATTGAAATATGTTAAATAATTAACATTATGTAATAGACTTATAGAAATGTTTTCTGATCATACCATAGAGAACAAACTTTAAGATTATTGCAGCAGCGTTGCCGCGCCTTTGTGACGTGTAAAAAAACATGGCGGACGATTTAGGCGCGTGTTTATTTGAGTCGACGTCTGACACTGTAAAGTTATTTGAATTTCTACAGGAATGTGGGTTGACTTCAGTTCAATGGCGAAGGGCACTGGGGAGCTTCGAGATTTATATGTCGAACTAACATGAGAAGTTTTAGCTTTACAACATGTTGTACAGTCAAGGATTGTATTAAACGGAAGAATAAAAGAAAGTTATATCAAAGGTGATAAACGAGTAGATGAATTATGTGATGGTAAGTGACTACCGCCACCCATAGTTACCTGCAACTTAAGCAAAAAAGCAAACACGGTGGGGACAATTTGTTCAACATAGTGTAAGTTTATTTCGCAGCGCAGCGTCGAACGCGGTCACCGTGACGGTCGAGTAGATGTGAAATACACTCGCACTTGGGCCTCAGATAACCAATCTATGCGAGTCAAAAAGTTTATTCGAAGCACTCCTCCGTCTAACACTGGGCATCACTTATAATATGGGTACTTGCACAAAACAGTAGAATCTCAAAATTTGTTTGGATGCGAAACATTAACTGATACATTTCCTAACATCCAAAAAAATATATATCAAGAGCACAGTTTATGTCTCACCATCTGTAATACGACATTCTTTGTTCGAGGAAAAAAATTTGACGAGCAAAAAGAAAATTTATGCATTTTCGTTATTTTGTAAAAAGCTTAAAAAGAATCCAAACTGAGCGAACACGCTTAGAACGAATACTAGTTGTTTATAAAAATCATGCAAGAACAGTGGACCTTAAGTTCTTGTGTCCTGTTAAAATACTATCTTCAGGAAAGTATTGGCATTGATTTCCATTGTCTAATATTTTATTATATTATATTCATAAACATTTATATTTTATTATAACTACAAAATGCAGTAACACACAACTATTGCAACCAAAACACAGCTCCGATAAACATTTTCTCACTAAGATGTAACAATCTAGTTATTCTTGAACGAGAATTGGGCTAGTGATGCGTTTCGAACGAAAGTTCATTGTACTATAAAGCGGGAAATCTGCCGATATCTGTCAAAATCCTCGTGGTTATCGGCCGGCATGGATACAGCGATGTATGTTCGCCTGCCAACTCTTCAACTGTAGCTGATAGATCAACATTCGCGGAGTAACTGTATGACGTAATGTAATAAGTGTTGATATAATACGATAGATATATGTGACGTCATAGTGTTTGTAATTGTTTGGTTTTTATATTGTTGTGAAAACTAAGTACTTAGGTTATTTGATTAATTTACTTTAATTTACCATAAGATTATGTCCATAAATTAGTCAATGTTAAATTCTTATTTATATACTAATAAAAAATATGTAGTTTGTTAGCTTCTAATTGCTAATTTATAGAACCCTGTTATTGGGAAAAGTTAAATGCTATGTAAAATCACGCTATTAAAAGCAAAGCAGCGACCATAAATGCATGTTAAACTGCGGAAAACGACTAGAAAATTATAGGGGTGATTACATTTTGTCCAGAATCTGAGTGGCAGCCATAATTTGTTCAGCTTTTATTAGTCTAATATTGAAAATAATGGCTACAAGTAAATTAACTATGCAGATTACTCAAAATACGTCTCGTACTATCATCTCAAAAGATATAAATCAATGACTCACAAATCATAACAACCCAGCAATGTCAAACCTTAAAACCATAAATTTATATATTTTTGGCCATAGACAATTACTGTCGCTAGTGGGTCCCTGGCTAGGAGGTGAGAATACGCTATTTTTATTTAACCCTAAAAATAACCAATCAAAATTCCAGAAAAATAAAATCTAACAATACCAAAACACGATATCCATAATCGTCAATTGGTTTAATCACAAGTTGTCAAACAACATCAATCATTTGATACTGACGGCGGGCGGGATGGCCTGTATGCCTCGTCTGAATATAGCCCACAAGTGGGTTAATAACGGTACTTTTTTGTATACGAACCAGAATTGTAGTACTGTTTATTGTTATATGGTACCCGTTGAGAGACAGGTGATACAGAATGATCAAGAATGGGGGTAATTGTAAAAAACTGGTATCTGTTTGCGACTTAGTCATACATTTTAAATATACATTATTCATTGTAAATTTGTTTCTAACAGTAACTCAGGCAAACACTTAAAGAGGCGGGAAAAAAGGACTATCATCTTAATAATAAGTACATCTTATGAAGGGTACTATCGCGGTCGGGCACCCAGCTGATGGTCTAATCAGATCACAAAACTGACGGAACTCCCATTGACTGCCGCGCTCAGAACAGCCGAAGACCGCTCAGTGTGAAGACAGCTGCTGGCTGAGGTCACTTAAAAAATATCAGAACGGGTATGACTTGACGATCGTGTCCGTGCTCTGATGACGTCAAGGAAAACTTGACACAAATCCTATATTACCTCGTCGGGCCAGCGTGGTATAGTAGGCCAATGAAGTGCGACCGACATAAAAATAAAGGTGAAATGGAGTTTCTATATTTATTTGTTTATTACGCTTTCAATAGGGGCAGAAGAGTTGGGTCGTCTACTCGTCTGTAGATGGCCCGAGGTATGTCTGGGCACCAGGAACTTCCTTTCTAGGGTATACCTGGTTCCCCGGCTATTAGTAACCGAGACGGCGTACGGTTTTAGTCGGATTTCCGCAAGAAAAAAAAAAGGGGCAGAAGAGTCATCTGATGGGAAGTAAGTATTGCCGCCCTTGGATATCTACAACTTAAGAGACACAAGTGCCTTATCGCCCTTTCCGCGGAATTTGGAGGAGGGGTAAGAAGGGGCAACGAAAGAATTGGTTTACACCGGTTTTCTATTAGGTCGTGGTACACAGTACAAAATTCTGCCAAGTGATTCGAGCTGTTTCAGGAAGATACGTAAATTTTGAGTAGATACACTGTGTGGCCAGCGTGGTATAGTAGGCCATAACCCCTTTCCTAAAAAGAGGCCTATGTCCAGCAGTGGACTATTAAAGGCTGTTGATGATGATGATGACATTTTTGTAATATAATAGTTCATCAAGCAAACGGCTTGCTCGTACAAAAGCAGACTAATGACTAAGTTAAACTTGGAAAGATTGGTTGGAAGAGATTGCTACCTTGTCCTGATTGAGTTTTTACAAGTAGACCATTTTTGACCACTGGACATACCATAATTGAATTCGTACTGTAAAAAATAGTATTAAAGTCATCTTAAAGAATTCAGGGACGAGATTTCCTTTAATAAAAATTATCTCGATGTAAAAGTAAATGTGGGTGGCATTAAGCCCTGTCTCTTCTATTGCAGTAACTTTTCACAAGATTTAGATTTTAAAATTCAATTTTTTATCTGAGTTATATTCTATTGGTGTTAAATTATAGCTGCTTTAATAAGCAGGTCAAACATGCAAGTCCCATCTTTTATTATACACCTACCCGTGTATAAAGAGTTTTTATAACACTACAATATATACCTGGTGTACTTATGTTTTTAGGAAAATAATTTAGAAACTTCAAAAGATTTGTTTCGTCGAAACATGATAAAGAAAAATTTATGACTCTAGTAATAAAAACGTTCATTTCTTGTAAAGAAAATACCTTAATGAGTACCTAAAATATCCTCATATAAGACAATTATTTGTATAATATTTATCTGTAACTATGCAATAACTTTTGTTTAAATAGAAGATAAAATAAAATAAAAAATATAATTTTTTTGCTGTAGGATAGTGACTGGTGCTGTAAAAAGTATTTTATAAAAACAACTAGCCAACGAAGTTTCACAACAAAGCCATTTGTTGCGAAAGAATAAATAATAAAAAGGAAACTTTAATGGCCTCTCATTATTTTTTTGACACAAGCAACCAGGAGCTGTTGAATTATTCGAACAAAGAGGATGAATTTTATTTTAAGTGTTTTTTTTATAGAACTGCAATTTTTTTTATTTTCATATGATATGCACAAAAATTATACAAACATGTAATTTTTTCTGTTGATGAAATCGCCGACCTATTTGAATTTATAAAAGCTCGGAAATTGGTCTTGATTTTAGACAGCTCTATGAAATTGTTTTACACACAAATAAAATTATTACACATTTACAACGAGAGTAGTAAATTCTGATTTATAAAATACTAAGTACACAAATAGAATATTTATATTTAACCAAGTTCCAATGCGGATATCTGAAGTTTCGATTACAAAAATATGGCATAAAACATTGGAATGAGCCACAGAACGGTTGCCGGTACAACAGACATGATAGGATTACATTATTCAGTTCAGGCCCGGCCCAATATTGCGCTAGCCAAAATAGAAGGTTTAAAAAATTATCAGCTCTTTCCGTCTTCCCGTATTGACATAATCTTTAAAAAACTTGTATAAGTAGTTTCAACATTTAAATTAAGAATTTGAGCATTAAAGTGATTTAAAAAGGAGGTGTGTTACCAATCTTAAAATGGCAGCGCGCGTAAAGTATACGATATGTGAAAAAAGACGTACAATGGAAAGCAAATAAATAATTTTACTATATTTTACCCCTATAATTAATTAGCTTAAAAACCTTAATAATGTGCAGACGATTATTTATTTCATTATATTTAAAACCTATCGAAATATAATATGGATAAAAGAACATGATTTAATGTAAACAATTAAGTACATGAAACATTAAATTTTTGTCACTAATTGTTCAAAATTTGTAGTGTGACATTATGTTTGATTTTTTTACGTGTGGAAACCCCCCGGGCCGTCAGGCAATGTAGATTCTTTATAACTTTTTTTTTCGCAATTGTCAAAAATACGTCTTTCATTTTCACCCCATTAGGTATCGTAATGTCATCACTTCTAAGAATAGTATTTAAATAAGAGTTCTAGTTACTTGTTTTAAAAAAATGACGTAACTTCTGACGTTAGGAGGGAAAAATAGACTCTAATGAACAGAAATAAGCTTCTGTTGTTATTATTGTAATAAAATAATACATGTAATAAAATATTGAATTATATATTGTGTATCCAATTAAGTTACTGATTTGGAAAAATATGGAGATTATTTCAAACAAACGCAAGATTCCGGTGTAAATTAGTACAAAAAAAAATGTATTTATTATTTCATTGCAAGGAGATTGCTTCTAGTGATCTAATAATACAATTATAATAAGAGAGATACAGAGAGTAATACCCCACGTGATTGTAATACAGATTAAAAATTATACAAGATAAATGTTTTAAAGACGTCATGACGTGGAAATTCTTTTTATAGCGCCTGTTTCCCTTTATAACTTTACTATGAAGCAAAAAACATATATATATATATGTTAATATTATTACTATAGTATTCGTTTTTCTGCATATATTAAGACAATTCAAGGTTAATCTGAGTCACAGGAAAGTCTGACGTTATGATTCACTTTCGGCAAATACGTCATTGGGCTAATTTTTAACCTAATTTCTAAAACAAATCATGAAACCAAATCATTTGTCAGCTGCTATCATTACGTGGGTAGATAAAGAGTTGTTAATCACTGCATAACGATAGGATCGTTGAGCCAGTGAACATTGACACTTTCATGTTTCCGGGGATCATAGACAAGGAGATTGACAGCTTTTTTTTATAGCGAGTTTAAATTTGAATACGTTGTCAAAGAGGAGGTCATACTAATAGACAATAAAGATCAAAGAGAGAGGAGATGACTGACATGAATAAAGCAATTAATTTCATTTTAAACTCGGTCACGTGTCGCAAAATTCATGCAGATAATAATTTTGTTGTTTAATTTGTATGAAAAGCTTGTTAATTTTGTCAACTTGTTTTCATGAAATCAGCGGTAACTATTGTAATATGTATAATATTATACATGAACAAACGTCATAGCGTCAGTAAGACCCATTTTCAATTGATGGAACTTGAACGTTAATTTTTTTTTAAGTGTTTCCAGGATAGATTCTAACTAAAGGTTTACTACATGTTAGGTATATTATGTAAGTACTTTTATATCAAATTTAGTTCCTACTGTCGGCATTAAGATCCAGATTGAGGTTATTGTTAAATAGCATACCAAAAAACATTTTACTGATACAAATAATTATCTTTAATCTAATGCTTTATGAATGTTAAAAAGGAAAACTTGACAAAATCCCATACCAATTTTGTAACAGTCGCACACGTAAAATAAGATATATGCAGGGTTTTTTGGAAACGCTCCATAAGCTTTTCGATTTCGTTTTCATTGTGTTTTTTAAGTAGAGTTAGATATTTTTTTTTATAAAATTATCGTTTGATTTAGCTCTACTAACTTGTTGGAACGTGAATAATGCTGATAAAACGTTGTAAAAGATGATGTTTTGTAGTCAGTATTGATTTTTTTCTGACCGATCATCAAAATATCATGATTAATATCATTTGTCTTTGTTTTCTAAAGCGTTTCTCTATTATTCTGTATATGTTTTGACTGAAATAGCAATAGTCTTCTTAAAATCTTTTGCAACACACGCATACATTATTAAATGAACCCGGTACTTATTGTTACCCGGTGGATCCAGCCACCTCAGTGGGCAGATGATATTGTTTCATTAAAATAAAGATGAACGTTCATTTTTATAAAATTATAATTTTGTACATCACATAATTTAACTATATTGAAACTAAGGCTATTTAAAATCCATCGCTCACACAAATCATCTATTTTAACTTCAAAGCCTATGAACCGCTCTAAAAGGCAGCCACCCAAATTTAGCAGAAACATTAATACAAACACATCATTTACGTAGGAAGTTCGGGTTGTCTCCAAACTGTCTCTAAGTTTTTTTTGTACCGTTAATTACGTCATCTTTCTTAATGGCATCATATTTTATCGCTAAGTGATTTTTCGATCAGTGACCGGTTAAATTAAATGAAAAACAGCTATTGTATAAACTAGTATAGTTGATGTTCTAGGACATCGAATTGCGTGTTGTGATAAAGTGAAACGAGTAATGCTATTGAATCTGTCTTTAGTACCAATTAAGTACCAAGTAAGTACAAAATTAGTTCTAAGCACAAATTTGGTACAAAAATCTGTTTGGCCAAATTGTTCAATATACCTTTAAAGCTATTATTTCATCAACAGCCTTTAATAGTCCACTGCTGGACATAAGCCTCTCCTGAGAAAGGAGGTTTTGGCCTACTATACCACGCTGGCCAGACGGGTTGGCCATGGCCGGTAGCGACAGTTGTTTTACCGCGGTCGCAACCTTCTGCGAGGAGGTAATCTCGCAGAAGGAGGCGGCGGAGAAGGCCCGGGAGGACGACCTCCACTCGGACCTGATCCGCCGCCGGCGAACCGGGCGGCGGAGGCGCGCTTACCTGCGCCTCATGCCGCCCTGAGTGTGGCCGCGGGTGGACGGGGTGGGTTTCCCCTCCACCCGCATTAGTTGGCCAGCCGCGAGGGGGCGGCGTCCGCGTGTGCCGGACGTCGCCTAAAGAGAGGATAATTGAAGACGGAGCCCGCACCAGGAGCGGGCCGGCGCTGGGAGGGGTCCAGAAGGCGATAACTACCTGGACCCCTCCTAAACTGGAAGCGCAAAGAGGGCACACCGTGTGGTTTTAGTCGGTTCGAGTCCGACACACCACCCCGCCGCAAACCCCGGTGGGGTGACGGTCCGAGGGGATTTCCACACGTTAAAAAAAAAAAAAAAAAAAAAAAAAAGGGTTTGTGTCAAGTTTTCCTTCTCTCTGCAGTGCTGTTGTCCTGCGTAGTTTTTTCCCTTAGTCGGCTCTTACGACACCCACGGGATGAATAGGGGTGGTGACACTCTGTATTCTTAATCCGTCACCACACGGACCTAGCTATTAAGCTGAACTGAAATAACTGGCAACGCACTTGTGACCAGTGTTGCTATAGTAAAGGTATAGAAGAAGGTTATTTGACAATAACGTAAGTGTAACCAACTATCCGTGTGGTGACGGATTAAGAATATTGAGTGTCAACACCGCGATTTATTCAAAAGGTGTCATAAGAACCGACTACGGGAGCGTAGTTTACAGCACTGCAAAGAGATGGATAGCTTGAAACAAACCCTATACTAACCCGTCTAACCAGTGTGGTATAGTAGGCCAAAACCTCATTTCTAAGGAGAGGCCTATGTCCAGCAGTGGACTATTATAGGCTGTGATGATGATGATGATGAACCAACGATTATTTTTATAGCTAGTGGCAAAACATTGCATCAAAAGGCAACTCTTGATCATCTTCATTTAACAACTTTCAGTTTATCAGATGAAATTAAATCTATTTCTTACAGGCGCAGTCATGAACTTAGAATTTTAATATTCTGAGGAAAGGAAACAAATATAGAAAAATTATCAGAATCCAGAATTTTTGTCTGGTAAAAGAGATTCTTTGTGAAAAATGAAAGGAGTATCGTATAATTACGTGTCTTTGGCAGGATTTTGGATAATTGTGTTGGTCAAGGAGTATAAAGGTACGTTTTATTCGTCATTTTTATCATAAATAAACTCACAATCAGCGGAGGAGAGGATAGTAGACGAAACGCTGAATTATGTGTGAAGTTTTTTCTTTTTGCTTTTTTTTTAAAGACCACTCCCGCACTAGTAATAAATCCTGTGTCGTAGGGGACTTAACAAACATACATGAAACGGACACAAAGTTATCCAGACTCAGAACAACAATTTGTGGATCACACAAAGTATTATTACATGTGGGGTTTGAACCCACAACTCGGCGTAATAGAAAGCGGCGTGGCGACCGCTTAAACCACTACGCCATCCGTGCAGTCATACAGTCAGTTTACAAATAAAATTAGTCCGTGATGTAAATCTGTATGCTCGTTACTCATTCTGTTCAGTAATTCCAAGAAGTTAGAAGTCATCACATGTGTCTGAAATCTAGACTTACAAATGACTTCGGAGAAAGAGCCGAGTTGGTTCTGCTATTTGACGCTTAATGATGTGGTATCTGATGGTAGTCTGGCGTAAATGTTTATTCAGCCAAACTAGAGAGTTTATATTATATAGGAATATACTAAAATGAACACGTGCACGAACTCCGTGAGAATTGCCCTTACCAAAGAAAATGTTCTATTGTACGGGCAATTCTCACGGAGTACGTGTACTTATACGCAATTCTTACTGAGTATTTTGAAATTTATTAATTCCTAATAAAATATTAAGTAATATTAACATACATACACTACTGCCTCGTTTTCGTTCGGGTAGGTATAGATAATAGAATGCCATTTGCCACGATCTTGACATACAGTTCGCGCCTCTTCTACATTCATCAGGCCTTTAATACACGCTTACCGGTTATGGGTGCCCCACTCACAGGAGTCTTATAAACTATTTTAGTCTTTCGCTCTTTATTCATCCTTTCAACATGCTTCAACCCTCGCAGCATCCAATTTACTATTCTTGTCCTCACCTCCTCATCTCTTCATTTCCATAATTACACAGCCTTCTGATCCGAAACTTGGTCAAGCCAACCAGAGTTCTGATATTACCAAATATTAAGTATATTGTAGAAAAAGTGCACTTAGACAGAGAATGAAAAGATAATCATGATAACATAATTATTTGTCAATAGTGGCAACAGAAACACGGACTGAAGTCCGAATCAGTAAACAGCAGTAGAATGACAGTTAAGAGTGACCCTTGACTGTCATTTGTCCACGGGCAATGGTGCGTTGACGGCTTATTGGACCTCCAGGAATCACTTGCTGAAATGCAACCAAAAACACCACTTTTCTGTAAGGCCATAGTCGTGCCGGCTTGTAGTGCCAAAGTTTATTAAATACTCATGATGATATAGCTCGTACAAATCTGAGTAACAGACAGATAGATAGACAGATAAGTCTTTATTGTACAAAAAACATAATAAAAAAGAAGAAATCAGTTGGTGTGTCTTATATCTAAAGTTAAATTAATGTAACATGGAGAGTAAAGTATTAAAATTTGTACAATTGGCGGCCTAATCGCGTTTTGCGATCTCTTCCAAGCAACCACTGGATGGAGAAGGAGAATAGGAGTGAGATAGGGGGTTGCAGTTTGTAGATCGGAGTTTTTTGTAAATTAAGACTAACGACTATTTGATTATACAAACTAATTCAAACATATACACTAAACACATACACACATCACTACACAATATATTCATTACACAAAGGACAATGGCAGGTCCCCATACATAATTTTATTTGAACTGAAATGTTAGCGTTTAAATATCAAAAAATCCTTAACACTGAAGAATTTATTCTTGAACATTCTCATATCAAAATTACTTGCGAAAGAAGTCTAGGAAAAAAGATATTGGATTTTAAATGTTTCGAGGTTAAGTACTAACATATTGTTAATGTTTTGTTTGAAACTAGATGGCGTTGTGTGTCAGATAGCCGAAAATATTATTTTCATTATTATTACAGTATATGAAATAAAAAAAATAAAAGCATAACATCTATTCGAGTTTAACACAGTTTTTATTTTTGTTTAATTTAGTTAAACAAAAATAAAATAGCAAACGTGGTGAGTCCGGAACTTGACAGGATCTAAACCACAGATTAAGAGATATGTACTAAACGACGACGTATCGACAATTTGAAAATATCGATGTATGTCTATTTATGTGCCGTTATCAATGACAATGTATTTTTCTCATCACACTGTGTAGTGTAAAATAACGTAACTATATTCTATTTCTTTAGTGTGTTTAAAATCGTTTAAAGAGAGTCAAAAATATTTTAAATCATTTCTAATTATGTTGATTCAGTCACTCTACCGTACGAGTGAAGACGTGGGCAGAAGCAAATTCATAATCATAATAGTGAACCTTCGGTAAATATTTCAGCCAAAGCTATAAGAATCGATTATCGATAAATTGTTCCATAATATAATATTGCCACCACGCATCCCTAGTCAGTTATACGTGATGGCGAATCTGACATTACGTACTTAGGTCAAATAAAATCTTCAAATATATCTTATCTTTTATAAGACTTATACAACACATGGTGGTGTAATGATAAATCATAGAAAAAAAATTGATTAAGTTTACTGTGACTCGATTTTTTAAACGCTTAAGTTTTAGGTAAATATGTTTCTGCCATTGTTCTTTACATTTAACAGAGACTATAGAAGCAAGAGACAGATAAATATAAGATTTCTGACTGAGTGTAACCTCCCATTACAGGTATTTTTCTTTCTGTAGCTTTATTATCAGATACACAGCAAAGTTTTCTAAAAAGAAAACCGAGTGTGTCGGCCGACACCGTATTCATGAGCGGATAAACTATTTACGTTTCTCATGTAATAGAACCATCTCTTACAGGTTTGTTTACATGTGGGAATAAATTATTGTGTATCGTAAAGTATCATGTACCATTCTAAAAGAATTCATCACTTGTTGTATATGCTGACCCACATCGACCGAGACTTGTAAACTGAACGTAATTTTATATTTATAAACATAAAAAAATTATGTAAATATTAATTTTGGTAACTTTTAAACTTTCGTTTTGTGTATGAGTAGTGATCGGGTATTCATGTGATTAATATGTGACGGATAGTAAAACTTGTTTGAAATGTCAGGTGAATTCTCTAATTACTACTAGATAATATAAAATTTAGTACAAGTGGACTTCTACAAATTTTGTTACATTTGAAAGTCTATAATGTGTACAATAAAGACATAATAAAATAAATACTTATATGCACTTCGAAGTGCATTTATTTATTATTATATTTTGTCTTTATTGTACACACGGTACAAAAATACGTACGAGTCCATTTAAAATTATATGTAATACGGTAGCATAAAAGAACGTCAATCAAGACTATCTACGGTCTCTACTATCCATCCAAGGCGGTTGATTTGTGTAACTCTTTAATATATTATATGTAAAGCATTATGCCCCAAAATAGAAGTAAAGAATTCCACAACCTCCATTAAAATAGAGACGCCAACTAAATCTGGATTACGTTTAATATACATACTTGTATCCGACTCGCCTAACTACAAAGAGTTACTCCACTATCCAGACATGTGTGTCGGTTCATAATCCTAATAATAAGACGCACAAAAATACCACACTACTCAATCATAATACGCTATAACGATTTCTTAGTAAATATCAGACGAAAGCTGTACCGGAGCAGATTATTAGTTAAATAAATACGTTGTATGTTTATACGCTTACATTAAAATAAATAAATGTTATGATGCGTTACATAAACGTTAAGATTTTGGAGTAATTTCTTTGAATTTATGGCGTTGATTTTCGGTTGTCTCTGTTCAAAATCTAGTAAAGGGTTAAAACTTGAAGGGGTAAATGGTACTAGGTTAGTACGTATTTGGTCGACTATAATTTTGACCCACTCATAGGGGGCAGTGTCTGATTGACGGAATTAAGTTTGTTTTATATTTTTATATCCAGTGTCGCAGGAATTGATACACATAGATGAAACGGACACAAAGAATACTCAATCTCAGTACAAGAATTTGTGGATCACACACTTAATGCTACTGCAATCCTATTGGAAGCGGCGAGGTGACCGCTTAAACCACTACTCCATCCGTGCAGTCCAGTTGACCGACCAAGCACTTTAAGAATTAGATGGGAAAATTGGATGAAGATACATCGAAACCAAAAGTAAAAAGCATAAACAAGAAAGGGATATTTCTTCAACGAATGGATATGGAACCGTAAACGGGTCAGGGTCAAATCGCATACCTGAAATACGAATTGGCCGCATTGAATGTACTCTCATCCTCTCCCTCCGAGCCTTTTTCCTAAACTAGGTTTTAATTCTACTACGATACGGTTGAACTTCGATTTTAACCCAAGTACTAGGCGATACCGAAGTTTTGTGGAAAGACTGTTGTCGCACTTGTTAAGGCTAGAACTAATCGTAACGGTTGGCACTGATGCTCGTATAGAAACCGGGATCAACGGCTTAACGTGTTCTCCGGGACATGGAGAGGTCTTAACGGTCACCCATCCACAGAGTGACCTGGCTAGGATTGCTTAATTTTGTAATGTGTTAACCTACACGGTTACCCCTTAGCCGCGAGCCCCTTCGAGCCGATTTGAAACCGGATTAGTTGAACATTCTAACCTGATCCGTTATAACAGAACGCATAAATATTAAAAAGATCAGTCTTTTGAAAAGTATTAAGTATTCGTATCTAAGCGAGTTCGAGTACGATATGAAGTGTTATAATGTAAATATCTGTAAGGTAAGTAAAACACGGTAAGTTTCCTTACACAAATGAACACTACATTTATTGACTTGAGTATGTAGGTACAGATTAGGTAAATAGGCGCGGCAGACATAGAAAAAATATTCGTGCTGATCACACAATTATTTGTCTTGGGTGGGAATCGAACCCACAACCTCTGGGTTAGCTGTCAATGTCACTAATCACAAGACCAAGAGGCCAGTCTAATCCACCCATAGTATTAGCTATGCTTAGTTATGTCCGTGTGGTGACGGATTAAGAATACAGAGTGTCAAGACCCCTATTCATCCCGAGGGTGTCGTAAGAGCCCACTAGGGGAGCAAACTACGCAGGACAACAGCAATGCAAAGAAAACGAAAACTTGATACAAACCCCATACCAACCCGTCTGGCCATCGTGGTATAGGAGGCCAAAACCTCCTTTTTAAGGAGAGGCCTATGTCTAGAAGTGGACTACTAAAGGCTGTTGATGAGTTATTTCTAGTTAGTGTTATGTAAAATTTATATTGCAGAAGATTTACAGTATTGCTTGTAGTGTATGAGTTACCTTTAGATCTCACCGGTTCGATCCTAACCCAGTTTCCAATTGATTTGAACCGTTTTATCACACAAACTTATAAAAGGACCAACAAGTCTTTTAGTCAATCATAATAAAGTTCAAAATATATTAAACATCCCCTTTTGCCGCCATCGAAACCGATGGTTCGTAACATACATCCCCTCACGTTATCCCTGTAGGGATAGACTAAAGCGTATTTAACGCTCACATTTTGCCCACAATAATGGCAACCTTCAACTTTTCCGGATTTAGTAAAGATGAAGAGAGGGTACGATATGAAATGATTAAAAAAAATAGTACAAAGAACTAGAGTAGAGACATACAATGACGAGGTCCTTCGAGCCTCTCTAAAAATGCAATAACAAAATATAATCAAACCTATTTTTACTGAGCCGAAACCTAGCCAGCGTATCGATTCTACAAAATTTAGTTGCACCACGAATAGAGAATCGTGAATGAAAAATAAAACAAGTGTAGCGGAACACACTGCGACAATGCCGACAATCAGCCAAAACAGAATAAATGGCTTTTACATGAACCACAAATGTACCTAAATATAAATTTTATTGTTATAAATTCACACTAAATAATGGCCAATGAGGTTTCCAACGGGAATAAAACTGCGGATATTCTGGTTTACGGACTTCTAATAGCAGAGTTCTGATTGAAGTAAGATTTAGACTAGAAAAAAACGGGTTGGATAGACGACAATACAAGGGTGTTCTCAAAATAACAATCTCGCCTAACTTAGGTTTCTGGTACGTCTAACTACTACTTTCTTAGTACATCATATACGTCTGCTGCGTGTCTGTGACATAGACAGAGTCTCGTTATCTATGATACTCTTAGTACAGGAGTGGAAATGCTTTTACTGTGTATGTCACATCACATCACACCAACAGCCTTTACTAGTCCACTGCAAGGAGAAATAAAAAAGAAAAAAAGGAAAGGAGGTTTTGGCCTACTATACCACGATGGCCAGACGGGTTGGTATATGGTGTGTGTCAAGTTTTCCTTCTCTCTGCAGTGCTGTTGTCCTGCGTAGTTTGCTCCCTTAGTCGCTTCTTGTGACACCCACGGGATGAATAGGGGTGGTGACACTCTGTATTCTTAATCCGTCACAACACGGACTATGTATGTAGTAATTTTAATTATTGAATGTGCTATTTATGTTGGGAATTTTTGTGTTTTTGAAGTCAATAAAAAATGTTATTGTCTAGAACGAACTGTTTTATGATTACACTTATCTAGGCTATAACTGACACAGTATTATGTTAGGCCTATCATTATGTCTTCGAAGGAGAAGGTAGGTACTTGTCGCCACATGGGCCAGCATATTCCTGTCCGTCAGACACGTTTCCTCAATCCAAGCGAGCGACGAGAGAATAGAAAAGATTAATTTGTAAGATTTGTAGTCAAATCTAGTGCTGGACTATCGTACACAGATAAGTAAAAAAATATACCATGGGATTTATAATGTGGCAGATAGAAATCCAGTGCTGGCAATCATTGATCGTCTCTAAGAGATAAACATCGCGGACTTTTTTGTTAATCTTTTTAAAATATACAATTCTGTAGTACATTATTTAGATCTAACTTAAAAGGTTAAGCCAGTGTTTGCAATTTAAGCGCACAAAAACATGTCTTTACAATAAAATTTTGAAATTCTCGAGTTTTCTCTATTGTAATATGCATGTGTTATACTAGAAAACCTTCCTTTTTAATCACTCTCTCTATTGGTGAAAGATCTAAGCAAGTGCGTGCGTTCTATAGCAAAAAGTGTCTGAAAAAGTCTTATTACACTTTTTTCGGTTTAGCCCCGTTTTTTAATTTTAGATGATCTCATCGTACAACACAAAAGAGGGACTTTATTTCATACTATGTAAAGATACATATCTAAACATTTTCTTTTGTTTTAGGATATAGGGGACTAGTGCCACCCATGGAGTTCTGAAACCCAAGAGTCACGAGTGCGTTGAGTCTTTGATGTGGGTTTACGTTTTTTCTTGAAGGCATTTGTTCCACATGTTGGTTTCCTAAAAATCGTACACTCGCTGACTACCAATTACCTTCTTAACGAATTAATTCAATTATTTACTATGTTATTATTCTTGTAACTAAAACATCTACACTCTAAGTTTGTAAAATAACCGTACTTAACCTAACCTCATTTTATCATTTTATTTCTATTTAATTCTTGCTACGAATGCCAAGTTCGTAACACAAAAATTTATTTCGATCAAATAAATATACCGAAACTCGATAACCACGGCCGATGTAATTACGCGCTTATATTTACATGTATTTACACTATTTTATACGCGGGCTATTCTCCGCCATGTTTGCAAGTTTAGCGCGTAAAAATGCAAACGTGTTGCTATAGATAAAAATAGTTTATTTAGTGATGGGTAAAGTTATCGATGAGGGAACCAGCGAAGGAATGAAATCGATAAATTTGTAGGAAATGGAAAGCTAATTTGTTTGCATGGATAACATAAACAGTGTGTGTGTGATTTTAATAATAATCATGTCTCAATTAATTTATTTATTTTCAATCGGTACATTGGTATTTCAAGGGTATTTAAGTAATGAATCTTTTAGTCGATGGATTAATATGTGAAACTTTGTTTACGTTACAAATATATCTTTCATTTTATACGGGAATAAATAGAGTATTTACGGTAAATCGCAGTATACAAACCAGTACATGTACATTCTTGTTAAATGAATCTCGTAAAGCGTTTTCAGAATTCCTCATTATTTTTTCAACGTGATCGATGTCGGATATAAGCGAGCTCACACTCCCTTAATCCAACTACTAGAAAGCGGTTTATTTTCCAAGTCAAAATTGAGTATTTAAATTTAAATCAAATAAAACTCAAAAATATGTTTTATGTAAAAGAAAAAATGGTCACATTATATGTAGGTATACCTAGGAACGTTGCCTACCAATATGATGATGCTTTTCAATTCCTTACATAATAAAACCTAAAACTGAAACGACTAGCTTATAAGATTGACCGTTTGAATATTAAAAGTTGTCACCTTGAAATTGATTGAATAATAGCCGTCATTTATCGTACAAAACAGTTCTTTTAACTATTAAACACATGACAAATGGCGGCCATTAAAAAAACACGCTGTCAAACTTGTGTGACAAGATTAATAAAATCTAATGTCCCACGAGAATTTTGTTGAATCTGTCTTAGCCAGTGAGTTACTTATGTGCGACTTATAAATATCTCTACACATAAAGGCTTACTTTTTTCAATAGCAATACTGTTTTCTAGAGAAGTGGACGTAAAAGGTGTTTATTTGTTGAACGTATTTTGACAGTTTTGTGACAACAACAGATGTCATGTTAAAGAAGTTCATAGAGTGAATGAATGAGCGACGCGTTATGTTCAATAAGTGTGAAAATAAATGTTCCAAATACGTGCTTTTTTAGAAACGAAAATTCTTTTTCGAAGGAAACAGGCACTATCAGACAGAATTTTAATTGACTGAATAAAAGTTGTTATTTTACGTATGATTGAAAATATGTGTATAAGTTAAATCAGGCTTTATTTTAACCCTTAAAATTGCACCTCCTTTTTTAGTTTAAAGAATAACATAATTCGTAAACAAGAATGAAAATCTGAACTGAAAGAAACTCTTAAAAGAAATAAAGGTCTTTCTGCCATTGTGTATTTCGCGTTTCTCCATGCATTCCTCGCAATAGCTCCAGTTAGAATTTAGATTTGGGCAAAAATAACCAATTTGATGTCAGGTAATAAAATAATGAAGAATACTGTGAATATGTCATGAAGTTTCATTTTAAAGAATTAATTAATTTCATAAATTTAGAGGACAATTATGTTTTTAACTTACATTAAAACTGAGTGCGTTAACAACATTAAGGCGTGACGTCATGCCTAGAAATTTCGTCACAAAATAGTATTGAACTTATCGTTACGTAACGTTACGTAACGTAATATGAAAACATACTGATTTGATTTATTTTGACCCTTTTTAAACATAAGAACTATCACTGATGAATAGCTTTCTCAAGAATCATGAACGGAAAAAGCTTCTATGCATTTTGACATAAACTGTCTGTTATATAGTACAGGAAATACAAATTTCTTTACCAAAAGAAAGATGGTCATGAAGCAAAAAAAAGTAATAATAAAGTAAAAATATGTTTTGTTTCCTGAAACAATATGGCTGAGCTTTTGTAGTAGTAGTATACACCAATAAATTGTGATTTGGCGCCAAAACCAACATCGCTGTTTATTCTATGCCTAACAAAAATGATTTAAAGAATCTAAAATGCTTTTAAAAAGACTATTCATTGTAGTTTTTCATATTGTACCGTATTCCAACGTCCATATAATTCTATATAGTATAAATAAAGATAAGAAGATTGAATGGATTTCTTTTTAATGTTTATACTAAGTAAGGTTTTGTTTCTTATATTTGAAATAATAACAATGAGACAATTAGCCTTACCGTTTATCAGAGTCCATAAAAGTTACTTAGTTATTGTAAGTTCATAATTTTTGAATATAGAATTGATCAATCAAAACATATGTTTTATCAATAAACATATGTTTTGATTGATCAATTCTATATTCAGCTATAGTCTGTGTCTGTGTATACAGTTACTTACAACAAAGAGTTTAAACTGTCTTTCTGTATTTGTCAACACAAACAATTTAGTCAGCTTACATCTGATATAACCTCCTTTCGATAGAAAATCCTAGTTTGGTCGTCGTCAGGAATATTTAAAAAGTACGAAGGCATTCAACTTGCCTTATGAAGTTTGCTCAGGAGCGGCGAACTACTAAAATGCGGATTAGAATTCTCATATCGCATGGTATAAATAACATGGATGTAAATATGTAGGTGCACTGGAAACTTTTATCAAATTAAGTAATTCGATAATAGCCACACGATTTTTTATTAAAATTTGGTTTCTTTTGTAATTGGTGTATTCTGTACTTACGTTTTAGAAATTTTGATTTATGTTTTAATTTGTTCATGTTCATTCTGTAAACGCTATGAAAACGTTGAAAAATGTAGTGTCCAACTGTTGGCCACTATGTTTCATTCCGCTGGCGTTGTCAACTGTGTCGTCGCCATGACGTTTATCGAGTGTAAACGTAACGTATTCAATGACACACAGGACGACGATCTTTCGATTGCCATATTTGTAATGTTCTTTTTTCGAATTCTTATCTTGCATCGTAATACATCTATTAGGCCGTATGGTAATAAACAAATAAAAAGCGCGCCATTTTCTTTGGGCCTATGTCAGTCTTGAGTTTTTTTAGTAAACTTTATATAAGATAATATTTTGTGTACCATCAAGATGTTATTTAATGAGTTTCACCACGATCACAGTAGCAGTAAAGCATTCGCCCTTTCAAATAAAAAAAATCTAAATCGGAGCTAGATTTTTTTAGATAGAGAAAGAAATTTTGTGGTAACAAACATAAAAAAATACAGACGAGTTGAGAACCTTCTCCTTTATTTAACGTCAGTTGAAAATAGCATGAGTTATGTTTTATTTATTATTTTTATTATATTTCAAAGGTTTTCTCACAGCTCGTGTATACAAAATACATATATTATATTGTAGGTACACATATTGTAGTAAGGCCTAAACCTACTTGCCAATTATGGGGTAACCAACATACGCCAAATTGTTACACACACAAATCGTAGTTATTAATAACCTAACCAGTTACACAACTACATTTTAACTAATATGCAAACATAAACAGGAAACAATGAGATTAAAATTAAGTAATGGAAATGACTGACAGCAAAAAACAATATTTATATATTATAATAATATTGAGACAACAGGCAACAACGAGGGTCCTAATTAGGACCATTGCGAGCGCCTGCACGTACTAATTAATTCGAGAAAATCCAAAAAATGCCTTCCTGTGTATTCCCAACAGCGCACAAATTACGACAAAACGGTAAATAAATCATCATCATCATCATCAGCCTATCGCAGTCCACTGCTGGACATAGGCCTCTCCCATTGCACGCCACTTAGATCGATTTTGGGCTTCTCGCATCCAGCTCCTGCCAGCCATCTTGCGCAAATCGTCACTCCACCTGGCCTGTGGGCGTCCTACACTACGTTTGCCGAGACGCGGTCTCCACTCAAGAACTCGTTTTCCCCAACGATTATCGGTTCTGCGGCTAATATGGCCAGCCCACTGCCACTTCAACTTGCTGATCCGGTACGCTATGTCGGTGACCTTAGTTCTCTGCCGGATCACCTCATTTCTGATGCGATCCCTTAGAGAAACGCCGAGCATAGCCCTTTCCATAGCACGTTGAGCGACTTTGAACTTGTGGACCAGCCGTACCGTAAGTGTCCACGTTTCAGCTCCGTATGTCATGACGGGTAGGACGCACTCATTAAAGACTTTCGTCTTAAGGCACTGTGGGATCGACGATGAGAAGACTCGACGTAGCTTCCCAAACGCTGCCCAACCCAACCGAATTCTTCTGTTCACCTCGTCCTCGAAGTTGTTTCTACCTAACTGCAATGTCTGCCCGAGGTACACATAATTTTGAACAACTTCGAGAACGGCACCGTGTACCGCAATCGGTTCCGGTAGTACATGTTCGTTGAACATGACCTTGGTTTTATCCAAGTTCATCCGTAGGCCGATGCGTACAGAAGTGTCAGCTAAGTCATTCAGCATTTGCTGTAGGTCCTGCAACGTCTCTGCCATGATGACGATGTCATCTGCAAATCGCAAGTGAGAGAGGTAAATAAATATAAAGGAATATCATACCATAGGTAAGTGTATGTTTTATTCTAAAATGCGTTGATAGATGTATATACGGTTACGGAACAAATATTTTGTGCCTGCAGTACATGAAATATACGGTATACAGTATATGAAATTACCGTATCTTCCTTAAAATATCATTGTTTTATCGCATGAAGCTAAGTCGGCTACAAATTTATAGGACTTCTTTGTTTTCCTTTTGAAACTTTAGGATATTGGATGTCAATGAGTTTATCAAGTCATTTTATAAAAGAGTTCATCTCTCTGCATAAAACAGTTCATCACTCTACGAGTTATAAAATAGTTCTGTTGTTTCCTGCGGTTTTTTTTAGAGTTGTTACAATAAGTGTTAAATAAGACTTAGAGAAATAAGATATTTTTTTGTTATTGTTTTAAGTGGCAACTCTAACGGGCAATATTAAGGGATTTCGAAAAAATTGTTAAATCGAAGAAACCGTTAATTCAAGTTTGTTACTTTATAATTGCACCATATTATGATCCAAAGTATCTGTGGAACGGGTTATCGTCTGCGGTAGTTCCGGACCGATACGACCTTCAAATATTCAAGAAAAGAGCGTACTCCTTCCTAAAAGGCCGGCAACGCCTTTGCGACTCCTGATATGCAGACGTTCATGGGCGGCGATGGTCACTTTCCATCAGGTGACGCGTCAGCTCGTCTGCCCCCTCTCACATAAAAAAAAACACTGGCAACCCCATATAGCGATGTGATTTGTACAGTTTTTTACCAAAAGAACAGACGGGACACCAAACGGGTAGGCAGGTGCCTTGGCGGCCTTTGAAGTGAGAGCAGTTTAATTTCTTGAAGCGGTCTGGAAATACCGCAGTCGACAAATTTATTCCACAGATCAGTAGTTGACAGCCCTATACCCGTCCCGATTAACAAACACAACACTGATCTTAATACTTTTGCAATGCGACCTTCGATAGGCTCGTAGTACAGAACACTCACGTTACTAATAGGAGCTAATACCTACCTTGCCCTACTTTCTATATATCTTCAGTTAATGTAAGAGTTACCGGTACCGTCTGATGCCGCGACACGTGTTTTCCACCACGGTCGGAACAGCCATTAAACATTACCAACGCCATTGACCTCGACACAATACAAACACAGAAAACAAATCGTATTTATTTTAACAACATTTTACTTAATTAGCCATCGATTGGGATATACAGCATGGAAGTATCTACAACGCGGTCTTTATAAATATATAATAAACTTACTGTATGCCAAAATACAGCGATGTACTTAGGGTTGTCGAGTTACTTAAATACAATTTAAAAAGAAGGGAACATACACATGTGTCTTTTGACAGGATACGCTAATAGGGTAAAAAAATTCGATTTTCAAAGAATTTTACCCATTTTTATTAGCGATACACTGAAGGTCTTTGTAGGTCTAAGAATATTTTCTTAACTCTATATAGAAAATCGATATACGTCATTGTCAATTTTCCGAGCGCAAGTTTGGTACATTCATTTTTTTATCTTATTGTATTTGCCGTTTTACCTGTATTGTATTTGAATTCCGGCATAAAAACAAGCGATCACATAAAAATAATTACTCTATTCAAAAAAATATACATCTACGCTAGATAAAAATAATATACAATATAATGGCAGCCCTAGACGCCCTGTACTTCTACGGGTTACGCAATACTGAACTATCATTGACTTACATTGAAAAAATAAACGATACCGTTCTCCCGATACAATTTACGATAGTAAATAATTATAATACTAGACGTAAGTATTTCCTGAAGGTTTCGTATCTGGCAATCTTTCTGTTATTCATTTATTTTCACCACAATGGTTACCGTGAAATTGACAAGTGATATGTATATAAAACAAACATTGAACGTCGTGAGTACAGACTATTTTCATTGCATTGGTTATTTCTGTTGCCTCATGTTTATGATCTTGAAGAAATCCCGCAATGGGGTGTGAACTACATTTCAGTGCTTTAATTTAGTTGTTTTTTGTACATGTAGTGGTAATCTGCTATTGCCGTCAATATAGCCGCTTGCGTCATTGCGTAGGTTTAAATTTATTAATTAACTATCCGTTCCTTGTAATTTCAGAATACGAGATTTAAAAAGCCCTAATTCTGAAGACTGATTGCTTGTTTTAATAATATTGTTTATTCTGCTTCTATTTATCTTTAACAGTATGATGTAACACATATATCATTTTTAACGAGACTGTGAGTACTCACAAATTGTTATAGTTACATATTGAAGTCCGATAGTCAATGATAAATTGAATGATTTATCAGGAAAGTGGCAGAATCAGATTCGATCTTAATCAATAGTCTTTATTTAAATAAATAGTCTACTATAAATTTAGACGAAAATAGTTTTTTATGTTTAAACTTGCTGTTTCCTAAAGTCTCATTTGCATTTATGGACACTGCTCCGATCTTAAATGCGTTATTTTATGTAATGCAAAAGCCCTTGGACATATAGTACAACTGAAGAGATACAAGGGCGTTACCACTCCCCCCTTTTTTTTCCAAAAGAAAACCACTTGATTTTCATATATGTTCTTTGTATTTGTAGCTGTGTATTCGTGTTCGACTGCACGGATGGCGCAGTGGTTTAAGCGGTCGTCACGCCGCTTCCTACTGCGCCGAGTGTTGTGGGTTCAAACCCCACATGAGACGACGCTTTGTGTGATCCACAAATTGTTATTCTGAGTCTGGGTGTTCTTTGTGTCCATTTCATGTATGTTTGTAAAGTCCTCCGCGACACAGGATATTTTCCTAATGCGGGAGTTGTCTTTAAAAAAAAAAAGAATCATTTAACAGTAAAGGGAATAAGAGAATGTTTCCGGGAGTTGAACTACGTCATCACGTCGGAGAGTGATGTAACATTTGCCAAAGGCACAGTGACGTGCAATACGCGTGATGACGATGGTGAGGAACACCACAGTTTTATTATTAAAACATAATAATAATTATGATAAATTTTGCGTATTAACGTTGAAAATATTTAATTTATGTTAACTACGATAAGAGATGAGAGATAAACCCATACTTAAAATGCTTTATGAAAAACGATGAGTAAGCTTACACTAACCTACATTTGAAGTTGTTGCTTCAAAGCCTACAGAGTCACGACTACCGACCTCCTTAATAGATAATTCTAAAGATAAACCTGATCTTTCAAATTAAGTCTTATCGGTACTAAATCATCAGACCGTGTGACTGCAGGGAAAGCTAAAATCTTGCTATCGGTACTAAGATCTTGATTTGAACGTCAAAGTACTTTAAATGTCATGTTTCCGTTGGTTATTCTCGTAGTAAGGGATATTATTTTTTTGACTTAAAAATAAATAGGTCAAGAAATTGATTGCGGCTTTACTTTGAGGCCAAAGTTAATCCATACTCGAAAATAATTGCATGTCACGGCTTTAAATCAATCAGAGAATCACAATACATTATTTACTTGTCATCGAAATCAAATGCTGTTTGCTGTTGCTTTACATTTTATCACGACAAAAACTACCCATAAATTCACCTATCTGTAGTTTATTTGTTTATCCAAAGGTGGAATCTAAGAAATAGCTTTTTAGCAATAAGACCGCCATTTGTACATGGCTATTTATTTGACAGTAAAAAAAAAACTAGTGTACAACAAAGTTATTCTATTATACATTACTGGTTAGCATAGGATATAATGTAAACCTCCTTCCTAAGGAGAGGCCTATGTCCAGCAGTGAACTAGTAAAGGCTGTTGATGATGATGATGATGATAATGTACTGAGACTCACGTGTGTATTTCGGGGATTACCGACCAGTTTCAGTCTCGACGGAGGCGCCTCAAGCTTGATACATAGTAAAAGTCCCGTCCGACTGTCCCCGAAATACAAACGTAAGAAAAACCCTACATTTTTAATAAATAAGTACATTTCTCTAAATCTACGAGACAACACACTATATTAACATACAAATGAGGGATTATAAAGCTGGCAGACAAACTACTAGCATGATTGTATACTGTTAAGTTTAATCAGTTTTCTTAATACCACGCCAAAACTAAATTAAATGAAATAAAAAACTATTTGTAGCGTCAAACTGTGCTATCGCGAAATAATTTTAATATTTAATTTTACAATAAAAAAAAGCCTTACACTATATGATTTGCGTACTCCGGGTACCGTAACAATTTATGTAGATCTAAATATAGTTTCTAAATCTCTGGAAACGATTCTCGAAAAATTTTGCCCATTTCATTGAAAAATACAGTTATCTTTGCAGGCCAGTCAAGTCACACAATTAAGATGTGTGGCCTGTAAGATGTGATGTGTAGTGTAGATTAGAAAGTTTCAGAGTAAGCTAATAAATTCAAACCAGAAACCTCGGGTGACACGGCCAAGTGCAAGACGAATATAGCTACTTGATTTTTGTTCAGTAGCCAAGGCGTGCTGTCAGGAGCGGACAATGCCTTTGATTAAGGTTGGTTTTCGGGATAACTTGTATGAAAGAAGCTTTATCTGTACAGTTAATATAGTAAAGCTGTTGTTTTTCTTTGATTGTTGGTTTGATTAAACACGCTAATATCTGAAACTGGTGGTCAAGCTCAAAACTCAAACTCAAATATTTTTATTTCATAAAAAAAAATTGAATTAGCTTCTTGTTCTTCATCTTGTGTAGACTCTAAAATCAGAGATAAACACACATAATAGCAAAAATCTCTGTTTTGTCAAATATTTATCAAACTAAATCTTTTAAACTAAATTTATCCAAATGTTTCGTAAAAGCTAAAACGCTTAAAATTCTCTACTGTACTTTTGTTAGGAGCCACCTGGAGTATGCCTCGCAAGTTTGGAACCCTTGCTATCATAGGTACATTGAGCGCATTGAGAACATACAGAAACGCTTTCTGAGGTTCTTGTGTTTTCGTTTAAATATTCCTTATAGCTCAAACAATTACATTGGTCTGTGTAAGAAATTTCATATCCAGCCACTTGTAAATCGTTTCCGATTAGCTGATTGTTCTTTTCTTTTGAAAATTATTTCTAATGAGATTGACTGTCCTAGCCTTTTGCAAAAGTTAAATTTTAATGTCCCCCGTAAGTCGATTAGATTTAATCCACCCATTTCTATTCCATTTCTATTCCATTTATTATTATTATTATTTCCTTCCTCAATCTATAGAAAAAATTCATATATTGTGCGAGCAAGCGGAGATTTCAATAAATTGTGCAAGGAATACTCTCTTGATCCCTTTAATACCAAAAGCAATGTTGTGCGCGGTATGCTAAACCTTAAATTTTTTAGATCGTAACATTTTTAGATCGATTATTATTTATTGTATAGTTGTATAGGTGTAGTGTCGTATTAGTTAGTGCTCCAGAACCTCTGTTATTTACAATGATTCTATTCGTGAAAACCTGTAATTGGCTTGATGTAGCATATCAATCTGACCATTTCATTCTTATAGCTGTTGGTTTTCCTAATTGAAATAAATAAATAAATAAATACATACATACATATCGAAATTCTCTTATATGCCTGTGCCGATCTACAACCGCCCATTTCCAAGGAACTGAGCCAGAAAGAAGAAAAGCAGGAAATTCACGGCCACTCTTTTTAATCAACAGATAACAATCGCATCATTAAATACATATCATTTTGATGTGGCAAGTATGTAAGTATGTACTATTAAGAGTGTAGTAGTGATTATGAACGCTAGTGAATTGTGGGAAACGGCTAATAGCATTTATACACAGAGCGTTATAATTAATTAATTTGATATTTTGTAAGTTTCTAATGATTGAGAAATAATGATGCAAAATATATTATATTAAATAATACAGAAAAAAAAAACTTTTGTCCTGTATTACGCTTTTTTACGATGATATGATTTTTCTGTTTGGACTTATTCCCTACTTTTTATTTCGGCAAGTTACCAAAGCGTATTTTTTTTTTTTTTTAACCATAATTTATTTTTCCTTTTTAAGTCATTAATGATAATTATCATCTTATTAACTTACTTGTTATTTTCTTAGTCTTAACTAAGAAAGTAACAAGTAAGTTTATCACATACGTATAGACGCAAGACACTATCGAATTTTTAGGTATGGGAAAAATCCTGAAGATCCTGATCAGTATAATGGGACAAACAATTTAAATTATTGCATTATAATCAGTCCTTGATAAGCGTGCAAAGTTTCAATTTAATTAGACGTTTTGGAGTAGGTCAAAATTACGTTCAAAGATTCCGTTACCTACATACATACCAAGCTAATAAAATCGTGTTAAGGTCCTTAAATGTAATCCTAAAGACGAAGAACGTCGTCGAGAGTCCTAGAAATTGCCAAGTGTCATGCTTGACGGCAATAGGCACCTGTCAATGATTCTGTCGAACAGTGGGTTTATCTTGACAGATATGCCCACTGTTCAACACGACATTCTGAAGACTGTTTCCATATCAAAACCATATTACATCTAGAAGTGAACCTAACAAAGCCACCAGACTTCCACACAGTACATAGATAACTATAAATAGCTAGTAAACGGTCGCAGTGAATGGTAGCGAGGCGGCACATTTCCTCGCGTATTTTAAGACGACTCAGATCAATTAAGATTGCATGTCGATGACCTGGGTTTAGGTCTAGAATTCCTCGTGAAAGTTTTGAGATATTCTTTATGACGTGATAAATTCTTGTATGTCCGTGTGGTGACGGATTAAGAATACAGAATGTCATCACCCCTATTCATCCCGTGGGTGTCGTAAGAGGCGACTAAGGGAACAAACTACGCAGAACAACAGCACTGCAAAGAGAAGGAAAACTTGAAACAAACCCTATACCAACCCGTCTGGCCAGCGTGGTATAGTAGGCTAAACCCTCCTTTCTAAGGAGAGGCCTATGTCCAGCAGTGGACTAGTAATGGCTGTAGTTGATGATGATGATGATGATGAAATTCTTGTATCTAACCATGATTTTGCTGATCAATAGCAGACAGCTGAGGGCTAATAGGTCTTCTCTAAAATTACTGGTGGGAACTTCTAATACAAGTTTCTCTAGTTAAAAACTTTGCATATAAATTGTTTTAAAAGGTTTTTTTAAGTTGTGAAAGACAATTTCTTGATCGGAAATTCGCCCATGTTATTACACACCGAAATATGGGCTTATTTGAAAAAGAATTACCAATTTCTCAATTCAACTCTTTATCAAATAGCTTTCTTGCTAAAGTAAATGCAACGTATGCAAAAACATATAATTAAAAATATTACTAAAGTTAGCGTAAATCACACGACTAAGACTGTTTTTTTTTTTGATTTTGTGTTTTTTTTTAGTGTTTGACGTTTAAAAGTCAATGCATGTCTAACATCTTCGAAAATATTTTACGCCAATTTATTGAAACGTATGCTACTGAGCTAAACAGCGATCGAACTAACCAGTGGGTGGCAGAACTCATAAAAAATGGTCACAATGACGCTGATACCGTTAAGTCGATAGAGCTTACAAAGATCGTAAACAGAGTTGTGCTTAATGTTAAAAAAATAAACGTACTTTATATTGAAATAAAGTTTTTAGAAATGGAACTAAACGTTTCAAATCTTTGCCTACCCCGGCGAGTGTATGCTACATGCATACACTCGCCGGGGTAGGCAAAGATTTTGTTTTCTATATTATTTAATATTATATATTCTGTATCATTATTTCTCAATCATTAGAAACGTACAAAATATCAAATTAATTACATATCACGCTCTGTGTATAAATGCTATTAGCCATTACCAACAATTCACTAGCGTTCATAATCACTACTCCACTCTTAATAGTCGTCGCGTGATGATAACAAGAGTTTAATGTTACTCAATGATCACTTTATCTACAACAAAAGAATTTTACGAATCTGACTCAAATCTGGATTACATAGAAGACAAGAATGCTTCGGGTTAATTTAGCACAGGCTATTTCGTAGTGGAAATGTGATGTGGGCTAGTGTGTCTTTTATTTAATTTTCCATTTTTTTAATTTTACTTCACTTTCTTTTTTATTTCATCTTTTTCCGATATCTTGTTTTCTCTTCATTGCCGTTTTACTTTTTAATCCTTAAAACTTACATTAGAAATAAAGTTTTTAGAAATGGAACTAAACGTTTCAAATCTTTGCCTACCCTGGCGACTGCTACATGCATACACGCGCCGGGGTAGGCAAAGATAATAGAACACTTTTTGCCATGGTCTTGAAATATAGTTTCAACATTAATCAAGCCTCTTATACACGCATCTTTAGTACAGATCATGTCTGTGTAAGTCATTCGGACTCTGCCCGCAACGGTTTGCTCACTCACAGGAGCCTTGTAAGATCTAACTTAAATATCCTGAGAACAGCCTGTTTCCAACCAGTTCGGCTTATGCCTTTCTATCTAGATTTGGCACCCCCATTATCTTAAAAAAGTAAAATTGACTAATGAAAACACGTAAGCATTGAACTGTGTATAAATATTTGGACATCCTAATGTTGTTTTGTCTACTTTTTTAACTCTTGTTAAATATTTCTAACGGCTTTATTGACTAAACAAATGCGAATTATTTAGTCTAGTTGTCTGAAAACCAATGATTTGTCTGTCCAGATGCAATTATTACGAAATAATAGGAATTTCACCTGATAACTTTAGAACAATACTAGACTCGTATTTAAATCTACTTATAGTTTTTTTTTAATCCACTAGTACACTAGATATTTCAAGCATTTTGTAGATAGAAGTTTAAAAAATCAACAACAACTCAGTTCCAATTCGGTTGTTTTAAAACACATAGCCTTTGGATGTGTTTATATCATTAACTCTGAAATAGTTAATCTATCTGTATCTGAAATACCCATTTATAAGCAACAATAGTTTAAAAATACGAGTGAGCTTCACAGTAGCGCGCGCTCATTGGTCAAATCAAAATTAGCGCGCGTTTTCTGACATCCTCTTACACATTTCCGTTTCTTTTCTAAAAAAAATTACTCCCACACATTGTAGGCAAAAGATACGAAATACGTCGAAAATAACCTAATAAGTACAATTTATATTTATTTGAATCGAATGAAGTAATAAAACTTTGTTTACGCATGCCTGATGGGCGCACACCCATTTTTAACACCTACCCACCTAATGTTAATGACTTAAAAATAGATATATTTATACAGAGTGAGTCTTTAGTCCTTTCCAAGTCATTTCATAGTTTGCTAGAAGTATCCCGCCACGTTTTGCTGTAGTACATTGCGGTTGCCTTGATGAGAAATTAGGAACAAATCTGACGCGAAAAATGGTTAAAAACAATCTTTGAAGCGGGTTGTATATCGTGTCAAAATTTGAGCTCAATCGATGCAGATATTTTTGGGGTTTTGAAGCGTACACAAGCCAACTCAATATTTTTATAAATATAGATTGTCTATCTTCGAATCTACATAAGTGTTCAATCTTAGGGTTAGTTTTACTACCTACGAAAGCAGATATCAGGGGTTCGATTCTCACCCTGGACAAACAATTATGTCATGAGCACAATCAAACTGATGTAGTTAAGTAAAATGTAATGTGTACCTTACTATTAAAATAATGCTGCCTGCTAACGTTAAAATTATTCCTAACAAAAGGCGACTCTTTCCTACAGAGGCGTCATAATTATCTCTTCCACACATAAAATAGCTGTCCCAAAATCATATGTAATTTAGAATCATCCTATATAACCACACTAGGTTTTATGGTCCTTTAACACTTAGCTCTTGGATATTAATTTTCGTGAGTGGGTTTCAGACTAATAGCCAGTGTGCTTCTGAATAAGCCGGTTTATCTTCTAATAAAATTTGTAGATTTTGTGAAGTTAAGGTTTGTAGAGTTAGGACGTGTAGAGTTAGGAGCTTGGCTTTACATGAGATCTGATAACCTTTGGACAGTGTGGGCCATATATATAGTCTCTTCTTTTTGTAAGTTGCTTTTGGCATTATTTATAACAAAGAGTTCCTATATCCATTTTCAGGCATTTATAAAAAAATGCGGAAGTCTCATACAAAGTTCCATACCTTAGTTAAAGGGGGGTTGGGGTCTAAAGGTTCCAGGTTTTAGGTTTTTTTGTTTTTAATGCTCACATACCAAATTTCAGCTTTCAGGACTTCAGGAATTGACCTTTTTTTTGTTTTTTATGTACTACGTTCAGCTTTTATACCAAATTTCTGCTTTCAGGACTTCAGGGAGTGTCCTAAGAATTTTGATAATCAATAGTGAGTCAGTGACGAAATCAGGGTTTTTTAGATATCAATAAAATATAAATTATAAGACCTATGCAATTAAAACTGTATATGTTTACTTAGTCTACTATTGCAATTATATTCCGAGAATTTAGTTTATCTGGTATAACCTAAACGAAAGTTATGAGGGTTAAAAACATGCCCGGCCCGCCAGGCCCGGTAACGGGCCAGGCACCGCAGGTGACTCAGGCGCCGGAGGTCGCAGAATGACCTCCGTCCTCCACGAGCGCAGGCCTGGGGGTGACAGGTGAGGCCATCTGTCACCCTAGCAGAAGCAGGCCGGGGTGGCGGCGAGCGCGTTGCGAAGCGCGCTCGCTTCCAGGGAGCAGAGGGAACATGGGGTTCCCACACGCTGTGGTGGTCTACCTGTCTGCCCGAAGTATGTCGGGGCACCAGGGACTTCCTTTCTAGGGTATACCTGGTTCCCCGGCTATTAGTACCCGAGACGGCGTGCGGTTTTAGTCGGTTCGAGGCCGACAGGCCACCGACAGGTGGTATCCGAGGGGATTTCCGCACGGAAAAAAAAAGGGGTAAAAACACGACGAAGCGGTCCGAGAAAAGGTATACTCTCGTTCTTCGTTTGGCTCATCTTGACGGGGGCACTGCCATGCCCCCAGATTAAAACGATTTTATTTCAACCACCAATAGTGTAGCTGAATCAGCATTACTCATTTAAAAATGAAAAGTAAGTAAACATCAAACTATGCAGGACAAAATTACAGGAAAACATGACACAAACGCCAAACGAGAATCCTATGTCCAGGAGTGGACTGTAATAGGCTTTTGATGTGACATGTGATGTGAGAGACAGTGGTAACAATTATTAACATATATTAGAAAGTTTTTAAGGCGTTCCCTTCGACATGTCGAAAGAGATTTTCGCCAATGATGATCCATTATCTCTTAGCCGATCCTTTTCTGCGAATAAGAGTAAAGTTCGCACAGCATCGATTTATTTACTTTGTGAATAAAAAATTGCGTAAACTATTTTCTAATTAAAATTGGGAAAGGTATATCCATAATTTGTTAGAAAAATAGAAAAGATGAACTCTCTGAAGCGATATCTTTATTTAAAAATATTATGTTGTTAAATCTGTTACAATTAATATTTATTTATTTATATATTTATAGTTAGTGTATTTAAAATATGTAATACTAACTACCAGGTAAGAATATTTTATTATATTGAGGAAAATCAAGTAATTAGAAGAAGTACATTAAACTTAAAAAGTACATATTTATGTACTTAAAAAAGTTTATATATTACCAATAAGCAAATGAATTTGGGCTATATTGGATACACAGTATCTAATTAGGTGCATATTAGAACTGTTTTAAGTAAAGTTTTCAGTAACACCAATTAATTTTCGAATAAAATTTATTACCTACACCAAAACTACGAAACAAAAGAAACAATTAATATCATACCAAAAAATTGGAAGCAACAAAAAATCACGAACGTTAAACTTTATTTAAATACGCTGTCATATAAAACTGTAATAACAATTAAAGAAAATTACTTGAAAAGTGTTTTACGTGAAATGTTTACCAAATTAGTTCAAAAACATTCGAGAAATCTTAATTTATTCTATCCTTAAAATTTTCAACAGGACTGTGAACGTTTCATGTCACTCGTCGTTTGCGACGGCTATCAAACGAGTTGTAGCTGCCATCAATCGCTAATGAGTGACAGCCGAAAGCGCGGGAAACCAGTAACCACACAGATAACGCTCATTCGGCCTAATAACTGTTTTCAGTGGGAAATCCAATATATTCAATGCAGTTGTTGGGTTTTTTTTTTTCCGATAAACTTTTTTAAGAATTATGACAAGTAAAACGTGTTTTTTTTCTAATGTTTTTTCTTTACTAATAAGATGAGTTTTTTTAATGCATACTTGTATAATGTATACCACTGTTATAGGTAGTTTAACGGGTTTAAAACACGACCAAAAACAATTACTTAACTGGCAAATACAGAAGTACCTTCTTTACATTGCCGAATCCAATTTCAGCGGCACGGGAAAATGAGTTGAAACGCATGACGCGTACGGTAGGTAATTAATATAAAAAGGCATGATACCGATGAACTGTTTAATGTAGTAACCACATTGTAAGGCAACCGCTCCCGCGATATTGGGTCAACATTGTCCAAATGCCTCGTGCTATGAACTATGGGCGTTATCGAGGTGTTTCGCAACCATCGTAAATCAACCTCATGGGAGGCTGATCGAATACGGATAATTCTAAATTCTAAACTGATATTCTAAATAAGTTTACACTCCAAATTGTAACACTGGCTGATTCAAAATAAAAAAATGATAATGTTATCCGTTATGTTGTTCCAAATTTAAATATTTATTTACGTTAAAAAAACAAAAGCAACTTCTAATGTTGTAAAATACTGGTTATATTTTAAAAATTAAAACAAAAACTTGTTTTAATAAAACGTAAAAATTATGATGAAGTTGTTTTCATTATTTTACAGCTGTTAGAAGTATGATAATTTGAAAACTTTCTTAAACAATGTTCAAGAGTTTTATTACGAAACTAAAATGTAAACAAATACTAACGAACACCTCGATTTGTTGCAAAACGTCTAACACCGGTGAATGCATCGTGAGAGTTAATTAGAACGCCTGCTCTAATTAGAGCGCTAATTTGTACAAATTACTTGCATAAACAAACGCTGTACGCGCTCACATCAAGGGAATTACTCGACGATATACACATTTCACTCCTATAATAAAGTTTTATTAACATCTTGCCTAACAACGTCTTGTCAGAGCAATATGTATCGCGACTCACATGTGGACACGCCGAACAGAATACGGATCCAGGCTATCTCCCAGTTTTCAGACACAATTTTAATGCATGCTTTTTATTTTGTCATTAACCTTCGGGGTGCTCCGGTTTCGAATCGGCAACGTTTTATTTTTGAAACACGGTTACGCGGCGCGGTGATTAGCGCGGGTCGCTCACGGCACGCACACACTGGCCGGCACGTGGGCCCGCACTGCACCGGTGTCGCCTCAACCACTTACTATATCGAAAAACTTTCAAAATTCGATACATAAAAAGTTCGCGTTCCGTTTTGAAAACTTGTGTCCGCCGGTGTACGTGTCGGCGCGCGGGGCAGGCGCGGGCGGCGCGCTCAAACGTTCGCGACGACTGGCCCGCCTCGCTGAAAAAGCTCCTTACGTTAAATACATACAGGGCGATGTGCATTCTATTTATAAACTTAAGTTGGGCGTGCGGCTTCGGCACGCGCGTGCAATGAGCCCGCCACTGCCTACATTAACATCATAATATTTGAAGTTATTAGGTCAGCTGGTGAAACGAGTTGCGGAACCGCGCTCGCGCACAATCATCATCATTAACATTATCTTAAAGGGCTGTTAGACTCCCGCCCTGCTGGCGAAAGCGGCCCAAGTGATGATTGTTAGGTGCATCTAATACTAAACAGATAACATACTTAGAAATGATTATAAGAACGCATTGGAAGGGCTCCAAGAATAATAGTGATGTTACATTTTATGATGACCGTGAGAAATATTTTGACGCGCTCCGAGCTATCCGTTTTAAATTTTATTTTATTTACTGAAATAACATCTTTAGTTACAGTGTAAACTATAAAAACGGCAATAAATATTATGTTCGACATTTAAATTTATTATTGTAAAACAAAATGGCGTCACGTATTAGCTATTATTTTTCGTGATATTTTACGTCAACGTCAAACGTCATTGTTGTAACTTGTCAAGTGCGTAAAGTGGCCGACAGTAGCTGTTACGGGTGTCACCGCGTGAGGAATATGATTTAGGGAACTGACGGGGCATTTTGTAGCATTAAAATTAAGGAACGGACAACTTGAATAAAGATAGATGTATCGAACAGTACGTAATGTGTACGAGTGATGGCGGCTTGTTGTCATTTTGAATATAAATCTCAGTAGATTACGCAGTTTAGTGGCTGTAGACATTTAAACACGTTTATAAAAAATAAATTAGACGTTGTTTTATTTTTTAAGTATCAAAAAAGTCGCTATTATATAATAATTTATTTATTTTATGAGCACCGTGTTACTGAGGTGAAAAGTTTATCTCAATAGATTAAACTTCCATTTATTATTTTATTAACTGGTTTGAATGTCACGTAGGTACTAATTTGACAGGCTAAGGTTTATAAATTACTAGTGAATATGTTATTTATTTTACCCAGTTCACAGCTGAAGGTGTTATGCAATAAAACTTGTAACAAATTGATGAAATTTACAAAATAAACACAATACTATGATTCTTGTTCCAGCGTCGGACGCCATGTTAACGTTGTCTTTTGGCATAATTAACATTTTTGAAATATTTAATATAATTTTTTTGAGTGTAATTAACAAGTAAAAAGGAATATTATGACAGAGATAAATAAACTAAATGAAGTATGGATTATAAAACACGCATGTTATGTCATAAGTTTTATAATTTGTATGTCGCTTACTTCCTTAGTTCCAATTAAGTATCTTTGTTTATGGTGCAGTCGGCAAACAAGCAGACGGGTCTCTTGATGGCAAGTAACTACCGACACCCGTGGACACATCAAACTCAAGAGACGCAAGTGTGTTGTCGCACTTTGACTTTCCCCCTTCCCTTTAAAAAAGCAACGAAATCATTGCTAAACAGTGCTTTTCTGTGAGGCTGTAGTATCACTCCGGTCGAGCCAGCCTATATAATTTATCATATTGTCTCTGGTTATCTCTTCAACATGAATTAACGTGAAACGAGTTTAGGTTTTATATCTGATTCTATGGTTAAATATTTAGTACTGACATATCCGAGTTTATTGTAGGTTTCATATGAATTAGACACTGTTTGATTTCTTGTATAGTCAAGAAACGATTTATAATTTCTAATAGTTATGGATTATGGATCTATTATAATACGTATGGCTTATCATAAAATACAAAATACGTCAATCTCATGAATATCACAATTGCGAAAGTTTGAGAGAATTAATCTATTTGAAATGAAATTTTATTTATAGAATACTACTTAATTAATTAATTTGGATGAAATTTGACAACTTTTTTCTAGAAAAAACTTGATGACAATTTGGGACAATCGAAGTTCACGCCAGCCGCTGGTAAAAACTAGTATCTTTTTAGATTATTTATTTATACAAGCCATGCATTACTTCTTTAGAAATATTAGTGCTAATTCTGTTGTTCGAAAACTCTCTAAACTAAACTAAAAAACACTTTAAATAAAAAAATACTTATTTTGTTTAATATTTCAGTAGTATTGGTGAATAAGGTTTTTCCAGTTAGAGTCAACAGTGATATCTTTCTGTATAATTCTTTTGTTAACACTTTCCATAATTTTTCCGCTTTAATTGAGATTTGTTTTATTCTAAAAAGAAGAATTTGTTACAATTTTTGATTCATGATTAGTGTGCGTTGAAGTAGGTAATAGTTTTTAAAATTTAACATTGCTTTCCTTGTAGCCTTGTAATAGAGTTTTACCTACAAAAAGCCGAAGTAGTTATTACCAAACTACTACTTCGGCTGGGCCTATTATAAAACAATATGTTGTGCCCAATTATAAAACAATATATCAAGGATAAAAAACACAATACAAAAAAAATGAGGATGAAATTTATTTCAACATTGTATTAGGCAAAATTTCGGTAATTTTTATAAAAAACTTAGAACCCAATATCTTAAAAATGGTTAGGTTTTGAATATGGTATTTCAAAGTGAAATCTATTAGGAATAATGGGCACTAGAACCCCCTAAAGTATCTAGGGCGACTTAACCAGTAACCCTGTATATTCCCATTGGTCTTATGTTGTACAAATTGTAATACCTAGTATACGAACGGCTGGTGCAAAACATTTGTTTTAATAGATAGGAGTTAGTGATAAAGTTGATCTGAAATGCAAAATGGTAGTTTATAAATACTCTATGTTTTTGAATATAATGACAATAAAATATGGATCGAAATTAAGAAGAACATAATTATCTTTATTGAATACAAAACAATGAAAACATTGGCTGAATGTAAAATGACGTCAATTGCTGGTTCACTGTCGATATTGGAATAATATTAATAATTTATTTTGGTTTCCCACATAGAAGGTGATTTGACAATGTTGTGTTGATAAATAATCAGATTTTCGGACAGCTGACACACAACGCCGTTTAAGTTTCAAACTAAGCAGAGCTTGTACTATGAAAGCTAGATTCACCTTACTTTTTTTTTTTGTAAATACTCATATATAAAAATGAATTCATTTAAACCTGTAAGAATAAAATTCAAAGTGTAAGACTTGAAGTCTTGGCTAGAAAACCCCTGTGTAACAGATCTTCAGGCTCTCTTATTTATAGTTTACTTAACGTAACTTGTTAGTAGTAAATTGTGTACTGTACACGCTGTTGGCTCGAGTGTATGTATTTTTTTAAAACACAAACTGATAATTTTTCTGCAATAATAAATCAGGACACAGCTGAACGGTGGATGGTGCTCATAAATGCTTATTACATGGTTAAATCTAGTCACACACTCTCGACTCCATATAGAGCATCTCGTTCCTCCTTCCCATAATTAGAGAGCCATGGGTAATGGCAAGAGTGCCAGCCAGGAAATACGAGTGCAAGCTATGCTCACTCTCAACTTATTCAATTGCCTCGGATGTCCTTCAGCTCAGACAAATACATATTTGACTGCACGAATGGCATAATGGTTTAAGCAGTCACCTGCCTACTGCTCTCGGTATTGAAGGTTCTGTCCGCACATGGAACAATACTTGGTTTCTCAACATATAACTGTTCTGAGTCTGGGTGTTCTGTGTGTCCATTTCATATCTGTTTGTGAGGTCCCTGCTACACAGGATATATTCCTAGTGCGGGAGACGCCTTAAAAAAAACACCATAGAAAGCGTCATCATGCCGTGAGGTGGAGGTTAGGATGAGAAACGATGTTAGAAGAAAAGAATTGAGGGGACTGTGGGGAATTAAAAACCCTTATATTAGTGTCGTGTAATTTTGTCTCATGTGGAAAGAGAATCAGGTTTATCCTTTTACGGATTTTAACGAGTTAGGGAATAGTAAAATCAAACATTAAGTGAAATCAATTATACACAAATACAATAGATAGGTAATTTATGATGTTTTATTAAGTTATATATAGCTAGGCCAATCTTGTGTTTGTAGTAGTATTAAACAAGGAAATAATATTCCCTCAATAAAAGGCAGCTCCTAGCGTACTTTCGCCAGAGATAAGTCATACATCTAAGAAGTTTCGGTGAGAGAGGCAACTTTTTTTTTCATCAGGTCTAGTAATATAAGAATAAAAAAGTAAGTATTTGTTTTTCCATGTGTATGTGTGTGCGGGGCCTTGTTTCAAGGAGTCAAGCATTCTGTCACAACATTGGCAGGCGTCACTTCTTTTTAAAGAAAGAAGAAAGTTAATGTTCAATGAATAATAATATAATAATGATAATATATCTCACACACAGCCGTCTGATCTACGGTAACCAGACTGCTGATAAACATACTTATATATTTTCAAATAGATACATATTATGGATTAATTACACCCAGACAGAGAACAAATGACATTGCTCATCACACAATATTTGTCCTGGGTGGTAATCGAACCCAAGACCTCCGGTTTAGAAGTCAGGGTCACTGACCACTAGACCAACAGGCCCGTCAGGTTATATTTATAAATTTCATATATTTAATTGCATTAATATAATTTGCGATGTCACCGGGCGTGGGCCTTACCATAATACCAGCGCCACACCCTCTCAGGCATCAGCAATGCCTTGCTGATGCATTTTCTGGCATTTCACAGGGCATTATAATTATTCATTGTTTTTTTTTAAATTCATTGTAATATCTTAATAAATAATAAAATAAAATAAACTTTATTCTGCAAGAGAACAGCATACAACTTAATATAACTAACTTAATACTAACCTTATACAACTACAATAATATTACATTTTTTTAAAGTGCAACACTATGCTACGCTATCTGTGGTTTAGTAGTCTATGAGACTGTGATCATATATGACGTGGCGCTGACGCGGTGATCACTATTATTTTTGGTACTATGTCTGATGTCCTGTGAATGTCAGGATACACATTACTCTTTCTTTCTTCTCTTTTAAATACCCACTTTGAAGAGAGCAGTGGCTGTCTAAGTAACACACTTCTTTTTTGGTTGGATAAACTGGAGAGACAGGTGGGTTAGATAAATACTTAGTATTGTGCATATAAATGTTAACTTGCTAGATGGGAATATGCAAATGGTGCGTACGCCTGTTTGAGTTGTTTCATCAGACGTTACACCGTAACGGCCCAGTTGCGCAGGTGCGTCGTAAACGATGGACACGCCACGTTGTTAAATTGTAACTGCGGTGTAAGTCAAGAACGAAGATCGAAAGGAAATGATCCTAAACATGGTCTGATTAAAAGATTCGTGTACAATAATGAAATACATACATGATGATACATCGTGGCCAGCAGCCGTTTGCTGGCAGTAGCCAGCAAAAATACCTCCACAGCATTCATTGCAATACTTATTTGGATGTTCGTAATGTAATTTATGGGCGAAAATATAAGCTTTGAGAAATTTTACAAAATTTCAAATTATAAAGAAATTTGTAAGTTCTTTATTTTAATTTGTAACTCCCACACTAGGAATGAATCCTGAATCCTGTGTCGCGAGGACTTTACAAACATACATGAAACGGACACAAAGTACACCCAGACTCGGAACAACAATTTGTGGATCACACAAAGTGTCGTCCCATGTGGGGTTTGAACCCACAACACTCGGCGTAGTAGGAAGCGGCCTGGCGACCGCTTAAACCACTACGTCATCCGTGCAGTCATGTTAACGTCAATAATTGTATTGACGTTAACATGACTATGTCAGGACACAGCTGAACGGTGGATGGTGCTCATAAATGCTTATTACATGGTTAAATCTAGTCACACACTCTCGACTCCATATAGAGCATCTCGTTCCTCCTTCCCATAATTAGAGAGCCATGGGTAATGGCAAGAGTGCCAGCCAGGAAATACGAGTGCAAGCTATGCTCACTCTCAACTTATTCAATTGCCTCGGATGTCCTTCAGCTCAGACAAATACATATTTGACTGCACGAATGGCATAATGGTTTAAGCAGTCACCTGCCTACTGCTCTCGGTATTGAAGGTTCTGTCCGCACATGGAACAATACTTGGTTTCTCAACATATAACTGTTCTGAGTCTGGGTGTTCTGTGTGTCCATTTCATATCTGTTTGTGAGGTCCCTGCTACACAGGATATATTCCTAGTGCGGGAGACGCCTTAAAAAAAACACCATAGAAAGCGTCATCATGCCGTGAGGTGGAGGTTAGGATGAGAAACGATGTTAGAAGAAAAGAATTGAGGGGACTGTGGGGAATTAAAAACCCTTATATTAGTGTCGTGTAATTTTGTCTCATGTGGAAAGAGAATCAGGTTTATCCTTTTACGGATTTTAACGAGTTAGGGAATAGTAAAATCAAACATTAAGTGAAATCAATTATACACAAATACAATAGATAGGTAATTTATGATGTTTTATTAAGTTATATATAGCTAGGCCAATCTTGTGTTTGTAGTAGTATTAAACAAGGAAATAATATTCCCTCAATAAAAGGCAGCTCCTAGCGTACTTTCGCCAGAGATAAGTCATACATCTAAGAAGTTTCGGTGAGAGAGGCAACTTTTTTTTTCATCAGGTCTAGTAATATAAGAATAAAAAAGTAAGTATTTGTTTTTCCATGTGTATGTGTGTGCGGGGCCTTGTTTCAAGGAGTCAAGCATTCTGTCACAACATTGGCAGGCGTCACTTCTTTTTAAAGAAAGAAGAAAGTTAATGTTCAATGAATAATAATATAATAATGATAATATATCTCACACACAGCCGTCTGATCTACGGTAACCAGACTGCTGATAAACATACTTATTATATTATATTTTCAAATAGATACATATTATGGATTAGTTACACCCAGACAGAGAACAAATGACCGTGCTCATCACACAATATTTGTTCTGGGTGGTAATCGAACCCAAGACCTCCGGTTTAGCAGTCAGGGTCACTGACCACTAGACCAACAGGCCCGTCAGGTTATATTTATAAATTTCATATATTTAATTGCATTAATATAATTTGCGATGTCACCGGGCGTGGGCCTTACCATAATACCAGCGCCACACCCTCTCAGGCATCAGCAATGCCTTGATGCCTTTTCTGACATTTCACAGGGCATTATAATTATTCATTTAATTTCATTGTAATATCTGATGTCCTGTGAATGTCAGGATAAACATTTCTCTTTCTTTCTTCTCTTTTAAATACCCACTATGAAGAGAGCAGTGGCTGTCTAAGTAACACTCCTCTTTTTTGGTAGGATAAACCGGAGAGACAGGTGGGTTAGATAAATACTTAGTATTGTGCATATAAATGTTAACTTGCTAGATGGGAATATGCAAATGGTGCGTACGCCTGTTTGAGTTGTTTCATCAGACGTTACACCGTAACGGCCCAGTTGCGCAGGTGCGTCGTAAACGATGGACACGCCACGTTGTTAAATTGTAACTGCGGTGTAAGTCAAGAACGAAGATCGAAAGGAAATGATCCTAAACATGGTCTGATTAAAAGATTCGTGTACAATAATGAAATACATACATGATGATACATCGTAGTGGGGGAAGTAGCCAGCAAAAATACCTCCACAGCATTCAATGCAATACTTATTTAGTTGTTCCTAATTTAATTTAGGAGCGAAAATATAAGCTTTGAGAAATTTGACAAAATTTCAAATTATAAAGAAATTTGTAAGTTCTTTATTTTAATTTGTAACTCCCACACTAGGAATGAATCCTGAATCCTGTGTAGCGAGGACTTTACAAACATACATGAAACGGACACAAAGAACACCCAGACTCAGAACAACAATTTGTGGATCACAGAAAGTGTCGTCCTATGTGGGACCACAACACTCGGCGTAGTAGTAAGCGGCGTGGCGACCGCTTAAACCACTACGCCATACGTGCAGTCATGGTAACGTCAATACAATAGAAAGCTCAATAAATTACTCACTTTTTGAGAATTTTGGCGCAAATATTAACATCTAACATACCTAAAAAAGGACTAATCGCTTTTTGGTTGTACATAGACCTATTTTTTTAGTGAATACCTCTAAAAGCGAAGGTGTGAAAAGATTGAAAAGTTTGTTCGCCTAGTCTAATCAACCAGGACCCTAAAATATGACTGGATATTGTGGTTCTACCTATCTAGACTGCATATCCACTTGCCCTCTTTTAGCAAATAAAAGACTATTGAACAAATAAACGTTTATTCAATAGGTCTACTATCTTCTTTGTTTTACTTTTTTTTTTTTTAGAGTTCTAGAAGTATGCTATACTAAACCATAGAAAACAAACGCATTGCGTATCCAACAACGCATTTAAGGTGCTTAGAGTTGTCGTAACATCGTTTTGTTTCTTGTGTCTTGTTTTTGAGCTTTTTTGTGGGTTCCACACTCTGGGTTCTGGTTATAGTAACATATTTCTTTACAATAGCTTTTTAAATGTATTCGAATTCTAATATATGTGATTTTAAATAATTACACCATTACGTCCTTGTGATGACGGATTAAGAATACGGAATGTCATCACCCCTAATCATCCCGTGGGTATCGTAAGAGGCGACTAAGGGAGAAAACTAAGCAGAACAACAGCACTGCAGAGAGAAGGAAAAGTTGAAACAAACCCTATACCAACCCGTTTGGCCAGCGTGGTATAGTAGGCCAAAACCTCCTTTCTAAGGAGAGGCCTATGTCCAGCAGTATACTAATAATGGCTGTTGATTGATTGACACCATTTATCATTATTATTATAACATATTACGATATCAAATATATTTTTAGAACTTTTTTTATATTTATAATCGCAGAATGCCGATAGTCAGGGTAGTATTAATCGCTCATCTCTTTTGCCTTGGCGGTTTATCTCGACGACAGAAGCCCACATGCTCTAAAACAAGAGGAAACATAACAGCAGTCGTGCTGGACACAAGACGTTAACACACTTAGCGTTTTATATGACCCGTGTGCGACAACTGAAGATCTGTTACTGCACGGATTTGTGTGACAATATTCACTGACATAAATTGTATTGCAAGATCATCATCGACCGCCTTTAAGAGTCCACTGCTGGGCATAGGCATCTAGGAGGTTTTGATTTTTATTTATTTATTTATAACTTTATGCACTTTTGTACATCGGCGGACTTAATGCCCAAGGCATTCCTTGCCAGTCAACCTTTAGGTAGTGTAGAAATCGTGAGTGGTAGGCGCATATAGGTTACTAGCTGACCCGCGCAACTTCGTCTGCGTCTCTCAATAGTAATAAATTTTCTCCGTTTTTAAAACATTCTTCATTGGTGCTCCGCTCCTATTGGTCTTAGCGTGATGATATATAGCCTATAGCCTTCCTCGATAAATGGGCTATCTAACACTGAAAGAATTTTACAAATCGGACCAGTAGTTCCTGAGATTAGCGCGTTCAAACAAACAAACAAACAAACAAACAAACAAACTCTTCAGCTTTATAATATTAGTATAGATAACACTAATCACTATGTTATACACTACACAACACCACATTTGACGACTATTTTTATTTTATTTTTTTACTATTTGATTTCATTTGACGACTGGATGGCGTAGTGGTTTGTGTAACGGACTGCTATTCCAAAGGTCGCGGGTTCGATTCCCGCTCAAGTCAAACATTTGTGTGCATGAACATTTGTTGTTTGATTTGGTCTGGGTGTTTCTATGTATAATATGTATGTATTTACAAAAAAAAAAAAAAAAAAGTATATATGTATTTATATCAGTTGTCTAGTACCCATAGTACAAGCTCTGCTTAGTTTGGGACTAGATGGCGTTGTGTGTATGTGGTACAATATTTATTATTATTTATTTTATTACATACGTCATTTAATACACAAGCAAATACACACTACACAAATACACACTACACAAATACACACTATTTTTACTGCAAGATCATGTTTGGATATACGAAAAGAACTTGAAAATGAATTTTAAAATTGGCTTTTATGTACATAGATTATTATTTAGCTGTGGGAAGGCATACTTCGGTACCCTCTGCTTGACACCAGAGACCTCCCACCCTCGACAAAGAGTACTCAAAAACCGACTGTAATGGACTTGTGTCCCTTGACCTATAGGTGTCCGGGGTCGGCGCTAGTCACCTATAATCAGGTGAGCCGTCTGCTGGTTTGCCCCCAGTGCAATTTGCCCGATTCTTTTTACAATTTAGACGAACTGAAATTTTTAATTCATAATCAACTTCGTAATCAAAAATCAATCACATTCGTAAATTACAACTGAGACTAGTCCGTTGGTATATTAATTAGCAGACTGTTGAGACAGTGATCGTGGGTTCGATTTCCACCCAAGACAAAAAATTGTGTGTTATTTTCTCATAATCATCTGTTAAGTTAAGATTTAAAAAAAAGATTTAAAAGATTTAAAGATTTTACGTCAGGGTGTAATTTATTTTTCTAGGGTATACCTGGTTCCCCGGCTATTAGTACCCGGCGACGGCGTGCGGTTTTAGTCGGTTCGAGTCCGACATGCCACCGACAGGTGGTATCCGAGGGGATTTCCGCACGGAAAAAAAAAAAAAAAACAGGGTGTAATTTATCTGTATTTTCTATATATTTAGACTATATTGCGTGATGAGCACGATCGTTTGTTCTGTGTCTGGGTGTAATTTATCTGTAATATATATGTATTCAGATATATATAAGTATGTTTATCAGCAGTCTGGTTATCATAGTACAGGTTCTGCCTAGTTTGGGATCAGACGGTCGCGTGTGAGATGTGTCTGGTTATTATTATTCATTTATTTAAACTTCAAACAGATATATTCTATTCAAGTGAAGTCAGGCAAGAATGCTAGTGAAAAATAAAGGCTTGGACTGAAGCCACGCGTCGTTCCGCACACAATCCTTTTCTGTTATCGCCATTGATTCTAACGCTGCACTGCCTTTCATTAAAATTGGCCACTGCTGATATATTTATCAAGGATTGAACTTAATATGTTCTATACACACAAAAATGTGATGTGTCACAGGTTAAAAACTATTTGTGTACTAACCTTTGTATGTATAATAAATACATACAAAGGTTAGTACACAAATAGTTTTTTAATTTATGAATTTATATGTGTTAATAGTATGTATATTGTGTGCGTATTTAGTATGTTTACTTTTAAATATATTATTTTTCTAAAATGTTATAAAGTACACCATAGACTACTCCAAATCAGATTAAACAATATCCGTGTAAAGGTTGTCTGTAAGAGATCGCCGTGAGCTGTAAGACCGCTTATTGTAATACCAAAATGTAGATATATACTGTAGTGGTGTACAATAAAGATGTATAAATAAATAAAAAATAGTCAATATGATGATGGTGATGAAATAACAATACACACACATCATAATCTGTAAAGGTCTACAAATATGCTACGCCGTAGCATATCCGTAGCAAAGAACTATTGCCTTTGTAGCTTAATTCCTTAAATAGGTGTTTTAAAAAATGTAACGTTTAATTTAATCACAGTTGACCTGCAGAGATTCTTTTAATTATCTTATATTTTATTTCTTAAACTGAAGTAAAATTAAAGTTATTGCTTATACAACTGACACTAGGCTTATTATCTACTTATTTATTTTTATAAATTTTAAAATTAATTTCATTCAAATCGATTAAACCACTTATAAACTTTGTGGAATCACCAAGAGTTTTCAGTAGGTATAAGGAATAATAACCTGACACATCTCTCACACGGCCGTCTGATTTTAAACTAGGTTGTGCCTGTACTATGCTACCAGACTACTAATAAACATATTTTTTTAATTTCTAATACATTCATATTATGGAAAAATTATACCCAGACACAGACCAAATGATCATCACATACCCACCACCTCTGGCTTATCAATCAGGTTACTGACAAATAGACCGACAGGCAAGCCAGCCTTGAAGCTGGTTGCCTGTTCTGACACGTAGATACTTCTAAGAATAACTGCCAAAAAAACTCCGTTACATTTATATCAAAAAGACAACTCCCTCATTACTAATAAGTATACCCTGTGTCGCGGGGGACTTTACAAACATACAAGAAATGGACACAAAGAACACCCAGACTCACAACAACAATTTGTCGATAACACAAAGTGTCGTTCCATGTGGGGATCGGACCACAGTACTTAGCGTACTAGTAAGCGGCGTGGCGACCGCTTAAACCACTACGCCATCTGTGCAGATTATGTCCATTGCTGAGAAGCTCTATTTCTTTATTTTTTTAAAAGACAAATGCAGCACTAGGAATATATCCTGTGTCGCGGAGAACGTTATAAACATTCAAGTGACGGACACAAAGAAAACTCAAACTCGTAACAACAATTTGTGGATCACATAAAGTATTGTTCCATGTGGGGATCGAACCCACATCACCCAGCGCAGTATGCCAGCGGCGAGGTGACCGTTTAAACCACTACACTATACGTGCAGTCGTATAAGCTCAAATGAAGTTAAACTTATAAAAGTTCAGTGTCCAATTTTTAGCACACGCACTGTATCATAATAGCGTGATATCTAATCCCGAGGCCCACCAAGTAGCCAATTCACGATGACTGCACTACAATCGTTTACAGTGAGGTAAACTCTATTGAGTCTATATACTTAGTCTATGCCATACCATAGATTAGTGACTCGCCCCACTTAGGCTTATTGCTCGTTTATCAACATTATTTTCTAATATTTGCTTTTATTATCACTGAAATTACTTTTTGATAATTCACTCTTAGATATTACTCGTCAAGATCAAAAGGTCAATCTGTATATTATCTATACATGTAAAGTGAATAGATCTGATTGACCACATCACATCATCATCACATCAACAGCTTTTAATAGTCCACTGCTGGACATATGCCTCTCCTTAGAAAGGTTTTGGCCTACTATACCACGCTGGCCAGACGGGTTGGTATCGGGTTTGTATCAAGTTTTCCTTCTATTTGCATTGCTAGTGTCCTGCGTTTTTTTGCGCCCTTAGTGGACTCTTACGACACCCACGGGTTGAATTGGGGTAGTGACATTCCGTGTTCTTAATCCGTCACTATACGGACTTCATCAAATCAACAGCCTTTAATAGTCCACTGCTGGACATAGGCCTCTCCTTAGAAAGGTTTCGGCCTACTATACCACGCTGGCCAGATGGGTTGGTTTTGACAATTTTTCCTTCTCTTTGCAGTGCTGTTCTCCTGCGTAGTTTACTCCCTTAGTCGGCTCTTACGATTGACAACGCAGAGCCTAAACCGCTGGGGTTACAAACTTGAAATTTTGGCAGCTGATGCTTTTAATGTTTGAGCACCCTCTAAGACAGGATTTTTGGCAATTTCACCCCTAAGGGGGTAAAATAAGGGATGTACGATTTTATGAAAATCCGTTTATGGTATGGAATGTGTGGTAAGGTCTTTGAAAATAATCACGAGAACAAAGCTACGGGCCAGTTAGACAGTTAAGAATAAAACAATAATAAAATAAAGCAAAAATGGTTACTCTAGCTTTCACGATGTTTTACATGTGAAGGCTGCTTAGCTGTGAAATGACTTGATCGTTCTTTTCAACAAATAATGTGTTAATTGTAATTTAACCTTAATTGTACAACATCCTTACTGAATTTCTTAAGGTTTCTTCTCACTTGATTGACAGGGACCCTTAGTAGACGCACGAAAAAAATACAAATCAAAATAGTTATGTCATTTCAATAATAATGAATATATTTAGACCGGGCCTTTATCAGGATGTGATCACGGTTAGTGGAACCTAGTTCAAACTACTTTTAAGACAATTTTATTAATTTCTAATACCAAATTACTAATTGTGTATATATGGATGGAACGCGAAAGTTCAGAAGTAACCATAAGTATGTATTAAATAAGTATTGAGGCCGCAGAAATGGGATAGGTCATTTGCGTTTGCCATTATAACACGCGGGTCCGGTTTACCCGAATAGCACGCAAAAAGATTTTTATTTTTCTTAGAAATGTAAAATTAATGTAATGCTATTAGAATTTAAGAATAAAGAAACTTGACAAAACTTGACCGTCCTAGTGTTTATATAGTCGCCATAGTTTAGAGACCAAGAAAACAAGCGAAAATTCAACATCGGAAAGAAAATTTTAATTAAAATGGTGGACAGAATTTCGCGCGCATTTAAAATAGAATAGCAATGGTCAGAGAAGGCCTATTAGCATAGTTTTTTCTTAAGGTAGTGAAATTTTTCGTTGTATTTTTACATATATTGGCTTACATATACTGGCTTATTTTGCAATGTTAAGTTTTTTGAAACACAAAAAAATAACCTATTATTGTGTTTTTATTTTTTAAGATCTGGGCTTCGGACACATTTGGGCCATCTTAGCACGGCCTCACACAAAGCCGTTGTCAAGAAATGCTTTCGTCGAGACTGATAACATTGGATACCTATGCCTATTTTTAAGCGTGTGGACACTTTGACGAGCTATCACCGGGGACAGACAGTAAGGTAGTATGTTTGACCGATTAAAACAATACAGTGTTCATCAAATTTTTACCGAGGCCTCAGGTGCACCCTATAAAGAAAATTCCTATAAACCTCGTGCTTGCCTAGAAAAATCTACAAATATATGATGAAGTGTTTCAATTCAGAGCCAAGGCTGTTTGGCTTTCTTCTTCTTCTCCTATATGGCTTTGACTTGTCTTACCTATACTACGAGTAATTTTCTAGCCTTTGATTTTTTTTACTTAAAAACAATTAACTCAAATATTTGCACACATGGATTGACTTTTTGTAGAAAACAGACTTAGTGAAAACGGTCTTACCTACCGTTTTTAGCATAAATAAAACAATTCTGTTGCATTAAAAGTACGCGTCGAATGGTTTACCTTATTCTTTTTTTAGTTTAATAACTGAGGCGTCTCAAATCGGCAACAAGAACCTTCTTTTGCTGTGATCTCATCCTTAATGAAGCCTTTATAACTCCAATCCATCTTCAGTTTGTAAACGACCTTCTCGATTCGAAACAAAACACTGTTAATGCTAGCAATAATATGCTAGAGGTGAATGATCTCATGATGTGCACTCACCTGAAAGAAGAGCGTGAACGCGACCCATTGGTAGTACTTCCCGTAGCGGCGTGGTGCTTGTCCCGCGCTCCTGACTCCTGGGTAAGCGCCCGCTTCACCGGCTACCGTGAAGGTCGAGTGGATCCAGCAGTATGTGTTCAATACATCCTCAGGGATGTCCCTGGATAACGTATAAGTATTACCTGTAATTTTGTATGTCCGTGGAGTGTTTTGAGTTAACAAATCTTATATATAAAATTCTCGTGTCACGGTGTTAGAAGTTGAACTCTTCCGAAACGGCTAAACCGATTTTGCCGGGTCAGCTAGTATCAATATAATATGACTCGACATATCCTGCATATGATTCAAATTTGGTAGAGCCCATACTATGGCAACCAGACCGCAAATACAAATGTAATATATTAACTAAATACATACATATTATAGATTAACTGCAGTCCAATACAGAACAAAATGATCGTGTTCATAACACCATTTTTTTCCTATGAATTTGTATACATTTCTAAACTTTATTTATTTTAGAAGAACCTAAATTTAAAATAAAAAATTGGAATTCCCAATCTGCTTCTAATTCCACAATAAAGTCGTATAAATGATTTTTTTTAAATTCTCTGGCTAAAATAGTTCAAGTATTTCAACAAGCCAGCAGTTTTTTTAGCTAACCCAGGGAGGGTTAGTTAAAAAAACTGCTGGTTTGTCCAGTCCAGAACTTCATGTGCTGGACGAAAAATCTCACATGTATTTTTTAATATAAAGTTAAATGGATTGAAGTACAACCACAAATTCTCCTAATATTTCATATTATAACCACGAAAATGTTTGAAACGTAAGTATTTCACAAAGTGGGCAGTACGATTAGCAGGTATCTATCTAAATTAATCTGCTAAGTATATAAATCAAACATATTTTCGTAGAAATACACGTCTTGTACTTTATTGTGACAATAAAACTATTAGCTGAAATAATAACAACAATTGGCACAAATTTCTAACAAAATGTGTTCATCGTGAAGAATATCATGGATAAATTATATCTGCCCACCTATTTACAGATACAGATTATGTATAACACAGCTAATGTCATAGTCATAATTCATAACAAAACGGTTTTAGTGACTCAAAAATCATAAAACCATTATTTATTTAACTAAAGTTTATGACAACGCCATCTGTTATTTTTATATCAAACTACGTGAACTACAAACTAGCTTAAGATGATGTTTACCTCGTATGTATACAGTCAATGGGATTGCCCACTAGATGGCGTGTTGTGAGTGCAGCGCTAGCCGCTAACAGAGCAGCAGTTGTAGCACCGCAGTGCAGTCGAAATGCAACAGAATCAATCTTCGGGTTTACCCCTTGCTGTATATATAGAAAAATAGCTCTTATAAATAGTAACAGTAAGATTAAAATGCAGTACTAAGTGGACATTTTAAATATTCAAAGTGAAGTCTCAGTAAATTGGAAAGCCTTTCGATAGAACCACGTTGTCTGCATTGCAATTTAATTTTAAATATACATACCTAATAATGCATGCATTTCGAAAATGTTTGTAAAATTTTGTCTCAAATTGTTTTAAGACTTTAAAATAGATAATATTATATTACATAGGTAATAATAATACGTAATCAGCATTAAGGGTATCTTTTTAAATAATGTTAATTTGACATTATTTTAGGTACTTACTTTTTTCTTTTGTGTTTCAAAATAGTTATGATCAATAGTCAAAATATGAACGTATCAAACACAATGAACTGACTCGATTTGTCGATGTTTTAAATGATTTTGGTGATAATTACTTCAGTTCAAGGAAAAAGAAACAAGATTAGCTAATGTTCAAACTTTTGTACATCAAGTATCCGATAGGTTCTATTGCCTCAATTATCTTTATAAATAAGAATAATTGTTTGTATGTTTGTCTTCGCGTTCCGAAGTCATTGATCAGATTTTGATGAAACTTTGGTAGGGTGTTTGAGGGACGCCCGCGAAGGTAAAAGTAAGGTAAAGTTGTGTCACTTGTGGTTGCCTGTATTTGAATGAATACAAACGCAATACAAATGAATACAAACACGATTTTAGTTATGTATATCGTTTATCATAAAATAGTGCAACTCATTAGTGCAGTGTCAATTTCATTTCCCTATCGAATTAAACATTTCTAAAGGAATAGCAGCCGACGAAAAATTCAATGAGAATGAAATTTTTAGATAGTGAGGCTTCATTACAGCATTTTGATGAAGGACTGAAGTAAAATCACCATTATACATTCTGATGTACTCGTAATGTACGACATAATGTAAATGTGAAAAATAGGAGATAAGTTAAGGAGGAGGTACGAAGGTTACTCACCCCGCCAGACAGCAACGCGTAGATGCTGGTGAGGATCTCCATGGGCCTACGCGGTTGCGGGGCGCGCTCGCGCCTCCGCCACGCGGCCGCGCCCGCGCCCGCGCCCGCTCCTGCGGTCGCGGACACGCCGCCCGTGCGCCCGCCTGCGCAGCGGCCCCGTCTGCCCCACGAAACTATCGAATCTCTGCACAAAACAACGAAAAAGTAAGATTATCTACGAGAAGTACCAAAATACCAGACACATGCATAAAAAAGTATATTAATTCATGAAAAGTAGTCTATTGCATAAATAACCAATGTACAACGAGGGCAATAGAATACGAAAGCAAACGAAAGAGACTCATGACTATGGCTATTGTGTAATTCACAAAATTTGTGTCCTAACCTTACTAATAAACATAGAAATAATAAGATTTAAAAAAAATAACAAAACATATAATTATAAATAGACATCGTTGTATAGCTTATATTTTATCTGTGCCATATGAAGTAGAATGGAGTGAATCGAGCAGTTTGTGAACAGCCGACGGAAAAACAATTTCATTCAATACTGATCGTGTTTCGTGACTATAATTTTTGTAGTTTTATCGCTCTTATTTGTTGTAATGTTTGTTGTTTGTTTGATACCTAATTATTGTTATAGAGCTTAAGTCTTTGTTTCAATCATTTATATTAGATGAACAATAAAATCACACACATAAGAGAGACTAAAGAAAAACAAAGTTATTCTGTGTCTATTATTACAACCGTGTAGTGACGGATTAAGAATACGGAGTGTCATCACCCCTATTTATCCCGTGGGTTGTAAGAGCCGACTAAGGAAACAAAGTACGCAGGACAACAGCACTACTAAGAGAAGGAAATCTTGAAACATACCCTATACCTATTTTTTAAATATATTTTTTTTCTTTTAAATCACATTTCTAATTTCTGTGCATCTACCATTTTTTTAACTCTGCCTCGCCCTAAGGTCGACTCGTAGAAAATGCCTACGGCATTAAGTCCGCCTGTGTCACATTTGTGCTTAAAGTATAAATAAATAAATAAAAAATAAATACCAACCCTGGCCACCGTTTTATAGTAGGCCAAAATCACCTCTCTAAGGAGAAGCCAATATCAAATCTCATTCCAAAATATACCTATATTGTTTTAAAGAAGGTACAATATTTTCCAGTACCGACCGGTATTTATATATTATAATAAACTATACATGTGTACACGTATGAACAAGTAAAAGACGATCATTTCATCTCTTTATAAACTAATGAAACTATAATATTTGATGTCTAGGCAAGATAATCTTAACCGCACACATTTGCCCCTCATTATGAAAGAAAAAGCCATTCAGACGACAATATTGACAAAAAACCAACATTGGCAACGGTCCAAATTGTTCCGAACTTGTGTGATAGATGCGCTGCAGACTGCTTTTAATCCCACTTTATGTTTGGTTACTAATTAAATATATCGTACTGTGTACCGTTTTCATCCAATAATCAAATACATTTTATAAAGGCTCATGTGTTTGTACAAAAGACTTGAACCCAGTAAGCAACCTTGGGGTACTCCTAATTATTTATATTACCAAAACCCATTTCTTTGGTTTCAAAGGAAACGCGTTCATTGTTTAATGGAAAAATAAACTCAGGCCTAAGTGGTCATTTACTGAGCATTGTTCAATCTTGTAGAGGCTGATAAATAAATACAGGTGTTTACCTCGTCAAACGTAACACACAAACCCGCGTTTGAAGATGGATGCTTGAACAACTGCTACCATACAACTGACTGAAGTCTTTGTCTGTTTGAATGACATTGTGAGTCACATGTATATTTGGAACTCGGTCAAATGTCTTCTGACTTGTATAATTTACTTTTCTTTGTTAATAGATAATGTGTTTATTTTTAGTTTCTACGAGAGTTAAACTATTCTTGAACAAATCAATTGGGATAATATTTTTCTGTGAAATAAGTATATGTAAGTATATCATGAAAACCGATTAAATGGCTGAAAATACGAATAATATTATATTGTTTTCTTATGAATGTGTATAAGAATGTATTTCCAGTATCGTGGCCTTTGAGAATATACTCATAAACGTGGAGTGTTTTTTTTTATACCGTTCATACTTGAGTCATAAGACAAGTAGTCGTAAGTTATGACTGTGGGCAAACTTATTAAAAAGGTGACTTTAAATATCCTAAGCTGAACGGATATTCCATTGAACTTAGGAGATAGGATGTAGAGGAGAAGGTAAACAAATTTGCAGTAAAATAAGAGAATTCATCATCATCTACAGCCTTTAATGGTCCACTGCTGGACATAGGCCTCTCTATAGAAATATAATTTTGGCCTACTATACCACGTTGTCCAGCCGGGTGTGTATAGGAGAAGAAATATATAGGAGAGGTATAGGAGAGAGATATATAGCATAAGAGAAATAAAGGTTCTCGCAAGAAGATTCTTAATACGCACATACATACCGTAATACAAATACGATTAGGTAATAATAATAATAAACTAAAGAGTTTTTCTCTCCGCCGACGTCGCCAACACCTTTCTTTTTTTTTTTCGTGCGGAAATCCCTTCGGATACCACCTGCCGGTGGCATGTCGGACGTCGCCAACACCTGGGCCTCAATTCTGCTATTTTATGTTCACGCCAAGCCAGTGTCATAACCACTGATATAATAAAAATAAATAAATAATTTCCTCAAAAAACGTAATATATTTTCAACTACCGATATTTATACCGATGCCAATGGCCACTCGATGGCATCTCAATAGCGTGTCAGTGGTATGACACTGGCTTGGCGTAAACATGAAATAGCAGAATTGAGGCCCTGTACGTCGGCAGGGGAGAGGCCGGCCACGACTTGCTTGGGATCCCGAGGACCACTGACCTCGTACAGGATCCCCGCTACCGGTGGTAATGTGCACCACTACAGGTATGTACCCAATGTCGGTGGCCTACTACTTTTTATATTTTAAATGTTTTTTTTTCTTTTGTAATATATTTAAAAATTTAATCAAATAAAATAATATTATATCTTGAGAATCTCTTCATAAATGTACCTTCTATTAGTGATCCTGTGCGCGCGCACTCCAGCGTCAAGTCGTCCGCCGGACGTCTTGCCCATTAGGTGGTCGTCGCGAGCGGTCAGCGCCGCCTAGCCGCGCTGCGTCCGCGCAACCCTCATGCTCACTCCCACTAACACTGTGGACAAACGATTCTCATATCTAATACCTTTAAACGAGCAATTCTTAAATATATATATATGTATATACTAGCCGACCCGGCAAACGTTGTTTTGCCATATACATTATTTTTAGGATATATTGAAAAAAATATTAGGGTTGGGTCACCAGGGACTTCCTTTCTAGGGTATACCTGGTTCCCCGGCTATTAGTACCCGAGACGGCGCGTGGTTTTAGCCGGTTCGAGTCCGACATGCCACCGATAGGTGGTATCCGAGGGGATTTCCGAACGGGAAAAAAAAAAGGGGTGGGTCACCCTTGTCATTTAGGGGTATGAAAAATAGATGTTGGCCGATTCTCAGACCTACCCGATGTGCACACAAAATTTCATAAAAATCGGTCCAGCCGTTTCGAAGCAGTACGGGAACGAACATTGTGACACGAGAATTTTATGTATAAGATAAATATATAATCTGAATCTCGGAAACGGCTCTAACGATTTTCATGAAATTTAGTATGCGATGGGTTTCGGGCGCGATTAATCGATCTAGCTAGGTGTCATTTTTTGAAAATTTACCAAAAAAAAAATACCACGGTCATCCCGGTCAGGTACTACTAATAATAATAATAATAATTGACTGCACGGATGGCGTAGTGGTTTAAGCGGTCGCCACGCCGCTTCCTATTACGCCGAGTGTTGTAGGTTCAAACCCCACATGGGACAACAGTTTATGTGATCCACAAATTGTTGTTCTGAGTCTGGGTGTACTTTGTGTCCGTTTCATGTATGTTTGTAAAGTCCCCCGCGACACAGGATTTATTCCTAGTGCGGAGTTGTCTTTTTAAAAGAAAAAAAAAAACTTCGCACATATCACACACAACAGTCTGATCTCAAAGAAAGCAGAGCCTGTGCTTTGGTTACCAGGCTGATGATTAACATACTTGAATTTAACTAAATTATCATATCAATAGCCTTTAATAATCTAAATTCATTTATTTGGTTTTGTTTTTAAACTAGCTGGTACCCGCGACTTCGTTCGCTAGGAATTTGCTTGCTGCCTTAGTGGTGTAGTACGGTACGCAACTGCAGTCCATGAGGTCTCGGGTTCGATTCCCGGACCGGACAACATTTAAGCCTAAGTTACTCCTTATATAGGCAGCAATCTGGTAGTAAAATATTATTAAAATCGTTCCAGCCGTTTTCAAGATTACCCGGAACAAAAAGGCAGACAAAAAAATTGAAACTGTTTTTTAGACGTAGGTAAGTATCGTGTAAAAAACCGTGTGAGCATGAAAATAACCTAATACATATTTTGACATTACAAACAGACAGTTTTTTATTTGTATAGATACATACATATTATAGATAAATTAAAACCAGACACAGCACAAATGATCGTGCTCATCACACGATATTTGTCTTGGATGGGAATCGAACCCACGACCTCCGGCTTAGCAGTCAGGGTCACTAACCACTGGCCCAACAGGCTCGTCATATTATTTATTGATTGGTTTCTTTATTGTCTTTGTGTTTAATTTATGTCTTGTAAATAATTATTAAGGACTTAAGGCTCAGGAGTTTTAACAGCAGGGTGTTTGTTGTATTTGACTAATTTGTATTTAATTCAATTCATCACACATCATCATCACATCAACAGCCTATGATAGTCCACTGCTGGACATAGGCCTCTCCTCTGAAAGGAGGTTTTGGCCTACTATACCAGGCTGCTATTGTCTTTCGTGGTTTTCTCCGTTAGTCGACTTTTACGACACCCACGGGATGAATAGGGGTGGTGACATTACGTATTCTTGATCCGTCACCACACGGATAGTAGTAATGGCATTTCATTTAATTCAATTATATCTCGCCATCTTTGGAACTCTAATACGTGGCTTAGATTTTACTATATATAACTAAACTATGTGGAATTATAGTGCAAAAAATACATTAATAAGAACTGTGGTGAATTATCTATACATTTTAAAATAAAAATTTAAAATCAAGAAAAATATATTTAATCAAGTTACTTCATTATTACCTGTCTAAGAATAAATTAAGAAATGTAGATTTGTTATCGGATATGGACTTTGTACGGTGGTTGATATGGATCGGCTTCCACCATTACGTTTGAGCCATCCACATCAACAAACTAAGCCATTTAAGCCAGTTAGTGGCTAATCTTATTCGCCGTTCGTTCTTTCAATCTAATTTCCCCTACCAAATTGTTGAGTCAACGACGTACTAATGAAACTAAGACTATAGGATTTTAGAACCAGTTCGAAACGTCAGCCAATTTTAAGGTGTATTACCTAACCTCAGCACCTATCGTGAGTGCATTAATTCGTATAAACATAATTATATAATTACTATAGTACCACAGTACATATATATTTTTTTATGGTTTAGGGGGCAAACGAGCAGACGGGTCACCTGATGGTAAGCAACTACCGCCGCCCATAAACACCATCAATAGTCACAAGTGCGTTGCCGTCCTTGGAGTCCCTCCCGCTCGAGTCAGCGGGAGGGGGATTTGGGCTCCGCTAACCTCACTTACTTGCAACTCACTACTGAAAAGCAATGAAAGAATTGCTTAACACCGGTTTTTTGTGAGGCCGTGGTATCACTCCGGTCAAGCCGGCTTATTCGTGCCGAAGCATGGCTCTCTCACGTCATATGTGTGTGTTGAGTGTGATATGTAAAAAATTATACTTGTTAGTCTTATATCTTGTATCGTATTGTAAAATTGCAACTACCCATGTCATCCTCAATTTCTTCTCCATCCATTGGTTGCCTCGAAGGAAGGCCGCCAATTGTACAACTTTTTTATATAACTAGTTTTACTTTCTTTGTGTTTGTTCTAATATTATAAGACTCTGAGATTAGATTATGAGATTCTGACTCGTACAAATGTATACAAACTCCTTCTATATTCTGTTCTGTTATCTATCTATCTTCAGCAGCTCAAAGAGGTCAAGGTCGCGTACCCTTATAACGTAGCAGCCCTATCATTTGAAAAGATAATGTTATTAAATACTAACTAGCTCACTTAGGACACATACTGTTTTTGTATCCAATGTGCTTCCCTAAAAACCACGGCCAGCCTTAGGCGCCCTGCTTTGGGGAGAACCCGGGCCATGTGATTTCAGGTCCCCCAGATCGACGCCGCACCTAACTAGGCCCCATTTACTACGAATTATTATTATTCCTAGGTATTTTATTTATTTTATCTCCCGCTTTCCTAAAGAGTGAAGTCACTGCTGGATCAGAGTGAAGTGGATTTACTATATTTCCAACTCCTCCAAATTACTTCTGATTAATTACGAAGCGAGTTCCAAGACAGATTAACTTTTCCTTCGACTTCCCGAGTGTCATTACTGGGTGTTGATCCTAGCTTACAGAAGTTACAGTCTTAGTCGTGTGGGAAGAATTAGCTTCTTGTATTATTATTTTTGAATGACAAAATTAAAATAACCAATCCTCCCACCATTTTGATAAAACTTACATAGTTTAAAGCTGTTATACTATGGAATTTATCATAAATAATAATACTAAAGAGTTATTTATTTATTTCAGTATTGTATGAAAGACTGACCTAGTCGCGTTGCGTTTACATTCTCTTAGCATTAGTGCGGCTTCCAGATTATATTGCAAAGAATCACTCGTCATAGAGATTAGTTGGGGATTTGTGACAACTGTGAAACTAAGGCACTTGTATAATACGAAGACTTGTTGTAAACAGTAACAGTACAGTAGAAAGTAATAATAATAATAAGTTTTTTTTATTGATATAGCCATTGTCACAATACATTAACACCCTGATTCCTATGGTAGGTTTACAACCTGTGTTGGAGGAAACAGTGTCTTCAACCATATTGTTGTACCAACTATACTATAAGAATAAAGTTAAGAGTGTGTGTGTGTGTGTGTGTGTTTGAGTGGGTGTGTATATATGTGTGTGTGTGTGCGTGTGTGTGTGTGTGTGTGTATGATGGGCGTGCTCGTTGTACCAAGTTTTCGGTTTGTGTATAGTCGAGCGTTAGTAGCCATGATTTTATTTTAATTTTGAGGTCATTTTTGCCAGTGAATTAATTAGCAGAAAGTAAAGGGTGTATTCACAGTATATATGTAAGTTAACACACATACATACAAGAGATGCCACGAATGCCGCGACTATTCGATATTCGGCTATTCATCGGCCACTATTCGGTATTTGACCGAATATTCCTAAATATTCGGCAGAACACATTCACGAGAAAAAGAATGAAAGATATTACCCAAAAAGATTTTAATTTTACCAATAACTTTTCCTCATACCTGCTTCGGAAAAAAGCCGCTCACTGTATATACGGCTTTGGGGAGATGATAAATAAATCAAATGATAAATGTTAGGTTAGGATATTGTTTTGCGTTTGCTTACCAATTTTAGTGATTTAGGTACTAAACACGAGAAAGGTACTAAGTGTTGGCGAACAATCATCTGCCGAATATTCGGCGCTTTGGCAAAGAGACTCGCTGAATATTCGTTATTCTGCCAAACCACTATTTGTGGCATTTCTAATAATATCTGTGGCATATCTAGTGGTTGGTGATACTGACTGCTAAACCAGAGGTCGAGGTTCGATTCCTACCCAGAACAAATTACTGTGTGAAATTATATATTCTTTGTCTGGGTGTAATTTAAGTAATATATATATGTACTTAGTATTTTTATGGTATATGGGGGTAAACGAGCAGACGGGTCACCTGATAGTAAGCAACTACCACCGCCCATGGACACCTGCAACTTATAAGTCACAAGTGCGTTGCTACCCTTGGAGTCCCTCCCGCTCGAGTCAGCGGGAGAGGGGATTTGGGCTCCGGTAACCTCACTCACTCAGTGAAAGGCAACGAAAGAATTGCTTAACACCGGTTTTCTGTGAGGCCGTGGTATCACTCTGATCGAGCCGGCGTATTCGTGCCGAAGCATGGCTCTCACACTTATCTAAAATATGTATATATTTAGTAATATATAAGTACTAACTAAACTACTAACTAAATTTAACTTTCCATAAGAATTTTTAAAATCGGTTCAGTAATTTAAGCTTGGAAGCGTAAAAAAACAAACAAATTCAATTTCACAATTATCATATAACTATGGATGTTCATCAGGGTCTGGTTACCATAGTGACATTCTCTGTATAGTTTAGGATAAGACGGCCGTGTGTGAGATGTGTAAAATTATTTTTATTATTCATCATCATCAGCCTATCGCAGTCCACCGCTGGACTCTAACGAAATTAAGGCGAGCACAAGCGTGCCCACAACATGGCCACATTTCACCGAATACATTTTTATCCCACTCTAGATTAGCATAGCCTTCTTCCCTTAGTGATTACTGTACCCAGTAAATCTGTCTGATGAGATTCAAATAATAATATTTTTTTGCCGATTGGAAAGCCATGATGGGAATCTTGGGCCATGAAAACGACATAAGTACAACGAATATCCAAGGCATTTCAAACCTTATAATTGTTTAACCTTCTCAGCCTTTTGTGAAAAAATCGTAAGGCCGAAATGATCGGAAAAAGGAATTTCCTTTTGCGCAGTATAGAGCTTTGTTAAAGTACATTTTCAATTAAAACTTTGTTTTCGTCAGTCTTTTCGAAACAAGGTATAAGCAACGCAGGCGGCTTTTTATGTAAATCTCATCAAAGTGAACTACTCTGAGACACTTCTCGTAACCAGAAAGCGGGCTTTTTCTTACACAGAGAATCAGTTTTGCCATTTGATCTGACAATGCTGCCAGCTTTCTGAAAACGTTACCAGTAGGCGACGATGCGGACTAATTTCTTTGACCTTTGTATGTAAATAATCTAAACATTAAAATTATTATTTTTTAAATGCAATTTTCTGTTTTTTTACACGTCTGCTTTAAGGTTTCATATTGTAGGTATTTAAAGTATAAAACATTTATAAACTAAGTTTTTAGAGGTAACCTAGAATAGAATTTTATATAAATAGAGATTTCTTGATCTTTTTGAAATGATGAAATGATATTTATTGCTTCAATCTTTTCAGATATTTTTACAAGTCCTTCTTTACAGCTAGAAGGCGCTGGCATTTTCTAAGACTCGCTCGTCTTTACAATGTTGAAAAGAACTATGTGAGTGCAGTATAGGGTCTGGGTTGGCCTTTTGAAGAAAGCACCATAGTATTGTGTCGGCCCGTCCGTACAGACGGCATACGAGCCGCAGCCATATCCTAACCGATATAGTCGGTTCACCAGAAAGTTACTAAAATATGAACTAACATTACAAGCCTACACTATACTTACATTTACATACTTACACAAAAAAAAACTTTACTATTCAATTTCAAAGAAACAAAAATTGAAAACAAACGAAATACAAATTACAACATAAAATTAAATGGGAGTGAGCAGCATCAATCCCATTTTAAAAACATTTAAGCACAAGCGTCAAATGCCATAACTTATCAATAAGTAAATTCTTGATATATCGTTTCTGGTAACTGAGATATATTTGCAACATCTGTTTTAAATACCGGGTTAGCCATAACATATTCTGTCAGTATTATTTAGTCTGTCCATTCAAATTATCTCGTCAATCATGATGTCACTGTACGTATTGTGTTTCCCTAGTCAAACTTTGCAGTTTATTTTTCTCGATGACATTTGTGACGTGAAAAGTTTGGTTTTCTGTTAAAATGTTTGTGAAATTGTTCTTTCAGAGGTTAATGTGAAATTACAAAAAAGAATTATTTGTTAGAAGTTTTGGTACACTTTGTAGTCTTTCTGTAAGATAAAATATGACATTAAAATATTGTTACCCCTAGGATTTAAGACGCCTAGCTAATGGAACTGCAGTGGTCAGTGTCTGTATACAATACGTCGCTTCAGTGTAACAATAATGGGTAGAAGAAAATAAATCCAAAACCTGTAAGTATTCTTATTACACAGCAAAAAGTTCCCATTGAAGAAAAAATTAACGTCTCAGCTACGCAGTTTCTCATAAATTTTACTAACCGTAAAAATTGAAAAGAAAAATAAATTAGTACAGTAATATTTTTCTACTGTTATTATACAATTTTCTACCAACCATCCCGATATAATCATATCCTGGCAATATTTCATTATTTCATAAATTGCCGAGTTTCCAAGATAAATTATCCGTTCCGCCTCATTCAACTGGTCCAGTCGTAGTCGTTCGCAGGGGAAACCATTCATCAAGGGTATACCAGACCACGTCCGTGACAATAAACCACTAGAACGGAACACAATGGACTTCAATTCCTTTACATCGATGTGTTGCCAGTGCCAAGTGGATTGTGTTGTAACAGGTGAAAATAACATCCGTCGAAAAAAGATGTTCTTCTTGAAATAATTTATTCATTAATTTATAAATTACCCCAATCTCAAAACGAAAAATAATTTTAGACATAATTACGAAAAAAAGTACAGGTAACTATAAAATATGTACATGAATAGACAATTACACACATTTTTTGTATAAGAGGCAGACCAACAGACTGGTCACCTGGTGTTAAGTGACCACCGTTACTCATAGACACCTACAATTTAAAAGACACAAGTGCTTTGTCGTTTTTTTTTATTGCTTTAACAGAGTCATGGGTTGGACCTCAGGGTAGCCGTACTCACTCGGTGAAAGTAAAGTCACGAATCACTGGTCGTGGTCACAGATAGGCTAGTTAGGTAATTCAAAGGTTTGTTATACATATGAAATGATTGCATTACTCCCAGACACATAATTGTATATACTTGTCATTAATTTTTTTTATGTTAGAGGGGGCAGACGAGCAGACGGGTCACCTGATGGAAAGTGACCATCGCCGCCCATGAACGTCTGCAATTCAGCAGTCACAAACGCGTTGCCGGCCTTTTAGTAAGGAGTACGCTCTTTTCTTGAAGGTCGTATCGGTCCGGAAATACCGCAGACGGCAATTTAAAAGTTAGCATGATGCACCCTGCCACTCCTTACAAAATTATTCATATTGCGAATACATCCATGCGACTAGTGCGATTGAACTCAAGTGGAGAAAATATGACAGCTCAGGTAACATTACACAAACGTAGAAAGCGGAAAGCTTTTATAAGGATACAAAATTTCTAAACACATGAATACATCTCACGCCTTTTCCCAAGTTTTTTTTTACCCAAAAGTTTGATGGGTTTTAATATAAAAAAGCTTAGCTTTTGCCCGTGGATCCGCCCACGTGTATCTATAGAGTAATCTATAGCACTCAGGGATAATATAACTTTATAACAGTGAAAGAATTTTCAAAATTGGTTCAATGGTACCGGAGATTACCCCGAACATACACACACATACAACATACAAATGCACGTGTAATTTGAAATGCGCTGTCTAAGTAGTGGGTTCGATTCCCGAGCTGGGCAAAATTTTAAAGGGTTTTCTGAGAGGAAAAATAGCCTAATACTCCTTACATAGACAGCTACTTGGTAATAAATTATTATCAAAATCGGTCCAGTCGTTTAGAAGATTACCCGGAACAAACAGACAGACAGACAAAAATATTTTAACTGGTTTTCAGGCATAGTTATCGTTCAAATAACCGTGTGAGCATGAAAAAAACCTATTATTTTGACATTACAAACAGACACTTCAATTTTATTTATTAGTATAGATATAAATAACATGACCTGAGATTATTATCCCTATTTGCCCATTGCTGAAGGGCGATAGACCGGCTATTGAGATGCCATCGAGTGGCTATTGGCATCGGTATAAATAAAAATTAATAAATCATTTCCTTATAATTTGAAAATATACTACGTTTTTTTGAGGAAATCATTTATTTATTTTTCCAAATATTGCAATCTTTTTGATATCACCGCTGATGAGTCACTGCCATTCCATCACCACTATTAAGACACTGAGTTAGTGTAGACTACCCATATTTATACCGATGCCAATGGCCAATGCCAGTGTCAGTGGTATGACAGTGGCTTGGCGTGAACATAAAATAGCAGAATTGAGGCCCTGTATGAACAGCTGAAAGATGTATTTTAAAGTCAGAGTCAGATAATAGTCTGATACCTTACTTTTAGCAGAACCTGAAGGATCCTAGAAGTATATAGAAGCTAAATATTTACTGGTAAACCTTTTCGGAGTGTTTTGGGACAAGTGCTGTAATACATGGTACATAAAAGTACCATAATTGTCAATAGTGAAATACGTCGGATAGGATTAATGATTACGTAGTAAAATGTATTTAATGTTTCTTAGACCCAACGCAAGAGTACCAGACTTAAATTTTTAACAGAACATTTATTAGCCATCATAGTGTCATGGTTTGAGTGCCATTAAATAAATTACGGGGCGGTAAGCTGTAATATGTTTTATGGGTTTTAAAATTAAATGAATAAGTATAACCGTTAGTTCCGATTCAGATCCGGATTTTTCTTTTTTGTTTTTTTTTTAAAGACTCGTCATTATCTTCATCAACAGCCTTTAACATTCCTCTGCTGGACATACTCCTCTTCTTAGAAAGGAGGTTTTGGCCTTTTAAAGACTAGTCTAACAAATATATCCTGTATCAAGGAGGAATTTACAGGCATTCAATTCAAATAAACACAAAGACCACTCAGACTCAGGAAAACAATTTGTAGTAAGTAAGTGTTGTCCCATGTAGAAATCGAATCCGCAACACTCAACGCAATAGGAAGTGGCGAGGTGACCGCTTAAACTACTACGCCATCAGTGCAGTTGTTATATTTCGGTTTGTATCTCATAACACAAAATTGTATTCCAGATTGTAATTCATGTATATGTTTCTTGTTACTCATCATTCAACACAGATTTTCTATGAATGATTGAATTCTTTTTCTTATAGTTTATACAGGGTGTAAGGGACGGTGTAACTAATACTGAAATAGTGTCTTCAGACCATTATTCTCAGTCGAAAACCATTGGATTTTCTGCCATTGAATTCTTCATTTTTTATACTTTTTCATTTGTTAGTTAAATGTGATACACAATTAGTAAACAGAACATTTTACCAATTTTTTTAATAAATACCACACGGTCAAAAACTTTAATGTAATTAATCAAACAGCCTAAGTGCGCGGGAACAACATTATTCAAATAATTCTTTGAAAACAAGTCTGTGTTCTTCAGTTACATACTTGTGCATGTTGGGTGCAATATTTTATCATGTGTTTTGTCAATGTGCACACAGGTATTTTACAATTACAAAATACAACACATATTTTCTAAATTTTTTCTTTATTTTTTCTCCTACTGATAAAATAAAATAATTATTTATAAATCTTCCGAGTGTCCTCCTCCAGATAAAATAAAATAATATGAACTAAAATGTAAGTATTCCTGTCCATGACTCTGTTTGTAACTTTTTGCCTTAGATGTCCTTCTATCAGTGCATTCTTAAAAGCGACAGAAATATTTCTTCTCAAACTCATTGTCAGTACCTTAAAATGTTCATTTCATTTCCACAGATAAATTGTCTACGTAACTTCACTGATTCAGATTCCCAAAATGAATTTAACCGCCGTTATACGTAGATAACTGTTCAAACCATAATTCAATTAATGGTTCGAGATTAGACGAAAGATTTTCTCCCGTTAGGAAATAAGTCAGCCATCTACCAGCAGCAGCAGAACATAAACCTTAAACTTTTCTAGATAAAAATGGCCGCCTACAAGACGTATATTAAATCACAGAACAAATTAACAGCGATACCAATCTTTCATTAGCTCGCTCGCCCTCCGCTGATGTGTCCTCTAACCGAAGTATTGCAAAAGTATTGCCGCGGAAAAGTGTTCGGAAATTGAATGGAATTCGATTCCCGAGTGAAAATCGCCACAGGAGAAATTCACGGTGTACCGGAAAATTCTGAAATTTAACGCTTCATTTATCGCTCCGTGTAATATTAAAGTTTTGTCTACAATTTTCCCATGTGTTTGGCGGCGTACGTAAAATTTTATCTCCGACTTTTACGAGCTCTGTGAGTGCGACACAAATCTATTTTTTTAAGAGTTGCTTGTTATCTAGCTTATCTTGCGTCTGGAGATTGGACTTGAAATATATACTTGAGTGGTATAAAATCTAAACTAATATAATAAAACGGAAGAGATTTTTGTTCATTTATTTATTTAATAATCTCTGGAACCCAACTGACAGTTTAGATTTGGCTAATTAATTTTAATATTATAGGCTGTGTAAAATTACGCTTAGACTTTTAAAGGCGGACCCAAGTACCATAAACGTAGGTGAGAATGTGGGAAGTTAATAACTAAAAATATAATGAAATAATATTTCGTGGAAGAGCCAAGCTTCAACTCATAAGGACTGGCTTGAGCTGAGTGATAGCGAGGCTTCACAAGAAGTTGATGTTTTCCCACCCAGGACAAATATTATGCGATGAGCACGGTCATATGTTCCGTGTCTGGGAGTAATTTATCTATAGTATTTAAAAATATATAAGTATGTTTATCAGCAGTTGGTTAGCATAGTACAGGCTCTGCCTAGACTGGGATCAGACGGCCGTGTGTGAGATATATTTTTTAAATGGGACTCTCACACGCCCACCGCTGGAATTCCTGTACACCAGGATCGACCGCAGTAACCCACAAACACACCGAGTTATGACCCGCGGGATGTCCCAGGAAAAAAAACTGTCTTGGAACCCGTAAAGAAATTAATCAGGAGAAAATTTGAGGAGTTGAAAATATAATAAATCAACTTCCTTCCTTAGCAAAGCGGGAGACAGAAGAATTAAAATAGGCATACACCTTTTTTAAATAGGGAAACACTACGGCTATAAAATATTGTGGGTTCTAAAAGAGATATGTTTGATTTCTAAAATATGTATGAGATATCCTTTTTTTTTATTTAATTATTACATTAAATTTGACCGAGTGAATGAGGTTATCTGAGTCCACCTTCCACCTGATTAAGGAGGAAGAGATTCAAAGGGTGATAACGCATTTGTGACCTTTAAGTTGTAGGTGTTCATGGGCGATGCTAGTCACTTGCCATCAGGCGACCCGTCTTCTTGTTTGCCCCCCTTTAACGAAAAAAACTTTTATTATTATATTACCACCACCTCTATTCATCCCGTGGGTGTCGTAAACAACGACTAAACAAGCAAACTACGCAGGACAACAGCACTGTAAAGAGAAGTAAAACTTGAAATAAACCCTATACCAACCCGTCTGGCCAGCGTGGTATAGTATGCCAAACCCTCTTTTCTAAGGAGAGACCTATGTCCTGCAGTGGACTATTAAAGGCTGTTGATGATGATGATGATGATTTTATCAGTTTCATTTCAAGGTATTTTATTTTAGTGCTTACATATGCATATATATTTTAATGCTGTTCCATACTTTCAGAGAGGTCTAATTGTAAACATTTAAACCGAAAAATTTATTGTAGAAAACTATTTTCTACTATTGGAGTCGATTAATTGTTTTAACATTTATCTTACCCTGTACAAAACATTTTATTTTTAAGTTACAAAACATTGGAAACATGCTTTCAGTTGAAAAGGCTGTAAGGAACACAATACGATACGTACACATGAGAACCCATCCAATCAATCGTGCAGATTTAGGGCCAACAAATTGGGACCAATCGAGTGAAGCCAACATGATTGCACAGATTTAGTGTTCTCTGATATGGAACTATTGTAAATAGCCGTCAATGTCGCAACACGTTTACAGCGCGCATAAAACCGTATGATTTATTGCATTTTACAATATGTGCCACTCTAGACTGTACTAAATTTATGGGTATGCGGCTTATTACAATTGCAAGTGGAGAAAACAGGTATAGGCATATTTTTCTGTAGAGGGGGCAAGTGGGCAGATGGATTAACTGATGGTGAAGCGACTACCACCGCCCAACATCAACAGCCTTTAATATTCTTCTTCTGGACACAAGCCTCGCCTTACAAAAGAAGGTTTTGGCCTACTATACCATGCTGGCCAGAGGGGTTGGTATAGGATTTTTGTGTCAAGTTTTCCTTCTTTTTGCAGTGTTGTTGTCCTACATAGTTTGATCCCTTAGGCGGCTCTTACGACACCCACGGGATGAATAGCGGTGGTGACACTCCGTATTCTTAATCCGTCACCACACGGTATCGCCGCCCCTCCAATGGAGTGGGGGGGGGTTTCTCAGGTAATTTCACTCACTGGACAATAACAACGAAAAATCTGCCCAAATCCGGTTTTCTGTGGGGCTGTAATACTTGGGTCGATTCAACCTATTTTTGCCGAAACACGGCTTTCCCACGATTTTTGTTGGAAAATAATTAGAATAAAATCAAGGGTACATTTTGTATATGATTGTTACTAAAGTTTGTTACTAAAGCTAACATAAAACTAGTATATGACTATTCTAAAATATGCAAGATTGAATGTAATGAGGTGAAAACAAAATGTAAAAAAAATATTTTGCAAACGAGTATTTATAACCATAACTTCAACTCGAAAATTCAGTTTTACTTTGACTTTTATGTCCAGTTTAACAAGCTATACACACACATCCCATAAATGTACGTACATAACATACAAGGACAGAACAGGACAGAGGTGTTTTAAAACGAAAACATTTTTACGAATATAATTTTATTATGTATGGAGGCAAGTCTATTAAAGCTAACCGGCAAGTCTATTAAAGCATATATTTTACTACCACCCAGACACACAAAAATGTAGTAGAATATTATTATATTATTATTATTATCTCCAGATAGACCAAACCGCGTTGCCCAATCCCGCAGAAACTATGCAATATGCGAGCCGACACGAACTCTTATTATCTTTGCACAAAGATTTTATATGTTCCGTGGATCTAAGTTGTTCAATAAAATAAATCAATTAATGCCCATAGTGAGCTGTACGAAGATAGACTGCAAAACCAAAATATAAAAGCTACTATTCAATCTAAACTATTTGGCGTATACTAGTGGCGTAGTCTGTGATAATAAGGAAAATAATTGTATGTATGAATATACATATATATTATATATAAACACATACACCCGCACACACACACACACGCGCACACACACATACACATGTACACACGCTTGCGTACATAAATATCCACTTAAACATAGCATTGACAATATTACTGGGACTTCAATATTGGAGGCCTGGAGCTCTAAAATACACAAATTACTAATTAACAAACACATTTGTCAACTTAGATATTAAGACTGGTGTAATTCGTGATTTTTTTATTAATAAATTGTTATTGAACCTGGCTGGTAATGAAGCCGGAGGTCGTGTGTTCAATTCCCATCCAGGACAAATAATTGTCTGATGAGCACGATCATTTGTTCTGTTTCTGGGTGTAATTAATCTATAATATGCATGTATTTTGATTTATATATATTTAAGTATGTTTATCAGCCAGTCTGGTTACCATAGCACAGACTGGAATCAGACTCCCGTGTGTAAGATGTGTGAAGCTATTATTTATCCTGGGTCCATCCAATCCATCCAATCCTCTAGGGTAGCAGTCAGGGCCGCGAGCCACTAGATCAACTTGCTGTATTAATGGGCCGGAAAAATTTTTGGACAACCATTAAAATATTTATATGTACAACATTGTCCGAAATTCTTAGAGTTGCAAACTTTGGGTCTACAGGGTGTACTAAAAACCGTTACGGTGATATTTTCACTTTCTTGTTTGCCCGTGGGATGATGGGATAATTCCACGGTTACGTATAATCACGGGGACTGTAAGAATATTCAAAAGTAATCCTATCCGTTTCGAAGCATCCTGACGATTGAGATATTGTTTCTTTTAAAAAAGACAACTCCCGCATTAGGAATATATTATATATCCTATGTTGCAGGGGGACTTTACGGAATACATTAAACGGACACAAAGAACACCCAGACTCAAAACAACAATTTGTGGATCATACAAAGTGTGGTCCCATATGGTGATCGAACCTACAACACTCAGCATAGTAGGAAGAGGCGTCACGACCGCTTAAACCACTACGCCATCCGTCCAGTCTTTTTTTACTAAATTTGTTTACAAATAATTGTTTTTTTTTGTTTTACTGCGATAATCACATATGTAACCCCTTTGCGAGAACTGAAAATAAAAAAGTTTTGTGTATACATATATTGAAATCTAATGTTAATGGAATTTTAGTCAAAATCATTATATATTAATTCAAACTATCTGTACCTAATCTGGAGATAGTGCAGGATGTATTCCTTGTTCAACGTACTCTGATTAGCATTTTGATCGTTCGTATTCAAAATCGCCAGGCTAACATTCTCTTCCCCTCAATTTGAAACGCAATTCGGAGACTATTATTTAACTATTCGAACGAGTTTCCTTTAATGAACTCACCTAAATAAGGAGTAATCCATAAATTACGTTACACGTTGAGAGGGGGGAGTCAGTTAAATGTGGTTTATGTGACGAGAGGTGTTACAGCTATAATCTACGTGACGTCACATGCATAACATAAACTGTAAACCAAAAAATATATCGAAAATGCATTTTAACTTTTAGGCTTAGGGTTCGAAGTCAGAGATAGAAAATTATTCCTTTTATCATAAAATCTTGCTTCACATATACATTTTTTTTTTAACTCCCGCATTAGGAATAAGTATATTCTGTGTCAAGGGGGACTTTACAAACATACATGAAACGGACACAAAGAACACCCAGACTCAGAACAACAATTTGTGGATCACACAAATTGTAGTCCCATGTGGGGATCGAACCCACAGCACTTAGCGTAGTAGTAAGCGGTGTGGCGACCGCTTAAACCACTACGCCATCCGTGCAGTCTAAATGGTACTGAATTACACTTAATTTGACTAAGTATACAGCCATATATTCGATGTCATACATTATATTAATCGGCTCTCAGTCGGTGGTCAGTCTCCAATTACAAGACGTATGCGAATTCGATTTCTTTGAGCACTGTCGTCTAATTCCCTCTTCAGTTTCCCCATTCGAATATGTATGAACGGCAATAGCGATATCCTTCTTTCCCTAGCTCTTTCACTTTATGTCTTTCTTTACCCTTATTTACCTTCTTCTTTTTACATCACACATCAAATCAATAGCCTTTAATAGTCCACTTCTGGACATATGCCTCTCCTTAGAAAGGTTTTGGCCTACTATACCACGATTCAGCTTTCCATCTCTTTGCAGTGCTGTTGTCCCGTGTAGTTTGCTCCCTTAGTTAGCGCTTACGATACCCACGGGATGAATAAGGTTGGTGAAACGCTGTATTCTTAATCCATCACTTTATTCCTCTTTTATTTGGTCTAAAAGCGAGGAAATTTCCAAGAAAGATTGACATTAAAAGATATCAGACAAATCGTTTTGAAAATATGCATTGCACCGACCCCAAATATTTATAAGAAGGCCGGAAAATACTGATAATGGTATTTATCAGCTATCAAATATGTAATTAAAAAATCCACTTCAAAATCCCCCAAGACGTGTGTCACTATTATTCTTAAACAAGCGAATGTAACTTATTCTTCAAATACTTTCTACTGAAATATAACAAACGTTGGAATTCAATTCGATATTAAATTTAATCTTTAATATAACAATAAAACGAATAGCAAAAACAAGTTATTGAATAAAACGTGAATGCTCAAAAGATAAAACTGAGGTGTAGTCTTTGCTGCATGGAAAATAAAATGTGCACAAAGTGAATATTGCAGTATGTTTGCTTTAAGAGTGTCCGTTCTCGTTTGGGGAATGGTAGCAGCCAAAACCTCCGAGGTAATAATAATAATAGTTCTGTTGCAAATGCTAGTACAATCTATAGTTTGGCAACTGTGTGGCGTAAAAACACTGAAGAGAAGAGAGAACCAAATAGAAACATATCTGACACTTCATGATACTTTACTGGGTGTATTATTTCATTGTTTTTAATATTGTTGCGGTTTATTTACTGTGTGCGTTCGCGGAAGTTGTGTAGATAGTATCGTTTTTTTTTTAATATAAAAGATGGAAGGACTGCGTCATCGAGGATATGGCTAGTAAGGGAGTAGGCAGTGGACTGACGAGTGATAGGAGAGAATGAAAGAAGACTCATTGCACCAACCCCAAATAAATTTGAGAAAAGAGCAAGATGATGATTATGAGTTGTAGTTTCCTTTTTAGTGGAGTCTCTCATCACAGGACGGACTTACCCGTATGTGATCCCGGTTTGCTTGAGCTACTGCAACCTCAGCCCTTTGTACCATATTATTTTTGTAGCATGGCTTCTGTGCCTTCCTCCTAAAAGAGGCTGAGTTAGTTTCAGAACTATGCAGCTAATGTCTGAACGCATAATAATCCGCGTATGGTTCTAAATACGGAAACAGAGCCCCTGAGTGGAAAGGATGTCATGTTCTTCCAATACAAAGGGAGGACCCTCCGACCAGGCCAGGTGATCATGCTTGGGGGGTTGCGACCCAACGGTTAATGTTGGCAAGTTGTATATGTGCTAATCGGCGGTAGAATCATTGATATCGCGATACAAGATTAGCAGTTAGACCGTAGTTCGGTGTATCTTCGTTAGATGGCACCGTAGTGTTTCTTCGTTTCACCGTATGTGGAAGTCGCCACACCCCAAGCTAAGAACATTTTCTTAGGTGGCAAAGAGTATCAACAATACATGAACTAATATGTTTGTAATAAAAAATTTAACCGTACGCCGTCTCGGGTACCAGTAGCCGGGTAACCAGGTGTACCCTAGAAAGGAAATCCCTGGTACCCCGACGTACCCCGGGGCATCTACGGCGGGTAGATGACTCCCTCCTGTGTGGAACCCCCATGTTCCCGTGGTGCTCCTCTCTTCCCTTTTGGACACGCGCGCTCGGCAGCGCGTCTCGCCGCCACCCCGGTCTGCTTCTGCTAGGGTTATCATATTCACCCTTTTTTTTTTTTTTTTTTTTTTCCGTGCGGAAATCCCCTTGGATACCACCTGTCGTTGGCATGTCGGACTCGAACCGACTAAAACCGCACGCCGTCTCGGGTGCTAATAGCCGGGGAACCAGGTATACCCTAGAAAGGAAGTCCCTGGTACCCCGACATACCTCGGGTCATCTACAGACGAGTAGACGACCCCCACCCTTTTGGGAACCCCATGTTGCCGGTGCCCCCTGGAAGCGAGCGCACTTCGCAACGCGCTTGCCGCCACCCCGGCCTGCTTCTGCTAGGGTGACAGATGGCCTCACCTGTCACCCCCAGGCCTGCGCTTATGGAGGACGGAGGTCGTTCTGCGACCTCCGGCGCCTGAGTCGCCTGCGGTACCTGGCCCGTTCCCGGGCCTGGCGGGCCGGGAGAGTCCTATACCTCTCCCGGTCCCGCTCCGCCGTCTCCTTCGCGAGCATAACTTGCTCGCAGAAGGAGACGGCAGAGTTCCACGCACTTTCGCTCCGCACGATAGCCGCAATCAGGCTATCGAGCGAGAGAACTCCCACTCCGATGGCCGCCACGAGGTCTCGCCTCTGCTCAACCCACGCCGGGCACTCTGCCAGCGTGTGGAGAGCCGTGTCCACGGTCTGGCCATCGCAGTGGTGGCACTCAGGCGTTGGCTCCTTGCGGATCAGACACAGGTGATCCCCGAAACATCCTTTCCCAGTGATCACCTGCGTCAGTCGGTATAAGAGGGTCCCGTAACGCCTCTCGAGCCAATCCTCCATAACGGGTCTTACCGCCGCGATGACGGCGTGCCCGATCATATTCACCCTAGTATTTACAAAGCATTTTCATTGCTAATTCTATTATTATAGAAAACCAAATTCAAAAATCATTTTGTACTTAATGCCTTTAACTTTAACTTGGTAACAGTTATCTTATAATAAAAGGATTTCTTGCGCATTTGTGTGAACAAAGGTTTTTGCAACGGTATAATGTTGCAGTCTGCATACGTAACATTTTCATTGAAATAAAACTTTTGGCGATATAAACCGATAACAGATTTCTACTGCATTATTCCCATAAAAAAAATGCAGATCGGGTATATTCGATATGGGACCCATTTTCGTGAAATTTCGTATTCATTGGTTGAATATTGAACTAGTGCATAGATTCTGTTTTTTATTTATTTAATTTTAATGTTTTACTTGTATGTAGGAACAGCTTGTACAGCGTGGTATAGTAGGCCAAAACCTCTTTTCTAAGGAGAGGCCTATGTCCAGCAGTGGACTGTTATAGGCTGTTGATGATGATGATGTTTAACTTGTATGTAGGCGGATTTCTCTCTTAATCGACCTTCGGGTGGGGTAGAAATATGACGCAATAGGTGTCTGTTGCTTACCCGAAAGAAGATAAAAGAAAAAAATTGACATGAGTTTGGAATAAACTACAAACCTAAATAAGGTATAATATACATTCAGAGAAAGCAGTATTCATTACCACATTTTATTATATATTATACAAAAATTCATAGTCACTATCCTTTCATTACATAGGCTGGACAAGCATTACAGGATTACCAAGTTAGGAAGCAATTTGATTATTATTTTTTCAAAATGAGAATATTCAACGCATTTGTGACTCCTGAGTTGTAGACGTTCATGAGCGGCGTGGTCACTTTCCATTAGGTGACCCGTCTGCTCGTCTGCCCCCTCTAACATAAAAAAAACATTAATAGATTTAAGAGTATATAATTTTATAAATCGAACGAGTGTATGAAGCAACGAAATTTGATTTAAAAAACATTAAGCCCTGTTCATTTTTGTTATTAATTAATGGCCAGTACAAAGCTAAAATTGCCAGGTTAAATTCCAAATTTTAAAAAAGTTTTGTAATTATACAACTTTTAACATCTATAAAAAAAAATATTGTTCACCTTTTTTTCCCTGGTGATTTTTTTGTTTTGGCTTTTTCTCATGAAATAGACCTAATTGCGTCGTTTTTGAGTACAAATGCCATGTGTAAACCAGGTAGCGTATAAACACGTAAGTTAAATTTGTTTTCATTGCCACTGGAGTTTTCTGCAAAGCTTCATCCGTGATTCACCGGAGGTGGTAATAGAAAATTAAAAGTCATAGTGGAAGCATATAAATACTTCGACTATCAACTTAGTCAAAATTAGCAACAGTCACTACAAAAATAATATTTATAAATTGACGCATCGCACCCACAATTGTCTGATCCTAAACTAGGCAGTGCCTGTGAAGGCCCTCTGCCTTCACAGGCTCTGTTACTATGGAGTAACCAGACTGCTGATGAACAAACTTAAATATTTAAAAATCCTTCCCAAATATAAATGTTTGACTGCACGGATGGCGTAATGGTTTATGCGGTGTCCACGCCGCTTCCTACTGCGCCGAGTGTTGTGGGCTCAAAACTCACATGGATCCACAAATTGTTGTTCTGAGTCTGGGTGTTCTTTGTGTCCGCTTCATGTATATTTGTAAAGTGACCCGCGACACAGAATTGTATACCTAATGCGGGAGATTTCTTAAAAAAAAAGAAAAAGAAGTATTTATATAAAAAAATTAATTACACACATACACAGAACAAATGATTGTGTACATCATGTCATTTTTTGCGGCTGCGGTCTGGTCATCTGGCGGGCATTCAAGAAAAAACATTTTTTTTTAAATTTATTTACCAAATCAAAAGCAAAGCTAACACTCTATATGAATCGTTGTAACTCTTCATTTTGACTGCTTAGTTTCGCATGAACATTGAAATATTTGATTACAGAAATTCTTCCAAGAAAACCGTCGCCTGGCGAAGACTATAGTGGAGGCTCTACAGGACCAGCAGTTCGATGACGAAGTTCTGTTTGACATGAAGAAGGAGAATCAGGTCTACCTGAACAGGACTATGTCACTCATCATTAAATATATTGTGAAAAGGTATTTCAAGGTCAAAATTGGAGATATTTTTCTTTTCGAGGAATATGACAATAGAAACAAGCAGATAATGGTAAACGAATACTGTCACTCTTGTACAGATAGAATTCAGAAATCGTTGAAATTATATGGTCCTTAAACTGTTTAATAACTTACCGTCACAGTTACAAAGCTAATATTTAAAAACGATCCATATGAGTTAGTGAGAAAGCAATAGATAGATTCTTTTCTTTTTTATTCTTTTATTTAAAAAGGCAACTCCTGCATTAGGAATACATCCTGTGTCGTGGGGGACTTTACAAACATACATGAAACGGACACAAATAACACCCAGATAGGTAGATAGGTAGTCTTTATTGCACAACATAATTAGGATACATGCGATGGTACATACACAAAAAACAGTGATACAATGGGCGGCCTTATCGCAGCCTGCGATCTCTTCCAGGCAACCTTTAGATGGACTACACTAAATAGTAATATGTTTCGTGTGGTGCGCATTTACAATTGCGGTATATTAACTAATATTTATATACATAATTACCCATACATATACATGAATACACATTCATACACTTACATACATATATAAATATGAATACATACATAAACATCGATACACATACCCACATAGCACATAGTTATTATACAGTCAAATAGTGATCCTTAACGAGTTCTTTAAAAGTATCCACTGACTTTGCATGCCTATTAGCTTCCGGTAACGAATTCCATGTATCGGTAGAAGTTGTGGAGTGTGTTGGAATTTATAAGGTCAGGTTTAGGAACAAAATAACAATGTAAAAACGTACACGATGCATGGGTTCCACTTTTGACACCTTTATTACGCAAAAGCTGTTTAACAAAAACACACCAAATTTGGTTTAGGTATTGAGATTCCCTATATAAACTAGAAGAAGGAAAACTTGACACAAACCCTATAGGTACCAACCCGTCTGGCCAGCGTGGTATAGTAGACCAAAACCTCCTTCCTAAGAAGAGGCCTATGTCCAGCACTGGACTATTAAAGGCTGTTGATGTGATGTGATTTGATATAAACTAGTACCCCAAATTTAATAAACATAGCTTAAATGGTTCCATAGATATTACCTATAGCCTATCTTACACTATCGCCTTAAATTCGTCCTTTTTGACTATAGTTACCGGCGGACCCCAAGGTTCGTTCTTCAACTCAAAATTTCCAGATCTAAAATGATTGAACCAATAATGTCCCATATTTATGCAAGCGGTGTTAGATTCGTACACGTTGTTAATATTTTGTGGTGTTTGCACAGCGGTATTTTCATATTCGAAAATTTTACCCATTTTCAGTTTATCCATGGCGCCAAAAACTACCACAAATTCACAAAACAAAACACTATCTGAAACAAAGGACTAAAATTTTAAACTGAAATGGCTTGCAAATATAATTTATTTGAATTTCGGATTGCGCGCCAATCTACAGATAATTAAAACTGAAAATGTTGCTTTTAAAAATCTCGGACCTATTATTAACATTTTTTTACTATTAAAACAATTTTTTTTATTGTTTGACTGACAGTTTAGAAACATAACCCACTTCCAGATGACGTATAAAGTTGAAAGGCGTCCAGTTAGGTAATTGTGTATAAAAAGGGAAAAAAACTGTATTTCCATTGTAACAAACTAGTCATCTTACATTTAGCTATTCGAATTTACATCTTTATATACAAGTTATAACTGTTTTTATTTTGTAAGTTTCTATCTTTCTACATATATAAATTGTCCTCACAGACTGGACAGGTCAAAAGGTAAGGTCAATAGGTTATAGCCTATTTACTTTGTGTAAATAATAATATTTGTGTAAAATGTTATTTTAAAATAGCAAATATTGTTGTAACAGAAAAAAAAAGAAGAAGAAGTTTTAAGTTTACTTAAGGGTGTTATAAGGTCTTATTGTAGATTGTCTCCACAACGATATATGGGAGCCACCCATTTTCTATATCCCATATGTTTTTGGTAGGCTAAATCTTGACAAAATAGCGAAAAAAATACTTATTAAAAGAATAATATTAAAAAATGTTTCAGGGAAGTAGACAATTATCGCTCTCGACGCACCGATGCCATCAGTCGCCGTATTTATACCTCGCTCGTCATGAAACTTATCGACATCGCAAAGGTAAAACTAACATACACATTTTCAATACTCAAATCAACTTAACTCTCTCTCCGGAACATTTTGAACTATCCTAAGGTGCCTGGCAGAGATTGCTCTTCGCAATAATGCCACCTTTTGTATATATCATATCTTACAATATTATGTATGAGACGATTCTTGTAAAAATAGTGTACGAATAAAGAGTCTATCTATCTATCTATTAGTATCTATATATAATAAATGCAGGACCCAGAAACACTTGTTCTTGGTCTCGATCTCTTAATTTCAGCAAGATTTTTCCAAATCTTACGATTAATTTATGATTAGCCTATTGCTATTTTATATTTTATATTATTTCCCGCCAAAAAGACTATTCTTAGAAACATTAGCAGTGTCTTTATTTGTGTTTTATATCTTACTAGTCGTAGCTGTACATGGCATGCTTTGCAATGCCACGTAAAATATAAAGAAATAAACAAAAAACATAATATTAATATAGTTTTTTATTAATATATTCGGCCAGTATCCCTCGCGGGCGTCCTCAGTACATCAAACCATTTTTCTTCACAATGTGATCAATGGATTCAAAAATAGTACACAAAAACAAAATGTTCAAGTTATTGATTTCATATAGTTAAAAATAATATAAAACCTCCTTTTATTTTGACCTAGTCATAGAACAAAAGTCTATACAATGATAATTTAATACTGTTAATAAACTAACACTTTCAGAACGGTCACAATTCGACCGCCAGGGAAAACCCTACTATAAGTTATACCATTTTTTTCCTAGAATCAAGGTTATTTGTCATAATTGCACTTCTGACACGAAATTAGGTGATATGGTACACTTGTTTGTAATCTTAATTAAGTCAAATAAACACGAACGTATATAAATGAATGCCGTCATAGGGACTATTAACTGATATGTGTTTTAAAATATTAAAGGTATGTTTCAATTGCTTTGATTTATGGTTTCCTTATAGTTTATTGCTATGAATATAATATTTATCTGTTTATACCTAATTGATTTACGGTCGTTTTAAGATTAAACCGTATTGGATTTGGGAGAACTACTGACATTTTGTTCTCATCAAATTTTGACCTTTGACTACTAAGGTCGAAGGTCAAAATCTTACCTTACATCATAAAAATCGGTTGTCTGTAAGGTCGGTTTAGTGACGATAGTTGAACGTGACAACGTCGTAAGAAAATAATGATGGAATGGTTGCATTTTACGAAAACATGTAAATATATTATTGTATAGCAGCTGTCCACGCGGACGCATCGCTCACTCAAGTAGGAGAGAGACAGATGTCAAAAGCTGCCGAAGGCGGAGGCCGATTGTGCCTCTTTGTCGCTCGTTCCGCGCTCTCGCTTGCACTTCAAGCCTTAAATGGAACGCCTCAGAGCGAGGTAACGCCGCATGAGTCATGTTTTTTCGAGCGTGCAGCCGGCTCCATCGAATTATAAGACGTTGTCACGTCAAAAATATTCAAATGGAGTTTTAGAAATGGAGAAAAGAAATAAAATGATAGTTCTTCTTCGGCATTATTAATTCGGCAGAAATTTCAACTGTCTATGCTGTTAGTTAGATGGAAAGTGGCGCTTAGGAATTGGCTTCCGTTCTCACCTTTTGGCCGTTGTGTATGTAGTGTGATGCGTGATGATATGGTGATTGATGATAACATGTATTTGTTCCAGGACCTGCCCAGAAACACCTCGTACCAAAATCGTATTGACACGGCTCACCGCTACTACATGTCGGTGGAAAGTCGTGATATGCACGACCAGATGGCAGACATCCAGGTGTTCCACGCATGCGCACGGCTCTACGACATCATGTTCACTGTCAGTTTAAGTGTTTATTTTGTTATAGTTTACTTGGAAAACAAACAGTATCTTATATCTAACTAATATCCTTACTTGATTTGTTAAATGCGAAAGGGACCACACCGAGTGTTGTGGGTTCAAACCCCACATGGAACGACACTTTCTGTGATCTACAAATTGTTGTTCTGAGTCTAGGTGTTCTTTGTGTCCGTTTCATGTATCTTCTTTTAAAAAAAAAGGAAGGTTTGTGTGTGTTTCTGTGTCTATGTATGTATGTACAAATAAACATAAATATAAATTGTAAAATAGATTAAAGAAAAATGTTTCCATACAAAAAAGAAGACATATTGGCATATAGATCAGATTTTATCATTATTTTATCGATTTATTTTCGTTGGATCCCAGTTTTGTATCGCATTTTATGGCGTTGGATCCAAAAAAATATATTTTGTGTTACCGTTTGATCCCAAATTAAAAAAAAATACGTTTTATTGTCGCTGAATCCCAAAAATCTATTGCAACCTAAAACAATCTTGTGTGTTTTATGATAAAAAGTATCCAACACTAGATAGTAGAATAGAACATTTTGTCATTTTCATTGTTACTTTACTCATGCGAAGCCAGGGCGGGCAGCTAGCTACTATACCTATACACATATTATATTTATAAGTTTCTGTTGGACTAAAATTATTATCTAATTTTTCAACACCTTGTACCGTGTTATCCCACTCGTTGTTTACGGTCCAATAGTTATCCATACTTATATTTTTTAATATGAAAGTGACTTTGTTTATTTGTTTATTTGTTTCTTTCACGCCTAAAATACTAAACCGATTTTAAAAATTCTTTCACCAATGGAAAGCTACATTATCAGCGAGTAACATAGACTACTTTTTACCGCGATAAACGACATACAAAATGGAGCCCTAGCAAAAGGTAGTCAGTAAATAAACAGATGACTAGTTAATCAAAGAAGCTGTACAAATGAACCTTTCAAGTGTATAAAAATATTGACCTTGTATACAAACAGTAATCGACTAACCGCCTGCGGTTTATACCGCCTAATGAGTATAGTAATAGTTTTCTTTTAGCTGCTTTCCAATACACTCTGGATTAATCACATCGTGACATAGTTACTTGTATCATCATCAACAGCCTTCATTTGTCCACGTTTTGGCCTAGTTTACCACGCTGGCCAGACGGGTTGGTTCAGGGTTTGTGTCAAGTTCCATCTCTTTTCATTGCTGTTGCCCTACGTGGTTAGCTCCCTTAGTCGGTACTTACGACAACATTTGTGGTGAAGCCACAAAACCTCCTTTCTAAGGAGAGGCCTATGTCCAGCAGTGGACTGTTAAAGGCTGTTGATGATGATGATGATACTTTAGTACATTTTATTTAAACGTAGGAGAGCCTTGCTTCGACAAACATGGGCTTACTCGACCGGAGTGATGTCACAAATTCACAGACAACCGGTGTTAAATAAGTTTTTTATTGATTTATACCGATTGGTTTATATCCCCCTATCCCTGGGGAGAGGGGGACATTTTTAGATGTTGGTGCTTGAGGATTCACTAACAGTTTTAGTATATATCTTGACCTGACATGTTACAAAAAGTTTATAAGTGACAGGTGAATTTACACAGGTCATTGAAATAAAATAATATATTCAAAACATTTGACTGCCTCGGTAATGCAGTGGTAGAGTATGGGACTGCTGTGCTAAGGTCTCCCTTTCACTTGCCGGGTCGGACCAAATGTTTGTATGATCTGCAAATATTTGTTTCGGAGTTTGGGTGTTTTCTATCTATAATATGTTTGTATTTACAAAAAAAGTTTATAAGTATTTTATCAGTCAATCTAGCTTTCATAGTACAAGCTCTGCTTAGTTTGAAACTAGATGGCGTTGTGTGTTAGATGTCCTAAAAGAAAAATATATTAAAGCGTTTTTTTACTAACCTAAATAAATACAATAGAGCGTAATTCTATCTTTACTCAGGAAAATTGGAAATACCTTTTCGTTAAAACGTTTTGTTTTCTTTCCAGGCTCCTAGAATCTTATCAGCACTGGGCAAATTTGACGATCTGACTCCCAGGAGCTTAGTCAGGAAACTGAATGATATGGAGATCAAACCCGTACACCTGGGAGTTGCACTACTAATTCAGGTGGGTCACGTGTTTCTGAGAGAAGGTTCTCAAATCCTGGTAGACTTGGTTATTAGACTAGGTTAAGGGATGCTGCAAGTCTTGGATCGGCATCGAAGAGGTCAGAGTCGCCTACCCATATCTTCCTGTGATTGCATAGGTCACTGGAACAGGGTCTCAATTTATTTCAGTTCTAACACTTATAATGGCCTAGTGTGATTTCTGATCAACTCGATGGTCGCGGTGACCTGCGTTCGGCATTGTGATAGGTCCACACTGAACACATCACCGATCGAATCGATGTTAAACTAGGCCCCTGAATGTTGTTTACAGTATCACCTCCGTAGTACCGTGAACTTTGCGCTTCGCACGAAGACCCTGGACGTGTTATCGACTAAACCGCAGGATGTTGGTCCTCAAGTGATCGACATGCTTAAATCACTGGCGACCAGATTGTTGCCAGTTGCAGAGCTCCTGGACATACACCTGGCGCACTCCAGCCCAGCTTTCAAGGATACCTGTCCTTCCACTTGGCTCGGCATTGTTAATAATAAAGGATAAACTTGAAAGTAATTTACTTAATTTATTAAAATTTAGTATACCAGGAGGATCTCTTCTGTGCCTTTAAGGATTCGAATACAATCCAAATACATTTAAAATCATTGAAATCATTCCTTTTTTATTTGGAGTTAGTTTAAAAAAAAGCAAAAGCATTTTACAATGTTGTACATTGTAAAATGCTTTTGCCATGTTTCTTTATGGTCGCTTGAATGTTGCCAACGTTAAACTGTAAGTAGCAGTAAGTAACTTCTACCACCCTATGAGAAGCATGCTAGGGTGGCAGAACGCATGCGCCTTATACTCGTGGAAGCAGGAAGTAGACACCGTAATCCCAATACGCGAAAAATCCCTAGTACCCCAACGATGTTCCGGGGCCATCTACAGCTTATAAATGGCCCCGGACCATCGTTGGGGTAGTAGGGATTTTAGGGGTTACAGGTTCCCCAGCTTCTGGTATCCGAGACTGTTTTCAATCGGTTCGAATCCGACATTACCATGCCACCGGTCGTCTTATGGGGGTGTCCGAGGCGATTTCCGTACGGAAGAAAGGGTCGGCCAGTTATCATTATTTCCCTTCTAAATATAAACATATTGAACCCATTTAATTTGCCATATAAACAAATAAAAGAGCATCTCAGTATACTCACGATAGCGAGCCAATCGCATCGTTTGTATTACCAAATCCCAATATTAATATCAGAGGCAATCGGCTTGTGTTATATATAGCAGTATAGGTCACGGTGCTATCACATACCGGACAGAGGTTTTTATTAGACAACACGTAGATTTATCGCTGTATCATCGACTTTTACAGGTCTACTCTGAGTTTATAAAAGAAACATTGTTGTAACTAGAAAGTTAAAATACAATGGTATGTATAACGAATCCAATATTTTTAAAATATTAATAAGAAATGTAAAGGAATAAGAATCGTATGAGCTCACGGCTGAAGGTTTGCCTGAGTGGCTGTGCGTTTCACTGTTTACGGCCAAAGGTGATTTAAAATTCCGAAAATAAAACAAAACACTCCGAATTTGAGGAGTTCAACACGAAAAAGGAACGAAGTAGCATTCGAAAATATTTACAATCCATTTCATCAAACGCAACTATTTCGTCTCTCCGTAGCGTAATAAAATCACATCTAATTTACGCTATATCATCATAGCAAAATGGGTTACAGACCCACCCGCTCGCACGACAACTTATTTAAAGTAAAAAAATATAAATATATTTAATAAGTACAAACAGTTTTATCGACTGTTTTATGTGAGAACAAATACAGAGAAAAGACAGGCGCGGCGTCGTGTTCATAAATTGTGTCGGACCTGCGTAAGCGCCGATATTATAATATAGGGCATGATGACGTCATTATGGCTACTTTTATCGACGTCGTTCGTGTTCTGTCGCTAGTAAAATTTGTTTTCTTTGATATAATATTTGTATTACACGGTAATACGACATTATTAGAATATTATTATGTACAGAAACAATGGTTTGTTCCGTCATTTAATATTCGTTTATCAAGTAAGAAGACTTTAATACTTTAAAATATCCTCCGTGTAGATAACAGTTTGATGAAAGAAGAATTCAGGCAAAGTGGCTTTAAAGTGCTTAGAACCGTAACGCCGTTTTCTTTACCCCAATATAACATTTACCCGTCTGAAAACGATAACAATCCCTTGGAGGGGTTATGTATAGCAGCGCCATTTCAAAGGGTTTTTGTTGCTTTCTTTTATATCCGTAAAAAAAATCAACCAAAATGCAATGTTCTAAATTGAACAGAACCCAAATAGATTTAGGGGAGCAGCCGAAAGATTTTAAAGAGGATTGTTTTATCATCGACAAAAAACCCAGTAACCTTCCAAATTTACAACTATCAATGTCATTATATCTATCACTATCAGTATATAAGTGTCACCACCCCTATTCATCCCCTGGGTGTCCTAAGAGGCGACTAAGAGAGCAAACTGCGCAGGACAACAGCGCGGCAAAGAGAAGAAAAACTTGACACAAACCCTACCAACACGTCTGGCCAGCGTGGTATAGTAGACCAAAACCACCATTCTAAAGAAAGGCCTATGTCCGGCAGTGGACCATTAAAGGCAGTTGAAGATGATGATGATCAGTGCATCAGTGTGATCTGTGTCTCAACACACGATTATTTCCTTGGGTAGGTTATCAATTTACACCGACTTCTGGATTTGCAAAAGAAATCACTAATAGTGGTTAGTTAAAAAAAAAAATTTTTTTTTTACAAAACTTACTTCTTTCTAGGCGTGTTTTTTAATTACTAAAGTTCGTATTTGATTTGTTACTTCAGTGTTTTACTAGGTTTCATTCATCTCACTCTTTCTTCAGCATGTCAAAAAACAGTGTGATTTGGAGATCTAAGATAAATTTCATCTGATCCGACCAGAGGAGAAGTGTCCTTCCACGTGATCTTTTTCGCTCTACTCTGCCCAGAATGATACCGTTTTCAAGGTATCTGGACCATTTCTCTCCAAAGTAGCTCAGAATTTTCTAGTATATTATTTTATATCTTACGGAGGTATACCTTAGGAATAGATTTAAATTAAAAAGTTACGACAAAGAAAAGTATTGGTTTTAAATGCAACCACTAAACTATCATAAATAAGTTACTCACAGAATTTTAATACATCTCACGGCGTCCGAAATGGTGTTATGGGGTTTTAATTTCACTGGTACATAAGACACGCCTTATGCAAATTCGCAGGCTATATAGGACCATGTAAAAGATTTTGTTTTGAATATAAACGGAACCGCGTCATTAAGTTAAATTTAATTTTTTCTCACAGCAAAATAAAAAGGTGTATTCATAATTAGATTCCAGACTTCTCTCACATAAAGGTTCGGGTACACTCCCGTGGTACGTTTAAATGCTGATCCAGCTGCTGAGGACCGTCATAAAATCATACAAAATACACCCTTTTAACTGTGTAGGCATGCTTGTTCGTGTTTATTTTTAGATTTTTTGTGACAACCTTGCATTTCAAGCCGTGTTGATAATTTCTTTTATTGAAACCCCTACTGAAAATACGAGAACGTCTTCTTATTGTGTTTCTATAAGTAAGAATTATGAAAAGAAAACTGATGGTGCGTAATTCTAAAGGGTTTGGAATCGTGATCTAGTGGTTCCGGATTCGAACACTACCTAGTGCCTTACTGATATGAATCGTCTATATTTTTACGACTGTAGGGACCTCACCTACCGGAGTTTGTGATCAGAATCGAACCGATTAAATCCACATGGTGTACCAGACTGCGTTTAGAATAGGTGGAATCCAGGACCAATTGTTATTAAGTCCACGTATTTACAAACCCTACGTTATCTGCAGGAGGGGGGATTAAAAGAATAGACATCAATTAGTAATATAAAGGTCGACCTAATTTGTTAAACCGATGATTGGCAAAGTAACATCCACTTTTTTATGACTCCCAGTAAAAATAATTTAACAATTTAGAGTTACCACTACAATTATAAAACTGAAAAGTACGCTCGTTTGGTTGAACGCACTAGTTGTAGAAACAACTGGTTCGAATTTAATTTTTTTTTTTTGTTGAATAGCTCATTTATAGAGGAAGGCTATACGACGTAGGCCGAAACCTCCTTTCTAAGGAGAAGCCTATGTCCAGCAGTGGACTATTAAAGGCTGTTGATGTGATGTGATGGAATATATACGTGACGCTACGAATCATAGGAACGGAGGTTCAATAAAAATGCAGTAAAAACATTGCAAAAAATTGTTCCTTTTAAAAAGTTTAAAAAAAAACCACGATAGCATAATATATCTATATTTTAAAATGTCTCTCTTATATGACGCAGACGGAGTTGCGGGGTTCAGCTAGTGCGTATATAATAGCCTTCATTTACTTTCCAATATTGATAATAAAAAAAACACGCCATTCTCAAATAAAGACGAAGTAACAACTTTTTGAACACATTAAATCCTTTACGCAAACGCTTCATTTTAGGTTTACAAATAGCATATAAACAAGAGTATTTTATAACAATACTGGCAACATTAAGTAAAATATAACTCCAAAGTACTGACAGAATCTGAAACGTAACACGGCTCCCAAAGGGTTAAGTAAGTACCGTCAGCAAATCAATTACACCAGTAACCCTCCAATGCGAAGGCGGCAGACCCGAGTATTTTTCGCTACAAATAAGCTCAAGATTTATGCGTGTTTCTGTCCCGCTATTCCGGAAAGATTTTGGTCACTACGACCCGACTACGGGTATAAAAATGGCCGGATCTGATATCAGGGTATTAAATGTTTGGGGTGTTGATGTACTAAAACCTGGGGATAATGGGGAAATATGCGCATGAAGGATATTTGATAGCGTCAAAAAACAATTATGACTATACTATTTCGATGTCTATATATTCTTACTCTTTGAGTAATATCTAATTAATATACTATACTACTTTCATACTAATATTAAAAATGAGAAAGTGTGTCTGGCTGTCTGTTACCTCTTCAAGCTTAAACCGCTGAACCGATTTAGATTAATTTTGGTATAGAGATAGTTTGAGTTCCGGGAAAGGGTATAGGATAGTTTTTATCCCAGAAATCAAACTTCAAGGGGGTGAAAAAGGGGATGGAAGTTGGTACACATGGGAAATCAATAACCGCTGAACCGATTTAAATGAAATTTGGTATGGGGATACCAAACCGACATACAGTAAAGCTAGTAATGTCTAAATGTGATTATTTAAAGAAACTTTACCCTCCGGTTATACTGGTACACAAAAAGTACAGGAAAATATACTTAGAATTTACTAGCCCGTTAGTTTTCCTAATTAATTATTATTCCTAATAATAATAATTCCTAATAAATAATTATTAGAACCAGTTACTCTTTACTTTATTTAAATACTACAAAAAAGAAAAAAAAAGTTATATTTTTAAGCTATCACAAAATTTTGTACACTTCAGTGGGAAATAAAAATGTTAGCACTCTGTTTCACATGCATCAATAAGTAGAAAGTAACGTAAATAAAATCCTTTTATCACGTCCATTGCGGATGACTGAACAGTTTTAACTAGCATTCCAAATATTTTTCTAGTCACTAAAATAAAATGTTGTATAAATATTTTATGATTTTTTAACACTTTTTGCCTCAAAACTACCCATGAAAGCGTATGTTTACTATTGATCTGGCCATCCAAAAAGCCTGTAAGAGATTGCTCTGCAGCGGTAAGACCGTAATTTTTACATCATCATCATCAGCCTATCGCAGTCCACTGCTGGACATAGGCCTCTCCCATTGCACGCCACTTAGATCGATTTTGGGCTTCTCGCATCCAGCTCCTGCCAGCCATCTTGCGCAAATCGTCACTCCACCTGTCCTGTGGGCGTCCTACACTACGTTTGCCGAGACGCGGTCTCCACTCAAGAACTCGTTTTCCCCAACTCATGTTAAACTATAGTATTCTTGTTAAAAAAAAATGGTGTACAAGAAAGTTCAAATTAAAAGTAGCATCTTCGGGCAACACTTAATTGATCAAGCCTAACTGGTTAGGGTTTAATTCATTAACAGCCTTTACTAGTCCACCGCTGGACGTAGGCCTCTCCTTAGAGAGGAGGTTAATTACAAATTCATATTTTTATTTTTAAATAGTTACTAATAAATTATCAGTTCTTAAATGAATTTTAAAATAATATTTGTTAGTAAAAAGTATTTAACTATTTCATTAATTAAGCAGATTTTATTGGGTGCCGAGATTTTCAGGAGGGGGGCGCCGCGCCGTAGATGACCCGAGGTACGTTGGGGTACCAGGAGTTTCCTGTCATTCTAGGGTATACCTGGTTCCCCAGGTACTGGTACCTGAAACGACGTGCGGTTTTTGGTCGGTTCGAGTCCGACATAACCACCCCACCGGTGGGTGGTATTCGAAGGGATTTCCGGACAAGAGAAAAAAAGGCATAATTGTATTATACGCATTCATTGCTCTCGAGTGTATATTATTAAATGGGATATATAGGGTACAGATTAGCTTTTACCCGTAGCTTTATACGCGCTAATGACGATTTTGGTGGTGCGGTGTGCTGTGCTGTGGGTTCGATTCCCGGGTCGGACAATATCTGCAAATATTTGTTTCTGAGTTTCGGTGTTTTCTGTGTATATTATACGTATACGTATTCACAAAAAAAAGTATCAATCTAGTTTTCATAGTACAAGCTCTGCTTAGTTTGAAACCAGATGGCTTTGTGTGTCAGATGTCCTAAAATATTATTATTATTATTATCAATATATTTGTTTTATAAAAGGTGGCCTATGTGGTATTATAGACTGTGATCTATTACGTGCAAAACCAGATTCTGGTGAGATTGAGTTACAAGCATAGATGCATTTTTCCTCACAAAATTACACTTTTAAAAAACGTCTCTTACTAGCATTTGCCCGTGGCTCCATCCGCCTGTATGTCGGTTTTTGCGGTAAAAAATACTCTATGTTAACATTGATATTATATACAAACAAGAAATAGATACGCCACCAACGCACAAAACGCAAGGGTCCTAATTAGGACCACTGCGAGCGAACGCACGTACTAATTAATTCGAAAAAATCATAAAATTCCGTCCTGTGTATTCCGAAAGTGCACAAATTACGACAAAAAGGTAAATAAAGATAAAGGAATATCATACCACAGGTAAGTGTAGGTTTTATTCTAAAATACGTTGATAGATGTACGTACGTATCTTTCTTAAAATTTTATTATATGTTACTCGCTGATAATGCAAATTTCCATTGGTGAAATAATTTTTGAAATTAGTTTAGAGGTTTAGGCATGAAAGCGTAATAAATAAACAACTCTCTTTGTCAATAATAATTTAAGTATGGTTTGGTACAGATAAAAAATAACGTTCAAACTAACAGTTTCACGGAAGCAGGCTTAATATCACAGGCACAGCTCAGATGTGTTACTGTGCTGGATATAAATGAAGACAGGCTTGCCTCTAGGGGCTTTATATCGACGTCACAGTCTCGGTTTGAGTTGTATCTATAGGTAAATTTTACTGACGACAATTATATATGGAAATAACGTTATCCATATATGTTAAGGATGTTCTTTAGAAGCATTTTGAACAAATTACGAGCAATATCATCATCCGCTTTTTTCCCAAACTAGGTTGGGGTCGGCTTTAAGTCTGCTAGGATACGGCTGAACTTCGATATTTTAAACAGAGCGACTGCCATCAGAACTCCACAACCCAAGTACTAGGCGATATCGAAGTTCTGTAGATACCTAGACTGTTTTTTTATGTAACAATTGAGACACATGTGCATATGGCGACCGACATCGACGGCTAAACGTGCTCTCCGAGGCACGAGTCTCTATGTGTTACGAATGATCACCCATCCGAAGACTGACCTGGCTTGCATTGCTTAAATTTGCGATTTGTTAACATAGTCGGTTTCCCTGCCCTTCTTATGATATGATATGGAAATGAACTAATACTTTACTGTTGAAACGACTGCAAGGATGACGTAGTGGTTTAAGCGGTTGCCACGCCGCTAACTACTACGCTGAGTGTTGTGGGTTCGATCCCCACATGTTACAAAACTTTGTGTGATCCACAAATTTTTGTTCTGGGTCTGGGTGTCCGTTGTGCCCGTTACATGAACATTTGTAAAGTCCCCCGCGACACAGGATATATTTCTTAGTGCGGGAGTTGTGTATATAATAATAATAATAATAATAGCTCCGCTTAATTACTACTCTCCTTCATCCCTATTCTTACTTACATTTAATATATTAAACATTATTGTTGAGAAAACTATGTCTATAATTTTATCCGCCATTTTACATCAAAGTGTAGATAAGCTAGCACTTAAGTAAAAGGTTCTCGAAGAGTCAATAGCCTGTCAAGTCAATCAGTATCTTTATTAGACCTCATTTTATAAAATTACATTCAAATAAGCACTCGTTGTTGGTAGATTGTTGTTTTATTTAATAAAGCACCTTCAGCATGACGTCAACATTTACAAACATATATTTTTGCAGATCATATAAACATTTGGGCAAACCCGGGAATATCCGAGATCTCAGCACAGCAGTCTCAATGCTACCCTTCGCACCACCGAGGTAGTCAACTATTATTTATTTACCAAAACAGTTTTAAATTGACAGTCAAATAGCACTATCTCTCCTATGATAATCCATCCCAAGGTAACTTGGACAAGATTGCACAAAATTGTATAAACGCAACATGTGTATATTACAAACAATCCTATTGTACAGATAAATAGTTATCGATCTATCTAATGACCACAGATACACCTTAAAAACAGTAACACTTATTAAGTTCCCTACAAAATAAGGGAAGGAGCACACTTAACAAAGAACCATCCATCATCGTGACAAATCCTTGCTGCTTCATTACTCAGGGACGTAAGAAGGCTAGTTTTACACACGGCATATTGAATAAATCCGAATCTGACCCGGCTCGCCACTTCATTTACAATTTAACTGTTGTATTAATCAGACAGGGGACTAAAGCGATGCCGTAAAATTTATTGTTACTTACACGTTATGTAGGAGGAGTATGTTAAATTCATGTACGAACGTAGTCTGTAAGCTAAATTGGCTAGATTTATTGATTGCAGTCGGATGTTGTGTGGCGGTGTTCTGTATTCGAGTCTAGGGACAAATATACACTCTTGTAGATACTATGCTTGTTTGTGTTGTGAGTTTACTATTACGACTAATTACACAGGTCCCAACTTAAGTATACTTTTGCTCTATCACATTTGGTTTTTAAGATATTCTAACCTTAGATTTTAGATTAGAACATCTTAAAAACCTGACGTGCGGCGGGGTGGTGTGTGTTTAGTCGGTCCGATTCCGGGACCGACTAAAACCACACGGTGTGCCTGTAATGGTAGAGAAGCACCGGCTCTGTTTATTTTAAGGTCGTGTGTGAGGATTAAAATGAATATAATAAGTAACTTGTAAAACCAATACAATTAGTTGTGTTTGGAGTTTGTTGCTTGTTGTTCTAGATATGATCTTGATGACAAATATGTTGAAACAGGCAACAAAATATTTGTCTCTGGCTTATTTTAACTGACTAATAATGTATACGATTGGTTAAATTAAAACAAACTTTTTTGTTTTATGTTATGAAATAATAATAATAATAATCTACTACAATCACACAACGCCATCTAGTCCCAAATTAAGCAGAGCTTGTACTATGGGTGCTAAACAACTGATATTAATACATATATACTTTTTTTTTGTAAATACATACATATTATACATAGAAACACCCAGACAAAATCAAACTACTGTTTGATTGTTCATGCACACAAATGTTTGACTTGAGCGCGAATCGAACCCGCGACCTTTGGAATAGCAGTCCGTTACACAAACAACTACGCCATCCGGTCGCCAAATAGGTATATAGGTCAGTCTCAAATACCGACAAGGCACTTATAACACTCGACTTAGAGCTGTCCTCGATGGCAATAGCCACCTACCATCAGGTGACCGTGTCGGATCGTTATCCGTTTATATTATAAAGTGAATAAAAAAATTAAAAACCCGGCTGTACAAAGTCAATTATTTTTTAATCTTTATTAATTTAAAGGCTTGTAATCACACATATGACCATGTCAACCCCATCGTACAATAAACTTATAATGTACTCATCTCTAAATTTAACTTAATTAAAACCTAAGTAAATGGAACATTCTTATATTAATAATACTGCAATATAGATTGTCCGTGTGGTGACGGATTAAGAATACAGAGTGTCACCACCCCTATTCATCCCGTGGGTGTCGTAAGAGCCGACTAAGAGAAAAAACTACGCAGAACAACAGCACTGCAGAGAGAGGGAAAACTTGACACAAACCCTATACCAACCCGTCTGGCCAGCGTGGTATAGTAGGCTAAAACGTCCTTTCTAAGGAGAGGCTTATGTCCAGCAGTGGACTATTAAAGGCTGTTGATGATGAATATAGATTGCAGTTCAAATAATTTATAAACGAACAACGATGCTTGTGACAGAGGCTTTGACAATATTCTTTGAAACATGCCAACATTAATTTTTAACAAAATAAAGTTAATTTGAAAAGACCGACACAGCACGAGTTTCGACACAAACATGGTTCATTTTTTACGCTCTCAAAAACTTTTTAAACCAAATCATAAAATATACCATATTTTTTTGTAATCCTCATTAAATTTTCTTGATTTCGATACCCTAATCGATAGGTTTGATTACTTGTTTTTTCATCAAACTATTACTATTTTGCGCCAAAAATCCGCCATTTTATTTTTCCTTTCAAAAAGCCATCTTAAGATACTTGGGTTTTTAAAACGGATAAAACAATACCTTAACTGTCGAAATCCATTAAGGCATTTGGAAAATACGAGGTAATAAAGAAATTTACAAACAAACATACAAGATTTGGGCGAAAATATAACTCTTTCTTTGCAGTCGGATAAAAGTACAACCCATCTATTGTCAAGTAGTTATAAAAAACACTATCATGTGACAATTTATTGAAATATATACTCTTTTTTTGTCAGATATTTGTCACGCAAATAAGAAAAACAAAGCACATTTTCAAGCTTAGTTTTACGAACCCAAATTCAATTAAGTGTGAGTTCCGTATGGTGATATTGCTGATGAAAAAGAAACCATTGTACCCTGCGTTACTTGTTACGGTAGAATTTTAAAATATCATTCGGTATCTCGCTCATAAAATTCACTGCGACGACAGTATAGGGAAAAGTTTATAAAACTCCCGATAACACAGGACAAAAGGGGCGTTCGGACCAGAGTACTTTTGGTAAAATATTATCTATTTATATTCTATGTCCTGTGTAAAATGTCCTGCAGTACCACTGAGAAATGAAAGACTAGGGTTAGTGGCAATTTTTTTACGTATTCGATTATACATTGTCTGAAAATAGAAAACGCTTACAGCCATAAATTTATTTTCATATTTGTATGCTGCATGCTTTTAAGAAATTAGTACAGGACTATTTATTTTCTATTTCTTAGTCACGTGATACCGTCCACTTTCCCACTAACCCTCCCTTCCTCACCACTTCATCCCGCACAGGGTCATATACGGAGGATAACTTTGTCTCTATATACTCGAAAGTCGTTTTTGTAATATTTTTGCAAAGAAATTAATTATAAACTGTGAAAGTGACCTGTCTGTATAATTTCTCTCCATCATTTAATTACCCACTTAATGATCCCACTGATCACGTTAGATCTGGCTTAATAATATACTACAATTGTCCGTGTAGTGACGGATTAAGACTACGGAATGTCACTACCCCAATTCATCCCGTGGGTGTCGTAAAAGCCGACTATGGGCGAAAAACAACGCAGGACACCAGCACTGCAAAAAGAAGGAAAACTTGACACAAACCCTATACCAACCTGTCTGGCCAGCGTGGTATAGTAGGCCAAAACCTCCTTTCTAAGGAGAGGCCTATGTCCAACAGTGGACTTGTAAAGGATGTTGATGAAAAATATACTACAGTGTACTAAGCTGATGTTTTCTCCACCCGATGGTTGTCTGCAGTGCGATAAAGCTATTGCGCTGTGCAAACTTGCGCGAAAACTTTCATAGCGCGATGCAGAGTTTGTAGTTATTCTGTAGTGTGTGTTCGTTAGATGGCATCGAAATATGTTTCTTATCGTTGTTAAAGAACAGTTAAGGGCGGACAGAATAGGTTACTTTTAGATAGGCTTGAAATATCTTGGCATTTTGTTTTTTATTGTACACGCTGCTATATATATATACATATCCCTATCCTATATAGGTATGCCTGTTGTGAGGGTAGAATTTTTTTCTTTCGTTTTTTTTTTTTCGTTTTTTAAAAAGACAACTCCCGCATTAGGAATACATTCCTGTGTCGCGGGGGACTTTACAAACATACATTAAACCGACACAAAGAACACCCAGACTCAGAACAACAATTTGTGGATCACACAAAGTGTCGTCCCATGTGGGGTTTGAGCCCACAACACTTGGCGCAGTAGGAAGCGGCGTGGCGACCGCTTCAACCACTACGATATCCGTGCAATCGAAAAAATTGCTTTAAGATATCATGATAGAAACATACGTATAATGTAAAACGGTGAATTCACTTAGTAAATATAAGTTCCCAGAATACGTCCTTAGTCCTATTTATTAAAAATTTCATAGCTGCGCGAATTTTTGACGTGTTGCCGAGGTCCATACAGGCTCAGGAGACTAACATAACTTCCTTAAATTCAGCTACATAAATCTTTTTACATGCTTTATATTAGCTTCACTTGTATGTTTGTTTGTAACCGACTTCTTTGGAGGTGATTTTGACTGACTTTAAACGGTCAGAATTCGTTCAAACTTTGTAGATATATCGAGGACCGATGACAATACACTAATTTAAAAAAAAATGTTAAAGAGACTAAAAAAGACGCATTTTACAGAAAACCAAACTAAAAAATAGAAAATAAATTTTAATAAATTTGAAAAAAAGCGTTGGGTGCCTGTTGTCAATAGTAAAGAGCACCCCACGCTTTTTTTCAAATTTATTAAAATTTTATTTTCTATTTTTTTTTTAGTGTAGTGATCTTACGAAGGCACGATCATGTATCATTTTTATTTTTTTATTGATTTAAAACTTTGTGCACAAAACTGTATTTAAACGTTTTTCAATTTACTTTATTTAAAAGGCTTTGGCTCTTGTTAAACAATTCAAGTAAACCTGGGCACCAGTACCTGGGGAAGAGTACTTTTTCTGTTTTTTTTTTCTTTCACAACATTTGTGTGAAATTTCAATCATGTGTTCAGTATTTAGGCGTCAAAGCAAAAGACATCAACCGACCCGTGAGAGCGTAAAAGACCCGCCAGACTACGGCACTTATTGACCGGGTCGACTGGTGTGGTACCACGGTCTCACTAAACAGTATTCAATGTGGTGGTGCAGCAATTCTATCATGGCTTTTCATATCTCCCCTTGCATTTCTTGAGTTGTTCGTGTGATCACACAAAGTGTCCCATGTGGGAATCAAATTCACACACTCAGCGCAGTAAAAAGCGGCGAGGTGATCGCTTAAAAAACTACGCTATCCGTGTAGTCAAAGATTTAAGATTAACCGTTAATATGTCTATTAAGATAACTTTTGTAACGTAAAAAAAATCTAATAATGGTTATCTGAACTTATAAACCAAGTAGAGGCTTCCCTATTCTCTTAAATAACCAACCAACCGATAATTTTTAACTAAAACTCTGTTACAAAACTAGTTCATAACGACAATGATAAACTAAAAACTCTATCACGTGGTCTATCTCACACGAGCTATTGTGTGAAATACAACAGTTTTGCGAACACACGAAACTGTCAGCCGCTTCCTGCAGATAGCGGTGCAATTCAAGCTGCAAGTTGAACCAGCTTTGATATATGACGCCCTGGTAGCTTTGTCACGTCTAACTACTTAATACTGGTTAAAATATTGTAATGAAGATTTTGTTTCTTTCATTTCATTTTACTCTTTCATTTAGTTTACCGTGGGAGAGCCAAATTCGAATCATTAAGATCATTATTTCCTACCATTTTTCCAATTTGTAACAATTCACAGGGATTGGGGCCGAATTCGCGTAACTATAACGTATATCAAGGTCCCTCGCAGGAGGGTTTCAAACTCGCAACTACTGGATCAAAAGTCCAATGCCGTAAAGAATTACACTGCCACCATCAGCAATGAACTTAATTAGTTACTGAATCTTATATTTTTTATAGAATAAAGTTTACTAGTAACCGAAATTACTAGTATTCCCGCTAACCCCTCCAGCTAAGCTAAATTACTTGTGTTAGGAGTGGTTTCACGTTGGTAGTGTACTGGTCGGGATTCAAACCCACGATCGCTTGATCGCAAGTCCAATGCCTTAACCACCACCACTATTGTTTATCAAATAGTTTGTGAGGATAGACGTAAGTATGTTTGCAACTCAATCACGCCAGAACGTCTAAACGAAACGCGAGTGAAGTTAGGGATCAAATACGGGGGGAAATTTATACCGCTTAGTTACATCACAGTAAATTGTAATAAACCGAAGTCGTAAAATATCAAATCCTGCGGTTTACGACTCGTGTACTGCGGAATGTGCCTGTGTATCTACAGTGTTGAGGCTCTAGTCAAAATGTACGATACGATATATATGTACACAAATTGAATGATGAAAACTTTACAACCGGCTTGCCAACATAGTATTTGAATAGTTTCTAGTTCAGTTAGAACATATGGTCCAAGTTCGCCTTCGTCCGTCTTTCGATAAGTTTTCGGAACATTTTAGATACTATTCTAATCATCAACAATCTTTAATCCAGTCCACTGTTGGACATATTCCTCTCCTTAGAAAGGAGATTTTCCCCTGCTGTACCACGCTGGCCAGACGGGTTGGTATAGGGTTTGTGTCAAGTTTTCCTTCTTTTTGCAGTGCTGGTGTCCTGCGTTCTTTTGCGCCCTTAGTCGGCTCTTCGACACCCACGGGATGAATTGGGGTAGTGACATTCCGTATTCTTAATCCGTCACTACATGGACATTCTAATATTTACATGAATTCCATTCAACTTTCATTCTGGTACGGCTTTACACTGATGCAATATACACAAAGCCATCGGCGATAATGCATGCTCCTTTTTTTAGCCAACTTCAAAAAAATGACGAGGTTTTCACTGAATTGCTTTTGTGTTTGTTATATCAGAACTCCGCTATTTGGAGATTAACTATAACATTACTAAAACACTAGCTAATCCCGCTGCAAACTTTTTCTAATGTGATTTGTGTTCTTTCGAGTGGTTTCTTGTGATGGCGTCAAAATAATAGTTACCTTCATCATCATCAGCCTATCGCAGTCCACTGATGACGACCTGATGGCATAGTGGTTTGTGTAACGGACTGCTATTCCAAAGGTCGCGGGTTCGATTTCCACTCAAGACAAACATTTGTGTGCATGAACATTTAATGTTCGATTTGGTCTGGGTGTTTCTATGTATAATATGTATGTATTTACAAAAAAAAAGTATATATGTATTTATATCAGTTGCCTAGTACCCATAGTACTAGCTCTGCTTAGTTTGGAACTAGATGGCGTTATGTGAATGTAGTAAAATATATAAAATATATAAAAAAAGGCCATTGCGTCCATATCAGGGTACTACCCTTAGTCCTATTTAAAGCATTACGGGTTTAACGAAACTTTAAATGTTCTTTGTTAAGAAGTACAGAACCCCAAAGCACCTATCTTAATTTTTTCTGTTTCTCTAATTTAAAAATTTACTGTATTCGTTACCAACTATCAGAACATCAGGAATAGTAAATAAAAATACCGAGTACGTACGTTGTGAGCGAGTTACAAGAAGATATCAACATTATGTCTCCGTTCCGCTCACGGAAATAAATAGGAAATTATTTATTGTACGCAGAAATACATTTCTTACTCACTTTATAAAGTTTGCGCCACTTTTTTTATGTTCAACGTTCTCGAATTAAATTGTCTGTGGTAATGTCTATGGTACTGATTTTGTGAATTTATGTAGTAAAATTTAAGAGGGTTGTATACGCCAACATGTTGTCTGCAACATACGTATGTTATTGTGATGAACTCTCTGGGAATATAATGGTCTAAAAAAATAACAAATGAAAATGTTATGTGCTCATTTTTTTCGCTGATGGTTTAAAACCCGGTCAATTTGCCAGATATTTCTGTACATATTGATAAATTAGTTTCCGTACTTTTTTAATTCGCATTAATTATTATTAAAGATATATAGTTTTACAGGCATACATTTTTTTGTATGTCTTATTAGCTTCCACAGAGTCATCATATAGAAAGGGAGAAACCACAGAACATGGTTATTCACTGTTCTGTCCACGTCTCACCACGAAATTAAATTTTTGAATATTTATTTAAGATGATATCTAAATTAAAGATTATTTGGTACAGTAGGGTTTATTATATAAATTCTAATTTTTACTCTTTCAAACTACTAAAGGTATGATATTGCTATCGCCAAATATAGGAATAGTGACTCATTTTTAATTTAGCAATATATCAAAAGTTTATGTTTTTACTACCGACGTGGCGTCATGACGAATTTCATGAAAACATTTGGTTTGTGGAGGAACGGGTGTCATGTCCCACCAACACAAAGGGAGGATCCTCCTACCAGGATCTGATCATGGCCTGATCATGCTAATCGGCTAGAAAATTCTTCATATCGTGATACAGGATTAGCAATTCTCATTCAGGAGTTACTCCGTAGTTCGATGTGTCTTCGTTAGATGGCGCTGTAGTATGTTTCTGTTCCTTTGTATGTGGAAGTCTCTCTCTCTCTCCCACAGGTTCTTGATGTTTTTAGATTTGTCTCCACCCCAAATAACAATAAAACTATTAAAATATTTAAAATATAAACAATAAACAAGTAAGATAAATTACTATCACGAATGAAGAGCAGAACTGTGATTAAAAACGAAGGCGAAACTACTAGTAAGTACTAGTTTACTCACAGAGTACGTCATACATGACGATTTATATATCAAGACAGTTTGAATTACCCAGAAACAGAGGTAATACCCGAATTCTATATTTCACTTTAATAAAGACATAAATCATCATAAATCCCATATGAGGAGGGTCCTTGAAGGCCAAAGACGCTCATTGAGGGTATCACACGGCCGTGCTATACCTATATCTAGGTAGGTACCAAATTATCATATATGCCATGACTGTCTAGTAGAAATGGAAATTATTTCTACTTTTAAACTATATCCATGAAATGATTGGCTTTAGTCACAGCGATTTCACATGTGATTGTGATATCGTCATAGACAAACATAAATGCCATTGAAATCAATCAAAATTCTTCTTGTCAAAGATTATGACCTTTTTAATAATAATAATACGAGTAAGTCGCGGTGGTTTTGTAAATCAGTCACAGGGAGTGATTACGTGACTTAAAAATCATATGATTTATCACATGTGATTGCCATTTTCTCCATCCCTACTCTCTAGTAAAAAGTCAAGGTTGAAAAAGTGTAATAAATAATAGTTAAACAAACTAAACAAACACGCTTTTGTAACTAGCCGAACTATATCATCATACAACACCTCAACAGCCTTTAATAGTCCACTGCTGCACGTAGGCCTCTCCCTAGAAAGGTGGTTTGGAGGTTTTGGCCGAACTATATGGTAAAAAATAATTTTCTATGATTATAAGAAATAAATAGTGATTTAGAAAAGAAAACACTTTATCGCAAAAAGCATTGTGTACAAGATGTCAATTGTTGTAAACATTCTATTGACAGATATTGGTAACAGTAAAATCATTATTACAGGTGAAGCTAATGAAAGCATGTTAAAAATATTGGTAGCTGTTAGAATTAGAATTATATTCGCTGAATTTGAAAAGTGCTTCTTAGTGGGTTTGATTCCCCGGACCGGGCTAAATTTTACAGCGTTTTTTCTAAGAAAATAATAGCCTAAATTATTCCTTATATAGACAGCTACCTGGTAGTAAAATATTATCTAAATCGCTCCAGCTGTTTTGAAGATTACCCGGAACAAACAGACAGACAGAAAGGCAGACAGACAGAAAGACAGACAAAAAATATTTAAACTGGTTTTAGGCATAGCTATCGTGCAAATAACCGTGTGAGCATGAAAAAAACCTATTATTTTGACATTACAAACAGACACTTAAATTTTATTTATTTGTATAGATGTATATAGATGTGTAATCGGTTTGCTGGCAACGATACGAATGCAGAGAACCACTTTACAACTACTAAAGAAACTTTATAACAAATTTCCCTGAAGCTGGCTGCGGTAATACTACATCATTTTAAAAGGATTATAAACTGCTAATGCGGTACTAATTAAGCGAGAAATATTGTTAAAAACAGCTGTAAGACTATTCAGTAATGTTCCTGTACCAAATCTGGTAAGGAAATATTTTACTGTATGAAGTTCTTCAGTAGTTCATCTTAGAATCTACTACTCTCATTCATATATTATTTTTTCTATCGTTCTAATAAATGAGAAACTGCTCCGCGGAGGAATGAAACAGTGGTACCTAATTTGTGGTTTTATTTTGTTAGAAATGTAACAATAATGTTAATATTAGAATATTTTAATTAACAGTTTCAGGGAAATGCAATAAAACAAAATACCTAATAAATATCAATTATGTAAAAGACAAAACCTACAAAAACCCTACTGATAGTGGAAATCTAAAACATTATAAACATAATCCTAAAATAAAAGAAAATTAGAAACAGAAAAGAATGAATGAGAAAAATGATACCTACATTGAAATTGACCTTTATAAATGAAAAACTTAATATTTGCTTTGACTGCATGGATGGCGTAGTGGTTTAAGCGGTCGCCACGCTGCTTCCTATTACGCCGAGTGTTGTGGGTTTAAACCCCATATGGGACAACACTTTGTGTGATCCACAAATTGTTGTTTTGAGTCTAATTTATTCCTGTTATTTATTGTCTTTTTAAAAAGAAAGGAAAGAAAAGAATTTGCTTTCTTTCACCGAGATAATAAAATGAATTAGCATAGCGTTAAATAAACAACCAACCAAAAAAATCTTACCTAAGCAGAGATACTCGTAGTTAAAACCTAATTAATTACAGTGTTAACAAACCATTATTTCGGATTAAATAGCCTAATATAAGCCTACCTCTCCCCTGGCACGTAATGTAAAATCTGATGTAAGTACGTGACTATATATTTAATACTTTAACAAAATAAGAACTTTACTTTTTTTTTGTTAGGCTCTTTGAGTTTCATTTCTTTGACTGCACGGATAGCGTAGTGGTTTAAGCGGTCGCCACGCCGCGTAGTAATCAGCGTAGTAATAGCGAGTGTTGTGGGTTCGATCACCATATGCGACGACACTTTGTGTGAACCACAAATTGTTGTTCTGAATCTGGGCGTATAAAAAGATTGACAATCTATACTAATATTATAAAGCTGAAGAGTTTGTTTGTTTGTTTGAACGCGCTAATCTCAGGAACTACTGGTCCGATTTGAAAAATTCTTTCAGTGTTAGATAGCCCATTTATCGAGAAAGGCTATAGGTTATATATCATCACGCTAAGACCAATAGGAGCGGAGCACCAATGAAGAATGTTTAAAAAACGGAGAAAATTTATTACTATTGAGAGACGCAGACGAAGTTGCGCGGGTCAGCTAGTCCTTCAATAAATACTGACTGATTCGTCAATGCAGAGCCAAATCCGCTGCGGCTTAAAACTTGAAATGTTGGCAGCTAATGCTCTTTATGTCGTCAGCATATTTGACAAAGCGAAGCCGTTTGAAATAGCTAGTTTAATATTGGAATGAAGTTCCTTATCGCACGTTACACGACCTGAGAGAATGGGAGCGAGACTGAATAATGAGTAACAAGACTTCTTTCCGACACTTCTTGCTATAGTCACAGCCGTGTATGAACTTTTTCTAATTTTTTATTTGTTATTAACTTAATTATCATAGTTCATTCAGTGTTTAATTTATCATTATTTATTTAATACATACTAAATGTATTTTATCATAAATTTTACAATTTAACTCTAATAACTTGATAGCTTATAAAATAAATTATATTGACTGTTTAGCAAACGTCTACCAAAAACCCCTCACGCCGTTTATTATTAGTAGTACTATTAGTAGTACGTAGTACTTAGCTAAAAGATAAATATAATGATAATTATATACCCAGTTCACAGTTTAGCTAGAGGCCAAACTCCGCTTCTAATAAGAGTCCGGCCCGCACAGCAGGGGTCCGTTAATTTATGTAGCAATTGTGAACGTAAAGCTTCGTAAATCATGACCTTTACGCAAAACGGACAGACATAATCTCTGTGAGCACACACACCAGCCACATTTTTGTAAAAAGATGTAGTCGGTAAAATATCTGAAAAGTCCTAAGGCAGATAAGTCTCCTGATGGTAAGTATGTATGTATAGTATTACTTTCTTTTCTTCTTTAAAGACAACGTCCGCAGTAGGAATATATCCTGTATTGCAAGGAACTATACAAGAATACATGAAACGGACACAAAGAACACCCAGACTCAGAACAACAATTTGTGGATCACACTCGGCGTAGTAGGAAGCGGCGTGGCGACCGCTTAAACCACTACGCCATCCGTGCAGTCAATTAATGTGTAAATATGGATTAGTAATATTTACGTATGACTAGGTTTTGCCCGCGGCTCCGCCCGCGTAAATATCAATAACCGCTCAACTGATTTAGATGAAATTTAGTATAAAGATACTTTGATTATTGAAGATAGACATAGGCTACTTTTTACCGCGGTAACCGACATTTACGCGGGAGAATCTTTACTGATACTTTTACCTAATTGAAAGGACTTCACTGCTCGTGATAACAAATATCTCCTGTCTGATTTGTTTTTAAGATTAAGTATCTTTTCTCATGACCTTAAAAGATAGGTGACTTTGATATCAGCTGTAAATGTCAGCAGATTTCCACAAGGATAGTATGAGAAGAAAAAGTAGAGAAAAAATGTATTTTATTTCTGGTAAACGTTTATGACAATGAAGCATCGTATAGTATGTATATATCTCGTATCGATATATGTATCGTCTCTGTTTTGTAGGAGTTTTTTTGAGGTCTAATGTTTTAGCCGTCCAAGCCTTCAGCTAAACCAAATGCTTGTGCTGTAAGTGAGATAAACATACACTCATCATTGTTATTCCCGTAGGGTTAGACATAAGTGAATAAACTTGCAAACGGTTTACCGACTCTACTCTCCTACTTGCATTTTAGGGTGTAAACCTGACGCAATCAATCGGGTTCATGTATTTCTAAATAAACATACTTAAATATATCTGAATAGGTACGTCTTACATATAATTAATTAGACCATCACATCACATCAACAGCCTTTAACAGTCCACTGCTGGACACAGGCCTCTCCTTAAAAAGGAGGTTTTGGCCTACTATACCACGCTGGCCAGACGGGTTGGTATAGGATTTGTGTCAAGTTTTCCTTCTCTTTGCAGTGCTGTTCTTCTGCGTAGTTTGCTCCCTTAGTCGGCTCTTACGACACCCACGGGATGAACAGGGGTGGTGACACGTATTCTTAATCCGTCACCACACGGACTTAGGACACGTAATTAGACCAGAACACCTAAAATACTAATAACACCATTGCTGTTAATTATACAGCTCTGTCATCTCTATTCTTTAATCAAAGAGATCCACAAAATGGCTGTACATTTTAAATTAAAAATTTATTTTGTTATCTGAAAGTGAAGTAGATTTCACTCAAGTCCGTGTCTACAGTTGATTCGATAAGTTGATCTTTCTCAAAACGCCCGGAGTTTTAAACTGTTAAGACAAGAGATTTACATGAAACTAGTCCGCATTTTAATGAGATACCGAACCGCAATCACTGTATAAACTAAATAAACATGGCCGCGTCTGGCTTTGTGAAGAATAGTATTAACTAAGAACTGTTACATTGTGACCACGTTCAACGCAACCTGGTCGAAATTTAATACTGGTGGGGTGTTCTTTGTGTCCGTTTCATGTATGTGTGTAAAGTCCCCCACGACACAGGATATACCTATATACCTACCGAGGCTTGTTTTCTTATAAAAACAAGAAAAAGAATTCGAAGGTATATAGTATCACCTGGTCACATTCATTTCCGTACGTTTACATTATCATCATCATTAACAGCCTTTAATAGTCCACTGCTGGACTTAGGCCTCTCCTTAGAAAGGAGGTTTCGACCGACTATACCACGCTGGCTAGACGGGTTGGTAGTGTTTGTATCAAGTTTTCCTTCTTTTTGCAGTGCTAGTTTCCTGCATTGATTTGCGCCCTTAGTCGGCGTACGTTTACATAATTATTGCATTTCATAAAACTCGATAAGCGACACTCCGATACCGAATGGTTTACACCTAAACAATTGAAACATAACCTAGAAATTTGGACAAAGTTACGACGCGACAGCACATCTCTTTTAGCAAATTCTTTACTAATTCTAATTAATTAATTAATTTAATTTCTTTAATTTATTAGTTAGTCTCCTTTTATAACAGTGGCACTCAATTCGTGAGGGTTCTCAACTCCATGTTATTGCAAATATCCATATGAATGAATATACATCTATTTGCAATGATGTGATTATTTCTATGTAAAACAATAAATATTTAATTAAATAAAAATCCAATAAATACCTATACTGAAACATTTCTGATAATACGTAGAATTATTTATTGATTAATTTATTGACTTTACACACACATACATACGTATTCCTTAAAAGTTGTTTAAAAAAAATTATGACTGTCTCTATTCCACAACCAGAAGTACAAGTTCTGCTTAGCTTGGGTCTAGTCGGGATGATTTTGCCAAAAGAGAATTTGATGATTTTACCATAACCATGACGTCAGAATGGCCGAACCTGGACATAAACATTACGTGTACGTACGTAAGAATACGTACGAACGATGTATTGTCATATACTAAATAGAACAATAATGTAGAAACCCTGTAAAAGTAATATTTTGGAACATATGGGTCGGCTTGACCAGTCCTACGGCCTCAAAAAACAGTGTTGCGTATTTCTTTCGTTGCATTTAATCGACTGAGTTTATTGGAGTCCAAATCCCCACCAGAAATACTGGAGGGGGAGAAGAATTCCACGTAAAAGTAGTGTTCCCGAAACCTGGATCGATTGACAGAATCCACATTAACGCCAACGAAACTGCAAAAACTGCTCTATAACATATTAAAAACATACTTAACCCCACAATCAGTTAATCATAAAATGTTCCTTGAAAGACGGAAGAAATTCAAAATTTAATAAAACAGCAAGTCGGGGGCGTAGTTCGCCTGAGTTGTCGATCTGAGACAATTGTTCAGGCTAGATTACCTGAGGCTGGCGATGCGGGCTCGTTACTGATTGTTAACTCCAATGTTGAGATGTATCTCTTAAACAATTCTTAGTACCAATCAACTTACTTAGGCATGCTATCGAAACTAAATAGTTTGAAAATGGAGACGAGTGGGAAACCTTCACTGTTACCTCTTTGTTTGTTGGTATTTAATGCTTTGTAATTGAAGAATATAAATAAATAAATAAAACTTCCTTTCTAAGGAGAGGTCAGCAAGTGGTTTGTGATCCTGACTGCCAAGCGAGAGGTCGTAGGTTCGATTCCCATCCAGCGCGAATAATTGTGTCATGAGTACGATCATTCGTTCTATGTCTGGGACTGTATACTAAGATTTACTAGTAAAACCTATGATGTGCCATTTTACGGGCTTCTATAGTAACACACATAAAACCGTAATCAATTAGTACATACTAAGAAATGATATCGGTATCTCTTAAGAATCGGATGTTGTAGTAATCGATTTGTTTGAACTCATCACTAAACTTCAAACTGCTGCTTCAAAGCTTGTACTATGGTAACCAGACTGCTATGACTCGTTGGTCGTCCCGGCTGGAGGTTCCACGTGCTGGCTTGGAGCTTCCGCCATGGAGTCGCTCCAGCCGGTCATCGTCGAATGGGCAGGGCGGCAGCATGGGACCCTTTCCTTCCGACTGACGCAGGTTCTTTTCGGGCACGGCTGCTTCGGGAAGTACCTGCACTCGGTCGCTAGGAGGGAATTGAGTCCCGAGGACTCGGCCCAGCACACGCTGGCAATTTGCCCGGCTTGGGCGTCGCAGCGCCGGGTCCTCATTGCAGTCATCGGAGGGGACCTCTCGCTACCGGCCGTCATACGCTCCATGGCCGGTAGTGACAGATGTTTTACCGCGGTCACATTCTTCTGTGAAGACATCATCTCGCAGAAGGAGGCAGCGGAGAGAGCTCGGGAGGATGATCTCCACTCGAACCCAATGACTTGTTATTAATAAATTCGTTTCTTTTTTGTACATTTTAACTATTATTGGTATTCAAGTAAATTTCAAGAGCAACACTACGGTAAAGGACCTAACTACGTGACTTTGAAACGAAGTTTAAAGAATATATATCTATTGTGTATAAATTGGTTATTTTGCTTGGTTTCAAATATTTAAATTTTAATTTTTGGTTATTAAGAATTATATATCTTGCGGTAAAATAGCTTCATAATTCCATAAACTATGGAATTTACGCAATATGTGTACATAATGTAATAAACAGAATAATAATTATATTTTCGGACATCCGACACACAATGCCATCTAGTTTCAAACTAAGCAGAGCTTGTACTATGAAGCTAGATTGACTGATAGACTTTTATACTTTTTTGTAAATACATACATATTACACATAGAAAACACACAAACTCCGAAACCAATATTTGTAGATCGTACAAACATTTGGTCCGACCCGGGAATCAGTCCCGAGACCTCAGCACAGCAGTCGCATACGCTATCACTGCGCAACCGAGGCAGTCATCTTATATCCCCATACTATAAAAAAAAAAACAACTCAGGCTCTCATACCTATATCTCGGACTAACCAAATAAACGAGGTCATAATATCACAAAATCCTCACCAAATGAGGCGTGTTTTTCACAAAAGAATTCACCATTCTTTATTCTATTTTTACCAAAAACCCTCCATCTTGGCATCAAGGCTCGATGTAAGTTAATTAGGCCATCTGCGGACTGCGGCATCGAGTAATGAAAGTCGGAGCGCGCCGCAGTTCCCTCACCCGCTCGATTGCAAGACGCCTAATAACTGCCGATATATTGGACCAGATAGTGAGCTAATCTTTGAACATACTAATAATCCATGGCTGTTATATTATTTTGCTAATGAAAATACTAAGTACATTTTTTTTCCTAGTTCATTTTGTATTATAGGCAAAATCCCGCTCTACGAATATATCCTGTGTCGTCAGAGACTTTACAAACATACAAGAAACGGACTCACAGAATACTCAGACTCAGAACATCAATTTGAAGATTAAACAAAGTGTAGTCTCACAGTGGGGATCGAACACACCCAGACTCAGAACAACAATTTGTGGATCACACAAAGCGTTGTCCCATGTGGGGTTTGAACACAACACTCGGCGTAGTAGCAAACGACTACGCCATTCGTGTAGTCAGACCTCAATATTATAAAAATAACAATAATTCTGATCAGATATCTGACACACGACCGTCTGGTTCTAAATAAGTTAGTGCCTTTAGTAATGCCTTGCCTTATAGTAATCTGACTGCCAATAAGCATCGTGCTTTTATATGTCTAAATAAATATGTACAACTGCACGGATGGCGTAGTGGTTTAAGCGGTGTGATCCACAAATCGTTGTTCTGAGTCTGGGTGTACTTTGTGTCCGTTTCATGTATGTTTGTAAAGTCCCCGCGACACAGCATTTATTCCTAGTGCGGGAGTTGTCTTTTTAAAAAGAAAGAAATATAAGAATAAAGAATAAAAGAAGAAACTGAGCGACAGATTCACTGACTGATTGATCAACGCACAGTTGGAACCGTTAGGTCTGGAAGCCTGAAAGTTTGTACAAATATTCCTTGGGTGACTTAGGTGTGCACTAACAAATAATTTTAAGAATCTCTACCCCTAAAGATGCAAAATGGGTTGGAAATTCATATGAAACTTCGTTATTTTTGGTAGTATCATTTTCAAACTCACAGTAAATACCCTTTATTAAAAGTAATAAAAACGTTCGTTACAAATTTTCCAAAACAACCCTTAAGTAGGGGTGCAACTTTGTATGCTAAAAAAGTTGTTATACATTTTTCTACCCTTAAAGGGGTGTAAGTTTGTATGGGGAATCTTTTATCTTGATTCATTGTATCCTTTACGATGTCTGATGTCGACCACCACGTGGACAAAGTCACGGGTAAAAACTAGTTAGATAAATTCCACCTTGCACAGAACAAATTATCGTGCTTATCACAGAATTATTTGTCTTGAATGAGAATGGAACCCACAACCCCTACCTTTGTAGTCAGGATAACCAGTTAACCAACTCGCTAGTCAATTATTAATTTGAAGAGTTCTGTATTTTTTTTTTTTTGTTAGAGGCGGCAGACGAGCAGACGGGTCACCTGATGGAAGGTGACTATCGCCGCCCATGATGGTCTGCAACTCAGGAGTCACAAACGCGTTGCCGGCCTTTTAGGAAGGAGTACGCTCTTTTCTTGAAGATTTGAAGGTCGTATCGGTCCGGAAATAACGCAGACGATAATCCGTTCCACAGATTGGTTGTGCGGGACAACAAGTATCTCGAAAAGCGCACAGGAGTGAAGTAAATATGATTAATTTATAAGGGTTTTCGTTTCCTTCTCTTCTTACATACATAAGTATGAAAGGAATAACAGAGCTAATAATGACACTAGACAGTTTAAAGCTACAAATACAGTCATAACCACAGAATGGTGCTTTAGGCTGATCCTTATCCTTACCTGTTGTACCATGTTTAATCCCAAACTAGGCAGAGCCTGTACTATGATAAAAAGAATGCTGATAAACATACTTATATATTTCAAAATACACACATATTATAGGTAAATTACACCCAGTCACAGAACAAAGGATCGTGCTCATTACAGAAATATTTTTTCTGGGTGGGAATCGAACCCACGACCTCAAAGTTAGCGGTCGGGCCTGTTGGTCTAGTGGTTAGTGACCTTCACTAACCACTAGACCAACAGGCCCGTCAATTTTTTTTAATATTAGAGGGGGCAGACGCGCAGACTGGTTACGGGTTAGGGAAAGTGACCATAGCCGCCCATGAACGTCTGCAACTCAGGAGTCACAAACGCGTGGAACATGTGGGAAAGTTACAGGTTTCCGACCTTTTAATTATAAACTCCCCATTGACTCAATAGTCTTGAACGTATTACATGAAAAGGACTAAAATAATAAGAGTTGACTTGAGAGAGTATATGGATTTGTATATGCAATCACGCGAGCCTTGTGCTCGTTTGATTGTCTGTCATCTTAGACGTACCCTCTACGAATCTGCGTAGACCTCCTACATTTGCTACGAGACTCTACGATGAAATTTGTAGAGGTCACACTTAACAGTGTTTGCACGAAAATTGGCAAAAAAAATTACTTTGATTACAGTCTTTTGATAATAAAGGTAGCTTCTTAGGAAGTTACTATTTTTGGAAGAGATCGAATTGAATTCATAATACTAATCCAGCAAATTTCTGTGAGCACCTTTATTTTAAATATAATTATAATATAAAGCCAGTTGGTCTTATTTGACTTACTATATCACATCACATCAACAGCCTTTAATAGTCCACTGTTAAACATAGGCCTCTCCTTACAAAGAAGGTTTTGACCTACAATACCAGAATTTTCCTTCTCTATGCAGTACTATTGTCCTGCGTAGTTTGCTCCCTTAGTCGGCTCTTCGACACCCACGGGTGGTATAATTACGACAATTATATTTATTATAATTACCACGGTTAGTAGTTCAAACGATATATTCTTTTAATTGTGCACCGATAGAAAACTACAGTTAGTGCAGAACAGAAAAGCAGATTCCTACTCAAATTTGCACCACGCTACACGGATATGTTACTAACACGCAGGAATACTAGCACTAGTATAGAATAACAATATTACCATGCGGCTAGCAGTAGTAATAGGGCTTCTAATACTCTTTTAAATTGGTAACCAGGGTTACCAAAATGTAAATAAAACTTTAATAAAGTTCAATTTAACTTACTAACTTTTTTTTTTATGTCAATGTCAAGATACACGGCTAACAAAATACCTGGCTGGTCTGGTTAACGTGTGTATGTGTTATTCCAGTAAGCATATTATTATAGTTTAAAATGTGTGTGAATTGTAAATAACTCCGAGTAAAATACACTCGTACACTTGATAATGTATTAATCTTTCAAAACCATTCTAAGTTGTTAGTTTCAACTAGCTGGTGTCCGCGACCTTGTTCGCGTAGAATTTGAAAAGCGCTGCCTTAGTGAGTTCGATTTTTGCACCAAGCAAAATTTTATAGGGGGTTTTCTGAGTGAAAAAATAGCCTAAGTTACTTCTTATATAGTAAAACATTATCAAAATTGGTCAAGCCGTTTTAAAGATTAAGTAATCTGTACCAAACAGACAGACAGACATACAGAAAGACGGACAAAAATATTTTAAACTGGTTTTTAGGCATAGGTATCGTGCAAATAACCGTGTAACCATAAAAAAACCTATTTTTCTGACATTACAATCAGACACTTCAATTTTATTTATTTGTATAGATTTCTCTAATACTATACCTGTACCTAATATCTACCTAATACCTGTACATAATGTAATCTAATAATGTACCTGTGGTTTTAATGTACTATACATTAAAATCACAGGTACTTTATACTACTGACCAGGCGTTTGTTTATACATATATATATATATGTAATATGGAGGACTATCGTATAATTTTGTATCACGGAGGGGATTTCATAATAAACCTCAACGGTGGATGGTGGAACCTTCGAGTTTGGACTCATGTTTCTTTTTGACAAGTCTAATTCATTGGTCTTAGTAAAGAGGGTCTGATGATGAAGGTGAGACAATTATTACTAGACTTTCTATTTACTTTTTAAATCCAGATCCCATTTAAATACTTTTCCACGTCAGAAACAAATTTACCGTCACACAAATCCCAAACAATCTAAATCAAGCATTCTGCTAACCACATAACCACTAACCCACATAAATGCAATAAACGCCCCGTTCTCAAACCCACCATAAAATCATTTATCAGATAAATGAGTAAGATACCCGGTCAGTAATGACACCTACTGTGCTGTAATGAGACCCCAAGTGTGGGTGAGAAAAATTTGGATAAGTCGTTAATTCTATTAAGTGAGCCACTAATTAGGTTATTTCCGTCGCGAAAATAGATTATGTAAGGCAGAAATCTTTGTGTTTGAAATTTTTTTATATAGTTTAGAGTTATCATTTAACCGTAATATCCGTGTGGTGACGGATTAAGAATACAGAGTGTCATCGCCCTTATTAATCCCGCGGGTGTCGTAAGACTCGACTAAGGGATGCCGACTGCACGGATGCACGGATGGCGTAGTGGTTTAAGCAGTCGCCACGCCGCTTTGTGTGATCCACAAATTGTTGTTTCGAGTCTGTATGTTCTTTGTGTCCATTTCATGTATGTTTGTAAAGACACGATGAGACAAGAGGCCTATGTCCAGCAGTAGACTAGTAAAGGCTGTTTATGAAACATTAAACCATAGAAGAGCCATGATTTGAATACTTAATACATAAGAACTAAGGAGAGTGACAACACGGCCTCATAGAAAATTGGTGTTTCATCTACGAGTAGTTCGAGAGATTGATTGAGATTCTCAGACTGTTGTACACAATTATCGTGAATAAATGAATTATTATTGAAATGAAGTTCCTTATTGCGCGTTACATGCGCGATGCGGATGGAAGCGAGGCCCAAAAATGTGTAACAAGACTATTTTCCGACACTTTTCGAAAGACTCGACGGCTCTCTTCTGTTCGTTCAATTAAAGTCTATTAACTTGATATACTATATACGAGTATGTACGTCTACCAAAATGCGAAAGGAACTTCGTTCCGACCGGGAGTCCATAGACCCCTCACGGCGTTTTTTATTACTTCTTGTTGCTTTTTACCGTAAGAGTTAGGTTACCGGACGTTCAACCTTGACCACTTTTTTTTCCGTGCGGAAATCCCCTCGGATACCACCTATCGGTGGCATGTCGGACTCGAACCGACTAAAACCGCAGGCCGTCTCGGGTACTAATAGCCGGGGAACCAGATATACCCTACAAAGGAAGTCCCTGGTGCCCCGACATCCCTCGGGCCATCTACAACAACAAGAAGACGACCCCCCCCCCCGTGTTCAACCTTGACCCCTAAATCTTTGAGGGGTAATCAAAGGGCACGCACTTATGACTCTGTGTGGTAGTTACTTACCATTAGGTGACCTTTATACTATAAAAATAAACAATTAGAGATTTTGGGCTATCCGGCAACAGCCAGTACGAGTTATAAGTATACGGTTTAAATAAATATACCATCGTACACACGGCAGGTGACATACCTGGTCAAGTTTACGTGTGTGTTAATCCAGTAAGTATATTATTATAGGTTTACATGTGTGTTTTATGTAACCTTGAACAATAGCTCTAGCAGGTCAAGGTGACTGCTAGAGCTATTGTTTCTACTCACCAATGTATCTGTGTAAGCAATATCCATCTCCTACGATTATTTTCTCTGCTTTTCTACCTTTCCTTTACCCGGTACCGAGGTACCCGGTTGGGGTCAACCCTTTACAGCAGAACTATTTATTTCACAACAACAGATAGCATAAACTTCATTTCGCAGAAAATCGTTTGGCAGACACTCATTTATCATATATTCAAAACTCATAACTTTCATAATCATTTTAAGGCATAAACTTTATATTCATAATAATTAAAAAGTAGAACCATCATATCGCCGAAAGTTCATAGACAGAATCATCTTTTGGCATATATTTCATATCTTTAAATATTAAAAGAAAGTTAATCCATCTTTTTGTATATCTCACTATAATAATAAAGAAAGCAAGTATGCAGCATGCAGCATATCTGTCACGGCTCCGGCGCTGCGGGGCTCTGGCGGTCCCACGCGAGCTTATCGTCGCAGATGAATTCCACGCTCACCGCCGCGGCTGGGGCTGGCCGGCGAAGCGAAGCCCCTCAGAGCCTATGCGGGCTTAAATTACACTCTAGGGGTAGGGCAGACAAGACTACGTGGAGTCGGTTTTGCAGCGATTCGTTTCTGTTACAAACTTTTGTAGCAAGAAATTGCGACATTTAAAAATACCTTATAATTTAATTTAAGGTCACTCTACCTGGCTAATGCAATATGCCTTATAAAATTATTCCAAATGAAATTCTACCAAATAATCGTCGCTCTAAATAAACATTATGCTAAACGAAATTATGCGGCATTTTAACTCTGCCAAAGTCAATTATGCTACATAAAAATGTGCGATCTTAAAAGTATGCCATTGTAAATTCGGACATATTAACATTCGGCCAAACAAAAATGACACTAAATTTTTCTTTGCCCTAAAAATATTCATCTAAAGAAGATTCTGCCAAGTGTGTTATGCAAAATAAATTTCAGGACATCAAGATTCTGCCAGATAGAGGGAACCCGCCCGCTTGACATAAATAGGCTTGCAGCCTGTTACCTAAGTGGGCACAAAATTATAGTTGGCAAAATATAGGTGTTTTTAATTAGCCTGTTACTTCTCGAATAACCGTAGTCTTACCCGTAGTTAAAAGAAAAGAGATGGAAACTGTTAAAAACACCAGGAATACCAGATTAGAAAAAAGTTCAAAGATCTTTTTATATCTATTCATATTTTATGATAACTATTTTACCCAAGGACTCATCACAATTAACAATATAACGAAATATCGACCCTCGAAATAACCCTTTGCCAAAATTCGCGTCCCAAACGACTGCAACAATTGGCATTCTCTCACAATTTTTGACAACTAAACCAAAAACAACTGCCAAACCACTTAAACGGCAAACAGTATTATACCTATTAACCTCTTTAGAGATGCATCAATCATGTCATGGGACAGACTAGTCAAATTGTTAAATTTATACTTTAAACGGAATATACGGGGTATATGTATAAAATAACACAGACCGACCTCCGTTCTCCAAAAGCGCAGGCCTGAGGGTGACAGGTGAGGCCACCTGTCACTCTAGCAGAAGCAGGCCGGGGCGGGTAATGGCGCGACGCGCTACGGAGCGCGCGCGCCCTTCTGAGCAAGGGAGATATTCCCTTCTTCTTCTGAGAAGGGAACATCCGGGTTCCCACACAGGAGGGGTCATCTATAAGTCGTACTAGGGCTTTCCTTTCTAGGGTATACCTGGTTCCCCGGCTACTGGTAGCTGGTGACGACGTGCGGTTTTTGGTCGGTTCGAGTCCGACATAATCACCCATATATAATACCTACTGAATATTTCCATGAAACTAATGCCAAACAAATAGGAGTAAACAAATCAGATTTTGGAGACAGATTTATTTTTTACTAGTTTTTGCCCTCGGCTCCGACCGTTATCGTTAAAAAGTAGCCTATGTTACTAGCTAATAATGCCTATGCTACCCCTAAGGGATTGAACACGTATAACATTTAAGGGTTCAACGTGGTCGGGGCACCAGGGACTTCCTTTGTAGGGTATACCTGGTTCCCCGGCTATTAGTACCCAAGACGGCGTGCGGTTTTAGTCGGTTCGAGTCCGACATGCCACCGATAGGTGGTATCCGAGGGGATTTCCGCACGGAAAAAAAGGGGTTCAACGTGGACAGGGGTAGAGATTGTGGGGGTTGAACGGAGACTAAGCTGAAGTATGGATGGTGTGGGGTCAAATGACTAGATGAGTCACTTGATGCTAAGTGTCTACCGTCACCCATTGACTCCTGAAACACAAGGGTCACAAGTGTATTGTCAGCCATTGAGTGCCCCCACCTCTGGCCTCTGCTAAACTCACTAGGTAAAATACAGCGAAAAAATTGCACCACCGAATCAGGGTTCTATCACAGTTATTTATTTTTTTAACTTCAACTGCATTTGTATACATGTAGTTACATTCTTTGTCCCCCAAATGATGGTTACGCCCCCCCCAGGGTTGATGCTTTGACGGGGGGAAATAAGGACTGGGGGAGTTATCAGGGTTCTGAGGGAAGTGTCACAGCTACTAATAAAATGAAAACAGAAGAATCGTTGTAGTCTTTTAAGTTGTTATGTCCTCTGTTTTAGGATAAATTTCTTGTTGAATAATAGTTTTTTATACAATTAATTCAATACAACAATATGATTCACTAAAATGGTGGTCTAATATCCTATTAATTCAAAGTTTGTGACGATGGATGTTTGTTACTCAATATTGACAGAACGGCTAAACTAATCTGGATAACACTTGCTATAAAGATAATCATATTATGGACTTGAATAGTAGGTATATAAACTCTTTTTATTAAGGAAAAACTGATTAACAAATTAGATTTTAACATAAGCAACAATATAAAAATGTATAAAACTCTGAACTCATTATTAAATTCTGTACAGTATAATGAATCCCCAGTGTGCTAACCGCCTAATCAACGATAACCTCATATCTTCCAACACACACTTAATTAAAACAAATTCAAACATCTATAAAAAAAGCGATAGACTCCGAACGTAGCTGATAAAACTAACGAAGGCTTTAATGAGCGTTCCCCTCGCGCGCATTAGGGCCTTGCCTCGAAAACCGACTAAAACTGTGCGAGGCGAGGCGAGCCAACAAGCCTACAAGTGCTGTAAAAACTTGCCACCACATAATGTATGTACATGTTTTGGTTTAGGAGGGTAGTTGCGGAAATGTCCTGCTATCAATTATGTCTTTGATCTTGTTCGTAGTGTGTGTGTATGTATTGTCAAGATTTCATGTTGATTGTCATGTGCTGTCATGTGTGTGTATGTGTGTTGTCAAATTTTGATGTGTGCTGTCATGTACATGTGTATTCGTTGTCAAAATGTGATGTTCGCTGTCATGTGTGGTATGTCAAGTTTTGATGTGTGCTGTCAAATTTGTATAAAATTACGTAATGGGTTTAGAACTAATTAATGACTTATTTAAAAGATAATCCATCTTTGATGTTTGGAAGTGATGCTGTTAATTAGCGTATAGTAAAATTAGACCTCATTATCTATGACATAACTGTTTTCTTCCATCTAAGAGTGGTTAGAATTATTCAGTTCAGCGACTGTATTTTTGTTTAAGTTGTCCTTATCTTTTTTTGTATTTGAGACTATCAAATGCACCAAATCTGTACGCCAATTCAAATCCATTTATACTAAAAACAATAAAGACTTAACATCTTCACTGGCACGAAAAACACAATCCAGTTTTATGGGCGCAGTTTTAAATTATTCTTCCCAAAAAGTTACAATTTAAAACAAACAGCCAAGCTTATTACATGATTATATTTATTTTTGTAATTTGCCAAGTGTGGTTGACGTTGTCTCTTCGCCAAATGTCGACGGGGTTGCCAGAAATAGTCGCTATGACCTGGGGCTGATGGCTAATTTGATGTAAAAAAAATATAATATATACAGGATTGTGGTCTATTAGACTGGCCTGGTGGTATAGTGGTTGGTGATTCTGACTGCTAAGCCAGAGAGCGTGGGTTCGATTCCCATTCAGGTCAATAAATTCTGTGATGAGCACATTTTTTTGTTCTTTGTATTTGGGTGTGATTTATTAATAATAAATGTATTTATTAATGTATTAATATGTTTATCAGCAGTAAGGTCACCTTAGTACAGGCTCTGCCTTGTTTGGGATCAGACGGTCGTTTAAGCTATGTGGAGTTGGTTTTATTATTATCATTTAAATGAAAACTATTTGCCTCGCATAACCAATCTGTGCAACAAATTATTGTCTGCGGTATGTCCTTCAAACCTTCAAGAAAAGATCACACTCCTTCCTAAAAGGCCGGCAACGCTCTTGTGACTTCTGAGTTGCAGGCGTTTATGGGCAGCGGTAGTCGCTTTCCATCAAGTGACCCGCCAGCTCGTTTGCCCCATCACCCAAAAAAAAAAACCAATATTATTATATTTCAAAGTCAAATAGAAAGGCGAAAGACCACGATGACCTAAAACGATTACCTACAATTTCTCAATTTAATCTAAAATAAATAAATATTATTAATATTATATGTTCTTTATAATTGTACCTAGAACTATACTAGAGAAAAAAACCGTAAAATCAAACACATACTCAGCATTTTATTAAGAGCCATATTTTCAAACTAAATCAACTAATTTACACCTACACGTGCTTTTCCACGTGTTCAAACGTGACTGCACAAAATTCTGATTTCAAGAAAAATCGTTAATAAATCAGCATCTAATAGTCCACTGCTTGACATAGACCTCTCCTTAGAAAGGAGGTTTTGGCCTACTATACGCCGCTGGCCAGACGGGTTGGTATAGGGTTTGTTTCAAGTTTTCCTTCTCTTTGCAGTGATGTTGTCCTTGCAGAGTTTGCTCCCAAAGTCGGTTCTTACGACACCCACGGGATGAATAGGGGTGGTGACACTCTGTATTCTTAATCTGTCACCACACGGACAAATTATAGAATTTTAGTTGATTAATAGAAAAGGCATAAACAGCCCTAAGGCCCTAGGAGTTATCTGGTACAACATGATGTCAATTTCACTTTGTCTGCAATATAATGATAAACATCCTGCAAAAAGACTCTTAACTTGTTACTGTTGTGGTTTTCATTATAAGTAAACCGCTGTATTGTTACAAGACCTACTGCTGAAAAGAATTCCTAAATAAAACACTTAGACACATATGACTCTCATAAATTAACTAGGGACAATGTTAATGTTAAAAGAATTAAACACTATTCATATATCGTTGCCAGAAAAAATCTATATAACATAACTTAATTAGTAGATATAAGTAATTTATTTTATCCTAATGATTTCTGTACAATAAACAGTACATCTATGTATCTCCCGAAATTGATAAACAATAATGAAATAAACTTACATGCTCGTAATTGTCACACACAATATACTGAGGCACCACAAAACAACAGGCGAAACAACCCCGACTGCCCATGGCCCATGGCGGACGCAAATTTATCAAAACCGTTCAATTTATTATACCACTAACGGGGACATTTGTAACGTACGTCAAAACTAAAATAGAATTCACTTGTTTGTGTCCATACACAAGCCACGTGCGTCTCAGACCGCTCACCGATCATATCTGACGGGTTAACTCACCTTTTACCTATGAACCTCTAAAAAACATCCGAAAACTTTCTATATGCGTGTAAATCCATCACTATAAAACTCTTTTCATTTAAATTAATTAAAAATCAATGAATTTCCCTTTGATGCTACATGTTTCGATTCGTCGTTTCGTTTTAATTCAAACCAAACTAAAAACTAGGTTAAAGTAGTTTATTTGGTAAATGACACAATTCAGAATACAACACGGCTAATGATTTACGATAATACAACGCCCAGCTAAAAGTTTTTAGTAACAATAAAATCGATATTGTCGAAGTCATTAATTGTGTTATCTGTGTTACATGAACGCACCTGTACTGAAAGCGCGGGAAGCTCATTCGTCAACCGAGGCTGTCGTTTGCCGCCAAAAAGCGCTCCATTCACACAAAGCCATTTACAAATCCATATCATTGTCATATGATGAGCACTTGTGGGACGAAAATATCACTCTTTAGAGGGGAAAAAATGAATTTAAGTATGTGATGTTACACTTTATCGCGTGGGACGAAGTTACCCGACGGGAGCACAGCGCACATAAGTGTCGACCAGCCCGCGAAATGTTGTACGATGGACTGGAACAAAACGGGTCTGTGGTCACATATTTTTCTCTACTATGCGTTTGTTTTCCACTCGATCGTGTCATAGTATGTGCGGTGGACATCGGAGCGCTATTTTTAATTGAGCTCTTTGTGTATCCGTTATAAAAATGTGTGAAATTCACACATTTTAACGCACACTAGTTTATTGATGTGTGTTTAATAGTTTATGTTCTTGAATATCTTTATTTTTACAAGATATATCAATTAGATATTAATTTGAACGAGACTTTTTATATAATATCCATACTTCCATACTTATATTATCAATGTGAAAGTAAGCTTGTTTGTTTTTTTTACGTTTTCACGCATAAACCGCTCAACCGATTTAAAAAATTCTTTCACTAATGGAAAGCTACATTATCAGTGTATCAGTGTACTTTTTATGATATATAAAATAATAAGATAAACGACATACACGCGGGCGAAGCCGCGAGCAAAAGCTAGTATTAGTTTAGAAATTGTGATATATATTCTCTTAAATCTTAATACTAATACAGTTGAGAAAGTTTGGTTTTATGTTTTTCATTCAATTACGTCAGAACGGCTAAACAGATTTGGATGAAATTGGCACAGATATAGGTTGGCACATAGGATACTTTATAACATCGAAATTAACACGGGCGCATTAGTGTAACAAGTTGACTGAAGGAACTTTTCATTTTATAACAATGTCTGAAGTTACAATTAAATTTATTTATATTTCTGAACCAATTTCCAAAAAAACTTCTTGTTTTGTTTTTAAAGTAAGGCATTACAGATAGTAGTAGAAGATAGTAACTATCGTGATATTTAGGAATCTTTGTGATGTCTAAGTTAACTCTATCTCATTTAATTAAGTGTAATAATTTATGAACATTACATTTTTTTTTGACCTACTTTTAGCCTAGTGATTAGTAACCCTAATCGCCAAGAGACGTCATGAGTTCGATTCCCGCCCATTACAAATAATTGTTCAAACAATAATTTGTTCTGTGTGTAATTATTTATGTAATATTAACTTTTGATTGCAGCTCCACTTGCGTGAATGACGGTCATCGCGTTGTTTGTTTGTTTGTTTGTTTGTTACGCTTTCACCCCTTTTTTTCCGTGCGGAAATCCCCTCGGATACCACCATCGGTGGCATGTCGGACTCGAACCGACTAAAACCGCACGCCGTCTCGGGTACTAATAGCCGGGGAACCAGGTATACCCTAGAAAGGAAGTCCCTGGTGCCCCGAAATACCTCGGGCCATCTACAGACGAGTAGACGATCCCCCCCCCCCCCCGTGTGGGAACCCCATGTTCCCTCTGCTCCCTGGAAGAGAGCGCGCCGCTCCCGCGCCTCCTTGCGCCACTGATACAGAGCTGCAAGGGCTCTCGCCTCCAGGTCCCACGGTGGAGTTCCGGCCAGGAGACTCGCAGCCTCAAAGGAGATCGTGCGGTACCCCCTTATGATCCTGATGGCCAGCACTCGCTGCGGTCGTCGCAGTATCTGCTAAACCAATATTAATAATTATTTTACCAATGAAAAACTACATTATATCAGCAAGTAACATAGGTTACTTTTTACCGCGTTAACCGACATACATGCAGGCGGAACCGCGCGCAAAAGCTGGTTTATAATCTAAGTATAGATTCAAACAGACATTTTTTTATTATTTTATCTTTAAATCTACTTTCGAACAATACACCTGAATAATAAATCCACATTCTCAAAAACCATGTAAGCAGATATTAAAAGTTAACTCAGTAAGGGACAGTACCTAGTCGTTAAATTTCAGTTGAGCCATTACCACTGTGTGCTGATGAGTCAGTCCAAACAGGGTGTAACTACGTTTTTCAATTGGGAGAGTTGGCCCAAGGTTAAGGGGAGAGGGGTGAAAGGCAGTCGACATGACAATGTTGGTCAGTATTCACGTCCCTCTCATACTCTGTTACATCTAATCAAATTGGATGTTCTAAAGGTTTTACAAAGCAGTGTTTTAAGTGTCTAAAATTTGTCAAATGTCTTTGTAAATTGGGGATCCATTCTTTCACGAAGGTTTTAATTCTCATTTCATTTAAATTGTTAGACTTTATTTGGTTGTTAAGTGATGATATTTAATAATAATAATAATTTTGGACATATGACAAACAACGCCATCTAGTTTCAAACTAAACAGAGCTTTTACTGTGAAAGCTAGATTTACCGATAGCATACCTATATAGTTTTTTTCTGTAAATACATAGAAAACACCCAAACTCCGAAACATATATTTGCAGATCATACAAACATTTGACCCGACCCGGGCATCGAATTTGTAGTAAGTCAGGATACATTAAAAATTAGGAGAAATTTCATAATCCATACATGTTTACACTTTTTTAACATAACTGTGGACAAACGGGTGTCATTTCCCTCCAACACAATGGGAGGATCCTCCGACCAGGGGAGAGAATTGTTAATATCGCGATTCAGGATTAGCAGTTACTCCGTAGTTCGGTGTGTCTTCGATAGATGGCGCTGTAGTATGTTTCTTTGATTCACCGTATGTGGAAGTCGCCACATCAACATTACCTTAGTTACTAAAAAAAACCATGACCATATTTATTTAAAAAAAAAAACTTTATTCTATACATCATACATTTTATTCCAGAAAAACAAATTTAATATTACATTTACACTAACTAAGCCGCAGGCAGGAGCTCATTTTACATAAATTTAATAACCAGACACCTCACCAACCTTAATTTGAAATGAAAATCGAAAACATTAATGACGGGTCTGTTGGTCTAGAGTCTAGTGGTTAGTGACCCTGACTGCGAAATATGAGGTCGCGGGTTCGATATCCACCCAGGACAAATATTGTGTGATGAGCACGGTCATTTGTTCTGTGTCTTTGTGTAATTTATCTATAATACGTATCTTTTTTAAAATATATAAGTATGTTTATCAGCAGTCTGGTTACCAGAGTACAGGCTCTGCCTAGTTATGGATCAGACGGCCGTGTGTGAAATGTGTGAGGTATATTATTATTAAATTATTATTATTAATGATTTCTCACAAATTTATTCTTCATCACGGCGCAAAAATGACAATTCGAAATTTTCAACTAACGCTCACAGTTCCAAGCAAATAATGCACAAATAGTACCTAATGAGGTGAATATAACCGGCGCGTGTTAAGGTAACCCTCCACCCCTCTCTCATACACCCTTACCGTACTATGTCTTGGTACCTAATATGTCTTTTTCATATAAAAAAATGCGTAAAAGGATCAGGCGTCATGTCCCTCCAACACAAAGGAAGATCCCCCAACCAGTTGTTTTAGTAAACAATTAATAATGGGAAGTTGTATATAAACATTAGTCGGCGAGAGAACTCTCGTTGTGCGATACAGAATAAGTAGTTTGGTGTGTCTTCAATAGATGGCACTGAAGTACAAGATACAAAAATGTATATTTATATTAAGTTGGTTTGTGTACGCTTCAAAAACTTAAAAAGTTCTGCACCTTTTGAGCTCAAATTTTAAGACGATACACAAGCTTGGCAGAGCACAGCTAGTTTGACATAAATACGTAGTAAAACTACTGTTGCGTGTTCAAATACTATTTTATTACTCCTCTTGTTAGTGAATTGTGTTGGTATTTATAGTCTAATATAAATCGTGTGTGAGCTAACATCTATACACACATTGAAACAGAGATTTAGATTTAAACGACGACCGGATGGTGTAGTGGTTTGTGTAACGGACTGCTATTCCAAAGGTTGCGGGTTCGATTCCCGCTGAAATCAAACATTTCAAACATCTTATCTTATCTTATCTTATCTTATCTTATCTTATCTTATCTTATCTTATCTTATCTTATCTTATCTTTTTGGGAGCGATCTCTTACAATTTTTGTTTGTTGATAGAGCGTAGCTGGAGCTGGTGAAAATCGTATACCTTGTGGTGGCTGTTGCCGAAGAGTCTGAGCCCTTTAACGAGTGACCAGAACATTCATAGATATGCTGATAACTAGAAAAGTAGCTTATAAGCTATAATATTCGTCGATGCGAACAGAATGGAATGAAACAGGCAAATGGAGGCGTATTAAACCACCACATTTTGTTGATTATAATTTTAGATGAAAACAACCCTATTGCTGTCAGCCAAGCAAATATATTTCTAAATACATGCACATAATAGTTAAATTTACAAAAACACACAGACAGAGAACAAATTATGCTCATCACACAATTATTTGTCCTGGATGTTCTCATTCTCATTCTCTGGATTAGCAGTCAGGCCCAAAACTAAACCAACAGTTTATTTAATACGTATACATAAATAGTTATTTAATATAGGTCCACTGTAACTGTACCTGTTTATATATTCGACGTTATATCTTCATCATAGTCCGACATTTAAATCAGTTTGACATTAATAGATAATGATGATTAATGATTATTGGGTATCTGTTTTATTTTAGTTTAGTCTCAGAGGGCGCTGCTTTTCAAAATAAGTTCATTAATGTCCAGTTCCACTCTAAATTATTCTAGATATTTTTATTTTCCAGGATTTGATAGATCTATTGTGCCTGTTCTATGTAGCTTATGATAGGACGCACCTATTTAAAACACGCCATCTATCAAAGTTAGGAGGAACTTATTGAAACGGCACAAGAGTTCATGTTCTGTGTAAACGTAAACTTAGCTTGTTTAACAAAAATAAGGTTTTAAATAAACAAAAAGAAAACTGAAAAAAGAACAACACAGTTATGTATATAGTCAGTAAAAAAGATAAAAACATAATTGGGTATAAACAGTGGAATAAGTAAGTAATGAAATGATTCCAGTCGGAAGCATTTCGTTAATTTGTTCGGCCCTTATTACGTCATAATTTTCTCGTAGGGTTTTGTATGGCCACTATTTAGACCACAGATAAAAATAGATTATTATATACAACACTATAATAACTTGAGAGAAAAGCCTAAATATAGTGATAATGGGAAGCTATATTACAACGATTGGTCTAGGCTGTTACTCATTCTACCCTAAATTATATCCGTGCATAATTGGGACTGGTTGCCATTTGTAAAATAAAGTGACACCCGTTCTCAAGACCAGGGCCTCAATTCTGCTATTTTATGTTCACGCCAAGCCACTGTTATACCACTGACACGCTATTGAGATGCCATCGAGTGGCCATTGGCATCGGTATAAATATCGGTAGTCTACACTAACTAAACAACAACAAAAACAGCAACGATAATTCTATTAATTACGGTGTATTATGTCGTTGTAGTTTATACATTTGTATCAATAAATATGATAAATCCATAACAACTTTATGAATCAAAATTAAAAAAAAACGTAATACATTTTCAAATTATAAGGCAATGATTTATTTATTTTTCCAAATATGGCAATCTTTTTGATATCACCACTAATGAGCCACTGCCATTCCATTGCCACTGTAAAGACACTGAGTTAGTGTAGACTACCGATATTTTTACCGATGCCAATGGCCACTCGATGGCATCTCAATAGCGTGTCAGTGGCATGACAGTGGCTTGGCGTGAACATAAAATAGCAGAATTGGGGCCCAGTAAACATCATCATCATCATCAACAGCCTATAACAGTCCACTACTGGTGGACTGTTATAGGCTGGTACAAAAATAATCCCAAAATATTTTACATTTAATTCCTCTTAGTTTTTATTCCTCCTTGCAGTCACAAATTCTTTGGCGGCACCTATGGCTTTAGATTAGAAAACAGTATCCTAATTTAACGAACAGAATATACCACTTAATAATGTATGCAACCTATAAAAGTGTGCTAACCTCAGTTTCGAGCTGAGAAAAACGTTCTAAGAATTAAATGTCATCCCATTCATTGCACAAAACCGCACAAATCGACATTATTATACGAATTTTTTTTTGTTGAATCGGTGAACAATGAACTATAAAAGGGAATGAAAAGCCGGCTCCTATTTCAGACAGAGGACAGCGTGTGAAAGTCGGACAGACGGCACGTGTTTGAAAACTTTTGTTACTAGGTTTACAGGAGCTGCGAAGAGATAGCCACATTCCACACAGAAAAAGGAAGACACAGACAACAGTGGGTTAGAAAAGGACAACAGTGGGTTTTATAAGTAAAGCTTATATATTTTAAAGTAAGTATCTTGGTGTTTAACTTTCGAATTTCGGAAAGTAATTGGTAACTGTATACTAAATGCTTGTGTGTGTTTGTTAATAATACCTTCAATTGCATGTATAATTCAAGGGTAACAGATTATTAATTGTTAAAGAAACAAGCACTATGCAACTGTCTCCTCTATCTCCTCTATCTACAACAATCATTTCACTATTGCGTAGGCAAACGTATGTTACGTATAAACATCATAGAGGGCGCATAGGACGGTGTAGCGAAAACGAACTTAATGTTTCAGAGTACAAAATCAGGGGTATTTTCTTCAGGAAAATCTTCTCCAAGACGTTCAAAGCAAAAACTCACATTATGTATGTAGTATTATGACTCATTTAAAAATATATATCCTTGACAACATATAGTACAAGCTATAGCTATAAGCTATTTAATATATATTATGTCTTATGTACCTACAAATCAATCGATTTTATTCTTCAACTAACAATATTTTTTTTAGTTGTCGGCACAAAAAAAAATCGAAGTCTTTATTGTGGTTGTCGTAAATCAAATAGAACTTCATTTTTTCACTCCGAAGACAGAAAAAACTTTTGAATTCGGCCAGGGGACAACAACGTGGGAACCATCCGAAAACGTCACGTTTTCTACACGTTTTGCTACTAGGGTAACAGAACACACGAAGGGTTTACTGCTAGTAGGTATTGGGATGACAGTGTTCAGAATACACAATACACATCTATGTGTGAATATCTGTCACTACACGTGTAGTAGTCGTGCTTAAATATGATTAAACACACACATGTAGGGTGGCAAGAATTAATGAAATTTTGCACGTGTGTGTTTGCAACTAGGTGGGCTGCTCGGTAGAGTGGAGCCTTCTTAATATTTACAGATGCATTTTAGTTAAGTTTCAGATAACCGTTTGCACAAGTTCTTAAATAGTATATAAAAATAAATACAACTCAAAAATCAGGTTCCAAGTGAAAAAATTACGATTTTTTTCACTTGAAACCTCATTCAATGCTTTTTAATGTTGGAAACGTCACATTCAGAAATGAAACCAAGGTGAGTAAATAATTCGGGTGCAATCACAAAACTGACTGTGTATTTCATATATTGCATCTACAGTTCTGCCAATAAACTGTAGTTATCATTAATCTGCTCAGATTGTACAAGCAGCCTTTTTTTCCTGTCTGTGCGGAAATCCCTTTATGACGGACATGAACCGACCAAAAATCCAGTACCAGTAGCCGGGGAACCAGGTGTACCGTAGCAAGGAAATCCCTGGAACCCCGACGGACCCCGGACCATGAATGGAATGTAGATGACCCCCTCGTGTAAGAGAACGACGGTGTTCCCATTCTACAACCTCAAGGGCTCGCGCGCTCCACAGCGGGTCGCGTTACCAAACCGGGCTGCTTCGTTTTGCGACCTCTGGCGCCTGAGTTTCCTACGGTACCTAGCCCGTTTCCGGGCCTGACGGACCGGGAGAGTTCTAAATCTCTCCCGGTCCCACTCAGGAGTCACGATCAAGTTTCACGCGCTCTCGCTCTGTACCATAGCGGCAATCATGGTACTAAGCGAGAGGATTCCCACTCTGATGGCCGCCACGAGGCCTCGTCTCTGCTCAACCTACGCCGCGCATTCTGCCAGCCGTGTTGAGGGCCGTGTCCACGGTCCGGCCATCGCAGTGGTGATACTCAGGCGTTAGTTCTTTGCGGATGTAAAAGCAGCTTAGCATCAGTCTTGTTTCCTAGGTCGTGACGCTTGAATGGAACGTAAGGCCTCCCTATCATTTAGTCTCTTACTCAGCTCTTGTTGAGTTGTGTGTTACATTTGGCATAATAACAGATAGTATATAATTTGAAATAACGTTTACATCATATAATTATCACATGATATAAAAACAAATAACTTGATTTCAGGGGTTGTAATGCTATATTTGATTAAACCTTCATTTGTTCTAATAACATTTAGTATAACGCTCATTTCCTGCCTGAGCCTGAGCCTGGTGAGCTGTAACACAGGTTTTACCTACCGCAGACACCAGTCTCTCACAAAGCAATGATGTACCTAATCTGACTGATCTGTATTTATAAGTTATTCATCTACCTTTGTGATGAGAGAAATAAATAAATATTATTATTCTTCATGTAATTTTCAATTTGTATAATGCTCTTTTTATATAACGATCATTGGCTGTCATTTTAATATTAACTCCTTTTCAGTCAAACTTCTGTAATGAATAAGTGAATATCAGAAAATACCATATAATAAGTGAAAATCTTGAAACTAAACTATCCCTGCGCCAAATTTCATCCATTTCCTTTCAGCCGTTCTGGCATAATTGAGTAACATACATACACCCTCACAATGTTTTGGGTGCATAAAGTGAACAGATTCATTTTCGCCATTTAAAACTAAGTTAAAATAAACTTCTAAGATTTAATCACAAATTGAATTCTGAAATAACCAAGATAAAACCGCTTTTTGTATGTACAAGGTACAATCATTTTTAACACTTACCTAGCTCTGACTTAAATGTGGTTACTTTATATCTAAAGTATTTCTGCAACTGGCCTATTGCTCTAGCGGTTAGTGACCCTGACTGCTACGCCAGAGGTCGTGGGTTTGATTCCCACCCAGGACAAAAAATTGTGTGATGAGCACGGTCATTTCTTCTGTGTCTGGGCATACTTTATCTATAATATGTCTGTATTTAGCAATATATATGTAAGTATATTTATCAGCAGTCTGGTTACCATAGTACGGGTTCTGCCTAGTCTGGGATCAGACGGCCGTGTGTGAGATGTGTGAGAATATCATTATTATTTCTCAATAAATGTAATCTAATACAAGAATTATTAAGAAATCAAAATTTATAACCGCTTTCAAATTTATATTCCTCAACCACGCCACCGTGTAGTACCCACAAATACTGAAAAGGATGCCTTCAACCCAAGGGATACGAGTGTGTTGCCATCTCAGATCATACAAACAAGGTCCCACAAACCTTGCTTGCATGATCTAAGGTTGCCGCCCTTTCAGTTTAGAATTATCAACCTTACTTAATAACCTAAATAAATAAAATTGACTGCACGGATGGCGTATTGGTTGAAGCGGTCGCCAGCGGTGCTACTACGGTGAGTAAATACGCACGCACTTTGTGTGATCCACAAATTGTCCGTCTGAGTCTGGGTGTCCTTTGTGTCCGTTTCATGTGTGTTTGTAAAATCCCCACACAGGATGTATTTCTAGTGCTTGAGTTGTGTTTAAAAAAACCTTACCACCTAACTTACCTTGAAATGCAATTGCTTAATACCGGTTTTTATGAGGCCTTGGTATTACACAGGTCGAGCCTCAGGCCTTGGTAGACTTAGTCCAAATGTATAATCATTTTGTGGAGAAATCATGCCATTTTTTTTTTTTTTGTGTTAATATTACATATGGAAAACGGTGATTTGTATTCTAACAAAGATTTTTCTCAAGTCTTTAAAGATTCGCATTTGCCAAAATAACTGCATATAAATAAAATCTTTAAAGAATTACTATCTCAAAAGTAACAAAAGTTTCTATGCAGGTTTTGACACAATAAAGCTGGTTACTTTTTGTAGAAGTGTGTTGTATTTCTTTGGGTAAAATCTTGAAACTGAATTTTAAAGCAGTAATCCTCAACCAATTATGCTTCAATTTTGCAAATATCTTCAGTTTGACAATTAACAGAATTAAAAAAATTAAAAAAAAACATTATATTACATGGCATTATACTTATAACTTCACATAAAACGTTCCCTTTAAATAAGTTTTTAATTAAAAAAACCAATTTATATCTTAAAACATTTTATACCCTTAATATCAAAATGGCAGACAAGCAACTAGCGACGCGTTAAGTTGTTTCAGCATGTTGCATACCAGGATCGCAGCAGCTCACAGGAGTAAACACACATTCCAACCCCCAGTATTTGAAGTTCACACTTGTATCCGGAAATGATCGGGTATCACGGAAGCGCTTTCACTGTTACATACATTCACAAATATGTTTGTCTGTGTGTTCACAAGGTTTTACAAAGACGACTGAGAGAGAGAGATAGAGTAAAATGGTAAATGCATATGTGTACTCCACGTTTACACAAACAAACAAATTATTACTGAAAGATATGATGATGTGAATGTAGTAGTGCCTTGCTTTTAAACATGGTTTGAAAATTATTTAGCCTGAATCTTATAGTACAGCCTGAATTGCCTGTTTTTATGTATACAAAATTCAAATCAACATTAAATATGAATGATTTAGGAATAGTTAGGTATGACGTCACACACACACAAAGTGTTTCATACAAACCGCGTCTATCGTTTTAACGTTTATTAAAAAGAATAGATACTGTTGTTAAAGAGTCTTGACAGTCATCTTAACCCATTTACATGTTTTTTTAGACATTTTAGTTATTTATTTTATTTGAATAAAAATAATAAAAATTTATTTGTAAATTACAATATATGTACATACAAATATTCATGGAATTTTTCACTGTACCGTACTTTACACTGCTTCCAATGGAGGGGAAAAAATATTTTAGCGTACGTGGTAAAAGCTTAATGAATATTAAATTATTTCAAAATACCGTCTTTTGACTTTAAGATATTTTAATATATTCAATATTTTTCTAATATATTTGGAAGACTGGGTTGAATATATTCAATTCTACAACATAATAAATACAAAAAATCAAAATAATAAATTCTATACAAGCTATTAATAATCAAAAATCCTGACTGCGTGGATATGTATGCTTAAAATTTACAAATTAATTGTTCTAATTTTAAAATGTTCATATAACCAGTGTCACAATTAAGACCGAAATCCATAAACCTGTTTAGGCTGCAGAGAAATAATTATACATACATTCTTACATACAGTCAAAAATCATAACCCTCCTACATGCGCAGTCGGGTAAATAAACTGTGAATTCATTCAGGCTTCATTCGTTACTGTGGAAACGGCGATGACATCATTTTCGATAGTACAGGTACTAGGATATTATGATTCAGTAAGAGTCTTCAACCATACCCGCCATTCAGAATGTGCATGGAATAGGCGTGGCTCCCCTCTGCAATATCCTATGTGTGCGAAGAATTTCAGCTGTTAATAGTGTGCGCGTATCCATATTGCTTTATTTTTGTTACATACCCCTCCTTGCAGCACATAGTTTTCTGACATCCTGATCGTGTCTGATATCCTGGTAGTGAAACTTATAGAAAACTAAAGGCTCCTTTCGTATGTGTGCATGTGTGTGTAGGTTTTGTCTATTTTATTTAGTAAATCGTAATATTTGATAAAACTATGACCGGACGAAGAGATTGGCTATCTTGCGAATCTAGGCATATTTGTTTAGGAGTTTGAGTGTTTTCTATGTATAATATGCCTGTATTTACAAAACAAAAAGTAAAGAAGTATTCTATCAGTCACTCTAGCTTTCATAGTAAAAGCTCTGCTTAGTTTAACACTAGATGGCGTTGTGAAAATATTATTATTCTCTTAATATATTTTAAATTAACATATAATCAATATGTGAATATATTTTTGTAGTGTATTATATATATTATATTTTTGTTATATTATTTTTGTAGTGAAATATATCATATTACACTACAAAAATAAAAAAATACATTTTTTTTAATATACCGACATCGGGTACAGGGACCAAGACACCTGTGGTTAGGGCCCCCAAGACAGGAACCTCCTCCCTATACAGGCCCTGTCAAGGAAAACTGCCCTTTGCTGAACTCAACTGAAAATGTAGATGAATGGATGCTTATTATCATCGACAGCTTTTTATCATCATCAAAACTAGGAGTTTTAGTGTGATTTGCAGTAAGGTCTAGTGTAATTGAAACATTAACAGCGTAGCGTAATGGCTAATGCGTTGGGCTTGCATATCAGTTAGTTGAGGGTTCAAGCCCCACCCGGTGCACATTCCCATGCACACACATTTCGCTAACAAAAGTGTGTACTAATAATGTATATAAAAAAATAGAATTTAAGAACCTGACACACAACGCCATCTAGTTTCAAACTAAGCAGAGCTGTACTATGAAAGCTACATTGACTGATAGAATGCTTATATACTTTTTGTTAATACTTGCAGATACTAGAAAACACCTAAACTCCGAAATAGACATGGGAAAAAAAAATAGTTTAAAAAAACTAAAAAACACGCTAATTCGTTCAAACTTTGTAGATATATCGAGGACCGATGACATTTGAAAAAAAGCGTGGGGTGCTTTTTACTATTGACAACAGGCACCCAACCCTTTTTTTCAAATTTATTTTCTATTTTTTAGTTTGGTTTTCTATAGAAAGCGTGTTTTTTAGTTTTTTAAAACTATAACTTTTTTTTTTTAAATTAGTGTATTGTCATCGGTCCTCGATATATCTACAAAGTTTGAACGAATTCTAACCGTTTAATCATGCCCAAAGGAGTCAGTTACAAACATACAAACAAATATACAAGTGAAGTCAATATAAAGCGTGTAAAAACACAGAACTGTGATTTTTCATTCGATTTTTGCGTACGTAGGTTGTGGAATGATAAATCACCGGTCTTTCACAGTTCACTGCGATTTTGTCCAATGCCTACTCCGAAACAAATAGTTGCAGATCATACAAACATTTGAGAATCGAGTCCGAGACCTCAGCACAGCAGTCGCCATACACTGCACCACCGAGGCATTCGAATTATGAATATGCAAAAAAAAAAAATGTGCCATAAAAACATCTGTATATTTCTTTTACCATTGCATAGCTGACATGTACAATAGCCATATTTCTTTTATGCAATCGATTAAAGTGGGAGCGGACAACGACTTCCTGGAATGCGTCCTTTTTTATAATCCCGACTGTGGGAACTATTTGAGTACGTGGGAATCGTTACGATTTCTACAACTGTTTGTACTAGGGTATCATGAATTAGTAGTAGTTGTACAAATATCATTCAAAAAATGGAATACAGCGTGTACCAACTTTCGGGAACTTGCTCTACTGGTTTGGATTCTAGTTCAGTTTGATCGTTATTTATTAAAATTATAAATTTATGACAAAAAAGGTTCTTCAGATGTAGAACTAGAATTAGTTTAAGATCCGTTAAACAACCAAAAACTTTTGACAGGCAAAGGAGTCAAAGATATTAAACTAGTTTTTCTTTATTTACTATAAATAAATCAATAAATAACTTTTAGTAATTTTTAACCTTTTGTAAAATATAATTGTATATGAATGTATTATTTTAAATTAACGAGAATGAACTAGACGTTGTCACCGTCTGAAGATTCAGTCCATTTATTAACTGTTCTGTGGGTTTGCAACACTTATGACGTGATCGCGTTTAGTCCTGCATCCCCCTTTTTTTTTTACCTGTCGGTGGCATGTCGGACTCGAACCGACTAAAACCGCACGCCGTCGCCGGGTACTAATAGCCGGGGAACCAGTCCTGCATCCCCTCTATATTTTTTTTTTCACTTATAGAAGGCAAAGGCAAAGTAATGTACAATCAAATCAAAAATACTACTACAACTAAGGCAAACAAAGCATGTCTCTATGTACTAAATATATATTTTCTTTATATTGAAATTTAAAAAAAAATATTATTCAAATAATTGTTAATCAAAAAAATACATTTCTTTGCACGTGAAAAATGCACCTTAGTTACTTAAGAAATAAACTCTTGTTAACTTCTGATAGCCTGGTACCAAACATTTTAAAACACGTGCCAAAGTCATAGAGTTCCCACGAGATTGCTCAAAATCCAAACAGGAATGTGGGAAACCTTTTTTTATAACAGCAGCTGTTGTAGATCACAAAAGTGCGGGTTTCGAGAAAATCACAGCAACAAATACCAATCAGCTGACGTTTAAAAACAGCTGATATCTTATACAAAGTCACCTGACAACCTACAAAGGTGTTTTTTAAACAGGTGATGCCAGGTGCTTGCCCTATGTCAGCCACGGTCACGTGAGAACAACTTTTCATATACCTGACGTCTACCGTCATTTTTACGAGTATTTATTTATATTATTTAGTCAAACCTAAAGAAGAAATCTATAATCTTTCCTAAGAATTCTAGGGCTTGTGTGCTATATTAGTGTAAGTCCCATGTGAGCATGCAAAATACTCGTAAATTAAAAAAATCATATGCTACTTTGACAATAAAGTGACAATACCCCTTTGACAATTTAACTGTCATTTGTTTAAAAATCATGTCTTTAGGGTTTATAAATTAAAAATTACTAGTGATTGGCTAACGGTTAAATTTCTACCGCTTTGCGTGTTTAGTTTTATGTAATTATCCAGTATAAGTTAAACTGTCATTTCATGGACTTTTGTACCATGACAGGTCAAAATAAATATTCACGTATCTGTATTGGAATGCACCTCACCTGTTTAAAAAAAATACCTTTGTCGGTTGTCCGATGGGTTTGTGTAAGACATCAGCTGGTTTAAAGCGTCAGCTGATTACTATTTATTGCTGTGATTTCTTCGAAATCCGCACTTTTTTGATATACAGCTGTTGTCAAAAAAAAGGCTGCCCATATTCCTTTTTTGGTTTTAAGCAATCCTCATGGGAACTCTGTGACTTTAGCACGTGTTTCGAAACGTTTGATACCAGGCTAGCAGAAGCTAATAAGAATTCATCTGAAACTTTGAAAATGCATCCTTCTACAGAAATCAACTTATCTATACCTAAGTATATGAATTAACGATTATTCATTAGAATACTTTCTGTTAAAATGCAGAAGTAAAAAGTTTTAAGGAATAATAATGCTACAACGTTAAAAATTACCTACGTAAAAACTCTAGTGGTCCAGTATATACTTTGATCTGTCATGGTACAAAACTCTAAATAATGATACGAGTACTTCAAGTTATTTTTTTATTATATCAGGAGCAAACAAGTCAACGGATCACCTGATGGAAAATTAAAACTTCTCCCCGCTTCAGAATTAGAGGGAGTTGAGCCTGCCATAAACTCGTCCAGCAAAAGAATCTTGACAAACGGACGGATTATTGAAAAGACTAAAGGATAAGATGGCGACCCTTAAAGGAGAAAAATAAAAGAATAAAATACCCATGACTTATCATTGGTATTTTAGAAGGTTCTGTCTGCTTGGAGTTCTGTATCTACAAATAGAGATTTTAAAGGGTCGGCATCTTATCCTTTAGATGCCATATGTATTTAAACAAAAATCTTATTATATTATTATATACTTTTATTAACATTACACCCGGATGCAGACCAAATGATAGTGCTACACACACAATTATTTGCCCGGGTGGGAATCGAACCCACGACTTCTGGCCTCGCAGTTAGAGGATCAGGCCCTTGTGCTAGTCTAGTATTTTGTAACGACTGTGATATCAAAAAAGCATGAACCAAATTAATATACTCGATTAGAATACTTTTAAGTTTGATTTTATTCTAGTTAAATGAATTACTTACTTATGTTGTCACATTAAGGTCTATAATCTTTCCCTTAATACGTGAGAACATATGATTTTCAATAATAACATGCAAACCTTTCGTAACAGCTGTTTGTAGAAAAAAAACGGAAATACGAGGCACGGCCCCCGGGACCGTGAGAATTTGTTGTCGTATTGTTAAATTTTAGGTACCAGGCTAGCAGAAGTTGTCAAGAGGTTTGTCAGTAACTTAAACGTTATTAACATTGTGTGTATTTTGGGATTGTAGTTTACATTCTTTGCTCACTTAACGATGTAGTACTAAATGTACGATGAATATCGATTTATCAGCCAACGGCGCCCTCAGTTAGGAAACAAGGGAGCTTTTAGTGAAACGTACTGTTTGTTAAATGTGTAGCTAGATTGAATAATGAAAGCTTACTTTACACATTTAAAATGGTTACACTACTAGCAGTGTAATGATTTCACATTGTGATAAGGCAAGTACTGTTCGCAAGTAGTAGGATTGTGTGGACTCTCTTGAGCTGACTCTCTAATGGTTTGATTATTGTTAAAAAAAATGGTGTAATATTTTTGCAAAGGGGTTTGACTGATATCTTTTACCCCCCCTCGCCCCTCCCCCAGGTGACAAAGAATTAAATTTAGAGAGGTAGTAAACTTGCTCCAATAGTTACTACTGATGCACTTCTCTCAGCATATTATGGCCTTGTTGAGTCGGTTCTGAGATATGGCATTATTTTCTGGGCAAATTCGACTTGTAAAGATGTAATCTTTAAAATGCAAAAGCGATGCATTAGAGCCATGTTCGGAATCCAAAGCAGTGAAAGTTGTAATCCGCTTTTTAAAAAAATACAAAATTCTCACACTACCGTCCCTATATATATTGGAGGTGGCTACATTTGTAAAAAAAAATCCTCACTTATTTCCTAAGCTATCGGACCATGTAAGCCGTAATCGCCGCGACAATGATAGACTTTGTGTCCATCCAGCAAAAACAGCCCTGATGCATAAAAGTGTCGTATGTAAGGCGCCGTTGATATTTAACAAAATTCCCAAATATATTAAGATCTTGGACATGAATGAATTTAAGACGAAATTTAAAACATTATTAGCTGAAAATTGTTACTATAGACTAGAGGATTTCTTGAATGACAACACTTTATAACCATAATATTTTTTGTATGATTGATGGATTATTGATTGCAGTAAATATATTTATGTTGAATATTGAATGTTTTAGATTAAATGAATGTAGACGGTTAATAGTTGATAATGTATACCTATAACCATGATATTCGAGTCCTTTCGTTGTAATTGTTTTTTCTTCTTTTTCTGATTTTTTAAAATGTTTTTAAACGATTTTATGTTGCATGGAGAAAGATGCTATTGCTAAATTAATTTTATATTTGTACACCGGTAACGGTCAAACATGTCGATCAGGCAATATTACTTAACATCTTTAATGTACACATGTTTATGCAAATAAAATATCTTGTATCTTGTATCTTGTAAACGGGATAGGGCATTTTTTGTCCCGTCTGTCCACAGTAGCCCGTATGTATGTCCTGTCTCGTGTCCTAACCATCGCCTTTTTGCACAATAATGAATTCTATAGCAAATATTAGTGTCAGCAAAACTAAAAGTGTATTTTTAAATAATGAAGTGTTGCTCAGTATTACGAGTATTATTAGAGGTTGTGTTGGTATTGGCACAATATTTCACAAAAAATGGCAGGTGCCTATCACATGTTGGGATTCTTGGGGCACCTGCCGTTACACAATTTGAAAACACCTCCCACAATACCTCAGGTGGCATGCTGATCAGCTGTTTTCTTAGAACTGCAGGCAATCCTATTATTATGATAATACCAAAATACGCGTCAGCTGTTTAAAAAAAAAACAAAGGTTTATTTTTAACTGATCCCTCGGGAGTCGTGGGAACACAGCTGTTTTGACACGTGTACTCAAACGGTTTGTACTAGGGTATCATGAGCCACTTAGAGTTCAAGCATATTCCTTAAAGATATTTGAACAAATGAATATCTGTAGGGATAATGTAGGGATAGATACGTATTTTTCTTTTGACATCATTTTCTTTTTTTTTGTTACGTAGTAATCTACTTTCTAAGTTTAAAAATTCCAAGATTGATTTATTAGCTAAGTGTTAGAACCACTTACCATCAGTTGTTGAAGAAATGCATATTGTAAAGGTTCAATTTTCAAGGTTCTTCAGGTACACTGTCTGACGTATATATTATTTTCATTGTCATCTCTGTTGTGGTACTATTTCTTTTTATAATTCGTTCGTTAACGCAGTCTCGATTTTGTTGTTTCAATTCATAATTTTTTAATTAGTTTAAATGCTTCCATTGAAAGTCTGACGATTTTAAGGTGAGAAGCGAATTATCGAAAATGAAAACTGCAAGTTCGAAAAATCGCCATTTCGAAATACCCGAGCGGGTTAGATTTTATACAGACGGTTGAGCTCGATGTTCCTCTCATACTAGCCAAAAATCTGACTATAATTTTGCAGGGTATTTTAAATCTGACGATTAGAAGTAGTATTATGATTTTTTATAAAATGTGACAAAGGCACGAAAAATATGTAGATATTTAAAGAAGATTTCTTGCGTTGTTTGCTTCAAAATAAAAAAAATATGTCATGGTTTTTTTATGGAACTGTGACCCTACCAGTGCTTTATATTACGTCGTCTGATTTTTTTAAGTCACACTAATGTGTATACAACTTACCTTAATCTTACACGCTCGAGTATTTCTGGTCATCGTTTTTTTTCAATTAATCTGATGAGCTGCCCTAGACGCTCCCCCCTATGTGTAGCGCTTATGTACTCGTATGTTGGCTGTACGGGTGTAAGGTATTCCTCCTATTTTAATCTGACACCCTCGAGTAAATCCCGAAACCCCTTGTAGGGCTTCCCCGCTATTGTGTTTTTGTATTGAAATAATCTAACAAAAAAATTACTATTTGTTTTTTCTGCAACGTGGGCTATCTTCTTTGACATTTTAAATGGTCCGCTATTTACCAATAACGAACAATCAGCTGTTTCCACAAAAAAAATATCGGTCCCTTGGGCCATACAACCGTTACAAGAATGACAGTTGCATTCCCAAAAAAAACGGTGATCCTTTTTAAGCGCCGTCCTTGGGGATCGTGGGAAACCGAGGAGATCGTCACGTGTTGTAGATCACTCGGTACTAGGGCATCAGATAGCATGAAGAGTTTTACGTTTGGAAGGAACATGAAGGAAGTATCGTCTCTTGTGTGCGTGTCTATGTTCGAACTTACATTATAAATAGTAACTTCTGTTTGAATATTACTTTCCTTGTTATAGAATATAATTATGATGTTTTTTATTAAAATATATATATTTGAGAAACTAAAAGCACATGCTATAGTGTTTTAGCCAGCTATAGTGTTTTACAGCCAGGGCCGTCTTTAGCCTATCTGAAGGCCTGGACACATTGGGATAATGGGGCCTCTACGATTTTGACTGATTAGTATTCTGTTAGAATAGCTAGTAATATATATAGCTAGTAATAGCTAGTATAGTTATGGATTTTTCCAAATAAATATGGTTTTGGGTAAAAAATATCGATTATCGAATTAGGTAGGTAGGAATTGGGGGACTTCCATCTATCGAGGGGCCCTGGGCACGTGGGAAAGAGGGGCCTGATTACAGCGCATGCTACAGATGCTGCACATAAATAAATACCAGTCTGTATGAAGAAGAAAGAAAAATCGAAAGTCAAAATTTAAATAATGGTAAACTAGAAATAATAAGACATAAAACTGATAATTAGGAAAATAATGTAAAAAATATTTCATAGGACCTTTTTTGTTACATATTTATTAAGACTAGCTGAGACCCGCGGTGTTACCCGCGTTTGTTGTTATAACCGCGGGCAACGCCGCGGGGCGAAGCTAGTCTAAAAAAAGTAGCCTAAGTTACTCCTTATGTCATCAGCTATCTGCCAGTGAAAGTCCCGTCGAAATCGGTCCAGCCGTTCCAGAGATTACCCGGAACAAACAGACAGAGACAGACAGACAGACAAAAATTGAAAAAAATGTTATTTTGGCATATGTACCGTGTCAACATACATATGCACTTAGTATAAAGCGGTTATTTTAATATTACAAACAGACACTCCAATTTTATTTATTTGTATAGATAAGTAGAAAGAAATCATTTTTTTAACTATTTTTCTTTCACCGCTACAACAATTACTGTGAGAAAATGGTGATGACGTCACGTGTTTTAGGGATCTCTTGTACCAGGACAACATGAAAGCCGAAGAGTTGTCATATTTTGCCTTCTAAGCTAACATGCATCCCTATTTTAAATATCGAAAGTTTATTTTCAGTAATCCTTTGTTACCCCAACATCATAGTACATTGTGTTTCACTCAAAATACAATTCAATGGCGTAAGCTTTACAGCAGAATTTTACCCTGCAGTTCCTGGGCACCCAGTCATTCATCCCTTCCTTGTCTCGGAGAACAAGCTTAATGATCAATCTTCGATCTTATCATAAAGGACATAAGCAATATTTTACTATCGTAATTTAAGACTATATGCCTTTTTGTAAATGCATTTTTGTAATTGCGTACCCTTGATTTTTTTATGTGAAAGTGATAGAAGATAGGAAGTGCTACTTTCTCGCAAGAAGAATGTGTGTTTGTGTATATTTGCTCAGTGTTGTGTCTACATTATTACCCCTTAAATTCACACTCCTAGAATTACTGTTTTCCGGTTACCGTTGAAGTAGATACGTCATCTTATTCAATGCTAATAATAAAGCTGCCGAGACGAGAGTACCAGGGCGACAGAAATATCAATGCTTCTAAAGTATAAGGAATTCATAAAACCTAAAAGATTTGTTACAATATCAATAAATTGTTTGTGTCCTATTTGAGTTAGTTGTACTGTCTTACAAACATTACGGCAAAAATGTGTAGTAAGCATGACGATACAAAGAAATGTACTGTAAATGGTTCTTAATAAAAAGAAATTAAATTATGTATACATATAAATGGGAGAGGCCTATGTCCAGCAGTGGACTGCGATAGGCTGATGATGATGATAATCCATATATTAAAATAATGCCATTTTTATACATCGAATCCTGTACACAGAAACCCATAACAATGATTAAATCCCATTTTTATTACGAGATATTTCTTACTTTATTTGTTAATATTAAAGCATTCCTATTAAAATCAGGTATAGTAGGTAGCTCTAGTTATGGTGTTTAAACTATCTAAATACAGAGCCATGCATTTCTTTTGCACACATTAAAAATGTCTCTAGTTGTTCTAATATTGAAAAAAACTGCAGAAACACTACAGTTAGAAGAATTTTTAATCCGAGAAATTGTTAGATTCTTGTGGGATTATGAAAAAACAGTGTTGCACGGGAGCGACATACTAATATCTAATATCAAAAATATAATATATAGCTAATATGTAATTTAATAATATAGTTTTAAAAATCTAAAAAAACACGCTTTTTATAGAAAACCAAACTAAAAAATAGAAAATAAATTTTAATAAATTTGAAAAAAAAGCGTTCGGTGCCTGTTGTCAATAGTAAAAAAATTATAGTTTTAATATTTTTATATTTTTTCTTTAAATTAGTGTATTGTCGTCGGTCCTCGATATATCTATAAAGTTTGAACGAATTCTGACTGTTTAAAGTCAGTCAAAATCACGCCCAAAGCGCGCAAAAATGTCCACATTCTCTCTGAATGAACTCTCCATGTGTGAGAAACATGTTACGATGGCTGTGAGACCACGTGTTTACCCTTGACGTGCTACCAGGCAAGCATATAAGAGGAGAGCTTAAAGTGTGAGTAGGTATCTCATTTTTTACATACATACTCGAATGAGTACTTAATAAGTAGGAGTGAAGCTACTACTATTAAGTTAGAATTAGTGATAAACTATTGTAAGTTTCTAAGAGTACTTTTAATATAAATACTTTTAGTGCTAAGTTTTAATAATTTACTTTTGAACGAGAATAAAACGAAATGTTATACCAATAACAACGAAATGTTATACCATTATTTCTTGTTAATGTTAATGTTATAATGTTATTGTTATTTGTTATGTTTTATGTTATTGTATGTTGATTTTTTGCACCTAATGTTACGCAGGTAAAGACCAATGTTCTAATAAATGGAAAGGAGTTGGATCTTGTGGACACCACCAAGTTTTTGGGTATAACACTAGACTCTAAATTGCAGTGGGGCCCACACATTGACGGATTGTCGAATAGACTCAGCTCTGCAGCATACGCGGTTTATAAAATTCGTCAATTAACCGATGTAGAAATAGCTAGACTGGTGTATTTTAACTATTTTCATAGTGTAATGTCATACGGTATTTTGTTGTGGGGAAATGCTGCTGACATTCAAAGTATCTTTGTGTTGCAAGACAGAGCTATTCCTGCAATTTATAATCACAGTTATAGGCAGTCACTGAGGGATAAGTTTAAAGAAATTGGTATCATGACAGTCGGATCTCAATACATATATGAAAATTTAGTGTATGTAAAGAAAAAATATCATTTATACATAAAGTTTAGCGACATTCATAAAAAAAACATTAGAAACAAAGATAAACTCGTGTTACCAACCACTAGACTACAAAAAGTAAGCAAGTCTTTTCGTTGTCAGGGAGTGCGATTTTACAATAAAGTGCCAAGCAAATTCCATGAATTAAGTATTAACAAATTTAAGTCTTTAGTAAAGCTAAAACTGTGTGAAAAGGCTTACTACACTATTACAGATTATTTAGACAACAAATTTGCTTGGGATTGATGCTGCTCACTCCCACATTTACGTAGACATCTTTGTTGTTAAGTTTAAAAGTGATGGACATTTAATTATTTTTTTTTGGTGTATTTCGTATTTTGTTTGTTTTAATTTGTTCATTTTTCGTTGAATTTAAATTGCATAGTTTTTTTTTTTGTGTAAGTATGTAAATGTGAGTATAGTGTAGGCTTGTAATGTTAATTAATATTTCAGTATCTTTCTCTTGGTTTTGAGTGTTTCCACGGCTTACTCAAATGTCCTGCTAGCAGTAGGGTCATGCTTCGGGTCGTTGATCTTGATCAATATCGGTTGATCCCCTAGTCGGCTCCTACGTCACCCACGGGATGAATAGTATATTATATATTTATAGTGTATTATCCGTGTAGTGACGGATTAAGAATACGGAATGTCGCCACACATTCCGTATTCTTAATCCGTCACTACACGGATAATACACTCAAAATACATATATATACAGATAATTGTTACCTCGTACAAATAGAATGTGGATCAATCGGTCAAGTTCAAACTTTCAAGAAAAGAGCAACGCGCTTGTGAGTTCTTTTTTGTGCTCCGTACTTTCCCAAGACATTTTAGTTGTGGTTTCAATACACTACTCAAAAATATTTTTTCTATAAAGGAGAATTTGGGACCGCATATTATTCTAGTTTATGTTACTTACTTCCACAAACTTTAGATAAATATACTCTACCTATTTCGATCATTAGATTTTTTCATTATTATGATTTTTCTCCATCGATGAAAAAACTGTTAATTTTTTGTAAGTAGACATCAATGGTGAATACAAACAATTTTATTACCTAAAAGAAACCCTGTCCTCGTGACTTCTTAAATCAAAGGATGGATATAGGATGTGACTTCGGTCACTTCGAGCTATTGCAGACCTGGCTCCCTCAAGACTTGGCTCCGTCGTCCTATCTACTATTGAAGTCTGGTGGTTGGTCTCTTAAACAAAATTATGATAAGAGATGATAATGAAAAATAGAAGAAATTCTTGAGTTTTAGCCATTTATACATCATTATCATCCGGCAGCATCCATTAGCCTTTAATAATCCACAGCTGGACATAGGCCTCTCCTTAGAGAGAAGGTTTAGGTTTCATTTATACATCATCATCAGCCTATCGCAGTCCACAGCTGGGCATAGGCCTCTCCCATTGCACGTCACTTAGATCGATTTTGAGCTTCTCGCATCCAGCATTCATACATACCAGTCACAAATTACTTAAAACATATATTTTACCTTACGATGAAACGCCATGTGGTTTCAGTCTGTACCATTCCGACATCGTTAACACCAGTGAGGTGATGACCCTTAAAGGCCAAAAAAATTGACTACCACACATTAAACCTCAAATTGACTATTTTGTATTAACGCCATCTAACGCATCTTTGTAGAACTAATTAGCAACTCACTAAATTTCATTCTTTTGTCAACGCCCCACAGTAGCCAGAACTGGAACTATTTCAACAATATGGAGCATAAAGACTACGAGCGTAGGTACAAAGACTGCCTGTTTTTCTGTCTGTCGATTTCTTTAGGTTTCTTTCATAAACTTTTACTTAGGTATTTTATTAGTTAATAATATAATACCTGAGTTGTGTGATATTATTAAAAGTTTATGATAGGTACCACGTAAAACTAATGCATTTTGTGTGATTTTAATTGAAATTTCCAGTAAAACGTTTTTATTTCATCCTTAAAGTTTTTTTATTTTCTCTTTACTGACATACCAACAGTTGTTTACACTTACAAAATATTATACAGGATACTATCCACTACATATATAAGTGTGATAGTCAACAAAATATTTATAGGCAACCACCGCATGTACTTATTAACTAAGGCAATCATTTTTGTATGAGAAAAAAAAGTAAAATGACTATTTATATTTTACATGAAAATGCAATTTAAAAATACAATGTATCATAGACTTATTTTGTTTACTTAACAGATGTAAAGTGTTCTAAAAATAAAATCTTCTGTAATTAAATTTAATTTTTGCTCTTAATTTTCAAAGACCGACGGATAGTTGCAGTTTTTGTTTTTTTTTTATATTTAAAAAAAACTGTATACAGTGGGGATGGAATATGTAACGGTAAACGCCACCTTTCTTTATTTTCAACTGTAATGTACCAGGACACCATTCATTAGAAGAGGTCACTTCAGCCACCGTGAATCAATGCTTCATGAAAAGAAAGGGACGCAGTGAAAACTTTCTCCTCCTATCTTTGGGTGTGTGTACATCTGTATGGCCGTTCATTCATCAATGGTGTAATAATGAATTAGTGTTATCTCTTTCTCTCTAACACAGTAGCCAGAACAATAGACCAGAAAAGAAATAAATTTCATTATTTTCCAAATTGATTTGCTTATGACATGTTAAAATTCAAACATAAAATGGATTCAACAGATGGAACGACCACAAAAGATCTGTATTTGATTTGACTCATACTAGCAAACCGACGTCAATCTATACAAATAAATAAAATTGAAGTGTTTGTTTGTAATGTCAAAATAATATTTTTATTCATGCTCTCACGCGGTGATTAGCACGATAACTATACCTAAAAACCAGTGTCCCACTCCTATTCATCCCGCGTAAGTCGTAAGAGAAAACAGCACTGCAAAGAGAAGGAAAACTTGAAGCAAACCCTATACCAACCCGTCTGGTTAGCGTGGTATAGTAGGCTAAAACCGCCTTTCAGGCGGAGAGGCATATGGGGGACTATTATCCATAGAACCCAACTTTTAAACATAGCCTAAACTTGACAGCAACTTTCAGTTTCCTTAATGACGAGAAGGACCAACGTCAACACTGTTATGTGACTTAAAACACTAGGCTTACAGAATATTGCAGCGGTCTATGAAAAACTAGCTGTCTAGTGATGGTTTAAATGGGGAGGGTACAATCAAGCCCAGTGTTGTATAGTGCATGCAAAAATGTGAAACATTGATTCATTGCATCTGGTTTCGCAAATAGGCAACCTCTCGCCTCACTAGGAGCCTGGTAGTGACTCGACAAAAGTGACTCCCCAATTTAGTGCTTGGTAAACACCATAACGTATGAAAAACACCATAACTCACAGAACGCATGATTTTAAAAATGGTATTATAATACCATTTTTCCAATCATACGTTCTGTGAGTTTTATAATGATAAAATAAGAACACCGTATATAAATTTTGAACAGTGTAATTTACATAGTACATTGCAAAGTAATCGATTATAGGCCGAAAAATAAAACAAATTTTATTCGTTTTTTCTCACTTGTTTACAATCATTTAATTTTCTAGATTATAACGTTTTTTTTTATTGTGTCAATTTAAATAACGACACTGTTCAATTTATACATTCATTTATATCATTTTGTTTCCATACAAATTAAGTTTTGACCTAACCTGCAAAAAAAATTATACACAACGCTTACAACATAGGTACTTTAAGTTTTCTGTCATTTCTGATTTCTAGATTCATTTCTTTGTATTATATAAAGAGATTTTATAAAAACTAATGTCGAAAACGCATGCTATATGCATAATTGTACTCGTATATCTGTATAATATATAAATAGGTAAAGAAAGATAAAACAATGGTACAACGTCTTTCTTACTTTGTCCACCCAATTTCTTTATTAATCTTTAAATTACGTTCAAACACTGAACAATATCTACATAATATTCAGCGAAAACGCAGAATTCAACATCTTATTAACTTGTACAGTCTTCAGGAGGCAAAGGATATATGGAGCCATGTTCTCTTTCTTAATCTTCTAGAACAATGCGACGCTGTTATTTGTCTTCAAATACTAGGCTCACAGAACATTGCAGAGATGTATGAAAAACTACACTGGTAGTTAGGTATTATGGGGATGTGTTTCCAATGGGGTGGGTGCAATCATGCCTCTGTCTGTGTGGATCTCAATGCAACTGAAACGCACACTGACATGTGTTTCCATAGCCACTAGTATCGCAGATAATTATCCTCTCGTTTCTCTATGAGCCTGGTAGTTAGTCGACAAAACTAACTCCCCATCTTGGCGTTTAATATATAAATAATAATGTTTTTTTTGGTAAAAAAATTTGGAAGAAACAGAAACAAGGAAATTGGAATTAGTAATAAAGCTATCCAACAGATTTAGCTTGATACAACGAATTATTTCATAGGAAATAAAGCTTTATATAAAAACCTATTTCTAAGTAAAAATTTATTCCGAGCACTTGGACTCCACCACTATAAGCTTTTTCGTTGTTTCCCCTCCCATTGGTCTGTCATCAGGGTACCAAATACTACATACATATGTTGTTTTATTTTCTTTTTAATTATTAAATTAATCAAATATATTATTGACAAGATTATTCTAAGATTAATGAGCACTTCGAAAAAATAGACTACTTTTTTATTTGAACCTCTTCGTTTGTCTGGTAGCCTGGTAAAAAAACCGTCGAAAACACGTGAATTGTGGCGCTGTTCTCTGTACCATTCTTTACTTCATTCATTTCGCTTTTATTAAAAATTTTATGTCAATTTTCAATTGCATGATAATCTAATTGATAGTTTTAATATTTGACATTTAAATCATTTTTTTTTTTTTTTTTTCATATATCCTAATTCTGTATCCTAAAATGTAAAGATACTGTAAAGTTACGTTAATTCCTTTTACATTAAATAAATTTTTAATTTATTAATATAAGAAGATAAAATTGCAATATTTGTAAATACACATCATGATATATAATTAAACTCATTGAATTATAAAAACCCAACTTTTGTAAGAAATATCAAGAACCAAAAAAATAATTGAAATAACAATATGAATTAAATACCATGTGGCATTAAGTCCGCCTCGTGTAAACTGTAATGCAGGGAGTGTAAAAATAAATAAAAATAAAATAAATACACTACCGAATAAAGCCGTTAAAAAGCAAAGTCCTAACCTAGTTTAGGAAAAAGATACAACATACAGTGATCATGACAAATGTATTTAATGAATAAATGAATAAAATCAGCCATCTTTCCATCCAAAACATCCATTCACATCATCACTTTCTATCAGGTGACCGTTTCACATTGCCCCCCATTTCTTAGTAGAAAAAGTTTTTATGAAAGGTTTGTTTGCTGAAATCATATTGTCCTTGTTGGGAGGCTTTGTTGCGGACGAACTACCAGGTTATTAGAGGATCGAGAAGATCGCCATTAAAAGAAAATTGCAATTTTGTCGTAGTATGTGTGTCTATCGGTGGCTGCAGTAGTGTGATGCATTCACCCGTACCCTAAACCAAGTGTTTACAGATCTAGGCGGGGCCATTAAGATTTCAGTGGTTATATACCTGTTACCCGTCATTCTATTACACCTCTTCCCTTACCTGGTAGCCTAGTACAACATCGTCGAAAACTAACTAGTAGCGCTGTTCGTGAAGTAAGCTTGCAATTTGAGTCAGATTCCCCTTTGTTAAATAGGAAACAAAAAATATTCAAGGCAAGCAGAAAATAAACAAGATTGACTACTCGTAGAAGAAAGTGTAAAAGAATCTTTCTAAAGATTTCTAAACATTTTTATTCGTTTTAATACAAATTTCTAATGCAGACCATTCGAGTAACATATGGATATTTAATTTACAGTATTAATTCATAGTTTCATTCATATCAGCCCTATTTCTACTAAAATACTTGCTTTGTTGGTTACTTATCTAGCTGATTATTTGTCAGTTTCAAAATTAGGTATTGTACTCATCACCATTATCTCAACTGAAAGACGTCCACTGCTGGACATAGACCTTCCTCAAAGTTCGCAGGAACAACAGGAATCAAGTTTCATAAACTTTTTTTATGAAATACTAACTGGTACCCGCGAATTTTAAAAGCACTGCCTTACGGTACGCGACTGCAGTCCATGAGACCTGGCAATATTTTATAGGGTTTACCTGATAAGGGCTGAAATTATATAGACAGCTACATGGTAGTAAAATATTATCAAAATCGATCTAGCCGTTTTCAACAACAGAGAGACTGACATGCAGACAGACAAAAATTACTTAAACTGGTTTTTCATCAACGGCCTTTACTAGTCTTCTGCTAGACATAGTCCTCTCCTTAGAAAGGAGGTTTGGGCCTACTACACCACGCTTACCAGACGGGTTTGGTTTAGGGTTTTGTTTCAAGTTTTCCTTGTCTTTGCAATGTTGTTGTCCTGCATAGTTTACTCCCTTAGTCAGCTCTTAAGACACCCACGGGTTGAATAGGAGTGGTGACACGCTGTATTCTTAACTAGTTTAAACTGGTTTAGACATAGGTATCGTGCAAATAACTGTATGAACATGAAAAAACCTATTATTTTGACACGCACGGATGGCGTAGTGGTTTAAGCGGTAGCAACGCCGCTTACTACTACTACTGGGACGACACTTTGTGTGATCCACTAATTGTTGTTCTGAGACTTGGTGTTCTTTGTGTCCATTACATATATGTTTGTAAAGTCCCCCACGACAGGGTATATTCCTAATGCGGGAGTCGTCTTCTGAAAAAACATTATAAACAGACAATTCAATTTTATTTATTTGTATAGATAGCCCGACTTATATACGGACCGCCACCGTATAAGTCGGGCTATATTGACTGCCTGTGCTGTCCCCAAGCTGGGCCGACGCCCTGGTGATAGTCGCGGGAAGCTGTGTGGAAGCGAGCAGCACAGAACGTAGTTAATCTTCGTAAATTTGATTGCACTTTGCGCTATCTACGGGTTCAACTATAACACCTTGACCTGGGCCAGGCGACGGCTCGTGAAGAACACAACCAGAGGTAGAAAAACTTACCCGGCTGCAGACAGTCCAAACTGGTGATGGCTGAAGTCACACCACGACTCACATGCAGATTGATCAGTCTTAGCAGACTAGACATCCGAATAGAATAACCTATGCCTGAACCGACAACTATTCACCATTAATACGACGGACAGTCCTCTTTGCAGAGAATGTCTAAAAGCAGAAGAAACGGCCGCCCACGTAATCCTGGAATGCAAGAGAGTGGCCACACTACGGGCAAGTATCATTCCTGATACAAAATCGCTCCTAGACGCTTATGAACGCCCCAAGAGGCTTCTGCACTTCTGAAGGAGCTTGTTTGTCTCACCTAGCCAACCTGTCCTCGACGCATAAAGGACCATTTTTAAGTCTTAATGCGGCAACCGGATCCCACAACCAATACTACCAATACCACCTTGAAATATGACCACACCTTTTGTAACACAAATACTTTTAATTAATGATGGACGGGTGGGACTGTTGTTACTGGGATAACATCTAACATCTGTGCTGGTCCAGACAAACTTGTTGACTGATCTTGTCATAGATTAATTAGAAATTTCAAAACTGCGTTTTATTTGGTACAATAGTTTCTGAGATTCAAACTTATGGACTTATCTCTTCTATTTTTTTGTTAATATTTTCTTAGGTTTAAAGGACGACATATTACTGGGCTATTAAACGTCCGAGTAAAGCGTCGAAAAACAAATACAATAATCATCTACACTCTCATAAAGTATATATGGTAGGTAATAAACACACCCCTTACTTGTCTGTGTATAGATAGATAAAGGCGGGGCTAGCGAGCGCTCTATACGTAGGTATGTTTATCGCTATTGAAATCAAAGTATACAGCTCTTCGCTTATATGATATCCTAGTAGGACTACGTCAAATACTCATGACTCATGGCGCTACCGCTGTAATGTTATGAAGATTCACTTCTTTTATCTAAAAATACAGGCAAATACAATCGCTGAACTTAAATAAATAATTTATCTATAGATTAACCAGCTATGTATTCAATTTTCAAGGATGTAATTATTTATTTCACAAATTCTTTGAAACTGTTTACCAAGGAAGACAAGATTCCCTGGTAAAATAGTTTTAGAAATCATCGACTTTGGCAAGGGTTGAAAGTAATATTTTATAGTATTATTCATGGAATACGAGGCACCATACTTAAAAAAAAGTATTTATTTAGCTTTTGTACATAAAAAATAACTAGGTATTTCACGTTAAGGCGAGACGAATTGTGCAGACTTTGAATCAAATCAAAATTTAAATACACTTTGTACAAGTTTCAAATAATATTTATTATTAAGCTACGTTATATTGTAATAATTAATATATATGACGCACAATTAAAAATGCAGTGAATATTGTGTATTAAGTATCCGTTATATAAGTAAAGCCATCTATTGAACGATATGGGTACTAAGTAGGTACATATCAGGGTTCTAGAAACTTCAGGTAATGCCTGCCTAATAGTAAAGGTACCTGGAGTTTCTCAATTTAAATCGGTTTAGAAAGCAGTATTCGCAATGATAAAAAAAGTAAAGTTCTGACAGCAGGTTACGTATGTGTGTAGGAAAAGCTGTACCTCGTGCGATTTGACCTCTTGTTGATTATCGATACTGAGTCGTTTGTTGGGAACCATGTTTCTCTCCATGTTCTGAAAATATAGTGTAAGGGGTGGCATCGGTTTGTTTGGAATATACAAAACGATCTCCGGCAATTGGCACTTGTTTTTTGTTGCAGCGCCGTAGCAACCCCGAGATGGCGCTGGTATATATGCGACTGATCTCCAAATAATTTCAGTCGTTTCTTGGTTAAGAAGCCGCCAAGTATACTAAGGGTCATACAGTTTTTTCTTTAGGGTACCTCGTGAGTTCTCCGTACTATTACTTCGTGAGGGAATACAGTTTTCGTTTGCTTTTACCGTTCTTATTCAACTATGAAACTTGTGGGGTATTTCAATATTTTTTCTATTTGCAACTTTATAAGTAAAAAATCCTAAAAAGCTTTGAAAATAGAACAGCAAATAACAAAAAATATGTTTAATTATATCACAGTTACTAAAGATTACTGAAAGCTGGGTGGAAATATACAGTACCCACTAATTTAATAATAAACTTATAAACTTGTTTATCTATAAATGCTTTTAGATTCAAACTGGAATCAACTCGGAAACACGTTACTGGTGGCTAAACGAACTTTAAAACTCTGTTCTCTATGCAATAATAATAATAAAAAAACTAATGGGAAAAATAGCCTAAGTTATTCCTTACGTAGACAGCTACCTGTTAGTAAAATATTATCGAAATCAGTCCCGCCGATTAGAACCAGAAACCAGTTTAAATAGGAGGCTTAAGTATCGTGCAAATATCCGTGTGAGCATGAAAAACCCTATAATTTTGACATTACAAACAGACACTTCAATTTTATTTATTTGTATAGATGTCTAGATTGACATGCCCTGATGAAATGAATTTAATTATTTTACTTATATTCTGAAACTAGCTGAGACCCGCGGTGTTACCCGCGTTTGTTGTTATAACCGCGGGCAACGCCGCGGGGCGAAGCTAGTTTAAAAAAGTAGCCTAAGTTACTCCTTATGTCATCAGCTATCTGCCAGTGAAAGTCCCGTCGAAATCGGTCCAGCCGTCCCAGAGATTACACGGAACAAACAGACAGACAGACAGACAAAAATGGTAAAAAATGTTATTTTGGCATATGTACCGTGTACATATGTATTTAGTAAAAAGAGGTTATTTTAATATCACAAACAGACACTCTAATTTTATTTATTTGTATAGATATTTGATTGTCTGATTGTTTTGTTTGTATTATAAAATTGTACTTACTTACTACTACTACTACTACTTTACTTGTGTTACTTTTATTGTTGGAATGTTTGGAATTATATATTTCAATTTGACCTTAAACATTTTTGTAATGAATGAGTTTTGCCCGCAACTCCGCCCGCGTTTATGTCGGTTGTGAGGGTACAAAGTACCCTATGTTACTCGCTGATAATGTACTTTCCACTGGTGAAAGAATTATTGAAATCGGTTTAGTAGTTTAGGCGCCAAAGCGTGACAAACAAATAAACTTTTTAAACTTTCACATTTATAATATACGTATCGATTAAAATACCTTAATATTTGTCTTTTTTAAGATATAAGGGGGCAAACGAGCAGACGGGTCACCTGATGGTAAGCAACTACCGCCGCCCATGGACACCTGAAACTCAAAAGTCACAAGTGCGTTGCCGCCCTTGGAGTCCCTCTCGCTTGAGTCAGCGGGCAATTATTACAAGGGCAAAACTGAGTTCCCATGTGTTCTATGGATTTCGATTTTCCCTTACTGAACCAGTGACATAGATACTCTTTCTATTTAATATAACTTATAATTTCTTCATCATCATCATCGCCTTTAATATTCCACTGCTGGACATAGGCCCTCCTTAGAAAGGAGGTTTTGGCCTACTATGACACGCTGGCCAGACGGGTTGGTATAGGGTTTTTGTCAAGTTTTCCTTCTCTCTGCAGTGCTGTCGTTCTGCGTAGTATTCTCCCTTAGTCGGCTCTTACGACACCCACGGGATGAATACGGGTGGTGACACTCTGTATTATTAATCCGTCAGCACACACATAATTATACAATACTCGTATATACCAGACTAATAATATATACTAAGTTAGATCTGAAATAATAGAACTGTGAAAACAACAACCAGCTTTGTGTTTGTGCAGTAAGCGTACAAAACTATAGACATACAGAGAGACATTACAAAGAAATAATTAATAGCAAATAGCTACATACTGCTGTCGTTGCTAAAATAAGCTTATACATGTGTAGTAAATCCAAATAATTTAAATTTGTATCAATCATAATTTCTTTAAAAGGCTTGCTAAATGTAACCATAGCCTCGTTGGGGGAGGCTTCGTTGCCGTCGAACTACTAGGCTATTAGGGATTCGAAGAGATCGTCAGTAAAAACTAACTGCAAAATTGTTGTAGTATGTATGTGTCTTTCTGTGGGTAGTCGAAGTAGTGTGAAGTTTTAACCCCCAACCCCATACCCAGAATGACTAGATCTAGGCGGAGCCAGGTTCCATGTTTCATCGGGTGCACGCCCTTTCGTTGTTCTACCTCTATCTAGAAATAAACACCTCTTAATTTTTCTGGTAACTTAGTATTATAACATCAAAACTTTTGATTTGTCTTGGTTCAATATGGAACTGCAGTGGTTTTTGCAGCTCCATCAAATAAGTACAAGATCAGTTTGACCTGCAACAATGAGTTAACGAAACTAATAAATTTAAATTCGGCTGTTCCAAGAATCTTACCATATGTATTTACCTACTGAATCTATCAAATGCTATTAACATTGCTGTCGCTTCTTAGGGTCCATTTTGAAATAATCTAATTTTAAGACGAAACAAAGGAATGACAATTTTAATAATAGAAATTTGACGTTCTAATACGACGCGTATCCAACATTTACAGAACTTTAAGTCTTCTAAATAAATAAATTATACAAATAAATAAAACTAAAGTGTTTGTTTGTAATGTCAAAGTGATAGGTTGTTTTCATACTCACACGGTTTTTTGCACGAAATCTATGCCTAAAAACCAGTTTAAATATTTGTTGTCTCTCTCTCTGTCTGTTCAACCTTCTAAACGGCTGGACCGATTTTCATAATATTTTACCACCAGCCAGCTGTCTATATAAGGAGTAACTTAGGCTATTTTTCCTGTTAGAAATCCCTATAAAATTTTGCCCGAGGCCTCATGGACTGCAGCCGCATATCGCTAAGGCAGCACTTTTCAAATTACACGCGAACGAAGGTGTTACCAGCTAGTTAGTCGTAGTTTGAGTTATTTATTAACTTTCAAACTTATTTTTTTATTTATTTCACTTAATTTTGTATACCGTGGAATAGTTTGTCCGTCTGATTTTAAGGGATAAATTATAAAAAATAAAAATCAAGGGGGAATTTAATGTTCTTTGTTTGATTGTTGAATATAATGATAGATCATTAGTTAAAAATATTTAAAATTTGGTCACTCTGGTGGCTCATCTCCTTCTGTGAAGACCCAAAATCCGACCGCAATAGCATATTCTTAGTTCATGGAAAATAATAGTTCATGTAAAAGACATATCTCAAATTTTGAAAACACATAAACCATCCCGTTGCACCTTCTCAGATGTCTTGCCGCCTAGTACTTCACAGCAGAATATGTGTCATTGCTGGCGCTTGCAACTGAACAATGATTAAACCGGGCTATAGATGGCACTATTAAGTACACCTTCCGCGGGCGTATCAATAAACTCATAACTTTATCTCCAACCTAACATACATCCACAAACTCACGCCTCTATCTTCAAAAGGGTAGGCAAAACGGTGTTTAGCACTCACAGATTACTACTATTTGGTTTCTACTAACATAATAAGGAGACAGGCCTTTCAATCGTAAACTTTGAGAGTATTTTGAATACGAAAAGTTTGGCCTACTGTACCACGATATACAATAGTAACACAAATTGTTTTTATCAAGCTCTCGTGACAGAGCGGATGTGGTCACTTCGTTGTCAATTGATTGCTTTATTTGGTGGGAGTTATCTAAAATGGGGCTTTAACTCTGCCGTCAATCAGGATTGTTTCCATTGCTCCGTAAGTTGGGAAACAAATTAAAATATATATATATATATATATGTATACAAATATTTATCAAAAATATATTTTTACGAATATATACGCTTTGCCGCCAATCAGTCCTCGAAACTCTAAGGAACCAGCACCATAATATAATTTCTAAGGCATCTCCTTTTAAAATTAGCTTCCATGTTTCTGCTCCTAAAGAAATATTAGAAAGATAAAAAACGCCGTACACGTTGCGATAACTGTGTCCCGTTTGAGTACCTTTACATTAAAAATATCTGTTTTGTATTTTAGGTAATACTTTAATCAATTTTTTTAGATACATATGCACTTATGGGTGCACGGATGGCGTAGTGTCGCCTATATATAGTAAGTAGTCGCCACGCCGCTCACTACTACGCTGAGTGCTGTGGGTCCGATCCCACACGGGACGACACTTTGTGTGATCCACAAATTGTTGTTCTGAGTCTTGGTGTTCCTTGTGTCCGTTACATGTAAGTTTGTAAAGTCCCCCGGGTCACAGGATTTATTCTTAGTGCGGGAGTTGTCTTTAAAAAAAACCAAAACTAAACTTGATGATGAACACTATACGAAGGAGTTTTAAGATTCAATTCAATTTAATTTTAAGGCGAGGTTGCAGCGATTTTGCACTTTTTTGAAGAGAAATAAATACCCTAATATGCATTTATTGTGCATGAAAATAAATATTTTTTAAAAATTAAACATATAATCTAGAGATCCGTAAAGATGGAAACATGATTTATGGAATTTGGCTCGATAAAAAAAAATCACAAACATAGCACTAACTCACGATTTCAAATAGAAATTGTTGTAAAATGCCATGGATTCACGGAAAAATTATAGCTTATTTTTTTTTAGAGATTTTTAGGGATACATTTTCACATAGTTGAAAAAAAGGAACCAAAAAATATGTTTTTGCGCTTGCTTACGGCGGCGAAGTTCGCCTGTCAGAGCTCGCTGAGCCTTGTTTGGGGTCGGACGCACGTCATTTTGCTCCGTGAAATTCCCCCGCGCAAATACGTAAAATTCGTTTTCACAGAGCTTCAACAAAATACTTATAAGTTAACTTTAATATAATTATTCCTTCTATTCTATTAGTAAATTATTTCCGTCTACAATGTTTATAAAACACAAAAATGGTAAAATTTTACAAACACATTAGTTTCACTGCGCCACAGTCTAAAAAAATCAGTATACATGTGAGTACGGTAAATAAACAGTATTCATTGGTAGTATAGAAAGAAGGTAATCAGAAAATGTTATTAGAAATCTCTAATTTTGGTATAGTCAGGCACATTTAAATTATGTGGAATTCAACAGTAATATAAGTTTATTTATTGTTATTTTGCAGCACTTCGATGAGACAAAGCATATTCACAGGCGTGGTTGAGACCCTACAGAAATCAATTTCTATTGATCATAGTACTACGTTAGTTTTTGTATTTATATAAATGGAATATCTGTTTTTTTTTAGTTTTGTCGTGTGAAAACTAAACAATGACACTATTCTCAGTGAACAAGAAAACTTTCTTAGGCGCTGCTGCTATTATTGGCAGAAAAACAGGTGCGGTCTTGTACATGGGTGTAAAAAATAAATACTTTTTGGTTTGTAGCCGGGCTAGTAAAAATAACATAACGCCTCCAGACCATAAATGCTTCAAAAACTTTGATGGTCATCTACCTCTATGGAAGCAGATATAATTGCGGAGGGTTTTAAAACATCTGTTGCTATGTACGGAGTAATTTACCAAAGACTTATAGCAGATGGTGAATCTTCCACATATGTTAAAATTTTAAAGGTGAAACCCTACAAAACACAGAATTTGACTGTTGAAAAAATAGAATTTCCCAATCATATTTTACGAAATTTTTGTAAAAAGAAGCGGAACCTTGCCAAAGAGACAATTTTTTTCTAGTTGTATAGAAAAACTTTAACGAACCAATAAATAATGGCTATGAGAAAATTTATTATTCGGTCGAAAAAATATCACCACCAGTCTGATGTTGCGAAAAACTATGCCGTCTCGGTACTTCTTAAAGATATTCAGTTGAACCAGTAGTCCAGTCATTTAAGCTTAAATTAGGTAAGAATCTCGGAATTCGAGATACCCAGCTGTAAGTCTGTAAATACTTGTATATTGACACCCTAAAAGTTGTCTCAAAACCTACATATGGTAGGGTGTAAGCAACTATTAAATTTCAAGGTCAAAAGTCACAAAAATCGGTTTATTGCGCTTTTTTTGGAAATATCTCATTCCCTAGGGGTTTCTGCTATTTGTATTCATTATCAATATTGTAGAATACAACATTCTCTACAAATTTTGTTTAAAATTTTTTTTTATACGGTGAACCGTTTTCGAGATAGAGGGCGGAGAGCGCGCGGTCACAGCATCACTTCAGGTCAACCGGTGCCTCCGGTCGAAAACGCGCCATATATAGTTGATGAACTATCGATAAATCAATGATTTTAAATATTTGTCAATTTTTATTAACTATTATATTATATTTTATCATTTTTAGACTTACAGCTGGGTATCTCGAATTCCGAGGTGAACTTACTATAATGACTGGACTACAGTGTTTATACAATATATTGAAAAAGACGACGAATTCTGAAAAGAAAAAATGGAACCAAGGTTGGTTCAATTTTATTTGACCTGCTTACTGCCGGAATTGGTTGACCCAAGGCACACGCGTGGTTTGCCGCCGCCAGTCCGGCACACGCGGACGCCAGCCGCGAGGGGTGGCGTCCGCGTGTGCCGGACGTCGCCTAAAGAGAGGAAAAAAAAAAAAATTTTTTGAGACGGAGCCCGCAACATGAGCGGGCCGGCGCTAGGAGGGGTCCAGATGTCTTAATAACAGCTGTTCCCGGATCCCTCCTATTACAGGCGCAGAGTGGCACACCGTGTGGTTTTAGTCGGTCCGAGTCCGACACACCACCTCGCCGCAAACCCCGGTGGGGTGACGGTCCGAGGGGATTTCCACACGTTAAAAAAAAAAAAAAAAAAAGGCACACGCGTGGCATGCTAATCCGAAACATATTTTTAACCTCAGGAAAAGAAAATGAAGCATCATCAGGCTCTTTAAAATACGCTTAAATTCCGAGTGTATCTGACACTAATACTATACAGTACACTAATTTTTGAAATTATCTTTGAAATAGAAAGCGAAATATTAATTATTATATATATGAAATTGATAGAACCAATTTAAGTATGTTGGTAAATAAGGTCTCTTCAGACAGCACTGTAACGAAACGCATTATTGTAAGCTAACTATGCTGTGCGAATAATAGGAAAGCCCGCTTGCCTATTGCGCTTTGACATGATTGATATGCACACCTACACACCGCGCTGCAAGAGCGCCTTAATGCATTCCATAATGTACATTTACGGTCCGGATGTCTTAATAACAGCAGTACCCGGATCCCTCCTATTACAGGCGCAGAGTGACTGCACGGTTGGCGTCATAGAAATCGTAAAAACAAAACACAATACGATTTCTGTTGTTGGAGTAGTGATTTAATCGGTCACCACGCTGTTTACTACTACGCAGAGTGTTGTGGGTTCGATACCCACATTGGATGACACTTTGTGTGATCCACAAATTGATGGTCCGAGTCTGGGTGTACTTTGTGTCCGTTACATGTATGTTTGTAAAGTCCCCGATACAGGATATATTCCTAATGCCGGAGTTGTTTTTTTTTAAAAGAAAGAAAACAAATAAAAAGAAAGAATCGAGATAAATTAACAAAATTAAATAATAATAATAATAATAGTAGTTGTCGATAATTAAATGAATTTATTATTGCACAATGTCATCATAAAATAACTTTACTAGTTATTATATAATATTCTATTATATAGCTATTAATTATGTGGTAATATTATTAAATGCAAGAAGGCAGTTCAAGTTTTTTTACTTGTGTCGTGTAATTAGGTTAGTACAACTCCTGCTACCGAAAAACTAAAGACAAAGGTGGTTTGGACATGTTATGCGAAGAGCAGGTCGTATGCAACAAAGAAAGGGAAACAAACAAACTACTTGGATGACGAATTCCCAATTCGACATGTTGAGCCCGTCTAGTGAGGAAGCTTATCAGCAAAGTATATGGCAATTCAAGACCAGGAAAGCCGACCCCGTATAACGAGAAGAGGTGAGGATAAAGAACAAGCACAATACGTATGCGCTTGATGAAACAAATTTTCCATTCCATTTTCGCCAATGACACATCGCGTGTGTAATTCTTAAAGCCCGTCTTGTTGAGGAAGGTCTGATCGTCTGCCCCTTCTTACCAAAAAAATAACAACATATATCTAACTGTAATGAATCTGTACAATATTATTAATATTACAAAGTGCTGTCTTTTCTGCGCTATTCCGGCAAATTGTGATTTAAAGATTCTATCAAAAGATAACACGAACAATGTTGTATGTTCGTCGAACATATTGGGCATTTGACAATGTCAAATCAGATGTTTATCCATTACTAGCAGAACATATGTCTAAAGTTGTAAATAATTAAATGTTATACAAACTTCAAAATTTCATTGCGGGTCGGTCGGTCACTCTGGTAATCTATCCCCAATAAATAACTATTCATCAACAGCCTCTAACAGTCCACTGCTTTACATAGGCCTCTCCTTAGAAAGGAGGTTATGGCCTGCTATACCATACTGGCTATAGGCGCTGGTATAGGGTTTGTTTCAAGTTTTCCTTCTCTTGCTTTGTTGTTGTCCTGCTTAGTCGGCTCCTTCGACACCCACGGGATGAATAGGAGTGGTGACACTCTGTATTCTTGGTTAAGAATTATTAAGAAGAAGAGATTAAGAATTATTCTTAGTTAGTATTCTTAGGTTAAACTACTTAGTTTAAACTGGTTTTTAGTCATAGGTATCCTATTATTTTGTCATTACAAACAGACACTTCAATTTTATTTATTTATATAGCTATCTACGACTTCAATACGGACAAACACCGTATAAGTCGGGCTACATTAACAATCTGTGCTCACCACAAGCTGGTCCGACGCCCTGGTGAAGGTCGCGGGAAGCTGTTTAGGAAATTTGATGGCGCTTTGCGCTTGTTGGCATAGGGTTTGTTTTAAGTTTTCCATCTTTGTGCAGTGCTGTTGTCCTGCGTAGTTTGCTCCCTTAGTCATCTCTTACGACACCCACGGGATGATCAGGGGTGGTGACACTCCCTATTCTTAATCCGTCACTACATGGACAACTAGTTCACTGAAAATAATAGTTCACGTTAAAATCATATATCAAATTATACAAAGAAATATAAATTAGAACGATGCACCTTCTTGGTTGTATTGCCGCATTGTACTCCACAGTAGAATGTAGACCAACACATGCACATGTCAAAATAATTGGAAACAAGGCGGTCAGGTCAGGTCCCCATTGATAAATATGTATTTATTTTATGAATGCCACACATGATAAATAGGTGAAAAGCTTGTAAAAAATATTTTCAGAAAATCTTCTCAACACTGTTGGGGGCGTTTGCAAAGACGGCAAACTACTAGGTTGTTAGAAGAATCAAGAGATAAAAATACGTAGGTATAAATATATATGTAGGTATGATTATGGTCGACGACCGGATGGCGTAGTGGTTTGTGTAACGGACTGCTATTCCAAAGGTCGCGGGTTCGATTCCCGCTCAAGTCAAACATTTGTGTGCATGAACATTTGATGTTTGATTTGGTCTGGGTGTTTCTATGTATAATATGTATGTATTTACAAAAAAAAAAAGTATCTATGTATTTATATCAGTTGTCTAGTACCCATAGTACAAGCTCTGCTTAGTTTGGGACTAGATGGCGTTGTGTGTATGTGGTAGAATATTATTATTATTATATTATTATTATGTATATGGATGAGACGCTGTAGTGTACCCAACCCCTTGGTCCTTGCCTTGGAGGTTCCTGTGTTGTACGCCCAATTCGTGTTAAAATACACCTCTGCGCTTGCCTGGTAACCTAGTCGGAAGATGTTGAATCCTCATGACTCACGTGGCGCTGTTCAATGCAGAAATTTCAATTCTTGAACGTAGCTGTATTCAGTTCTGTTCTGAAAAGTTAATAAACATACAAATGCCATTCTTATCTATAGACGATGAAAAAGTATTAATTTAGCTTTCGTAGTAGAAATGATGACACAACTGTACTCGTATTTTCAAAATCTCCGCTTTATCACGGAAAAGATGCTATCTATTGAGCGATATCGGTACTACAGATATTTAAGTATGAAGACTTAAATATCTGTAGTACCGATATTGCTCGCAAAAAGTATTTTTGCAATATTTTTGCAAAAAGTGGTATTTTTTATACATTTTGGACTCTGTATTTAATAATCACCTAATAATAATAAAAATAATATTCTACCACATTCACACAACGCCATCTAGTCCCAAACTAAGCAGAGCTTGTACTATGGGTACTAGACAACTGATATAAATACTTATATACTTTATTTTGTAAATACATACATATTATACATAGAAAACCCAAACCAAACCAAATCAAACATTAAAAGTTCATGCACACAAATGTTTGATTTGAGCGGGAATCGAACCCATCCAGTTTATGTACAATTACAGTTTATACTATTTACAGAACTTATATTTTAAATGATTTATGTATGAGTCATATAATAATGCAATAACCGAATTCAGAATATACATATTATATTTCCTATTAACTTGATATAGTTGTTAACACGCTTGACCTGGGTAGTAAGCTGGTGAATGCGTGACGAGAGCGTTACGAAAAGTGTGATCGGGCGAAGCGAACGGAAGTTGAGTGGGAGATATAAGTTAATGAAAATAGAAAGGGAGAGAGTAACGTTTCGTATATTACTGTGTGCCAGAGAGAGAGGTTTTTTCACACACACACATTTTACAATACGGTGTCACCACCAATATTCATCCCGTGGATGTCGTAAGAGTCGACTAAGGAAAAAAAACTACGCAGAACAACAGCACTGCGAGAAGGAAATCTTGACACAAACCCTATATAACCCAACCCGTCTGGCCAGCGTGGTATAGTAGGCCAAACCCTCCTTTCTAAGGAGAGCCTTTTGTCCAACAGTGGACAGTTAAAGGCTGTTAAAGTGATGATGTGATGTCAACGAATAAAATAAATAAATGTTATTTTGTCACTTTTTCAAAAGTTTCACAAAAGTTTAGTTTCATCAATATACACACATATGCCAAATTTCATCTAGTTCTGTTCACCCGTTTTAAAGGAATAACAAATCGCACCTTTAATAATAAACTGAATTAATTCAAAATTTACGTTTTTCGAGTTTTCGACAAATACCAAATCAACTTCATCAGTAGAACACGAACAATCCAACAGCCGACTCGATACCATGAAAATGGCAGAGATAAGAGATCGTCGTTCTCTTTTTGACGAACTCGCACGTACATGAATGTCAAACTTTAAATGCGATTTCCCACAATATTGAAATTCTAAGTTAATTCAGTTTATGAATAAAGGTGCGAAATATCTATTCATCTAAAATTCATTTATATCAGTAGTTTCTAACCAAACAGACTAACGCCACGTGTTTTCTGACCCCTTAGTACCAGGATATCAAAGCGCAATAGAGCTATCATTGTACCCGAAAACAAGTGGGCAGCTTGCGAACAGCTACATGTAGCAAGACGTCTTTGATTAAAAAACATTTGTGATTAATAACAGCAGTAGGATGTACTGTCCATACAGTATGGCAAATATTTTGACACTGAACGAGCTGTTTACGTATGTTTCTTTAAGCGGTAACATGCTTTTTTTACTTGTCGGTTGCATTTACTGACTGCCTCGGTGGCGCAATGGTAGATACGCTACCACTGCGCCACCGAGGCAGTCGGTAAATGCAACTGCTGTTCTGAGGTCTCGGGTTCTGCGTTTCTGAAATAGAAACAATAAAAGATGGTTTAAAAAAAAAACAAAAGAAGATTAGAGACAGAATTTTTATCACTATGCACTTATAGAGGGTTGCAGAACACGTGCAAATTTGGAAGCTTGTCGTCATAGCAACGGCTCAAATCATTCACTCTCTGTTTGTATAGTTTTGCTTAGTAGCTTTGCCATTAAAAATGTCTCCCAATACATTGGCGTTAATTTTTTCTTAAGATGACGCATCAGCTTAATTGATAAAATGTGCATAGGCAATAAGAATACGGCTTCATTCGCATTCAATAGACTTTATGAAAACATTCAATAATTATTTAGAGATTAAGGTAGTGGCGAATTCCAGATTATTTTGATATTTATTTCTGTAAGTAAATCTTTTTACATATATTTGCAAGTCGGACTTTAAAGCTAGAAGGAGCTAGAATTTCTTAAGACTCACTCTGTAAAGATACGCCTAAACAAACCACACAGGTGTCCTTTTTTTAGTCCGTCATCAAAGTTAATAAATATGCCAAATTTTATCCACTACTGCTCAGCCATTCCGGCGTGAATGATACACATTAACAAACATCCATCCGTCCGTCCTGCTCTATCCTTTTACATCCATCCTTTTACATTCATAACAATGAGGAATAAAGTTTGCATTTCAAGTTTACAAACAAACAAACAGCACCAACGCCACGTGTTTTAATGACCCCGTAGTACCAGGATATCAAGTCGAAAGAGAGCTATCATCATGTGCGAAAATCCATGCGTAGCTTGCGAACAGCTACACGTTACTCCGTGTACGTACGTACTCGTAGCAAAATATTTTTTTGTTTAAGAGAGATGCGAGCTACAGATTTAAGTCGGACTTATCATCTTGTCGGATGGAATTAGCGAATCCACGAATAAAATTGATAGCCTCCATTTTCTCTTTTATCCGTTAGTTGACAAAGTTACGATTAACATACTTCATTTCAACGCGGATCCGTTCGTGGGAATATTTAAAAAATATATGTAAAAACTGTCATAAACGGTTTCGGTTCAAAAAAGTGTAAAAGTACAAAAATGCGCAATAAAAAGACAAATAAAATTAGACTTGTAGAGTCCCGATTGATTGAATAGTTTTTTTGCAAATTGCAAGATACCGCTTTTTTTACCTTTTAATAATAATAACTCGCGTTCTCATCAATAAGAAGACCCCAAATTTGGTAAGAATGTGGGTTTTGTAGCCTCCAGTTAGCCCACAAAATTTCACTGCGAAATTTTTAAACAAACTGTGAAAAAAGGCCTTCGGGAGAATGGCTCTAAAGCTTTGAGATATACAACAAACGCAATTTTGCGCTCCGGCCGTAATGCCAGAGTGTGCGAAATTGAGCGTATAGCGACCAACAGCACGGCTGCCATAAATCAAAACCCAGTAAGTGTATTTTACTAAATTTTAAAGCAGAGCGCAAGTACATAAAACGGACTAGCCTTACAAAAGTATTCGTGTTAAAGTAAAGTTATATTTATTCGATAGAGTACTAACCACTGATTACAAAATGAGTAATAGTTAGTTAGCTTATATGCTTTTCTAGACTATAATCATTCATCAAAAATTTCATCAATATCGGTATCCAATTTAGGCTTGTCCTAATGTAAGCATTATAACACAAAATTTTGGTTTTTTATCGCGTGACTTAAATACTATGTTATCCTTCTAAGAAAATACAAAGACATTTATTTAAAAAAACTGTGTTACATATTATTTAGATCGAAACCTGTCACCGCCAGCATTGATCGCGGCAATGCTGGCGAATGGCGAGGGATGGCCAGCCGCGGTCTCCTTCTGCGAGGACGTTATGCTCGATACGATACGCTCGAAGGAAGCGGCGAAGGGGACGAGGCAAAGATTGCTACCTCCCCAATCGCCACCTTGGCCACATCTTGGGGCCATGTGGCACTTCGGTGCGGCCGGTGGGTGTCGGTGTCGTCTATCCGACTCTAAGAACTTCAGTTTTCAGAGCTGTGCTTTAGTTTTGCCAAATATAAAATATGCTCATGTTCTTATAGTCCACTGCTGGACATAAGCCTCTCCTTAGAAAGGAGGTTTTGGCCTACCACGCTGGCCAGACGGGTTGGAATAGGGTTTGTGTCAAGTATTGATTCGAGTATAGGGGGTGGCGACATTCCGTATTCTTAATACGTCACCACACGGATAATCTACATTCTTTCTCAATCTCAATCGTAAAACGACTTGTTGAGGGAGGAACAAGTGACAACGAACTACCAGGCTAGTAGCGGCGCATGGAGGTCGTTACTTGCACATTTAGTGTAAAACACATATTATATAATTATGATAGTACAGTATTTACTAGTGCGCCTGTGCGATGCGCTCACCCCAACCCATACGTCCTTGCCTAGGTGGAGTTTTGTTGCACCCTGCCCATTCAACATGGTACTATATTAATTTTGTATTATTTTTCGCTTTCATGGTACCCTAGTAGCACAGCGTCAAAAGCGCATGACTGATGGTGTTCTTTCTACACCTGTGTCATATTAAAAATAATATTCGATGTTTTTGAGAGACTTTATGGAAAGATTCATCATTCTAAAGAGGTGTATTTATTTCCTATAATTGCATGGTTCCAAAGGTTCCGGTAGCGGCTAACCATTAGGCAGGTTGAATCTGCTTTTTTGCCACCTACGTGGTATAAAACAAAGAGTCAAAGTCAAATAATTCTGAGAATCGCCCGCAAATATGCCGTCGACACCGTTTGGACTCAGGATACTTCTGCTATCCATCCATGCATCGCACTTAAGACTCTTAAGTAGGCTGCATGGATTTGCATGTATGGATATAGTTGGATGGAGGTTAAAGTGCAGCTGTGACCATTGTGACACCACTAAATATATACCATGACATTATTGTCATTGTTGATTTTGCAAAACGGTTGAAATTGAGAACGTTATTGTAGCTACGGGTACTCCTTTTACTATCAGGCACGCCGTATGCTCGTTTGAAGCCGACGCAGTATAAAAAATATATTTGGATCTGATACGATTAAGTAGATAGGTAGATAGATTTAAATGAACTGACTGCATGGATGGCGTAGTGGTTGCAGCGGTCACCTCGCCGCTTTTTACTGCGCTGAGTGTTGTGGTTTCGAGCCCCACATGGAGCAACACTTTGTGTGATCCACAAATTGTTGTACTGAAGTCTGGGTGTTCTTTGTGTCCGTTTCATGTATGTTTGTAAAGTCTTCCGAGACACAGGATATATATTACTAGTGCGGGGGTAGTTCAGTGTAAACATAGTAAATATGCAAAAAAAAAAAACAACAACTGGCAGTTTTCATGAAGAAATGAAACATTTTAGTACCCATATCATTCAAAAGGTGGCATTACCTCCAATTAAACTTCAACTCTCTCAATGGTGTATTTCAGTACTATAATAAAACATAAGTTTTAATTTATAACAAAGATTTATAACTTATTACTTTGACTGTTGTTGGCTTAGTGTAGCTTTGCCTCATATCCTAAAGGCATTAAATTCATTAAAACTAAAATACTAAATAATTACTAAAATATATCTGAGGCATTTCAGTGCACGCACCTCTTTTCACCTTTTTCATAATACGGTTTTGGCAAATTCTTTAAAATTGTTGTTACTTCCACGGAACCTAAATAAATAGTTTTGAACCATATACAGAAACACATAAACAGACAAGTTAAAACTACGATAGACATACGATAGTAATATAATTCTACACCGAACAGCGCCTCGTCTTTAGTTTTCTACGTAGTCTTACTGGGCTACCAGGCAAGCGAAGAGGTGAACATTTTGAAACAGAAATATATAAAATGGGCGTGCTACCATTAAAGCGCCACCTAGGCTTAGGGTTGGGGTAAACGCTTCACGCTACTGTATCTACCGTACGGTATAAGTGTATTTAATTGTAGGTATATTGTATGTACTCGTAGTACAATAAATTGGTATTCTTATTCGATGAACTCCGCGTTCTTCTTGCAGCCTAGTAGTTTGTCGCTATTGCTAGCGTCCCCAACAAACGCCGTTGTACGGCGCTTTTTAGTCTTCTAAATCTTTCTTTATGGGGCAGAAACAAAGTATGGAAAAGAACAGTATATTTTACTACTTGTCGGAATAATTAGTTTCAAACAATTTTTATCGGAATACGAAAACAAAATTACACATGGTACATAATATTTTACATAATACTAATAGTTGCCATATCGTTACCATCATAATGATTGTACTATTAGTAGAAGGTAGAAGCAGTTAATAGGTTAATAGTGTACCCCCGTGGAGCACTTCACACCAAAAGTGAGTTTGTAGCCTCGTTGTAGCTATCGACTACATGGTTAAGTAGCCATAACATTTTTTACACATAATTTTTTATTCATCTGCAATAATTTTTTTTCTATTTTTCCTAATTCTTCTTCGGATCATATATATATATGGATGTGAACGAAACGGGCCTGCTCCCCAATTTCACATTCCTCTAATTGCGAAATTTTGCTAACAAATTTGTCGTAGCAGAGCACTTTTGTCAAATCACATTGTAGGGGAGATTCCGACGACGAGATACCAGGATAACAGTTTATAAAGGAGGTAGCGGAACATGAATTGGCAGCCGCAGTACTATGTACTCGTAGTTAAACTGTATCTGTGTAAAATTGACCCTGACCTTAACAAATATGTACAGTAATGGTAGTTATCCTGTGATCATGAAAACGTTTGGAAATATCTACATATGTGTGGCTACGATTTACGATCACTATCACGTTCTACAATTGCATTGAGTGCTAGGGCTAACTAACTAGAGACACACTGTTAATTATGAAATTCCGGTTGCGTCCTGCCATGGTTGTTTATTGCAATGTATTTTTCTGTATACAAAGAATGCTTTAGGCTTTATCCGACTAGGAGTACGTGATCTTACCAGTGCCGTACAGGGCTCTCTGAGGACCTCGCCCTGTGTTTTCCTTGCAAGTTCTGCCTATAATATTTTGCAGTTGATAGGTTTATAATAATACTGAATTCGAGAAACTAACGCAAGTCAAATATCAAAAATATAATTCATAAGTTTACATTACGAAATATCTTGACCCATATCAATCACATCTCAAGTTTGTAAAGGAAGGCTAAACAAGTTAAATTTCACAAACGCCGTACTCCATTATAAAAACAGTCAGTGTCTGAACATTATGAGTGGACACGTATGAAAATCATTACAGAATACCTGAAGATATCTGTGTCTCGGCATCAGACTAGACATAATTTCTTTGTGCAATGTCATTCATGGGTATAGTACTAGTAGAACTCGCGGTGACGTAGGAAATGAACATTCCTAAAGACCACGCTTTAAAAAGAAACAAATACTTTGACTTAACAAACGAAATAACTGAAAGTTGTTATTTCGTTGCGTTGTATGCCGTGGAAATGGGTGCGAGGGGTATACCAGCTAAATCTCTCTATAACCTGCCTAAAGACCTTGGATTGCCAAGAGCTTACTGAAGCTCTTTTCTAGAACGAATTCCAAAGCGGCATTGCTAGGATCTTATCAAATATGTTTAGGTAGATTGGGTAACACAGCAGTACTCCCTAAACTTATTCCTGGCGCTATCGAAGTGTGTGTATCGAAGTGTTGCCCCCATCTATCACGCGATGGACCCGACACCCGCAAGGTGAATCCAAGGAACGCTAAGCAATAGGTCTTTCTCTTGGCCATCTGATCCAACTAGGCGTAACTTTTGCTATGGTAACCAGATTGGTAGCTTGCGACTTGTGTGAGGATGGACACTCAATTCGCCATGTCAACAGTACGCCTATAGTTTACTTTCAACTTTTAAAGATCGAGCTAAATTAGCATTTTCTAGGGTTACGTATGGCAAAAACATCAGACCAGCCTAGATAAATTTATATAAATGTGTTTAGACCTATTTCTTAGACACCATTTGTCGTATCACCTCGATTTGAGAGCACCTCCCTAACTGCCTCACCCAGTATCGGAATCCTAAGCATCGACATATCGAACGAAGTCCAGTTTTGGGGTCACTTAGAGGTTAAGGTCAAATAAGCCTCGAAGAAGGTCGGTGTGCCGAACAGATCGAGGCGGTATTTCACTGCTTTCAGCTCTATAAGGCGCAAGTCTGGCCGCATATGGAATACTTTTCTCATCTTTGTGCGGGGGCACCTCAGTACCAGCTTCTCCCTCTGGACCGCATCCAACGAAGAGCGACTTGAATTGTCGATAGCCCAAACATCTCCGATCGGCTCAAACGCTTGGCGTTACGTAGAGATGTGGCTTCACTCTGCATTCTCTATCGCATGTATCATGGAGAGTGCTCCGAGAAATCGTTCGGACTAATACCAGCCGCAACTTTCCACCATCGTTCCACACGGCAAAATTTTCATCCTCATCATCTGGATAGTTGGCGCTTCACTACTGTGCGCTTTTCGAGACATTTTTTGGCCCGCCCAATCTATCTGTGGAACGGGTGATTATCTGCTTTATTTTAGGATCGATACGACATTCAAACCTTCAAGAAAAGAGCGTAGTCCTTCCTAAAGGGCCGGCAACGCGTTTTTGACTCCTGAGTTGCAGATGTTCATGGGCGGCGACGGTCACTTTCCATCAGATGTCCCGTCTGCTTGTCTGCTCCCTCTAACATAAAAAATGACATTCAGTGCAATTTCACACCTCACAAGAATAGCTTGAGAAGAACTCATATGTTCAGATTTATACACCATTTTCTTCATTTATACATATAAAAAAATTATGTTGGTTTGTATACGTTTAAAAAACACAAAAAGTTTTCTGCATCAATGAAACCCAAATCCATCGCCATCGATTGTGTTATAGTCAATTTGACAGTGAGTATTTTTATCATTCATCCATTCCATTCACAGGCTTGCAACACTACAGTCACATGTTTTATGGAGAAGTGTACCAGGCTCCTAGTAGTTTGAAGAGGTCCCTTTTTACTTGTTCGGGACGTGGCAGTGCACATTAAATTCACTACTCTATGGTTATTTTAAAACTGTTAAGGCAGATGTCACAGAACAGTAATTTTTATTTCGATTTATGAGGCTATTTACTAACAAAATAGATTTTTTCTGTTATGGTACCTTAGACCTCATAAGTAACCCTAAACAAGTCCATCGATCGGTTAGTTTAAAAATTACAATTCCTCAACTTATTAAATGTACACACGGTAAGCGAAACACCTGGTTAAAACTTATAACGGAGAATAGTTTTGAAAATTTTCTCCGACTTATGGAAACACATCACAAAAGGAATTTCTATAACATTTCTTGTTCCTATTTTTCAGACAATTCTTGTGAAACAAGTGTGAACTAGTTGGATGTGTCAGATAAAGCCAGGAAATGAGGGATTACGGGGACGTATCCCAAAACCCATGCATCTTAAGATTCAATCAAATGTAAAAGGACTTGTTGAGGGAGGAACAAGTAACGCAACCTACTAGGCTGGTAGTGGCGCATGGAGATCTTCACTGTACAGTTAGTTCAAAACATAGATAATATAATATTTGATAGTACAGTGGGTTCTAGTGCGCCTGTGCGATGCGCTCACCATAACCCCTGCTACGTCCTTGTATAGGAGGAGCTTTGTTGCACCCTGCAACATGGTACAAAATCAAATTTTACATCTCTCCGCTTTTATGGTACCCTAGTAACACAACGTCAAAAGCGCATGACTGGTGGCGCTCTTTTGAACTAGAGTTATTTTGTAACAGAAATATTTTTATAATGCACTAGCTGAACCCTACCACGTTTTTCTGTGGCACATTGGTGAGAAATTAGGAATTAAACTAACGCGAAAAATAGATAAAAACAATCTTTGAAGCGGTTTGTGTTTTATGCCAAAATTTGATAGCAATCAGTGCAGATTTTTTTGAGTTTTAGAGTCTTTTGTCGATGTTTTTCAGAGACTTCAAAAATGGAGTCGTTTATCGATCTAAAGAGGAGTATTAAATGTGTCTTATAATTGTATGTTTTCAAAGGTTACTGTACTGTAAAAAAACACTGTCATAGATGTCCCTTTGCCATCTGTTCCTTCATATGAATCGTATTGTGGAAAAAGGACTGACGGAACTTTCACTGGCCTGTTGGTCCAGTGGTTAGTGACCCTGACTACTACGCCAGAGGTCGTGGGTTCGATTGCCACCCAGGACAAATAATTGTATGATAAACACAGTCATTTGTTCTGTGTCTGGGTGTACTTTATGTATAATATGTATGTATTTAAAAATATATAAGTATGTTTATCAGCAGTCTGGTTACCATAGTACAAGGCTCTGGCTAGCTTGGATCAGACGGCCGTGTGTGAAATGTGTGTTTTTTTTATTTAAAGATAAAACCGACAAGTCTCCAAAATTTAAGAAGTAATGCTGTACTAAAAAAGGTTTTGGTTTGTTAAAAAAGGTTTTGATCAACGTTTTAGACCATGGACCATTACGTCATAAGTTCTGGCTTACGTCATCTTTTCAACGTTATAGTACCAGGCTAGCAGAGGTATGAAGGATGTGGGTGACCAAAGTACCACCCCTATTAGGAATATCCTGCTGTCGTAGTAGCTAAAGTAGTTGATACAGGCTTCATGAATGATAAATAGGTAATATTACATTGTTCCGTTCTTAGGTTGCACATAATCTCTTCAGGATAAAATAGCTGGTAATGAAAGTAGGCCCAATACTTCAAGTAATACAGAAATAAATGACGTCGTATAAAAAGAGAGCTTTTAAATCATCGCAATCTAAAGAGTTTTAAACCAAAAAAACACTACTTAATATCTATTACATACACATTCAGTATCGAACGAAGCTCATAAAATATGATCAATACGCCGAGACAATATATGTATAAGTAGTATTTGATGAATCAGGATTTTGAAAAATCTATGAAAGTATGTTTTTGTTTAGAAGACAACTCTCGCATTAGGAATATATCCTGTCGCGGGGGACTTTACAATAATACATGAAACGGACATAAAGAATACTCAGACTAAGTGTCATCCCATGTGGGGATCGTACCCACAACACTTAGTGAGTAGTAAGCGGCGTGGCGTTCGCTTAAACCACTATGCCATCCGTGCAATCGAAGTTGTCTGTTACATAACAAAGCATGTGAAATAGTGCGCCATCTACAACGCGGTTTAATCATTTTTCAGTTTCCAGTGCCACCACAGACACATTTTCCATAGTGGACTACCAGGCTACTAGACAAATGAGGAGGTGGTTATAAAAAAGCCTTAATGTAACTAACTAAACAATTGTTAGAAATGCAGAGGGCTAAAAAATTTAAACAATATGCGCTAATGAGTTCAAATTACATTTGACAACTAACATGCCATGCCATTGCCTTACAGAAAAACGATAGTAAGCAGCATAGATTCCTAGGTTTAAAAGAAATCATTTCGCCAGCATCATTAAATGTTCATGCATAATCATCTTAAAACATAGCCTGAACTGTCCTTCATTATCAATTTAATATTTTTATTGATTTGATATCTTGATATCAACATAAAATATAAATGATTTGACAATAGCTAGGTATGAATAGTATTTTATAGAAGTGCCACGAATTCGCAAATTCAAAAGGATTTAAATCCATGTGTTGAATATTGTTATCCGCCATCTTGATTTATTATCGATCAGTGCGCACACCCGGCGCAGGCGACGTCTCGGCAACAAGTGATGTTCCGATTAACGCACTCACCACTGACGAATATCAGTCATGACATAGACAACTTCACTTTACACTGTGAACCACAAAGTATTGACACAAGGCTCAGTGCTGCCAAAGTTTTGCTGTTAGTTAAACTTCTTTTATCATTTGTTGATAGGAAACGATAGGAAATATAGAACATAGTCGGCTGGTTATAAATCGGTCGAAGTTGGTCCGAGACTGTTTTTAAATGAATTATTGGCCACAATTTGAAACTTATGAATATGAAAAAAAAAGCCTTTTGCAATTTTAATGATTGATAACTTTACATCTTGAAAATAACTTATCATCAACAACAGCCTTTAATAGTCCACTGCTGGATATAGGCCTCTTCTTAGAAAAGAGGTTTTAGCCTACCAGGTATACCACACTAGCCAGATGGGTTGATATAGGGTTTGTTACAAGTTTACCTTATCTTTGCAGTGCTGTTGTCCAACGTAGTTTGCTCCCGTAGTCGGGTCTTACGACTACGGCTTCTTATCTCGTGGGTGTCCCACGGGATAAATAGGGGTAATGAGACGCCGTATCATTATTCCGGCACCATACTCCACATAAATTATACCTGTTTCGGAAAATAGCCGCTCACTGTATATGCTGCTTCTAGGAGATGATAAATAAATCTTAGCAAATTCTTTGCCATTTGCGTTTTGCTGACCATTTTACTGATTAAATCCGCGAAATTTACTAAGTGTTGCCGAATATTCGGCTCTTCGGCCAAGAGACTCGCCGAATATTCGTTATTAGGCCAAATCACTATTTGTAGCATCTCTCTCATCTCTTAAAGGGCTGCTACACACTTGGTCTCTTGAACTGCAAATGTCGATGGGTGGCGGCAACCACTTACCATCAGATGAGGGTCATTTCAATAAAAATATAAAATTAAAATTATTGGGATCAAATATGGACCAAGTCTGTTTGAAACACCTGTGAAGACTATTCTGCTTGTGTTGGATGCTTATCAGTTCTCGCAACAAAAGTGGATTAGGCCAAACTAAAAGCTACTTCGCCTGCAGTGCCACCAGTGTTTCGACGAAGTTCTACTGGGCTACCAGGAAAGAGAAAAGTTTGTAATTCACACTGAAATTTATTTATTTATTTAGGACAACTTACAAAACATACACTAATACATAGTTAACAAACATGTTTTACAAATATATGCTGAGTGTTGTCTTACAAGTTTCCAAGCCATGGTAAGGGACAGTCACATCTAAGGTGTCCTTTGTGTCCGTTTCATGTATAAACATACCAAGTAAAGTCCCCGCGACACAGGATATATGCCTAATGCGGGAGTTGTGTTTTTAAAAAGAAAAGAAAAAATCTAAGATTATACGAAGTCATATATACACAAAATATACAAAACATCATCGATATTAATAGACACAGTGATGCATTTAAAATTGTCTAAGAAGGTTTAACACTCTAAAATAAATATATGAAAATTTGATGTATGTAAAGAAAAATAATCATTTATTCACAAAGTTTAGCGACATTCATAAAATAAACACTAGAAATAAAGATTTTTTTTTTTGTTTTTTTTTTTTTTTTTTTTTTTTTTTAAAAGACAACGCCCGCATTAGGAATATATTTTCCTGTGTCGCGGGGGACTTCACAAACATACATGAAACGGACACAAAGAACACCCAGACTCAGAACAACAATTTGTGGATCACACAAAGTATTGTCCCATGTGGGGTTTGAACCCACAACACTCGGCGTAGTAGGAAGTGGCGTGGCGACCACTTAAACGACTACGCCATCCGTGCAGTCAAGATAAACTCGTGTTACCAACCACTAGACTACAAAAAGTAAGCAAGTCTTTTCGTTGTCAGGGTGTGCGATTTTACAATAAAGTGCCAAGCAAATTCCATGAATTAAGTATTAACAAATTTAAGTCTTTAGTAAAGCTAAAACTATGTGAAAAGGCTTACTACACTATTACAGATTATTTAGACGACAAATTTGTTTGGGATTGATGCTGCTCACTCCTACATTTACGTAGACATCTTTGTTGTTAAGAAAGTGATGGACATTTAATTATTATTTTTTGGTGTATTTCGTATTTTGTTTGCTTTAATTTGTTTATTTTTCGTTGAATTTCAAACTCTTTAAAATATGCTTACTTACACATGCACACCACACACCACATATGCACCATATACACATAGACGCATGCAGAACAAGCTTGTCGTCATAGCAACGGATGAATTCATTCAATTTCTGGCTTGTATAAATCCCTGGTACTTTTCCTACAAACATTTTACTCCCCCAATACATTTAGTTTTTTCCTATGGCATCACCTGAGATTTAAATTTAACAATAATTGATTACAACTTTTATGATTGCGCAAATACAAGCATTTCATAACTTCCAGTACACACTGTGTAGCATATTCAACTCAGAATCGTGGTCTGAATACACTATTTCACTATTTGTTACGATATCCCATCATCACACATCAACAGCCTTTAATAGTCCACTGCTGGACATAGGCCTCTCTTCTTAGAAAGGAGGTTTTGGCCTACTTCGTTACGATGTCCCTTACACCCTGTATTTTCTTGACTTATACTAATGCCCAATTTTATTAAGTTCCTTTACACCGTACTAGGGAGATTGAGTAACAACATCCATCTCAAGTTGCATTTATATCAGTAGTGTCACTCACATATGTGAAATAATTTAAGGTAAACCAAACATACAGCAGCAAACCCACGTGTTTTCTGACCTCGTATTACCAGGATAGCAAGTCGAAAGGGAGCTATCATCGTGGGAGCAAACCGATGGGAAGCTTGTGAACAACTGACCGTAGTACGTTGCAAGATGTTTTTTTGTTTATCAGGTATGTATGAAGCTCCCAAGATCCGCAGAGGATGTTACATCATCTCGTTATTGTAATTGGTGGGAAGAGTTCCTTACTTTTTCAGAACAAGCTAGCGTCCGCGTCTGCGTAGATTACATAATAATAAATATTTGTACCTCGGGAATTCTACTTCAGGGACTAAAATAAAACAAATTATGTCATAGTAAAGGTCCATTACCGTTTTATCATCTTTTGTTTTTAGATCTCACACACGGACATCTGATCCCAAACTAGGTAGAGCCTTTACAAGGTAACTAGACTGCTGATAAAAATACTTATATATTTTTAAAAATACATACATACTATAGATAAATTACACCCAGACACCGAACAAATGACCGTACTCATCACACAATATTTGTCCTGGGTGAGAATCGAACCCACGACCTCCGGTTTAGCAGTCAGGGTTACTAACCACGAACCCGTCGTTTTGTATTACAATTTTTTTTTTATATACTTTATACACAACCTAAAATGCTATTGTCTTTTTTTCTTCTTACGTATAGCACTGCCGAGCGCGCTACGGCTACCTACCCTCTAGTAAGAAATCAGCAGTCAGTGCACCCTCGATAAGAAGTTTGACTTTCGTGACCATCATCATCGACAGCCTTTATTAGTCCACTGCTGGACATAGGCCTCTCCTTAGGAAGGAGGTTTGGCATACTATACCACGCTGGCCATGACATTAGAATACTTTAATTTAATTTTAATCATTTATTCTATACACGAACAAAATTAATGAGTTGCCGAAAGTTAATGATTATTATCATTGTTAATAACACTAATAAGGATTACCTTAGGTTTTTAAAATATAGTCGGAATAGGTTTTTAAAAATAAATAGATTTCAAAAATATGTTTAGTTGAAATGAAAAATAAAATGAAATGAAAACGGCGGTAGCCTTGGGGTTAAGGCATTGGACTTGCGATCAAGAGGTCGCGGGTTCGAATCCTGACCAGTAAACTACCGACCTTAAAAAAAACTTACTGTTTTCTTTATGGAAGAAGGGGAAAACGTGCAGACGGGTCACCGGAGGGCCAAGTGCGAGTTTATTTCACTTCTACTCGATCGTCACGGTGACCACGTTCGGCGCTACGATTGGCCCGCAATGAAATCTCCACCAATCACAACGCTAAACGCGCTCGCCGCCGAGAGCGAGTCGACGTGAAATAAACTTGCACGCAGCCCTCTGATGGAAAGTGACCGCCGCCTATGAATGCCTGCAAAAGTATTAGGAGTATCCAACCAGGGACACACTGTTCAATATTCAATTCACATAAGCTACCACTGCCTCGGTGGTGCAGTTGTAGCGTAGACGACTGTTGTGCTGAGGTCCCGCGTTCGATGCCCGGGTCGGACCAAATGTTTGTATGATCCAAAAATATTTGTTTCCGAGTTTGGGTGTTTTCTATGTATAATATGCCTGTATTTACAAAAAACTCTTAAACTAGACATCGTCGTGTGACAGTTTTTCGAATTATTTATTTATTATGTCGGTTCAATTATTCTTTCCGCTTTTTTTTATCCGTGTAGTGACGGATTAAGAATACGGAATGTCACTACCCCAATTCATCCCGTGGGTGTCGTAAGAGTCGACTAAGGGCGCAAAACCACGCAGGATACCAGCACTGCAAAAAGAAGGAAAATTTGACACAAACCCTATACCAACCCATCTGGCCAGCGTGGTATAGTAGGCCAAAACCTCCTTTCTAAGGAGAAGCCTATGTCCAGCCGTGGACTATTAAAGGCTGTTGATGATTTTTTAACCGACTTCAAAAAAAGGAGGAGGTTCTCAATTCGACTGTATTTTTTTTTTTTTTTTTTTTTTTTGTATATTTGTTACGCGATTACTCCGGCAATTATAAACCGATTTGAATAATTCTTTTTTTATTTGGTAGGTCATACGTCAGAGGTGGTCCCATTGTCACCAGGTCAGGATCTGATGATGGGATCCTGGGGAAATCGAGGGATACCCTCAAATTTTGTAGGCATATACACTGTTTATCAGAAATTATCTTAATCTATGTAGATTTTTGCATCTAATGGTCACCATCTGATGTCGCTGAGCTGATGATGAAGCTGATGATGAATGGTTTAGGAGTATGGGATCTCTGTAACAAAATTATGTAATACCATCGAATTTGAATGTGTTTGAGTCTAATTAATAAGGACTCCGATCCTATGTGATATTCAGGGTCTGATGATGGAGACGGTAAATAGCCATGGGAACTCTGTAATAAAATAAAGCAATTCCGCCGTGTTTGTGCTCATTTGATTCATCTCGACTAGGAGCTTCATGCTAGTCGATTTTTAACCAACATCAAAAAAGGAGGGTTTTTGATTCGTTCGACAGTATGTTTTCTTTTTAACCGACTTCCAAAACACAAAAGAGGAGGTTCTCAATTCGTCTGTATTTTTTTTTTATGTATGTTTGTTACGCGATTTCTTCATCAATTGTGGACCGATTTTCAAAATTCTTTTTGTAATCGAAAGGGTATATCCCGAATTGGTCCCATTACCACCAATTCAGGATCTGATAATGGGATCCTAGAGAAATCGAGTGAAACCCTCACAATTATTGGGAATTTGACAGCCCCGACAACGTGTTTTAGCTACGAGTATTTCTTTAGCCAAACAAACCATTGCAACTGTCAGAGACTGCGCGATGTGATGCGCAGAGAACTTGCAGTATTTATGTCACCACAGTAATTTTCGTTGTATTAAGAAGAAAAGGTTGAAATTTTGTATTCTATCTTGTTAAAATAATTCGGATAGACGTTTTGTTGCTATGGATGGCATCGCATTTCGTTTGTAAGTAATTTTATACTTAATTTATTAAAATAGTTCTGGAAAAAACTCTTAAATTTTGGGTGGGTCAACTAGGTTATTTCTAACATACTAGTATTAACCCTTCTAGTTGGAACTCCTTCTATAAAATATTGAGCATATTTGTTGAGTAGTCTCACTAAAGCTTCCCTATCTTCACCTTCGAGATCAGTGTCAATTGAATCGGAAGTTATTTTGTTCGGTTGCAACTCACAAGAATTTGACTGTTTCTTAGAAAAGAATTTAAGCTGATCTTGATCAGTTTGGACGCCAATGTCATTTTCATATCCTACACTAAAAATGGTAAAATAAACCCTTTTTAAAAAAAAAGTTGAACCGACTTCAAAAAACACCGACAAAGAGCACTAAAAATTAAAAAATAATTACAAATCTGAGTAAAAAAACTATAATAAGTACCCTCAATGTCACAGGTAACATTATAATACCAATAGTCCCTTCTAGTCTGTTTGAAGTCGGTGCCAAGCTCGATGCACAATAAGTAATACTGGTCTATGTCAGCTTTATATTAGCACAATGAAAAATTAAGAATTCAAAATAATTCTAATGAAACATCGAAGATTTTGTTAATTAATAAAGACCAACCAGATCAATTACGTGCGCAAACTTATCAACTACTTATTAAAGAATTCAAAATAATAATATAATTGGAGATGTGCGTCCACTTTAGCTCGTTCATCATGTTTTGCGCAGCATGAAGACTGTTGTAGCTGCCGCGCTACATTCTACCATGCCTATCAAGCACCTATTTGGCTTGGCACCGACTTCAAACAGACTAGAAGGGACTATTGGTATTATAATGTTACCTGTGACATTGAGGGTACTTATTATAGTTTTTTTACTCAGATTTGTAATTATTTTTTAATTTTTAGTGCTCTTTGTCGGTGTTTTTTGAAGTCGGTTCAACTTTTTTTAAAAAAAGGGTTTTTTTTTAAATTGATTTATATTGCTCGCCTTCGTGACTTTCGAACTTATGTTATAAATGCAAGAGTGAGTTCATTTCCTTTTTGTTATGTTTGCACGTGTTAACTACTTCACCGATCATCATTAAATCTACATCTATAAAAGAAGAAACTGACTAATTCTGATCAGACTGATCGATCAACGCACAGCTGAAACGAAAAAAAAAAAATACAAAAAAAAAGGGTGAACTTTTGCACAAATGTTCCTTAGGTGATGTAGGTGGCACAAAAGATTTTTAAAATTTCTATCACTAAGGTTTAAAATTGGGGTTGGTAGCGAAGTTTTAGTTTTTTTTTCGCACAACCAACAAGAAGAGATACAATGGCAGTTATATACAAGCATTAGTGCCGCCTTAATAACAGATTGCCACGGAAAGCACGGAAAGCATAATAATAAAAGAGAGTTGGGAACGTAAGGCTTCCCCTAACTTAAGGAAAAGAGAAAAAAAAAGACTTAAGCAGACATTTTCGTACAGAATAACAACTTAAAAATCTACAACATAAAACAAACAAAAGTCCTTTTGTTGTTTTATGTTGTAGATGAGGTTGAAAACTTAACAAAACGAATTATTATTGCTGTGAAACAAGTGGGACAAGTTGGATATGTGTCAGTCCACGGTCATCGTGATAAAAGCGTTTTGACGAGGGCATATCTTAATACCCCAGCGACTTGTAGAGGGAGGAACAAGTGACGTACAATTACTAGGCTAGAAGAAGTGCATGGAGATCGTCACTGCACAGTTAGTGTTAAGCACAGACATGTATTTGATAGTACAGAGGTTCTAGTGCGCCTGTGCGATGCGCTCACCCCAACCCTTACGTCCATGCTTAGGTGGAGCTTCATTGCATCCTGCCCTTTCACTTTCAACATGGTGCAATACCAAAAACATATTTTTACATGTCTTTGATTTCATGGTACCCTAGTTCATGTATGTTTGTAAAGTCCCCCACGACACAGGATTTATTACTTTTAATGAAAATTAATTTAATGAAAATAGGCTTTATTTCTTAAACATTCAGTATCGAAGTTCATAATGGATAATAGTAGGAGAGCCCTGAAGAGGATTTCGGAATTACTCGAGCGCGTCAGATTAAGATAGGAGTAATACCTTACTCCCAAATGAGTACCTCCACCATACATGAGCCCTACACATATGGAGGACCGTCTAGGGCAGGCTATCAGATTAGTTAAAAAAATCGATAGGCGGAAATATTGGAGCGTGTAAGATTAAGGTAAGTTGAGTTAATTACATACACAATAGTGGGTATTTAAAAAATCTGAACATTTGAGCGTTAACACAAAGTTAAAAAAACCATAGCCTTGACATTTTTTTTATTTTGAAGCAAACAATGCAAGAAATCTTCTTTAATTGTCTACATATTTTTTCGTGCCACTATTTGTCACATTATCTAAAAAATCTAATTATTTCTAACCGTCAGATTTAAAATACCCTTCAAAATTATAGTCAAATTTTTGGCTAGTATAAGAGGAATATTAAGCTGAACTGTCTGTATAAAATATATTTTATTAAATAGACACGTTCGGATATTTCAAAATGACGTTTTTAGAATTAGCAGTTTGCATTTTCGATTCTCTACGAGCTTGTGTCACTTTAAAATCGTCAGACCTTTCGATGGGAGTATTTTTGGCGTCCATATAACATATCACTAAAATATCTGAGCGCCCGAATATTGATTCTTCGAATTCCACCCCTTACATTTTTGCAAACCTGTAGAAGCTTTTCCCAGCGCTGAAAGTGGATACAATATATATCTATAATTATATTAGCTAATCTTTCAAATGCAAAAAGGTCTCCATAACGCTCGAGAAAATTCACATTTAACATCATTGGCTAATGTACTATAAGTAATCAGTAATGATTTATATAGGATTATGAGGAATCTATGAAAGTTGTCTGTTACATCCAAGGTATATCCAATATGAAATAGTACGTCATCTAGAACGCGGTTTAATCATTTTTCAGTTTCCAGCGCCATCACTAACACATTTTCTACACTGGAGTACTAGGCTAGTAGACAACCGAGACGGTTGAATAAATAAAACCATTTACCGAAAAATTGTTGGAAGACGTGCAAAAAACTAAATGCGCTAATGAGTTAAAATTACTCGTAGCAACTAAGGACTAAGCACAATGCACTACTGTTAATTACAATCTAATCTGTTGTTCTTTTATGGTCAAACTAAATCTGTATTTTTTCTGGAAAATAAAGATTATTATTATTATTATTAATTACCGTGGGAACCATGCTTCCGCACCTTTGAAACAACTCGACCGACCATAGCCTCATCGAAAAACGGTAGTAAGCATTTCTTTCATTATTTTACACCGAGGGAGTAGGTGACCCCGTCTGCTCGATTACTGACAACTCGGACGCTAGGAATATAATCCTGTGTCCTTGGGGACTTACAGACACAAATAAAAACAAAGAACATCCAGACTCAGATAACAATTCGTGGATCACACAAAGTGTTTTCCCATGTGAGGATCGAACCCACAACACTCAGCGCAGTGGGAAGCGGCTCGACGAGATGACCGCTTAAACGACTACGCCATCTGTGCATTCAATTAAAACATTGTATAAACTACATTATAGAATAAATTAATAAAATAAACTTTATTCTGTAAGAAAACACAGCATACAACTTAATATAAATTAGTAACTTAATACAACTTACAATAATATTACATTTTTAAAAGTTTTTTTACGTGCAACACTATACTACGCTATCTGTGGTCATGAGTTGTCTGTGAGACTGTGATCTATTATAGGAATCCAGTATGTATTTTGAACCATCAAATGCAAAAGTTAGCACAGTGAAAGTTCATGATGATGAATGAAATGAAACAACAATCAAAACTGTCAAAATTTGAGTATTTTGAAAACCTTGAATGACTTTGAACTGTTCAGAATATAGACCCAAACGTCTGCACAAAAAAAAAACCATATCACTGACATTGACTTGAAAATGCATGCACAATTTAGTCAGAAATGTGTGCAAGGAAAGAAGGTTATTATCTACTTATGGGGTTTACTTTAAGCTCATCAATATATATAACAAAGGTCATAAGTTTTAAACAAAATTCTACTAAGCTACCAGGCAAGAGAAAAGGTGAAATTCAGAACACAGAAATTGATAATGGGCGTAAAACTTTTATAGGTCACATAGCCCCGCCTGGAGTGAAACAACTTGGCTTCACCCCTAACCCCGAAGGTGAATCCATGACATCACTACGACAGTCGATAGTCATACACACTATAACAACAATATTGCAGTAACAGTTTATTGGTGATCTCCTCGATTCTCTTATATCCTAGTAGATCGTCGGCAATGAAGCCTCCCCCAACGACAGTGTTATTTTGTCAAACAGTCATAAATTAAATTCGTATTATTTATTATACTAATTACACATAATCGTGTTTATTGTTAATTGATACATTTACAACTTGGCTGCACGGATGGCGTAGTGGTTTAAGCGGTCGCCACGCCGCTTTCTTCTACGCCGAGTGTTGTGGGTTAAACCCCACATGGGACGACACTTTGTGTGATCCACAAATTGTTGTTCTGAGTCTGGGTGTTCTTTGTGTCCGTTTCATGTATGTTTGTAAAGTCCCCCGCGACACAGGATTTATTCCTAATGCGGGCGTTTATATATCATAAATATTAAAGTGAGTTTGTTTGTTTATTACGCTTTCACACCTAAACTACTAAACCGCTTTAAAAAAATGGAAGGTTTACATTAACCGCGAGTAATATAGGCTGCTTTTTACCGCGATATAGGACATACACGCGAACGAAGCCACGTGCATAAACTAGTCTATACATCTTCTATACAAATAAATAAAATTGGAGTGTCTGTTTGTAATATTAAAATAACCACTTTTTACTAAATGCATATGTATGTTTACACGGTACATATGCCAAAATAACATTTTTTACAATTTTTGTCTGTCTGTCTGTTTGTTCCGGGTAGTCTCTGGAACCGCTGGAACGATTTCGACGGGACTTTCACTGGCAGATAACTGATGACATAAGGAGTAACTTAGGCTACTTTTTTTAGACTAGCTTCGCCCCGCGGCGTTGCCCGTTGTTTTAATAACAAACGCGGGTAACAATTTATAATGGCCCGAGTACACGTTGGACAGACTCGACAGAGTCAAGCCGACGCCAATGTGTACACGGGGTATTTTGCATACGTGCGCGGACTTTTGGCTAACTCGATGCGTTTAACACACTTCAAAGGAATCTTGTCGTAGCTGAGCCTATGGTGTTTACACACTCGCCCAATGTTCAGTTCGTCGTTCGTTCATTTAGTAAAAAGCTGTTATTTTAATATTACAAACAGACACTCCAATTTTATTTATTTGGTATGGATACCTATTTACCATTGAATTTATTACTGTCATAGTAGATTTTTTTTTCCAATGTGTAATAAAAGTAAGGATAGCGCACAATTCACGTGTTTTTGAGGTTGTCTCACCAGGATACCAGCTAAGCGAAGAGGTTTAAATAGAAAAAAACCACATATTGCTGAACAAGCCTGTGCTTGCGATTTTGTTTGCGTACCCCAGTACGACCGAAATTATTGAGTGAAACGCCAGTGGATACCATCCGTCGTCACTTCGCCGTCTTGGGATCCCTTCCGCTATTCATCCATTCATCTTACCAGCGCTTCAGACTTGGGTCAGAACCACAGTTCGACTCCGTACCGATAGTCGACATGTGATCAAAGCGCAGCAACACCATATTGAACACTCCACTAAATGTACATCTTTACCTATTTTCTGTGCCGCGTTACTGCTGTGATAGTACTACAATCACGTAATTATAAAACTTCACATAAATGTTATTTTAAATAAGTAATGTTAGAAAGTTATCTATACGTGCATTTAAGGTCCAGACGAACAAAAAGCAGACCCTAATAAATAAGTGAACTTTATGATCTCAAGTATTGCGAAGTGGATGACGGCCCATTGTGAACAAAAGACTTATTGCGTTCTTAAGACGAATACCATAAAAAAGGGATAGCCAAGGGTCCACGATAGCAGTTAAAAATAGGCACATGTGCAAGACAGCACACGAATAAGCGTGAGAAAAGCCCTTAGTTAGGAGTCCTTTTGGGAACGTTAAGGGATAAGGAACGGGGCAGTTGGTCTTGAGTCGTAAGGCAAGTCGGTCGGTCGGTCTTAGGAGCTAGGAAGCAGAGGTTGTTCGTCAAAAGCTGAACGTGCTCGGACGCGCGTATTGCAGTTAGTTTGAGTAAGTTAAATATATAGAACGTTGAGGACAGCTAGGTGAGTCATTATTGGTTATGATAATTTAGGTTTGTTTAGGATAATTGTTTGATGTTTAGGATAATTATTATATTATACATAATTATATTCCGGTCTGAGTAACGTAGTATTAATTAATAATTTAGATGTAGTTTCCATGCAGTTTCCCTGCTAAATTTTACTTACGCATTTGGTATTGGTTAAGATATCTTGAATGTGATAGAATGATTCGTGACCCCTTTATAGTGCTCTACAGTGTGGTGAATCGAGGTATAACTGAGGCGATACGACCACCTTGGTTGATCAGATCAACCAGGCCGCGGTCCTTGCTACACGGTTATCCTTCGGTGACCTGTCATTGTGGTGTATTTAGGAGGAGGTTAGTGTAGGTTCAGTGAGTGCCGTGTACTTGAGTGGAGAGTGTCTTAATGGGCTTGTCCTGGGTGGTCGGTTTGCGGGAAAGCGCTGATACTGTTGATGAATTGATGGAGATCGAGCGGTCCGAGTCCGCCGTCGGCGCACGCGTTGTGTTCGGTAGCATAAGGGTTAATGCCACATCAGACGAGCAGTATTCACGTGTCTGACCTTGCGGCCTTGAGCATTCGGTTGTAGAAGTTGATTGACTCACTTTAAGCTTAAGTGCACAATGGATGGAAGTCTGATAGGATAAGCACAACCAATACCAATGTATTTAATTATTTCATTTAGACTTTGATTCCCTCTTATCGCGGTGTTTTGTTGTCTATTCGAACGTTAAAAGCCAGTGGGAAGATGTCCAGTCAGGGTCGAGTCTTACAGCCTGGCGCGGTTGGAGGAGCGTTAGACCTCCCCCACAGGGAGGGGAGCTGGCTACGTGTTTAATAGTTGAAAAAAACTGCTTTACTCAGGCTAGGGTATTTGAGGTACCATCACACTGCTTTTGCAAAACGGTCGAAATTTAGATGTCGTAGGCTAACGTTACAGTACTTTAATATGCTCGTATGAAAGCGGCGAAGTATAAAATAAAATGATTTTGTGGTAATACAATTGTATCAGAAATACTAAAAACTGAAAGAATTTTAGTACCCATATTAGTCAATAGATGGCATTTACCTGGAATTAAAACATTACTCTCTTAATGGTGTATTGAATAATAATTGTTGAAATAAAGTATAAGTTATTAATTAACATTATATCTGTACGCTTCAATAATTAAACACATGTATTAACTCTCGAACATTCAGTGTCCAATAGATAACTAGACAAACCACACGTGTTTTTATTTCTTCCATAACGTTTAACTAAAGTCAACATAAGTACCAAAACAATATCTTATTAATTTCTTTTTACCTAACTAAATGTTAGTCTTAAAGGGCTAAAATTATTCAATATCCCTGAAGCATTCAAGTGCATTTATTTTTTCTTATCTTTTCTGTACCAAAGTGCAGTTTTGCGAAACTCAATAAAATTATAATTACGTCCACGGAAGCTAAATAAATTGATTTTAACCATCTGATGATAAGTTATTTATGCGTCACTTTACTAACAAAAATAATAAAACTGAGAAGATTGATTGAAAACAATTTTATACTGAACAGCGCCACGTGAGTTTTCAGTTTTCAACGTATTCCTACTGGGCTACCAGGAAAGTGAAGAGGTGTATATTTTATACAGACATAAATAAATATATAGAATGGGCGTGCAACACATGTAGCACTACCTAGGTTTAGAGTTGGGGTAAACGCTTCACACTACTGCATCTACCGTCTGGCATACTTACTACTATATATTGTATATATTACAATAAATAGGTAGTTTTATTCGTTGATCTCCGCGTTCTTCTAATAGCCTAGTAGTTTGTCGTCATCGCAAACACCCTAACAAGCTGGAGTTAAGATTTTACACACATAGAGACAGCACCAATACGATGGAGACCGTGGCATGAACAATTATTATTGTCATCTTCAAGAAAAAGCGCCATACATGGGCACTTTCTAGTCTTCCCAATCTCTCTCTGTAGATCAGAAATATGGACGCTACAATTAAGGAATTGACGCAAAATGTCATAGAAATATTTTGCTAGAGACTCCTGCTTAGAATTTGTTTTACAACTCGTAGGAATAACAATTATTAAACATATAATTTCGGAAATGTTTGTATGTAGACTTCTTTAAAAGTTAAAGCCTTCGTTGGTCTTGCTTCATTGTTATTAAAAAAATCTTAAATAATAATGTTCTACCACATTCACGCAACGCCATCTAGTTACAAACTAAGCAGAACTTGTAGTATGGGTACTAGACAACTGATATAAATACTTATATACTTTTTTTGTAAATACATACATATTATACATAGAAACACCCAGACCAAATCAAACATAACATGTTCATGCATACAAATGTTTGACTTGAGCGGGAATTGAACCCGCGACTATTGGAATAGCAGTCCGTTACACAAACCACTACGCCATCCGGTCGTCATTAGACGACCACTAGTAAAATAAAATATTCAACCTTGGAACATACCTATGCTTACTTAGCTTCGGATAGATCAGTCGGAGAGATAAAAATGGACGAAAGCTGCACCCATTTTTTTAAATAATACTAGACGATGACTTGGTCGAGCACATGGATCAGGTTAAATACCTGGGAGCTGTATTTCACGCCTCCGGTGACATCGTACAGTTTAACGTTTATTCGTATTCAAGTGAGATGAGAATGAAGAACCGCAACACTACGGTACAGGACCTTACTACGTTTACCAGGGTTTACCTTACTTCCTTTCTAGGGTATACCTGGTTCCCCGGCTATTAGTACCCGAGACGGCGTGCGGTTTTAGTCGGTTCGAGTCCGACAGGTGGTATCCGAGGGGATTTCCGCACGGAAAAAAAAGGATCTTACTACGTGACTTTGAAATGAAGTTTGAAAAAAAACATCTACTATATAAAAATAAGTCCGGTTTTCCTTCCTGACGCTATAACTCCAGAACGCACGAACCGATTTCCACGGTTTTGCATTCGTTGGAAAGGTCTCGGGCTCCGTGTGGTTTATAGCAAAGAAAATTCAGGAAAAATTTCAACAGAAAAGTGGGAAAATCTTTTTTCACATACAGCGCTACAAACCAATATTTTAAGTAGATGGCGCCGGTGCGTGATACATTGTTTGACAGCTACTCATTGTTCTCTGCTCAGTTAATTTCATGTGACAAACCAGTATTGTGTTAACTGTAAAACTGTGAAAAAAAAGTAAAAAAAAATAAGTTATTCTTTTCCTAACATTTCAATTGGAAACCATCAAATCAATCACGTGTATTGTGCAAATTTTTATTCAATTTCAACAGCAGGTATTTGTCTTTAAGGTGGTAAGTTGAACTGTGTAAATTATGTGGATCGTGCATTTGAGGTTAAATTCACCACTCTGTCCATAGTCCAAAATGCCTAGAGGACGACGTGCGAACATCGGCCGCCGCACAAGACATGCAAGCCAGCAACAAGTGTATTCACAGAACATAAGCGAAGAAAGACAAAATATAATAAGAGAAAATGCCCGATTGAGACAACGCGTGAGCACACGAAGATCATTGGCATCATACAATCGCTTGGCATTCCAATATGATCCCACTGCGAACTACAGTGATGATGAAAATTTAGATATTGGACCAATGACGACTCTATGCCGATATTGCAATGTGTTAAAGTTCAAAAGAGAAACGGCTGGATTGTGCTGCGCAAGTGGAAAAATCAAACTGGATCCATTACTTACACCACACAGCCACTGAAACCATTGTTCGATGGAAGTGATCCCGATTCCAGCCATTTTCTTCAACACATCCTTGAATACAATAACTGCTTTCGCATGTCTTCCTTTGGAGCTAATATCATTCGAGAAGGCGACTTCATGCCGACTTGCAAGGTAAAAGATACAACACACATAACCAATCACTCACACCAACACAATGAATTGCAACACATAACAACTACATATACACCACACACTACACCATCACACGATCAGAAGTTACACCGTATTCTTCAACAAATGATTGTTTGCAATTACAGATACAAGGACAAATATATCATTTGCATGGTTCAATGGTACCAACACCAGATGAACCGCATCAATTTCTGCAAATATATTTCATTTCGTCGATGGTGGATCAGCTGAAAGTGCGGTGCAATATAGGGAACACAACAGTTAAAGAGACGAATTATTAAACAGTTGCAAGCATTTTTTCACGCTAATAATGTTGTGGTTAATATGTTCAAAACAGCGATTCAATCAGGCAAAGCTACGATCTGAGGACTAAATACACTTGCGTGATGCTATTCATTCAGATGGTGATGTTCAGAATATTGGACGTCTGTCGATTCTCCCATCATCTTATATCGGAAGCCCACGCCACATGCACGAATACGCTCAAGACGCTATGACGTACGTGCGAAATTATGGAACTCCGGATTTATTTATTACGTTCACATGCAATCCGAAGTGGACGGAAATTGAACGTGAGTTGGAACCGGGCCAAAAACCGCAAGATCGCCATGACATAATCGCCAGAGTAGTTCAGCAAAAACTCAAGGTTATGATGGATGTGCTTACTAAGTATCGAGTTTTTGGTGACACACGTTGTTACATGTACTCGGTGGAATGGCAGAAGCGTGGACTACCGCATGCTCATATCCTAATTTGGTTGCTGAACAAATTACATTCAAATGAAGTGGATGACATCATATCAGCTGAAATTCCTGATCCAGTCACTGATCCCCATCTACACGACATTGTGACGACACAGATGGTGCATGGACCGTGCGGTGCATTAAATCCATTATCGCCTTGCATGGCTGATGGAATGTGCTCAAAACGATATCCGCGACCGTTAGTTGCGGAAACAGTCACAGGGAACGATGGATATCCAGTTTATCGTCGGCGTTCAAAAGAAGATAATGGTCGAACTATCAAAGTTAAAGTTCAAAATCAAGAGATTGAGATCGGAAATGAATTCATTGTACCATATTGCCCGCTGCTATTACGAATTTTCGAAACACATGCAAACGTTGAGAGTTGTCATTCGGCCAAATCAATCAAATATTTGTGCAAGTACGTCACAAAAGGCATGGCAAGACATGGCTGTGTTTGGTATTGCGTCTGAAAATGCGAATGACGAAATCAGCAACTTCCAAATGGGCAGATACATCAGTTCTTGCATCGCTTGCGCATTCAAACGAATAATCCTGACATCCAAATAACCGATGAAATCTACAATGAAGGATTGATTTTGATTGAGGATCAATGCTTGACTATTGCAAACAAGCTACTGATTGAAGTAGGAATGATTGCGCCAAATCGATCGATGCACGATGCATTCAACCAAGAATTAAATCGAGAGCTGCAATACAATGTTGATACATTGCAGGAATTCGTTCGAAATAATGTGCCGTTGCTGAATGAACAGCAAAAACAAGTATACGAAACATTAATGCAAGCGGTGGACAATAATACTGGTGGTCTATTCTTCCTGGACACACCTGGAGGAACAGGGAAAACATTTGTCATTTCATTGATTTTGGCTACTATTAGATCAAGATGTGACATAGCTTTGGCGTTAGCATCATCTGGAATTGCGGTGACTCTTCTAGATGGCGGTCGTACTGCACATTCTGCGCTTAAGTTGCCACTCAATTTAAACACAATTGATACTCCAACATGCAATATTTCCCGATCCAGTGCAATGGGAAAATTGTTGATGCAATGCAAGCTCATTGTTTGGGATGAGTGCACAATGGCACATAAGAAATCACTTGAATCACTTAACTTCACACAGAAGGATCTTCGGCGAAATAACAACATCTTTGGCGGCTTGATGAAATTGTTGGCAGGCGATTTCAGGCAGACGTTGCCAGTAATTCCCCGTGGAACGCCTGCAGATGAATTGAATGCTTGCCTGAAGGCATCACCTTTATGGAATAACGTAAAAAAATTACCGCTAACCACTAATATGAGAGTTCAACTTCAAAATGATCAAAGTGCTGCACAATTTTCCAAACAATTGTTAGCTGTTGGAAATGGCAAAGTCCCAGTTGATGCGACATCTGGATTAATTACTCTTAGCAACGACTTTTGCCGATTTGTAGACTCTCAATTAGCTCTTATTGAAAATGTTTTCCCAAACATTAGTGAGAATTATCAGAATTATGCTTGGTTAAGTCAACGAGCAATTCTTGCCGCAAAGAATAATGATGTACACGCACTGAATTTCACCATTCAATCAAAAATTGCTGACGATTTGGTGACATACAAATCCGTTGATTCCATAACAAATCCCGATGATGTAGTAAATTATCCAACGGAGTTTTTGAACTCTCTGGAGTTACCAGGATTTCCACCACATAACTTGCAACTCAAAGTTGGTACAGTTATTATGATATTGCGTAATTTGAATCCACCGCGACTTTGCAACGGTACTCGACTTTCGGTAAAAAGACTTATGCCGAATTTGATTGAGGCAACCATTATTAACGGAAAGTACGCAGGTGAAAATGTATGTATTCCTCGAATACCAATGATTCCGACTGATCTTCCGTTTGACTTCAAACGATTGCAATTTCCAGTTCGCCTTGCGTTCGCAATGACAATTAACAAGTCGCAAGGCCAATCGCTTAGTGTTTGCGGGATAAATTTAGAAAATCATTGTTTTTCACATGGGCAGTTATACGTTGTGTGTTCACGAGTTGGGAAACCATCCGCTTTGTTTGTGTTAACGTCAGACCAAAAAACAAAAAATGTGGTTTACCAAAGAGCACTTCAATGAAACGGATAATTTGCGGACACGTATAACGCTTCGATTCAGTATTTACTTTGGATTCACTTTCATTTACTTAGAGAAGTTCAACTAAATAACACTTCATTTTTGTAATCGAAATGAATTCATTACTGTTGTGAAATGAAATAAAAAAAATTCTTTTCAAATATAAAACAAAAAAAAATTCTTCTTCTTTTAATCATCAAACGAAATTTTACATAAAACGAAGCCATCTGGTGGCGAAACGGAGTTCGCCGGGTTTGCTAGTTGTGTATAAATTGGTTATTTCCTTTGTTTCAAAGATTTAAATTCAACTTTAGGCATTAAGAATTGTATATCTTGCGACAAAACAAAAAAGCTACTCGTAAATAAGTCATAATTAAGATAAAGTTATTTAAATTGTGTGAGTTACGTCTATACAAAGTTATTTTGTCTTGAAAACTATAAAACGTCAAACGGTACCTCTTAGATTGAATGGATTATAAAAGGGTAATAACAATATACCTATTTATTAAGAAACGTCCAACCAGCCATATTAAAAAAAAATGAACACATCAAGAGTAACAAAATAGTAACGAAATGTGGAATAATAACTTTCAGTGTTTACAACACTTGCAACCAAACAGACAGCAACAAAGCCACGTGTTTTCTGACCCCGTAGTACCAGGACAGCAAGTCGAAAGAGAGCTATCATTATGCGAGGAAACCGATAGGGAGCTTGCGAATAGCTAGAGGCGTTGTACGTAGCAAGATGTTTTTTTTGTTTAGCGGGGATGTGTGGAGTTTTCAAGATCCACTCATGATATGTTACGCCCTGTCGTCTTAGTAATTAATTAATGCGTCCGCGACATCATCTGCGTAGAATACCTATAATAAATATTTGTACCTCGGGAATTCTACTTTAGAGTCTAAAATAACACACCTTTTATGTAATAGTAAATTAATTTAAGTGTTTTTCATCTTTTGCAGGTTTCATATTGATGAGCTTGCTAGCATACGAGAGGCACTCCTCGCATAACACATACATAGTACAGATAGGATAATAATAATTTTAATAATTTCTTGACGCATCTCACACAACGCCATTTTATCCGAAATTAGGCAGAATGCTAAATTAACCACACTGCTGATGAACATACTTATGTTGTCATACTTGTGTATTTGTCGTAGTTAATTTCAGGGTCCCATATTACTTAAACAATTAATGTCTAAACCATGACGAGCCTCAAACGAGCCATTTCCGACAAAAACGAAGTCTCATTATATGCAGGAATAAGAATACAATATACTCCTCTCCCTGTGTAATTACTTGCCTCTAGGCTCATAAAGATAAACAAGTCATTTCGAGGTCAATGTGTCCGATTTTATAATAAAATCCCAGGTATCTAAGATTTTAGTATATTCAAATTTAAATCCACAACAAAACTTCAACTGTGTCAGAAAGCCTATAACTCAATTGTGGATTACATAGAAGACAAGAATGCTTGGGATTCATTCAGTACAGGATATTTCGTATTGGAAATATAATGTGGGCTAGTGTGTCTTATTTAATTTTCCATTTTTTTTTATGTTTTACTTTACTTTATTTTTTATTCCATCTTTTTTCTATATCTTGTTTTCTCTTCATTGCCTTTTTACCTTTTAGTCCTTAACTCTCATATACCGGCAAACATCAAAACAATGTTGTGTATAATTAATGATGTTATTGTTATCTGTTGATTAAAAAGAGAGGCCGTGAGTTTTTTGGGCCTTTTCTTCTCATGAGGCTCAACCCCTTGAAAATGGGCGGTTGTAAATGGGCACAGGCATATAAGAGATTTTCGATACGTATATATTTAGTTTGCAAGATATGTGTCAAGACAGACATTGTTGTTATTGTGTGTGATAATCTATGACTTTAGAGTCTACACAAGAGACGATTTCAATTATTATCTTTATGAAATAAAGATATTTCAGTTAGAGTTTATACTCTATATTTAAAATAATAGTTTATTAAATGTTTAGACATTGAACAAACTTCTTTTTTCAAAAATTTTCTTTTAATCTACGACTATTACTTTTAAGCCAAAAGCACTGTAATAAAGTTTTGGGTTGAAAACACTGGCCTATTTAAAGAATGAAAAAATTGTACCAAATTTAAAACTTAAATATTAAAATGATTTTTTTGTATTTATTGTTCCCATTTTTGGAGACATCTAGTGATACAAAGGTGCACTAGATGGGTGTGTGTGCAAAACCCATGCATCTTAAAGTGCAATCGATCGTACAGTTGTTGGGGGAGGAACAAGTGACACCGAACTACTAGGCTGGCAGTGGCGCATAGAGATCGTCACTGCACATTTGGTGTTAGAAACATAATATCATGTCTGATGTGCATGATAGTACAGCAGGTACTAGTGCGCCTGCGCGATGCACTTACCCCAACCCCTTACGTGGTGGAGCCTCATTGCACCCTGCCTATTCAACATGGTACAAATTTTACTAATATTTTTACATCTTTTCGCTTTCATGGTACTCTAGTAACACAACGTCAAAAGCGCATGACTAGCAGTGGCGCTGTTAAAATAATGATGGTATGTAATGCCACACACTCACTTCACTAGTTTCGTTCATAAAAATAACCTGACACATCTTCACATACATCGATCCGAAACTGAGCAGTAGGCATGGGACAAGATCACAGTGAACTGTGAAAGACAGGTAATGTAGGAATAGATAGTCGGATAATAACGTTGTGACTGTTCTGCCAATTCATTCCGAAGAAGTTCGTGTATTTTTGTCTTATATGTTAGGCGGTTTGTGAAATGCATTGCAGCGAAGAACTGCACATACAAGGGAAAATTGATAAAATTGGAGGCATAGAAGAAGCATATTGTTTACATATTAAATATTATACCATTTATAAGCTCGCATCTAACCCCGCTTAGAAATCGCAAAGAAACATTTTATTGAAACATTTTGTTGTAGTAAAACTTCTGCAAAGGATTCAACCGAGAAGCAATTAGATTCACAAAAACAAAACACTATCTAAAACAAATGACTGAATTTTAAATTAAAATGGCATGGCTTTTGAAAAAAAATTATTTGAATTTCGAATTGCGCGCCAATCCACAGATAATTAAATCTGAAAATACTGATTTTAAAATTTTCCAACGTCATAGCTGAAGACTTAATATTAAAAATTGCCTGTCACAATTCAAAATTCTCTAACTCATGGTTCTTCTTTTGCATACATCTTCATCGTCCTGTTACACTTATATTGAAGGTACTAAGCGCTTAGTTGATCGAGGAGATGTATAATTTAAGTAACAACATACCTATGGATTTATTACCTATGATTTAGGTTTAAAAAATTTCGTTTCCTATAAAAAAATAATTAAGCTGCAGCCAATTTGTAAACAATTTCAATACGAATACATGGAACAAGAAATAATATTAATTATATTTTTATTTATTGTCATTATTGAAAGGCGGTTATCTTTTTAATGAAAAAGATTCTTAACTGCTTTTCCAGTTTAAGAAAAGTCCTGTATCTAATTTATTATTATTATCGTTTTGTTTATTTTTATTAAAAATACTTTTGAATAGTCACGAATATAAAACACAATATGTTCGAATTTCATACCCTATTCTGGCTTACGTCATCATTCACGAGCCCTCGATGTCACAGTACCAGGCTCGCAGATGTTTAAAGGATGTGTAACGGGCAGGCTGTTACAAAGAACCACCCCTATAGACACACACTCACGCATACACACACTTCTTCTTTAGTTTCTGTTCATAAGTTTTAAATGTCCCTTAAATATTTGGTATTGGAATTTTGTGCCATCTCCAACTATCATAGATTTTTTTATAAAATTTGTCTTAAAGAAAAAAATGTTTTTAAAATTTATTTCCTTTTGCTATTTCAACCATCTACTTCGGCCATGTTTGTTAAATTAACTTCAACTTTGGTAATAGAAATTTTAAACAATGTATGAACAACACAACAAGCGACGGTTACTTTAAGCGGCGGTAGCCTAGTGGTTAAGGCATTGGACTTGCGATTCAGAGGTCGTGGGTTCAAATCCTTACCAGTACACTACCGAGGTGCACCCACTCCTAACACAAGCAATTAAGCTTAGCGGGAGGGGTTAATGAGAATAGTAGTAATTTCGGTTGCTAGTAGACCTTTAAAAAAAACCGCAGTAAAAATAAAAATAAATGAGGACAAAAGTGATAAAAAAAGTTATGGAAGGCAAAGATTCGGTATATTTTTTTTTTAAATCTCAACGTTCAATATCTTGAAAATGGTTGTATCCTAGGAAGTAAATCCCTGGAACCCCGACGGACCCCGGGCCATCTACGGCTTGTAGATGACCTTCTACAACCTAAAGGGCCAACCCGGCCTTTGCTTCTGCTAGGGTGATAGATGACCTCACCTGTCACCCCCAGGCCTGCGCTTATGGTTGACGGAGGTCGTTTTGCGACCTCTGCCGCCTGTCTTATACGGTACCGGGCCCGTTCCCGGGCCTGTCGCCCCCTAAAGTATCTAGGTCGACTTAACCAGTAACCCTGTATTTTAAGATAACAGTACCTACTACAATTTAAGATCTTGGACTGATCTTATTTTAGACAACGGAGGTTGATTCACTATCAACTCTTTGAGTATAAGCTCTTTTTTTTCCAACATTTAAGTGCAATGCATTGTAGTTTTAGAATAGCATACATTAGAAACTATACTTCTCAATTTTTCTAGTTTACACATGATACAGCTTTATGTTCAATACTAGGTGGAACTTTCCTACGCACGCTTTGAATTTCTGGAAGCCTGGTAACGTGACGTGAATTTGTGAGCGATGACCTACACTTTATGACGTAATTTTTCAGTGTCCCTTTGACAGTTTTTTTTTTATCTTGAAAGTATATTTAACTAAAACAAGTAAACAATTGAAAAATATACACTAATTTGAATAAATTTTTAAAACTAAATAACCACAAAGAGAAATGAATGAATGAATTTAATACTTCCGGGATAGTGAATAATTTTAAAAACTATTAGATATGAGGCAAAAGCCATACTGATAAGGTCTTGAATAAATAGCCATAATTAACAAGGTACATGCGCTTTATTTGGGTAATTCGTTTAAAACATAATTTGAATGAAGGGAGTTTAAATTGCAGATAATGTCATCTATTGAATGATAAGGGTACTAAGAGACTTCAGTTCTTCGTTAAAATTTCTGTATTATAATATGATATTGCTCTAAGTAATTCTAATAGATCAAAATCCTTTCTATGCCACGTCGGTTTTAAATGAGGTTACGGTCTGCTTGATTTCAAAGGAGTATCGTAGACTACAATCTTCTCGAATGCACTGTTTCGAAAAGCAGCAATATCAATAAAAAAAATATTAAAACTCAGAAAGTGTGTAAATTGAAGTTTATATTTAGGGGAGCGCTCACAGCATGCTGTTCTTTAGCCTCGCCTCATCTATCCGTCTCAAGGCTATCCGTCCAAAAAATCTTTCAATGTAGGTGATGTTCTATCCATAATCTCTAGCAATAGTACGATGGATGGATAACAGAAGCATCCTCAGACGGCGCTGTGACCAAGCATGTTATTCGCGTTCAAACAGATTTTCTTTCTGGCCTCATGCAATCACTACCTAAAATCCGTAAAAAGACTATTCTCGAATATCTGTGACGTGCTCAATAGTAAAAATTCCTAAAAGCATATTTTTTATAATAAATTGTTTTAAATTATAGAAGCTATAACTTAGCTTAGCTTAACTTAGCTTGGACAAAACCGTATTATCAATACTACCCACACTAAGAGCTTTTCGATTAGACCTCTTCTCTAGTCTGGTAGCCCGGTGAGACAACGTCAACAACACGTGACTTGTGGCGCTGTTCTCTGAACAATTTTTCATCAATTCCACTTCTGTAAAACAAAAGATTTCTATAGAATAAATGTATTAAATCATTTCATTTGTCATTTGAGTATTTATAAAGATGAATTACATTTATTTATAATACACATCATTTCAATGCAAGCAGCAACGTATTCATTACACGTAGGGCCATCTATTATGGGTGTGGGTAGGTACTAATTTATATAAAATGTTCTTGAACACTTTCAAATTAAATTTGATCTAATAATAATATTACGTTAATAAGATTATAATTATAGTTATATAATATTTGTATTTATAAATCTATGGTAAGACAGTTTCCACGCATCTCCAATGACCGGATTAGAGAAAACACTATGTATTAAATATAACTCGTATTTTTATTAATATACATCAAGATTGAACAGCAGTAATACAAGTTTAGTGTGAAAATCGCATCCAAGTTCATAGTATTTTTTACCAAACCAATACAGACAGACACAAAACATGACAAAGTAAAACTTGGAGAAAGTAAATTGCTGTTTTTTATTTTGGTAGACGTAAAATACTATGTACTGTACATGGTACTATGTTTTTTTTTTAAATTATAATATTATTTATTTATGTAAAAAAAAAAAGGTTGCATATTCTCTCGTTGAGGGAGGCTTCGTTACCGATGAACTACTAGGCTATTAGAGGAGCGAGGAGATCGTCAATAAATAATTACTGCTACACCGTTATAGTGTGTTTGTGTGTCGGCAATCGCAGTTGTGTGATGCTTTCACCCCTAACCCCTTACCACACTTGGTAAGGGTTGTGGGACGAAACCTAGGCGGGGCCTTCGGACCTACATCAATTTTACGCCCATTAATCGATATCTGTATTATGAATTATACCTCTTCTTTTGCCTGTTAGCCTAGTAGAACATTGTGAAAAACTTATGGCGGTGGTACTGTTCGCTAAGTAACTTTTAATTTGGACTAATTTACTTTTGTTATGGGAACTAACAAGGATCCAAAACAAATAATCAATAAATGTTTCGTGTAGCCTATAAATAGTTGATTACCCTTGTTTTTGTGTTTCTAAATACCTAATCTAAAATGAATTTTAAGTGCACACCAAATCACAATTATTAGAAATAAGAAATTTAATGGAATTAAGATTTTCAGCGTCAAAAAGCGTCAAAAAAAATCTCTACATCGGGGCAGCGTCGCCTACCAGCCTTCTCAAAAGAGCTGGTAGCATTGTTACGTTGAATGGGAATGCTAATTATCTGTGCTAAAAAGGCCGACCTTTTGGACCTCAATTCTGCAATTTTATGTTAACGTACAAGGGACTGTCATTCCATTGATACGCTATTGAAATGCCATTGACATCGGGCAAAATATGGGTATTCTACTAACATAAATCAATAGACTGTCGATGTAGTGTCAATGGTGATATCAACAACATTGCCATATCTGGAAAATTAAATAATTGTTTTCCTTACAAATTTAAAATGTACTATTTACCACACTATCACAAAGACATCGACGACATTTGTATTAATGGCAGTTCAGTGACAAGTAATCGAAAGGCCATTGGTAAGTGGCATACGAAAACTGTAAAACTTTTGCGATGATATTTCATCGACAGTCTATTGATACAATATCAAAATAGCAGAATTGAGGCCTATGGTCTCAAGAAGTGTCGATTCTATTGTGTTGATAAATATGTATATTATAGAAGATGCCTTTTATGGTTCTCTCTGTCTCTCTGGTCCTCTTTTGTTAAGAATTTAACCTTGTTAGTTCTGTTTTGCTCTACCTCTTATATCATTTAAATGCGTTATATTATTGTGGAATAGTTAGTTCAATGGTTGACATTGTGTATAACCACTGTCTCGCTTGTCTATTACCCTAGTACTCTAGGGCAGAAATGTGTCAGTGATGGCGCTGAAAACTAAACAATGAAACCGCGATATAGATAGCATTATTGAGTGTGCTTACTTGTGGGTGAATTAGACGACCTTTTATAAATTAATGAAAACCTGATATACCACACAACGCCTAAATAGGTATATATCTCGATATTAAATGTGTAAGGTGGTTATTTCTTTATGCAAAAGTGTTTATTTTATTTTTATTGTGTTATCTTCGGAATTTGTAAACCAATTTGAAAAAAGACTTTTTTTTTTTAAACTGACTGTTGTCGGAGTAACTTCTATTTAAATTTGAAAAACGAACCAAACAAGCTTTCTCAAACAAACAAGGATTCTCCAAGGGTTCCATTTTTAGATTTTTTGAACCGGAACCCTAAAAATATCAATTCATGTTTTGTAAATAACCATTTTTTTAAGTTATTTCGTTCTGTATTTTTAAAAGTAAATGACTTATTTACATTAGGAAATATTCAACCCTGAAGGGGTTATGTGAAAACGCCGTACGTGTCAATGTAATGTTTACTTACCTATCATTCATGAAGCCTTTGTATTCATAACTGAAGCTACTAGGTACGAAAACAGGATGGAATCTCTATTACACAGAGGCTGGTACCTGCGAGCCTAGTACTTATGAAGTTGAGAGTTGGCGAATGATGACGCTAGAACTTATGACGTAACACCAATAAACTATTGTTTGTATAAATTTTATTCTTAAGGAGTTTTTTCAAGGTGTTCAAATGAATACTTGAAAAGGTACTTGAAAATACTTGAAAATATATTTTTCAATTGTTTACGTAGTTAAATTTATTTACAAGATGAAAAAATCACAGAATAATCTGAACATGATTTTTCATAAAGTGTAGGTTACTTCATCGCTCAGGATAATGTATCGTGGTTCTACCAGGCTTTCAGCAATTTAAAGCGTGCGTAGGAAAATTCGAGCCCCATACAGAACAAACATCTTGCGGTCATAATTTTTATTTTAAATGGGATAATATCTTGTTCATTGATATATTAAATTTCGGTTCGTACCTGACAGCAGGAACATTTTACCACTAGGGGGACAAGCGAGCTTCCGCGTCAGGTTGTAGCTACGTCCCCGAAGAACACATGTGAGTAAAGAAGTTTATCCATTATAAAACAGGTGTTGTTTTCACTTTTTTAAAACAGCGCCACCAGTTATGCGGCCATTTGACGATATTACTAGGCTACCATGGAAGCGAAGAGATGTAAAATAATATCAAAATTAGACATGAAGAATGGGCAGGGTGCACGAAGCTCCACCTTGGTATGAACGTCAGGGGTCGGGGTATACGCATCGCACAGGCGCACTATTACCTACTGCATTATCAGATATATTATTATTGGTGCTTACACTTTAGTGTAGGGACGAACTCCATGCACTTCTACGAGCCTAGTAATTCGTTGTCGCTTCTACCTCCCTCAACAAGTCGTTCCATCATTTTAATAGGCAAGAAGGATAGTTTATTTGTCCTACCTACTGCTGCTTTTATTATATAGACCGTTAACCACATCCAAGTGATTCACCCTTGTATCACTAGATGTCTCTGAAAAATAGGGACCATAAATAGAAATTCATACGTATTAAATTTCTTGCCCTGACGTGTTGTTTTAACTCAATGCCCTGACTGATTCACTAACGCAGAGCCTTAACCACTTGGATTAAAAACTTCCAATTTTTTCAGCTGATGCTTATTTATTTATAAGTTTACAAGCATTCACTTAGAAATGATTTTTTGAAAATTCACCCCTAAGTGGGTAAAATAAGATATGAATAGTTGTATAGCGTTGACGTCAAAACTTTGACATCTAGGCACAGGTAATATAATTAACTCGGTGTTTTATATAGGACAATGAGTTAGAGGGTAGAAAAATGGTTTTTACTATTTTGAATGACAATTTTTACGTTTTTTTCTTTCCGTAAGAACCTTCCTTGTACCTTGACGAAAATACGCGCTTAGCAACACATTAGGCGATTGATTTTTATTTATATAGTTTTCCATAGAGTAAAAAATTTAATATGCACTGGTATGTCAACAAAAGTACAATTATAGTATAGTAAAACATGTGACGGTAAATGAATGAATGAATACTTTGGTCCAATTGACTACAAAAAATTATAAACATGATCATATACGTATTAATTAAGGCTGCCTTAAACATTTTTAATTTGATTGTTCGTTTGTCAATCTATCTGTGTATTGAATAAAGTATTATTTTGTTTAACTTGGCTTCTTTTGCAGCCTTTACCAGACGCCAACACGCCGTAGGAATGTATTTGCTTTAGGAAGAGACTTTTTTTTCAAGGTTTCTTTTCGCGCTTTACACACTCTGAGTGGATGGGAGCGAAACTGAAAATATTGTAACAAGACTTTTTGATACCTATGAGACACTTTTTGCATCGCACAACCAATCTCTGGAACGGGTTATCGTCTGCGGTATTTCCGGATCGATACGACCTTCAAACCTTCAAGAAAAGAGCGTACTCCTTCATAAAATCATGGGCGTCATGGAATCACACGTTCATGGGCGGCGTTGGCAAAACAAACATACTGTGGATGAGTAAGTAATTTAGTTTATTCAAAAACATATTTAAATTATATGTCTTCTATTATAGGGCTAATGTTTTTAGAGTGTTTAACCATATACTACTTCTAGGCTTCGCTCGTAATATTTTACAACAACTTTGTGAAACATCCTGTGAAGATTCATTTTATGCTAGTCTCAGGTTATATTATTATGACATGTCACTTATAGAATAGAATAACTTAAAAAGATACATTATACGGTTTATATTAAAGTTAAATTTAACATCCTCATCTATCACAAGTTTTCGACGTTGTTTGACTAGGCTGTCACGCATAAAAAGAGGCGAGTTAAAAAAACAAATATCCAATGGGTGTATAACTGATGAAACTTCAATGGCTCCGCCCAGATCGGAAACATTGTGGTTTGGGGTTGGGGATAGATGCATCACACTACTGCAACTACTGATGGACGTACGTACAACAATATTAAAGTAAGTGTTCATTGACGGTCTCCTCGCTCCTTTGATAGCCTGGTAGTTCGTCTGCAACGAAACCTCCCCCAACGCGAGTAAAAAAAGACTTTTAAGAAAACTATGCTGTTACATCCAGTCGTAAAACTCATTTATTAATTTAAAAACGAATCTCCTCGAAAGATTTAGCGGCTAATAATTACATACGATATACCTACTTAAAACGGGACACACAAAAAGAACTAAGAAAATAAGAAAAAAAAGCGTGTTAATAACTAATTTCATGTAGAACTCTGAAGGTTGATTTGTACACTTATGGATAATGCTTTGCTCACCTTTAATTTAAAAGCATACAAATATATACGTGTATGAATGTTTTGTTGTGAAATATCAAGTATGTATTTTAGTTGGTAAGCCTTATGTTAAAATAAAAATACCTGATTGATCCCCGGTTGAGATCTTTACATTATAAATTTCCATAGCGAGACTTTGTAAAATGCTTCTTTACAATTCTTTCTTTACACACGAGCTCGTATATATTATCACATTATGGTAAAACTGTGTGATAATCGAAGGATTTAAAATTACCAAACACCTTAACACAACACTTTACAAGTATTTCACTGTGGAGAAGACAGAAGCTGCATTTCATTCGGAAAGGTGGTGGTGGTCTAGTTAGGTACCTTTTTTTTATGTTAGAGACGAACAGACGGGTCACCTGATGGTTAGTGACCATCGCCGCCCATGAACGTCTGCAACTCAGGAGTCACAAACGCGTTGCCGGCCTTTTAGGAAGGAGTACGCTCTTTTTTTGAAGGTTTGAAGGTCGTATCGGTCCGGAAATACCGCAGAAGATATATGACCCGTTCCACATATTTGTTGGAAATTTGGAATTGGAAACCACGTCAAACGAAATGTTTAAATATTACAAGTGAGTGTACAACATACGTGGAAAACACAGTAATATAGTTTGATGTAGAAAAGACAAAATACTTTTTTCTAAAAAGGTCATAAATTCTGATCAGTTTTATAGGTTATCATGGATTCTTCAATTTTGGTCACTTGTCAGTTGTATCATTTTTTCACAACACTTTCCATATGAAACAGATAGCGACATCTATGACGGGGTTTCAGCACTTAATGTATTCCAAGCGCCGCCATTAAGAGTTTCTTATTTCCTGAAGTGCAACACCAGGCTGCAAGGGGACCGAGAAGGTGAATTGATATAGTCCACAAACTGACCCTTGATTGTTGTACGAGTATATGCCTGGCTAATGGTTAGCAACAAAGGGAACCTATGGAAACCTGCCATTTTAGAAGGCGACAACCGTTTCCACATCTTCTTTCTTAAACGACCAATTGAAGATTCTCGAAAAAAAACCTAGAAAAATGTATTTCAATTATTTTTAATATGACGTGGTTTCAAACAAACACACAAACAGATGGTTTGTGTGTTGTTTGAGACACTGCTCACTGGTTCCTTTTTCATAAAGATTAGATATTATTAGTGCATATTATACAAAATAATATGTCTGTCTCACCTTTAGACAAATAACTTAATTTTATCAGCGCCACCAGTCATGCGCTTTTAACTTTGTGTCACTGGGATACCATGAAAGTGGAGAGATGTAAAAATAATAACAAAATTAATGTTCTACCACGTGCAGGGCAGGATGCAACGAGGCTCCGCCTAGGCATGGACGTCGGGGGTTTGGGTGAGCGCATCACGCAGACGCACTAGTGCCTACTGTACTATTGAAGGTAATATTAATCTGTATCTTCCTCAAGTGTGCAGTGACGGTCTCCATGCGCCGCTACTAGCCTAGTATCTCGTTCTCACTTCTCCCTCCCTCAACAAATCATTCGACGAACGATTTAATTTTAAGATGCATGGGTCTTTGTATCTACTGGAGTAGCCACGTTTTCTTTCAAGTGACTGTGGACTGAAACTGCCAATTAGTGCATCTTTGTATCACCAGATGTCTCTGAATAATAGGAACAAGACATAGATGTTCATTAGGGTATGTAAGTTCCAAATGTGGTACAATTTTTCATTTAAAAAAAGAAGGTAAGTGTTTTTTAACCTAAAGCCTACCGTGCTTTTGTTTTTTTTTATGTCTTATAGCAACCGAAATTAATAGTATTCCCGTTAACCCCTCCCGCTAAGCTAAATTGCTGGTGTTCGATTCCGACACACCACCCTGCCGCTAACCCTGGTGAGGTAACGGCCAGAGGGGGTTTCCACACGTAAAAAAAGAAAAAACGGAGTGGTTTTACTACGTTAGTGTAGTGGATTCGAACTCACGACCTCTTGATCGCAAGACCAATGCATTAACCACTAGGCTACCGCTTCCGATGGTTTAGATGAATAGTTCTAGGTTAAAATTCATTTACAATTATTATATTTTTTTTGGGGAAAAATTGGGAAATTTTCCCCAATTTATTTGGGGTCGTCGTAATGAGTTTCTCTGTTCACTCTCTTCCCAGCCCTATCCTCTTTCAAGCAATCCATCCAACTTTTCTTAGGTCGTCCTCTACTCTTATAACAGTCAACATGTATACAAAATACTTGCTTCACTACATTTTGCTAATCTCTGCGCATCGCATGTCCATACTAGAATAACCTGTCTCAACTTTTGATCATGTGGCGCCATCTGGCGCGTAGTAAAATTAAGTATTTAAAAAGTAACTTCTGTCCGTTCGTTTGATCACGCTCTAATGTAGACTTTGTTAATCAATCTATACCTCTGTATAGATTTCTTTTTCGGGATGAAAGGTATCCTAAGTCCTTGATATATCTGACAGGCTTGCAATATTAAATAGTTCTTGGTTTAGTAGTATTATTTTAACAAACTAAAACAGAAAAGTGTGAGACTGTCTCCTGTTCTACAGCTTCCATATATACACTTAATTGGAAGCAGAAAGTACTGCCTTATTTGGCATGGTAACCCAAAGCTTTTTGCACGTTTTGCTGAAAAAAAAAACTAATTTTATAGTTCTAAAAATATTCTGCCATACTTCGACGTACGTCAAATCAATTTTTTAAGAGTAAACGATATAAAAATAAATTAGAATCATCAATCAATCAATCAAACCTCAAAAGAAAGCGTATAATTATATTTTTATATTATATCTATAATTCCAACTTTTTGATGAGATGATGTTAACGACCTCTGTATTTCAACATTACTTTGGAACCTAAGATGTCCTCGCATCCTTGATTAATCAAATATTATATTGCTACGTACCTACTACGGCACGTAGCAATATAATGCTACGTATCGTGGTATGTATATACCTACGCAAGTCCCCTTTTTGTTTTTCCTTCTGTCGATTTTCCCGCACAATGATTGCTCTCTTTTGACTTGATATCCTGGTAATACGGTGTCAGACAACACGTGAATTTGTTACTGTCTGTTTGGTTGTACCGTGGTTGTGCCACTAACCCTTTATTACATTTCTTCTTATTATCATAAACTACTGGACATAGGCCTCTCCTTAGAAAGGAGGTTTTGGCCTACTATACCACGCTGGCCAGACGGGTTGATATAGGGTTTGTTTCAACTTGGGCTGGCGGACCTCCGTGCGGCCTGTACACGTGCCCGGAGGTCCTACACGCGCAGTCGGCGGCGTCACCGTGGAGACGGTGAGGAGGACCGGCTTCATGAGGAGTACCGAGAGGCGCGGAAAACTCTGAAGCTGGCCATTAGCCGCGCCAAAGAGATAAAGAGAAAGGAGATGCTGGAGGGTCTCGATCGTGACCCCTGGGGTCGCCCTTATCGCGCAGTGCGACAAAAGCTCCGCGCGTCGGGCCCCCCCCCTTACGGAGACTCTCCAGCCCAGCTTCCTGCGAGAAGTGGTTGAGGGCCTTTTCCCGCAACGAGCGGAACACACTCCCCCGGCGATGGCCTCCTTGGCCGGAGACGGCGGGGAGCACGAGGAGGATGATGTTCCGCCCGTCCGGGATTCGGAGGTAGGGGCGGCTGTTCTACGGATCCGTTCCAAGAACACCGCCCCTGGGCCAGACGGGGTACCGGCCCGAGTGCTGGCCCTAGCCCTCAACCACATGGCAGACCGCCTCGGGGAGGTGTTCGACGCCAGCTTGGCGTCGGGACGTTTCCCTGAGTGCTGGAAGAGCGGGAAGCTGGTCCTTTTAAGGAAGCCGGGACGGCCTGCCGATTCGGTCGCGGCCTACAGGCCCATCGTGCTGCTGGAGGAGGCGGATAAATTGTTTGAGAGGGTTCTCTCTGCCCGCATCGTCCGGCACCTCTACGAAGTGGGCCCCGATCTGTCGGACGCCCAATTTGGTTTTCGGGCGTGGAGTTCGACAGTCGACGCTGTGTTGCGCCTGAGGGCCGTGACCGAAGAGGCCGTGAGCTGTGGCGGCGTGCTGTTGGCGGTGTCATTGGACATCGCCAACGCATTCAACACTATCATGGGGTGCCAAAGTACCTGAGGCGGCTAGTGGCAGACTATTTACCGTCGTGTACGAGGACCGAGAGGGTAATTTGAGGTGTCGGCCCATGTCGTGCGGTGTTCCACAGGGGTCTGTTCTTGGACCCCTCTTGTGGAACATAGGGTACGACTGGGCCCTTCGCGCCGATTCCCCCCCCCCCCCCCCCCGGCTGGGTGTAATCTGTTACGCAGACGATACCCTGGTGACAGCCCGGGGGGCAAACTTCCAAGACGCGGCGCGCCTGGCCACAAGGGGAGTCTCCCTGGTGGTCGGGCGCATTGAGGCGCTGGGCTTACGGGTGGCCCTAGATAAGACGGAGGCCCTGTTATTTCATGGGCCCCGTCGTGGTCCACCCCCTGGCGCCTCAATCGTGGTCAACTCGGTCCTCGTACCGGTTCGGGCCCAGATGAAATATCTGGGCCTGATCCTCGACGGGAGGTGGCTCTTCGACGAGCACTTCCGACAGCTTGCTCCAAAGCTGGTCGGCGCTGCGTCTGCCCTAGGGCGACTTTTGCCCAATTTGGGTGGACCCAGCGTCGCGACAAGACGGCTGTACACGGGGGCTGTCCGGTTAATGGCACTATACGGTGCACCGGTGTGGGCGGCGGCTCTGACCACCCAGAATAGAGCACGCCTCTGGTGCCCTCAGAGGGTAATGGCGGTCAGAGCCATACGCGGTTACCGCACCGTGTCGCCGGAGGTGGCGTGCGCGTTGGCCGGCACTCCCCCGTGGGATTTGGAAGTGCTCGCCGAAGTTTATCGGCGAGTGGCTGACTCCCGGGCGGAGAGCGGATTTCGCCCTCCGCCCGAGGATGTGCGCGAGTGGCGCGAAGTCGCTCGCCGAGCCACGATGGCTCGTTGGTCGTTCCGGCTTGAGTTGGCTGGAGGACAGTTGTTTTACCGCGGTCGCAACCTTCTGCGAGGAAGTAATCTCGCAGAAGGAGGCGGCGGAGAAGGCCCGGGAGGACGACCTCCACTCGGACCCGATCCGCCGCCGGCGAACCGGGCGGCGGAGGCGCGCCTATCACCGCCTCATGCCGCCCTGAGTGTGGCCGCGGGTGGACGGGGTGGGTTTCCCCTCCACCCGCATTAGTTTGACCAGCCGCGAGGGGGCGGCGTCCGCGTGTGCCGGACGTCGCCTAAAGAGAGGAAAATTTTGAGACGGAGCCCGCACCAGGAGCGGGCAGGCGCTAGGAGGGGTCCGGATGTCTTAATAACAGCTGTTCCCGGATCCTTCCTATTACAGGCGCAGAGTGGCACACCGTGTGGTTTTAGTCGGTCCGAGTCCGACACACCACCCCGCCGCAAACCCCGGTGGGGTGACGGTCCGAGGGGATTTCCACACGTTAAAAAAAAAAAAAAAAAGAAAGGGTTTGTTTCAACTTTTCCTTCTCTTTGCAGTGATGTTGTCCTGCGTAGTTTGCTCTCTCAGTCTCACGACACCCACGGGATGTACAGGGGTGGTGACATTCCGTATTCTTAATCCGTCACCACCAAAATACATATACGTACTATCTAAATGTTCGCAAAGTGCCCATCGGTTTTCCTGCGCAATGATAGCTCTCTTTCGACTTGCTATCCTGGTACTACGAGGTCGAACAACACGTGACTTTGCTGCTGTCTGTTTGACACAAACCATATTATTTAAAGACCCATCATTTTTTTTATATTTTTATTTTGAACTCAATGAAGCTTGAAGCAATATGTAGTTTGGAAAACATTGTTATAAATGCTACAAAAAGACATTTTTTTACTGGAATAGTTTATTGACAAAATTGATTTGAAGGGTGTTTTGTTACTATTGTGATATAAATGTATATTCAGAAATATATACGAATAAGTGTATTTATTTTGAAGTATATGTGTCCAGTTGACGGCAAGAGGCTTGTTATGTTATAATGCTGTTACGTTAGTCAGACCAAAATTATTTTACATTGCATAACCAGATAGATTCCTTAATGTCCTTCCCGACAAACGCATCTTTAATTCGGTTCTTCCCGGCCATAAACTATTGCTTTTTTAACAAGATGTATTTGTGGTACATTTAATCTGTTTATTGGTACAGCAAGAACAATAAAAGAACATTTAATTGATCATTTAACATACTTTATGATGTATCAAAAATCTTAAGTAAGGTATGTAAGTCCTGGGCCTGAAAAAAATATCGATATATGAAAATAACCGATAAAATATATCTTCGACATTTTTAGCTCGGTTTATCGTTATTTATTTAGTATTTAATTTGTATGAAATTCGATGCACTACAAAAATGTCAATGCGATTCAATAATCTAATATATAAAATTCTCGTGTCGCGGTGTTACCAAACTCCTCCGAAACGGTTTTTCATTTTTTGTGTGCATATCGGGTAGGTAAGAGAATCAGTAAACATCTATTTTTCATACTCCTAAATAATAATAAAATATATACTATATTTGTACATGGTAAAACAACATTTGCGGGTCAGCTAGTATTCAAATATATATTAATAAGTATGTTTGATTTCGTAATAAGGAGCCAGGCCTATAACTTCGAACCGGGAACTTTGAAACAAAAGAGAAAAGGAAATTAACAAAAAAACAATATAATTAAGTATCTTCTTCAACTATTAGATAAGTACTTTTACTCCTTAAACTAAAACATAATATGTACACATAATATGTTATTTAATCATTCACATACAAATGTTTGGTGAGTAGTTTGTGTATATGTGAGCACACGTAACAGGGAAGGCTTCGTTACTGTGGAACTACTAGAGTATCAGAGAAGTGAGGAGATCGTCAATAAATACTGCCATACTGTTATAATTTGTGTCTGTTTACAATCGCAGTAGTGTGATACATTCGCCTCCCATCTCATACCATACTCGGTATGTGATTGGGGAGGTCTAAAACTAGGCGGAGCCTTTGGACCGATCAGTTATACGCCGTATATCTATTTTTGTATTATGAATTACACCTTTTCTCTTGACTGATAGCCTAGTACAATCACATTTCAAACTTGTGACTCGTGGCACTGTATGCTCAACTCACTTTATTGGCTCAAAGTTTTTTAAACAGGAGCGTAAAAGTGTGTCTCAAATAAAATTGTTTTGTATAAATTTTAATATTTTTGCACATATGTTATACTTCTACATGCAAACAAAAAAATAATAATTTAAAAATACAAATAACAAATTAAACTCTTTCGAATTACGTTCGTCGTTTGTCCGTCTGGTGATTAAGAATACAGTGTAACCACCCCTATTCATCAAACTACTAACTACTATTACTATATGCTATATTATATACTACTACGACTAAAGAAGCAAACTACGCAGTACAACAGCACCGCATAGAGTAGGAAAACTTGACATAAACCCTATACAAACCCCTGGTCAGCGTGGTATAGTAGGTCAAAACCTCCTTTCTAAGGAGAGATCTATGTCCAGCAGTGGACTATTAAAGGCTGTTGATGTGATGATGTGAATTACGTTCTTGACGAAAGAGTCCTTTCATTTTGTGTTTTACTCTGCCTCTGTTGTCGTAGATGTTATTTATATCAGAGAAACATACAGATACAATATTTTGGAACAAATTGTTAGTTTTATGGGCTTTATTTATAAAAACCTTCTCAGTTGTCTAGCAGCCTAGTACTCCACAGCAGAAATGTGTCAGAGAACAATGATTAAACCCCGATGTAGATGGCACCTTGATTTATGGTTGCACATGTAAGTGAATGTACAATTCTTATGAGAATAAAGATTTCTGAAACCAATGTGCCGGGGAAAACACATTGAATTACCATTTTTTCGACTTTTTTTTTTATTAATGAAACCATACTTCTTACCAATAATTACGAGGGTTGTAATCCTCGGTCATCAGGAGGTTCTCAGGCCTGGATTAAGGTCGGAGAAGTCTTAAAATAGATTAGATGTTTGTTTGATTCTGTCGTTTTAGAAGGTTGAATACTTTATAGCATCAATTGTATCTTTAGACATAAATATCTGATGATAATTTAAATTTAATACAACTATACATATATTATTGGCCCGTCTGGCCAGCGTGGTATAGTAGGTCATAACCTCCTTTCTAAGGAGAGGCTTATGTCCAGCAGTGGATTATTAAAGGCTGTTGATGTATGATACATATATTCCTAAAAAAGGTTCTTGACAGACAGATAGCCACTATAGCCTGACATATCATTTTTCCGGTTAAAAATAACTCATGTTTTTCATTTTATCATTTCTTAACTCGTTATTTCTTTCTGTATTATTGAACGTACATGGCCTACTTTCCTTATCTAATATTTAATTCTGAAGGGAATATGTAAAAACCGTGGTGAAAACTATTAAAGAATATGTAATATTAAGAACTTGTTTTTCATGAAGCCCTTGTATCTACACTTGTAACTACTGCTATAGCAGAATGTTCTCGATAGTGGTACTTTGTTGCCCATTACACATCCTTTACAGATCTGCCAGCCTGGTGCTACGACGTTGAAAGCCTGTGAATGACGTAAGCTGTCTGAAACTTGAACCATCGCTCGTCACGAGTTTTTTATGCAATACAAAGTAAAATGCTTTTTTTTTAAATAGTGGATACCACACCAAGTGCAGCGCTTATGTGTATAAAAATAGTGTTAAACATTACAATAGTTAACAGTTATTCTTTATAATCTTGGTGCCTTGTTACCTTAGGGAAGTATGTTACGGTACTCGTAGCTGTTTTCGAACAGAATATTGGTTATGTAAAATGTTATTTGTTGCTATTTTCATTTTGTGTTTTCCACACAAGGTGACGTTTACTTGATCTGTATAAATTGCAGAAGAAGAATTAGGTAAGCAATAAAGTTATTGAAGTAAAAAACTAAACCAGTTGGTGAACTCAAATAGAATTTATCAGTGAGTGTATTTTGTTTCGTTTTTCTGCTTGACTTGAAAATTGATGCTTCGTCATTATTTTAGATTTTATTGTTAAGAAAGTAAGTATTTACTGTAATATAAAACATAATAAAAAAATAATCGTTGATGAAACCCCCATAAGTTTTAGAACAAAAAATAAATATTAGATCATCAGTTTTGAACGTATTATGTTGTCAGTACGAATATAGTTTTTACAGTAAGTTAGGTTTATATTTTACTAAATGTTGCCCATGGCTTCGCTCGCCTAAATGTCAATTTTGTCAGAAAATTTGGCGTGATTGAATAACAAACATACTTACGTTATGAAGTGTCTAATTTTTTTTTGAAAAAGGGTAATAATTGTACTGAGAATTTGTAATAGATAAGTCCGAAATACGGCTAGCGCTGTGGGTAAGAGTGAGAGAGGAGGAGCCTGCCTACCGCTGCCGTATGCGTGAGAGAAAGGAAAGCCAGACAGACTGGCGCCGTAACGCGTTACGTAACGAAGCGGTTTACCTACCCATAAGAAGTTATCACTTTAAAAATAGGACAAGAACACACTGAAATATGATGTCATAAATTGTTGGTTACGTCACTACTCACGATATTTTCACGCCTTGCTACCAGGCTAGCAGAAATTCGAAGCGTTCATCGAATAGTTCCACCCCTATACTGAATATACCGTTCACAAGGTGTGCGAACAAAACAAAATATGTTTTACTATCGTATTTGCTCAATAGTACCATAATCAACTTTCGAGTCGGAAAAAGTGTCGGTCAAAAGCGTTAAATTATAGTGGTACCACGATAAAAAGTTGATAGAGTCGGATAGTAAATTAAACAAGGAAAGAAAAAAAACCTCTTAGTTGTGGTGCCCTTTTCGACAAACACTTAATATATTTATAATTAATTAATATTATTAATAATATATTGAAGTACTTTAACTGAGCAAAATTTACTTCGTCTATAAGTTCTATGTCTTCGCTATTCTGATCGGGTGTAGAACTATTATTTATTGCTTTTCCCTGGACACTTTTTCAGTTTATGCTCTTAGTGCTCCTTATCTCTACCCTCCATAAAAGCATCGAAATAATTGCTTAACACTGCTTTTACACCATAATATTCATTTAAGCTGGTACTTACTAGCTGGACTTCGTTTGCGAGGAATTTCAAAATCGCTGCCTAAGTGCGTTTGATTCCCTTCTTCTTTATCCTCGCCCTATCCCATTTTAATTGGGGTCGGCTCTCCTAATCAATCTTCGCCAGGACGTTCTGTCCTGGGTCGTCTGCGGATCTATTTGGGCCGTTTGCAGATCTTTTTTTATGACTGATTGCCATGTTAAACGGGGTCTTCCTCGTCCTCTTGGTCCGGTTTTAATTTCAAGAACTCTCTTGGTCATGTGATCTTCTGGCCGCCTCATGACATGCCCGTACCACCTCAGTCTACTCTCCAGCAGCTTTTCTGGGATTGGCCTGACTCTAAAAGTGCCGCGGATGTGCTCATTCCTCACTTTGTCCAAGCGCGTGACGCCACCAGACCATCTGAGCATTTTCATCTCGGCGACATGCATCTGGTGTTCTTGCTGCTTCTTGAGCGGCCAGCATTCCGAGCCGTACATTAGGGCTGGTCTTACGGCAGTTTTGTAGATTTTACCTTTGACTGGTACAGGCATTCTAGAGTCACACAGCACACCCATCAGCTCCCTCCACTTCATCCAGCCAGTGTTGACGCGGTTGGAGACGTCGAGCTCTATGGTGCCGTTGCTCGACAGGATAGAGCCAAGGTATTTGAAGAATTCTACCCTATTGAGTGGGGTGTTCTGGAGGTGTATGGTGCCATGTGTTGAGTTGGAGAAGTTACAGTGCATATACTCAGTCTTCTGTCTGCTGACTCTCAGGCCAGCATTTTCCAAAGCACTGCGCCATTGTTCTAGCGTGATCTGTAACTCCTCCACATCTTCACTAATGAGGGCTATGTCATCCGCGTACAAGATGTTCCAAGGGGGCTTTTTCTGCAGGTCAGCTGTGATATGGTTCATCACTAAGTTGAAAAGTAGTGGGCTAAGAGCTGACCCTTGATGCACGCCGACTTCCACGTCGAATTGGTCACTAAGACCAGCGGGGCTGCGCACCTTAGTTTTCACCTCCCTGTACATGTCCGTCACCAGTTGGACGAGCCATTCTGGCACGTTTTGAGCTCGCAGAGACTGCCAGATGAGATCTCTGGGGACGCGGTCGAAGGCCTTTTCTAGATCTATAAAGACCATATGTAGATCTTGCTGACTCTCCCTTCTCTTCTCCATCAGAACTCGTATTGAGTGGATGGCGTCGATGGTAGACTTACCAGTGACAAAGCCACACTGATTCTCAGTCACACTGGTGATTAAATGAAGCCGTTTGCTAATTACGTTTGATTCCCGGACCGGGCAAAATTTTATAGGGGTTTTCTGAGAGAAAAAGTAGCCTAAGTTACTTCTTATATGGATAGCTACCTGGTAGTAAAAAAATATCAAAATTGGTCTAGCCGTTTAGAAGATTAGCTGGAACAAACAGACAGACAAAAATTCAACTGGTTTTTAGGCATAGGTATAAATAACCGTGTGAGCATGAAAAAAACCTAATAATATTTTGACATTACATACAGACACTTCAATTTTATTTATTTGTATAGATGTATAGTAAAATTTAAAAAAAATGTCTGACAAAACAACTTCATTTCAAAACGTTGCCACCAGACATGCGCTTATGACATTTTTTACTAAGACCCCATGAAAACGAAGAGATGTAAAAATATTACTATTATTGATAGAGCACGTTAAATGGGCAGGATGCAACGAAACTCCACCTATGCATGGACGTCGGGGCCTTGGGGGTCGCATCGCACAGGCGCACTAGTATCTACTGTACTATCAGATATAATTTTATCTGTGTATACTAAACGTGGAGTGACGATCTCCATGCGCCGCTACTAGCCTAGTAATTCTTCGTCGCTTAGACCTCCCCCTACAAGGCGCTGCTCTACTGATGAAATATTTGAATTGCTAACTTTTAAACTATCGGATAAACTACAATTTTGAGTGTGCTTGCACCGCTGCACCACTCAGCCGGTGACCACGGACAGTGCAACCTAAAAAATCAGGCATCTCAAAAGTATGTACATAATACCTATTGTAAACGCGTTAATCCCCGTGAACATAAATATTGACTATTTGAATTTGAAGGAGTGTTGCTCTATGGTTTTAATCAATGTTCCCATAGTCAAGTGCGTCTTCAAAAATCGAGTTTATAGATTATAGTACGACGACTTCAACCCTCCCCCCCCCCCCAATTTGGAAAGGGGTTGGGCTCCAGTATCCTCACTCACACGGTGATACCACGACCTCACAAAATCGTCAATTCTTGCGTGACTGTTAACCGAGTGAGTAAGAATACCGGATCCCAACCCCTCTCGAATTCAGGGTTCAAAGGCCGGCACGGCACGGATTCTTGAGTTGTAGGTGTCCATGGACGACGGTAGTCACTTGCCAGGAGGGAAATCGTTTGCCCCCTATACAGCATAAAACTTTCAAATTTACTTATCCTGAGTATGAGGATCGAATCGTAATATTAACTGTAACCGCTCCCGTATTCTTGTTCTACATTGGTACCACAATCATCTTACTATATTTTCGTCATATTTTTGAGTTCGTTGAAAATACGGCTTTGAAAACTAAACTCCTTCAAATTCAAATATACAGCCTTCCCAAACTCTGGTTCTTCACTCTCTATCCTGTGTATTGTGTCTATGGGCGGTAGTGATCACTTAACATCAAGGCTTAACTAGTTTGTACCACATGCGTGATAATTGAGGGGCCATACTGGTATTTCGTTAAATAAACGTTATATGATTTAGTAGTAGAACTGAAACAATTGTAGAACAAATCTGAGAATTTGTTAAATTATATTTTAAAACTACAGCGCTTAAACTACGGTCCCTCAGTTCTCACAGATCATCAGCAAGATCTCGAAAAATATACGAAAATTAAGATATTGTTACTACAGTTTAGTAAAGAATTTGTAAAGATATTTACTAAAGAACAGACCACAAACCATCAAAGATAAAAAAAAAAAAAAAAAATTATTTATTGAGTCTTAATGCAAACATATTGCATAAGGCGGACTTAATGCCTCAGGTATTTTCTTCCAGTCAAACCTTTGGGGGTTGCAAAGCTGTGTGTGGCAGGTGTATATTTGGGACAGGTAAAGATGAGACTGAATGAAGCCATGTTACAATGGCAGAAAAGAACAAATCCTACAGATTTATAAGTACTAGATATACATACATATAGTTTATACATATAAATATCATAATAAATGACAAAAAAATTATACGAGTAATATATTTTAATATATATGATAATAAATATACTCTTAAGGTGTTATTCTGATGACTCCGTCAACAAGTCTCTATAGAGCTTCCGTACTTTAAGCTTAAAAGTGTATCGGTTAGTGGACATCCTGATTTCTAGTGGGAGTGTGTTCCAAAGAGTTGTCAATCAATTATAACGACTAAACTGAATTAATAATTTGTTTCATGAAGTTTCACGTTTACATGAAGATTTAGTAAGAGTCTTAAAACATTTTGTAAAAAAGAAATGGAATAATAATATTGACGCAATTTGAGGATAGCGACTATTAAAACTGGTCCCTCAATCCTGACCTCTGCTGACACATGTACATATACTAGCTTCTTTACGAGAGAAATATCACAAACCTAGTATATTTAACTTTTGGTAAAAAGTTTCTACTAAATAATAGGGATTTAAAAGTGTAAATTTCTTACCTATTAGTTGAGATACTATCATTTATTTAATCCTATGACAGTAAACCTACTATTCTGAATTGGTAGGGTTTGGAACACGAAAGTAAACAAAACGAACTCTTCAAACTACTAGTAGCCTGGTATAGTCCTTCGTAAAACATGTGACCGTAGTGAAGCAAACTTGTGAATGGATGGGGATCAATGGAATACACACAGTCAAATTGGCGACTACACGGATGGCGTAGTGGTTTAAGCGGTCGCCACGTCGCTTACTACTACGCTGAGTGTTGTGGGTTCAAACCCCACATGGGACAACACTTTGTGTCATCCACAACTTGTTGTTCTGAGTCTGGGTGTTCTTTGTGTCCGTTTCTATTGTATATGTCCGTGTATGTGTGTAAAGTCCGCGACACAGAAATAAATTCCTAATGCGGGAGTTGTCTTTTAAAAAAAAATGTAGCCGTAAAAAGAGTCTTTATTTATTTATCAATAAATTGCTGAAATTATTTCTTTTGCATTTTAATGTACAGAACAGGATAATAATTAAAAAAAAAAACATCAAAAAAAACCGACCGGTTTAAAAAAGTATAGACATTTCAAATTTACAAACCGTCAATATTAATTTTGGAAACTTTCATACACACATTGTCACACAATTAGGACGAATCTAACGACACCTCCCAAGCCAAAACCCATCAAGCCGTTACAGACATACAGACAATCAATTGAACTGCCTCAGTGGTGCACTAGTAGTGTATACGACTGCTGTGCTGAGGTCTCGGGTTCGATTCCCGGGTCGGACCAAATGTGTGTATGATTTACAAATTCTATGTAAATATATATTTACAAAAAAACTGTGTGTAATCTAACTTTCATAGTACAAACTTTACTTAATTTGAAACTAAATGGCGTTGTGTGTTAGATGTCCGAAAATCATTTAATTTGACTGGCATTTTCTAATTTTATTTGCAAACTATATATAATACAATACATAGTATTACAAAGGTTCTTGCCTGGACTCTTATATGGTTAGCCGTCTATCTCACACCAACATTTCTTGGGGATGTACTCGTAATCGTTTTCAGGCGAAAGAAAGGAAGGAAGAAGACAGTCGCTCGAATTTGAGAAATCGGTCGTCAAACACTTTTAGAACACAGCATTTACTCCTTCCTCCGAACATTTTTCATTGACTAGGTTTGGGTCGTTTTCGCATTATGGTATAGAAACAGTCAACGTGAGCTTCTCCAAACATCCCTGATGCGCTGTAGAAGCGAGGCTACCGCACCAGCACGGCACCAGATGCGGAGAGCATTGTAGGATTTTTAAATAAAATGTGTAAACAGGTTACACGTATAAAATTAGGTACAGGAAGCGCGAAATAATGTGTACATTATAATAAAATTAACAGTGTGTCCCATGTTACCAACCCCTAGTAGTCAATGCAAGAGTAGAAAGTGACAGTAAAGGACGCACACACGTATGCAGATATTTTAGAGGTCAATGTCAGTCCACAGATTCAATTTCACTACGCAAGTACTGGTGCTACGAATTCATAACTCCTCCGTATACTGTACGCCCGGTAAAAAACCATACCAACGACGAATGCTGTTTGGGAACATGGAATTTGGAATACTTGAACGAGCGCCACAAGTCACGTGTTTTCCACGTTATTTCACTGGGCTACCAGGTCAGCGAAGAGGTTTAAATTTAAAGGTAAATCTAGACAAGCAAGCTCGTACTGGCGACTTCGTCTGCCTACAATTAGTCGGATAATTTTCTTATAGTTATCAGTAATCTTAATAAAGATTAATTGGGTAATGATAATTATCACATAACTGGTAATTATCACAAAGAACATAAATGTCATCAGTGCTCTAGATGAAGTTTTGGCACTGTATCCACAAAGTAAACCTCCTTTCTCAGGAGAGGCTTATGTCCAGCAGTGGACTATTAAAGGCTGTTGATGATCCACAAAGTGGTCAAAATAATAACAACGAACTGTCCAAAACCATCTGCATTCATGCTCGAAAACTACCGCGAACTTACCTGAAACTTTAATACAAACCATTTTAGACAAGGTAGCATTATTTAATTCTGATCAAATGACCATCATCTCTATACAACATGGTCAATTTAAAGGTATAGATCAGATAGCGACATCTATCAGGGGGTTTCAGCAACTTATTTTTCCAAGACGCCGCCCGCCGAATTGCGCCTGGTGACTTAATAATAATAATAAATAGTGTAGTTACACTCTAATTCTTGATTATCCTTTATCCTAAACAAGTGGTAAAAAAAGCCAGCTATGCTACCCGTTTTATTTTTTTAGGCTACCGTAGTTTATGGTGTCCTGCAATTTTAATGGCATTCGCATATAAATGGGTCCGGTTATAAACCTATAAACTGCTTCCGCCCTATCAGAACCTCAAATTGTAACCTCGAAAAGTCTCGAAAAATCTCTTCGGATCTCCTGCTCCTCGGGGACTCAAGAGCCAGGAGTATGTGGTGATTCCACTAAAAACCACTCCGACGGCCGGCCTCAGGTGTGTGTTAGTTCAAAAGAGCACCACCAGACATGCGCTTTTGACGTTGTGTTACTAGGCTGTTATGATAGCGAAGAGATGTAAAAGTAATACCAATATCATTTTGAATGGGCAGGGTGCATCGAAGCTCCACCTTGCTATGGACGTCGGGGGTTAGGGTTAGTGCATCGCACAGGCGCACTGGTACCATCGTATTTAATATTATCTTTGCTTACACCGAGTGCTTGTGCGGTGACGATCTCAATATACTTCTACCAGCCTAGTATTCCGTTGTCACATTTGCCTCCCTCAACAAGGGCCTCAACGATCACATTTTAAAAAGCATGGATTTTACATAATTATACCGTGTTGACAGGTCGTGGACTGACACATGCAATTGATCCACCCTTGTATCACCAGATGTTTCTGAAATCTATTTTGGGATGTAAAATTCTACCACTCGGGCAATTTTTCATTTTTAAAGTACGTAAGGGTAATTTATCCTAAAATTTCAATACCCAAATTTTTTGGAAGAGGGGACAAACGAGCAGACGGATCACCTGATGAAAAGTAACTACCGCCGCCCATGAACGCCTGCAACTTTGTTTTTGTTTTGTTTTTTTTTTTTAAAGACAACTCCCGCATTTAGAAAATATCCTGTGTCGCGGGGGACTTTACAAACATACATGAAATGGACACAAAGAACACCCAGACTCATAAAAACAATTTGTGGATCACACAAAGTGTCGTCCCATGTGGGGTTTGCACCCACAACACTCGGCGTAGTAGGAAGCGGCGTGGCGACCGGAGGAGTACGCTCTTTTCTTGAAAGGTTTGAAGGTCGTATCGGTCCCGAAATACCGCAGACGATAACTTGTTCTAAAGATTTTTTGTGCGAGGCAAAAAGCGTCTTGAAAAGCGCAGTGTTGACTGAAGACAAAATTACAGTCCTAAAAAAATCCATTACAACACAGTCTTAATTAGAGCGTTTGCAAAATATCGGTTTTGCTCGCTCTCTAATGAAGCTTTGTCAATCATTGTATGCCGCTGCAATATTTATTTTTTCTGCAATTTAGCAATAATGATTAACAATGATGAAGCATGCAATATTTAATGTTTCTCGTTTAAGTAGTTAAGGCAAAATGAACACAACAAACAGACAAGTGTGAGACTGTCTCGTTCGTGTTCCGAAGGTTCCGTATATAAATAAATTTATACGTATACATATACGAACTATACATAACGATACGTCCATCTAGTGACGGATTAAGAATATGGAATGTCACTACCCCAATTTATCCCGTGGGTGTCGTAAGAGCCGACAAAGGGCGCAAAACAACGCAGGACACCAGCACTGCAAAAAGAAGGAAATCTTGACACAAACCCGTCTGGCCAGCGTGGTATAGTAGGCCAAAGCCTCCTTTGTAAGAAAAGGCCTATGTCCAGCAGTGGACTATTAAAGGCTGTTGATGATGATTGATAATACTAACTAGTCCATATCGGAATCAATCTTCGAAGACTGTTGAAAATCTACATCCTTTCAAACATCGATATGCGTCAAACCATAAATCGTATTTTAGTTAGCTTTAGAATTATTGCCAAAGAATGATGAACTCAATGTGTACTGATATGTTCTTAACGAGTAAACAAAACGACCTCTTCAAACTACTAGTTGCCTAGTACAGTCCTCCGTAAAACATGTGACCGTAGTATTTCAAGTCAATGAATAATAATAATATAATATAAGACATCTCACACACGGCCGTCTGATCCCAATGAATGGAATGGATAAATCAATACAGTCAAATTGACTGCACTGTGTCTTACAACAAACAATTGAAGCCAGAAATACTTTTTATTTCGGAATAAGTGAATTTTTAAAATAGATGATCTTGCACCTCTGCTGTTTCTCTGTTGATTCTATGGAGCAGAGATTCCCTAACGCAAGACAACTAGGGGGGCAAGAGACCCCTTTTCCAAAATAAACTGATACCTCAAACTCCCATAGCCAAATTACTTTAAAAATCTTATCTTTACTTTTTTTTCCTTTTCCTAATACAAAATATTTACCAATTTAAAGTTTTTTTAATTTAAATACAACTTTTGCAGTTGGTGAAGTGAGAACTTGGAATCATTGACTTATCAAAATTTAATAAAATAAATAGACATAAAATTCAGTAAATATCAAGTGTAATTAATATTTTTTAATACAAATAACGTAATTACAAAACGTTAAAAACATTAATACACACAACTTATACAGTATCTTAAAAGTTTCAAATAAGAATTTGGATTAATTAATAGGGGTTCATTTTTAAACATCGTCGACCCCCAAAATCAGTTTTCCTTTATGTCGACCTTTGGAAAACGGAATTCGACGAATTTCCCCCAATCGACCACTTTAGAAATCCCTGCTTTAGAGCAGTAGATATTCTTAATATAAAATCTACGCAAATGTATACACGCAATGTAATACGCAATAATACGAGTAACATCGGGTGACCAAAGCAGAAAATTATTATGAGGCACTGCAATCGGCCATCTTTAAACAAAACTGTGATTATCATATTCTTTTTTTATGATTTAGGGAGCAAACAAGCAGACGGGTGACCTGATGGTAAGTGACTACCGCCGTCCATGGAAACCTACAACTCAAAAGTCATTTTTGCGTTGACGCCTTGTCAGTCCTTCCTCCCAGAAGCAGGGAAAGCGGAAGCGTTTGGGTTCTGGTAACCTCACTCACTCAGCGAAAAGCCATGAAATAACTACTGCTATCACTCCATTCGAGCCTAACCCATATATGCCGAACCATGGCTCCCCCACGAAAATTTCCACATTTTTAAAAAAAAGCGGCGTGGGGTGTCCATAGACCCCCGATCAGAACGAGGTTCCTTTCGCTTTTTGGTAAACGTTTGCTATACAGTCATTATAATTTATATTATAAAATATCAAGTTATACTCGTATGAGTTAAGTTGAAAAAAATTATGATAAAATATAAATATATTTTATCATAATTTATAAAATATAAATATATTTTATCATAATTTATAAAATATAAATATATTTTATCATAGTTTTTTCAACTACAAGGATAAATACAAGGATAATATATATACCCTTACTAATATTTTAAAGCTGAAGAGTTTGTTTGTTTGAACGCGATAATCTCAGGAACCACTTATCGAGGAAGGCTATAGGCTATATATCATCACGCGAAGACCAATAGGAGCGGAGCACCAATGAAGAATGTTGCAAAAACGGGGAAAATTTATTCTTTTTAAAAAACTCAGACTAAGTTGCGCGAGTCAGCTAGTTATGTATAAAATAAATAATAATAAATTAAACACTGGACTGGATCTGGGACAAGAAGTGTCAAAAGTCTTAAATATTTTTTGGTCTCGCTTCCATCAGCTCAGAATGTATAACGCGCGATAAGGAACCTCGTTCCAAAAGTACATGACCATAATATACACATATCGGGGTACAGCGTGTTTATAATAATTGACAGTGTATCCCTTGTTACCCACCCCCAGTACTCAATGCAATAGTAGAAAGTGACAGAAAAACGTAACCGTACATATGTATATATTTCCAAGCGTATTCCTACTGTGTTAGAGAACAGTGTTCTGTGTTCGTCCATAGATTCCATTACTATAATATCTACGCAAGTACTATCGTTACTACGAATTCATATCTCCTCTGAACACTGTACGCCTGTTATGTCGTTTTTAAAACATTTTTTTTAAATGGGGTAAGGGCTCTAGGCACTGCCAAAATTAATTACTTTTACGCACTATAGGGGCCCTGCACAAATCTCAATCAAGTCTCAAGTCGCTCGAGGCACAGGAAAAGTTTAAATGATGAGAAAACATATAAAAATTGCAACAAAAACAGTAAAAACAACATATTTTATTATTTTAACATTGGATGTATGTTCCATCATGTCACGTCGGTACGATATATTCGGTTCCCTTAAAAATAAAAAAAGTATTACATAAAGGTTACAACGTGTAAATAGTAGTTATATTTAAAAATGCACAATATTGCCACTATTAAAAAGGATCGACATAGTAGTTGGTTATCAACTGTTCGCAAACTGCCTATCGATTTTTTTGCACGATGACAGCTCTCTTTCGACTTGATATCCTGGTAATACGCGGTTAGAAAACACATGGCGTTAGTGCTGTCTGCCTGTAAATTCAAGTTTGGATTTCTGTAACTCTTTCACGCCAGAACGATTGAACTGAACTGAATGAAATTTGATATAGAAGAGAATAGAAGAAATAGAGAATAGTAAATCCACTGGCCAAACTTAGTATTATTATCAATACAGCTATATTTTATAAAGTTTATTCATAATAAATAAGTCTCTTGCTAAATAAGTCAACTAGTATTAACCAGAACCATTGTGTTTTTTATACACAACAACCGCATAGTTGTTGTGTGTAAAAAATGCTGACTGATGGTTTAGGATTTGTGTCAAGTTCCATCTCTTTTCTTTGCTGTTGCCCTACGTGGTTAGCTCCCTTAGTCGGTTCTTACGACACCCACGGGATGAAGGACACTATGTATTATGTACTTGTATACTATAGTTTATTATATTCTTTATTATCTAAGTACATGGATGGATGGAACACATTCTTAATCCGTCATCATCCGTCACAAGTACATAAGTATGTACTTGTGACGGATGGTCACGGATTAAGAATACGGAGTGTCACCACCGCTATTCATCCCGTGGGTGTCGTAAGAGCCGACTAAAGGAGCAAACTACGCAGTACAACAGCACTGCAAAGAGAAGGATAACTTGAAACAAACCCTTTATCAACCCGTCAGGCCAGCTTGGTATAGCAGGCCAAAACCTTCTTTCTAAGGCGTCCAGCAGTGGACTGTTATAGGCTGTTGATCTTGATGAAATAAATACACCTTACAAGCTTTTATATTCTTTAAATTGTGTAATGTAATAAATCGAATGTTTTGATACAATTTAAAGTTTATTTTCTTCGTCATTTAAATAACAACTTGATTCCTTCTTGTATATTTATAACTTACATTGTTTATATTATTCAACAAATATTTTATTTGTCGAATTCATCAATACTATACATTGAACTATACTATTACTATACTATTCATCAGTACTATATAGTACTGATGAATAGTAAGTAAACAAATATTACAAAAACATTGAACTAATATTAGTTCAATGTTTTTGTAATATTTGTTTACTTTAAACACTAGTCGTCAGTCGTCACAGAACTCATGCAATGTGAAAAATGATATCTATTTTAGGTTTAATCGCCTTTTAAACAATCAAAACTTTACTTATTTGTCAAATAGCAAGTTGTGGGAGTCAATTTTGTCGAGTAGCTACCAGGCGCTTAGAGAAGCGAGAGGATACCTAACTGCCAGACCCGCAAGCTCACACAGCGCTCGTCAAACGATTGAGTATTTGAAAATTAGCAGAAAAAGGCAGAAATTCTTGACCATCATCCATACAGTCCTGACCTAAGCCTTAACAATTTCTATACATTTTCTAAAATTAAGAAAAGTCTCCGTGGTCAAAGGTTCTAGTCCGGTGAAGAAGCAGTCGACGCTTTCAAGTCAGCCATTTTGAACACCCCCACTTTAGAGTGGAATAAAGGTTATAATAACTGGTTTGAGCGAATGGAAAAGTGTATTAAGCTACGTGGTAAATACTTTGAAAAACAATAAAAAGTACTGTAAGGTTCTAGTTGTGTTTTTTTCTTCAAACGACAAAACTAAATAGGCATGCCTCGTAAAGGCATAGTATTGGTATTAACAGATTATCAGTTTTGAAGGACCCTTTATTAAAATACCTCGAAAAACACCGACTAAAGTCTTTATATGATAAAGGTTTCAAATGAGTACACAAACCCTGTGATGACAAGAGCTCATTGATACGATTTTCTTTAATTAGTGTGTATAATTAATATATTTTATTTTGTGTGAGCCATCACATCTAAACATCTGTTAGAAAATTACATGCTCTGGCTGACTGACTAATTCATAACCGTTCTTCAACCGTCATTCTAAACCGTTGGGGTTCCAAACTCGAAATTTAGGCAGTTGATACTTTTGATGTTGCAAGCACCCTGGTGGGTGCAAAAAAGAAAGGAGTTTTAGAAAGGCCACCCTTAAAAATAAGGGATTAATGGTAAGTTCGTCATTTTGAAAGTACACAATACACGAAGAAACACGAAATAAGAAATCATAACGCGTTGGCAATAGCTAGTCCACAATAGAAATATGTCTGTCACAACAAATAACTTTAGTTCAAAAGAGCACCACCAGGCATGCGCTTATGAGGTTGTGTTACTAGGCTACTATGAAAGCGAAGAGATATAAAATAATACTAATCGATATAGTACCATGTTGAATGGGCAGGGTGCAACGAAGCTCAATGACGTAGAGGGTGAGCGCATCGCACAGGCGCAGTAGTACCTACTGTACTATCAGATAATATAATAATATCTGTATCTTACACTAAGTGTGCACTGACGATCTCCACGCGCCGCTAATAGCCTGGTAGTTAGTTGTCACTTCTCCTCCCTCAACAGGTCCCTCGACGCTTTATTTAATTTTAAGATGTATGGGGTTTGGGAAAGTCCCCGTGATCAAACTGCGTTTTTCTACTGGTTTTATCACAGACAGTGTGACTGGCATATCCAAGTAGTCCACAGTGGTTTCACAAGATTTGTATGAAAAATAGGAACAACAAACTCCTTTTGTAATGTGTGTTCCATGTGACTCCATGTCGTAGAAAATTCCAATTATAAATTATCTATGTTCAAACTAAAACTGCAACACATACAGTGGAACATAGGCCTTCCTTCTTTTTAGAAAAAAATAGAACTAAAGAATAAGAAAAAATAACAGTTTTTTTTTTAATTATATATATATATAAACTCTCTGTGTTTTTTTTTTCTCCGAGGTTGAGTTGTTAACGCGTGCAAACATAACAAACATAAGAACACACAAATTACCATTCTTAAAATTGAAGCGTAATATCACTACACTACGATTTAATTTCCTGGTAAAGATTTCCACTTGCAAACCTCGTTAATTTAACAGTTAACTATTTAGCGATTACTCGTTGGCAGACTTAATCGGCCTACTATAACATGATACAATAATAATCAGAGCTACTGGTTTTCTCAACTTGTTTTTTAAAAGATCAACTTCCGAACAAGGATTATATCCTGTGTCGCGGGGGACTTTACAAACATAATCTATCTTAGGGACAGAAAGGACCATAATCAATAAATTTTCTTTCGTTATTTGAGGCAAGTTATATTATTTCTATAGGCGTTATACTAGAGTCGCGCCTGCTTGATAAGCCACTCACTCTCGGTCGCTCAATTGAGTGATGATTGACTTGCGTTATCCGTGTGGTGACGGATTAAAAATACGTAATATCTATACCCCTATTCATCCCATGGGTGTCGTAAGAGGCGAACTAAGGGCGCAAATTACGCAAGACAACAGCACTGCAAAGAGAAGAAAAGCAACCAACAAACCAACCCGTCTAGCCAGCGTGGTTTAGTAGGCCAAAACTTCCTTTCTAAGGAGCAGCCTATGTCCAGCAGTGGACTATTAAAGGCTGTTGCTTCGATGTGTGTGATTTAACCCACGAACTTAAAAGTTTTATAGGTATGGTAAAATTTTGCCATGTAGCTACATAATTTGATAAGTTTGGCAATCAAATTGTAATTTTTAAACCAACATTCAGACGGACTTGTCGACGGGTATACAGAGTTCCTTGTTAGGTCTGGGGAACCCTATATCATTAGTAAATCAATGTTCTATCTTCAAATGAAAAGTCTGATATATACTCATTGCTCTGTGATATCTGCCACACTCATCAGTATTGAAATTACCATTAGAGCAATAAATTTAATGTGCACTGCTATGTTCTGAAGGTAATCTGTGGTTCTGAACAAGTAAACAAAACGACCTCTTCAATCTACTAGTTGCCTGGTACAGTTCACCGTAAAACATGTCACCGTAGTATTTCAAGTCTTGTGAATGAAATAGATCAATGAAAATACTCACAGCCAAGTAGAAAATTCTTTAAATAAATGTGGCAATGATATTTCGAATATTCAATATTTAAGCCAAATTTATCATTCCATAGATATAAAAATGTTAAGTTGGTTTGTGTACGCTTCAAAAACTCAAAAAAATCTGCGTAAATTTATCTCAATTTTTTACACGATATACAACTGTCTTTGAAGATTTTTTTATATTCTTTTCGCGTTAGTTGTGTTCCTTATTTTCCCTCAATATGCCACAGTATAGCAGGCGTGGCAGGGTACAGCTAATTTGTAATAAAAAGTAAAACTTATGTAAAAACAGCTATACAAACTATAGGCGTCCTATTTTAAACTTAATTTCATCATCATCATCAACAGCCTATACTAGTCCACTGCTGGACATAGGCCTCTCCCCAGAAAGGAGGTTTTGGCCTACTTTACCACGCTGGCCAGACGGGTTGGTATAGGGTTTGTTTCAAGTTTTCCTTCTCTTTGCAGTGCTGTTGTCCTGCTTAGTTTCTTAGTGCTTAGTCTTACGACACCCCCGGGATGAATTGGGGTGGTGACAATTTGTATTCTTAATCCGTCACCACACGGACTTTAATTTGTCATGATACAAAAATCTCTACAATGAAAGTTTCAGTTAAACTGGTCTTCAAATAAAACAGCCCTTTAAACTGTTGAAATTCAATCACCATGCGATCTCTAGCATATTTTTAAACATGATTGACTGAATTTATGAAAGGTATAGTTTTTGCGCTCCAATTTTTCTGTCCATTATTTTAAGCGTTCCAATTATTTACCCATACAAATTATTAATATCGGAGTGCTGTTCTGAAACATGTAAATAGTCTAAAACACTACAATTGACCATCTCAAGGCAAAGCAGTGGAATATGCATCAAAATCTGTCTTGGTGTTCGTTATCTTTAGATTTTAAGCAGCAGAAATCAGTATACAAGGTATGCGCAATAGTAAGCAGTGTGTCCCATACTATCAACCCCTAATACTCATTGCAAACGTGGAAAGTGATAGTGAAAGTAAATCGTCAACACACACATATGTAGGTATTTCCAAGCGTATTCATGATCACAGGAGTTCTACTACACTGTTAAATAAAATTATATGAAGTGCTAGGGGTACTATAAACTCATACCTCCTCTTCAATCTGTACGCCTGGTGTCACTTCGTCGAAATCTCCCCCAACAAAGTGACAAACTGCTGACTTTTCTCCTTTTTACCCGACTGCACCAGAAGGAGGGTAATGTGTTTCGAGAGTATTATTACTTTGGCACGCATGAACGCTTTGTTGTAAACGGTTTGATCGGTTTTGGCTTTGGAGGTCGTTAGATTCGTTTAATTGTCAGAGTGACACCTATATAGTGTCTTTCTTACAGTGGATACTAAAATGAGAAGAAGTTTTTTTGCTCTTTTATAATTAGCTTGGTTATTTAATAAATGAAAGTTAGGAGGGTAGTTTCATAAAAATATTGACAAAATGTATACTGTGATTGCTTAACACCGTTTTTAGTAAAACGCATTTTATAATTTGTGAAATTTCGAATACTTAAGTTGATTTAAAGCGGGACTGTGTTGTGCAAAAATGATCCGACTACAAATAAACCAAATTCATAAAATACTTTATATTACATTTCAAATGATTAATGAGCGTACTCCTTTCTAAAAGGCGGGCAAACGCGTCAGTGACTCTTGAGTTGCAGACGCTAATGGGGGCCATGGCCACTTTCAATCAGGTGACCCGTCTGCTCGTCTGCCCCCTCTAACATAAAAAAAACTTTATATTTTTCAAACTGTAATGAGTTTCTTACCATACTGTGCTACGTGTTAAAGCTATATTACAAGAAAACAGCTACGCCAATCCACAAATTACCACCCACTGTTACCTGGTTCTACGTACCTTTCCACAGTTATTTCTTTATGCACTGATGTCCATCGGCGGACTTAATGGCCTGGGCAGTCTCTACCAGCCAACAACAAAGTTATTAGTTTTGACACTTAATCATTTGTTTTATTACATCTCGTGTAAACTATAGAAAAACCATTAAAATCTAACATTTTTAATGGTACATAAAATGATGATATTTTGGAATATAAATAATATAGTTCGCAAGCTGTCTATCGATTTTCTCGCACAATGATAGCTCTCCTTCGACTTGATGTCCTGGTACTGCGGGGTCAGAAAACACGTGGCCTCACCACTGTCTGTTTTGTTGTAACACTAATAAAATATTCCACATTTCTATTTATCTTACAACTTTTTTAATAGTAAAAATTTGGATAGAATGATGTTTGTTACTCCATTATTTATATTTTATTTTAAGTCTTTATAGACAAATATGAGTTGGACAATGGCAAACTTAATGCCACAGGCAGGAAATGTGTGTCTAGGTGCACTAGACATTGATATGTATGTAAGTAAATGAAAGTAACAGACAGAAACAATGCGATAAATATACATTCATACATACGCACCAAATACATACACATACATAAATACCTACCTAGTTCCATACATACATCAACCTACATATTATTAATATAATAAACTTTTGACAAAATCGATTTAACGTAAGTGAAGCTCTGGGGAAAAGCTAGTAACATATTATTATTTTCTATGTACATTTTTAGCATTTAACCTGATGCATCTTTAAAAAAACTTAGGAGCTTATTTCTGGGAACCTTCTTTTTAAATATCTACTTAGTGTGTATGCGGTGTAAGTTATGTACGTAATTATGCAATGAAAGGTAAGCAAAAATAAATTTAACGACTCGGGTAGATGCCACACGAAGAACTAGGCGACTACAACCAGGCGACTATAAAACGAGACAGTGATTGAATTGATTCGTTGCTATAACGACAAGCTTCAAACAAAATATATACGGGAGTGTACTTTCCTCCTATTTTTTATATTACTATATGGTCACCCAGCGATCGAAATTATAACATAGCGCAATAAAAACAACTTTTTTTTTTTCCATGCTGAAATCACCTCGGATACCACCTGTCGGTGGCATGTCGGACCCGAACCGACTAAAACCGCACGCCGTCTCGGGTACTAATAGCCGGGGAACCAGGTATACCCTAGAAAGGAAGTCCCTGGTGCCCCGACATACCTCGGGCCATCTACAGACGAGTAGACGACCCCCTCCCCGTGTGGGAACCCCATGTTCCCTCTGCTCCCTGGAAGCGAGCGCGCTTCGCAACGCGCTCGCCGCCACATCGGCCTGCTTCTGCTAGGATGACAGATGGCCTCACCTGTCACCCCCAGGCCTGCGCTTATGACGGACGGAAGTCATTCTGCGACCTCCGGCGCCTGAGTCGCCTGCGGTACCTGGCCCGTTCCCGGGCCTGGCGGGCCGGGAGAGTTCTACCTCTCCCGGTCCCGCTCCGCCGTCTCCTTCGCGAGCATAACTTGCTCTAAGAAGGAGACGATAGAGTTCCACGCACTCTCGAATAAAAAAAGAAAAAAACCCTGAATATGAACCCAGAGTAAAAAGTTTCTTAAACAATCAACTTCATAGAGTTCCTTGGTCCAGTTTCATTATTAAAGAAATCAATTGATTTTTTAAAAAACTTTTTTTAAGAAACAGACAGCCACGTCTACAGTCATTTTTCTAAGGCATCTTGCGTCAATCCTTCAATTGCAGTGACCATGTTTCTGCTACATATATATTTAAAGAAGGTTTAAGGATTCAAAAGATTAGAAAACCCAAAACAATAGTCGTACACATTTGCAATAACTTTGTTCCGTCATGATGTGTCTGCAGCCTAAGGAGTGTTCTTTCCAAGTCCTGCCTCATTCTGTGATGATACCGCCAAGTGAAGGATGCAGTAGTGTGATGTATTAAAGCCAACCCCATACCAACACATGTCTAGATAAGGGTGGAGCTTTTGAAAGCAGTGTTGCACGCCCATTCCTTTAATTTTGATTAATTTCTGTAAACATTTACACCCCTTGGCTTGCCTGGAATCTGAGCTTGTCCAGAAGGACTACGTCGGAAAATTCGAAACACACGTTGCGCTGTTCAACATAGCATTTTTTTATGTTATATTTTTATTTTTATGTTATTTAAAGTTAACAACAGAAAAATACCACAGCTAAACATAAGTCACTTATCTTAAAATGGTTAAAAACTATTTTGTAGTTGCTGCAGAGGTAACGACAACTCTATTAGAGGACTTTACAAAACTCTAATGTATTATCACGAAAGAGATGGATTTGAATGCTACCTCTGTCTAGTCTTTTGGGGATAAGTGACGAGAATGCATAAATGTCATATATAGAATGTAACACAAATGAATGAATGAATGCCATCTGTTGATTGATATTGGTACTAAAATAGATAAGTTAACCTTTAAGTTAACTAAATATATTAGATCAAAAACATTTCTTTTACCATGTCTTCAAATGAACACAGGGCCTACCTGATCGTAAAATGGTACCCATAACTTACCATGCTCTCAAATTATACCGTTTTCTAAAACCAGCATTCACGATGACAACAAAATCAAAGGAGATCTCTGAAAGTGAGTAAGGTGTATGTCTCCTCCTGTCAGCTGTCCATAGTCTTAAAGCTTTTGTGGAGTGCATTTGGATGGGCAAATGTTTACGGCTCATATCCAATGAATTATAAGACTAAAAATTATTCAAAATCGTCATTAAAGTCGATATCTCTCAGTGGTAAATTGCAGTTTCCAAAAATATATTAAATTCATTATTACACACTTGGAAACCAAAAAAAAGCAGAATAAGAACTTCCTGCTTCTGCTTTGAACAGCGCCAAAGTCATGAGTTTTCGACGTTATCCTAATAGGCTACCAGGAAAGCGAAGAGGTGTACAATTTATTGCCTGTTTATAGAGATAAAGATATAGAATAGGAGTTCAACACGCGAATGTCACTTGCTCCACCTTTTCGTGGACATGTGTAGGTAAGGGGTTGGGGTAAACGCATGACACTACTGCATCCACTGATAGATATACATACTTTACAATATTGTTGCAGTATATATTGATATTTGTTATTCGACGACCTCCTCATACTTATAATAACCTGGTAAAACAACGTGATTCAAACTCCCAACAAGACGGACTGTGGTAAGAAAATAAACTTCAAAACTTTTTTTGGTTGAATCATAAACATGTTTGAGATCGCCCATGTGTGAGGCGTATGATATTATTGTTAAATTTCTTATTACTTTTAAAATATTGTTTACAAAGTTACACCTACGCAAGGAAAAATAATGTATTCTAAAGAAAATAATCACGATTTTTGTTAAACCACAACACCATTCAAATTTTCGAGTCGAAAATTTGAAATTGAAAAATATAGCCAACATTCAATCTTTTGTATTAATTAAATTAATTAATCGTTCTACGTTGTTCTACGTTCTATTTTGTTGACCTATATTTATGCGAACAAAGTTGTATTTTAAAATAATTAAGTGAACAATAATAAAACTTAAATCAATGACAGAGCGGCAGCGCCACGAGCCGGGAGTTATCGTCTTAGTCCTACTAGGTTACCAGACAAGCGAACATGCCCCGCCTTTATCTAGACAAATGACGGTAAGGGGTTGGGGTGAATGCATCACACCACTGCATCTACCAATAGATAAACATACTTAACAATATTGTAGTAGAAATTACTACAATCGACGATCTCCTCGTTATTCTAATAGCTTAGTAATACGTCGTCCTTATAAACCTCCCTCAACAAGATGGACTTCGCAACAGAAATGGCCAAATCATCCAACCATTCTACAAATCCACTGCAGTTAATATAACTACGGCAAATCACAAGAGTTTAGTTAAAAGTGTTTGTGATTAACCATAGACATACTCCTGTGAATATTCGTAATAATTCTGGAATGGTATTCTAAAATTAACAAATTAAACTTGAAAATCTATGTTAAGTTTGTTTGTGTTTGCTTCAAAAACTCAAAAAGTTCTTTCTGCACCGGTGCAGAAAGAACTTTTTTCAAATTTTGACATGGGATGCAAACCGCTTAAAAATTGTATTTATCTATTTTTTGAGTCGGTTTTATTCTTCACTTCTCATCAATGCAATTTCAATACGCCACAGCGAAGCGTGACAGAGTAAAACTAGTAGGTATGTAAATTAAATTATGTCTCCTCGATCGCCTGAACGCCTAGTGCCTTCAATCTACTTGAAATAGGACTATAAAGAGGTATGTTAAAGAAGAATTAAGAGTTTAAGTTCAAAGGAATATCGTCTACGTCTTTTTAATATAATGTTATACTGTCACTGCCGATTTGAAACCTAATATAACCTATAATTGCTAATCGGTTGCATACTTTCTACAGCAAGACGTTTCGTAAAATACTTCTTTACAATTTTATTCCGAAGTATGATGTGATAATCAGAGGTTTTAATATCTTGCCATGGTTCACATATTTTGTGATAACGAATTAGCGATGTTTAACAATAACTTATAAAATACCTTATGCGTTTTTATTGAGTTCTAACTACTATGTATAGAAGATATTGGAGTCGGTGAGGTGGACTTTATGGCATTGTGATGAATGTTGACACGTAAGTTTAAGTTTCCTATAGAAAATATTGTGAAATGCATTAATCCATAACTAACGGATAAGTTAAACCATTATAAGGGTCTAGGTTGCTGTCTAATGCTAAGTCAGAGGTGATGGGATGAATTAAACACAGAATAAATAATTGTCTGATAAGCACGACCATATTTTATTCTGTATCTGGATGTAATTTGTGTATAATGTGCATGTATTTAGAAATTTATAAGTATATTTATCAACAGTCTGGTTGCTATAAAACAGACTGCCCAGTTTTGGATTAGACTGCCGTGTTTGAGATGCATGAGGTTATTATTATGATCTTTCTCTTCTCCTTATTTATGACCTCATGATATAATGATTTATAAAAAAACCTCGAAAGAACGAATCTAAAGAAGTGAGTGTTGCTTATTCTGTGTGTGTGTGGCATCACACACACAACTTTATTTTACCAGTATGCAGCGCCACTAGTCATGCGCTTTTGACGTAGTGTTGCTAGGGTAACATGAAAGCGAAGAGATGTAAAAATAATAGTACAGTTTAAATTGTATCATGTTGAATGGGCAGGGTGCAAGGAGGCTCCACCGTATAAGGGGTTGGGGTTAGTGCATCACGCAGACGCACGAGTACCTGCTGTACTATCAGACATAATATTATCTGTTTCTTACACAAGTGTGCAGTGACGATATCCGTGCGCCACTGCCAGCCTAGTAATTCGTTTTCACTTGTTCCTCCCCCAACAAGTCGTACGACGGTCGATTGCACTTTAAGATATTGCATGGTTTTGTATATGCCCCGTGGTGTGACCATGTTTTCCTTCTAGTTTTATCACAGAGACCGTGAACTGACACATCCAAGTAGTGCACCCTTGTATCACGAGATGTCTTTGAAAAACAGAAACCCTAGAAATTCATTTCGGTATTAAGTTCCAAATGTGGTACATTTTTTTTATTTTCTAAATAGATAAATGTTTTTAGCCTTAAGTTTTATTACCGTGCTTTTGGTTAGAGACAAATAATCGCAGATTAAACGTAAATGTTTAAAATATAACTTTTGCCCGCTGATTGGCTCTAATGTAAACATTACCAATAAATCTTTGCCTCTGAAACAATTTTTTCTCTGGGTGAAAGGTACCCTAAATCCTGACAACGTGAATGCGAAATTTAATTGAAATGCAGTGAAAGCAAGTGTGCGACGTAGTTCTGATATCTGTCGGTATACCTCCCCGTTGGTCGTGACCTCAATTCTATTAAAAGGGTAGGTTTTCATCCTCATGCCGGGCCTCTTGATCCAGCTATCCATCTTGATCCTCAATTCCACGTTGGTCTCCAATAAATGCTGAACAATGCCTTACACTCGGGCGATTGCGAGGCGAGTGCGGCGTGCTGCTTGCGCGTGAAGCCGCGCGTGATGACACCACCTGTGAAGGGCAGTCACCATGCCGTACACGATCACGATTACGATCGCGTAGTGGAGTACAGGCCAGGTGGAGTTATGATTTGCGCAAGATGGCTGGCAGGAGCTGGATGCGAAAAGCCCAAAATCGATGTACTCGCAAGCAGCGTGCAATGGAAGAGGCCTATGTCCAGCAGTGGACTGCGATAGGCTGATGATAAAGTGCGTGCAACTATATCATATTCCAAAGGTTCCGTATATAAATTGACTTGTTAATTCTTGCCGGTAATCGATGGTTAGTGACATTCGCTCGTTTTCGATTATAAATTTTGACGTATCATGGTTAAGAAGTCTATACATTAACAGTTCAAGTAATATAATCAATCACCATCATCAACAGTGTTTAGTAGTGATAGACATGGAAATAATTGCTACTATTCAATCATATTCATTTGATGACTTCAGTCACAGCGATTTCACATGTGATTGTGATATCGTCATAGACTCACTCACCCCGGCACTGAGGGCGATAACACGTACTTTTTTTGCACTCCTATATAAAAGATCATAACTAGTGTAATGAGTTGTTTTTAGTTTATTACACTGTATTGTTGTGTGACCTATTGTGTGGACTTTACGGTGAACTAAACAGTTTCTAAATTCATCAATAAACAACGAAGATATCACGGAATTATTCAACTTCAACAACAACGGCCACAAGCATATTTGAATTCAACACGGCGGCGCATGAGTCATCGGCAATCAAAGCAGCGAACTCGAGCAACGTCCGACCGGCTCGGCAAACTTCGTGCCTCAAGGACGTATCCTCGGCACGTTATCGGCTACGCTCGGCAGTGCTTCTATTGCGTTATACGGACACTATTATTACTCCTGCGCACTAAAGTATCATCACTGTAAACACCGCTGTGTGAGTACTACTGTTTTGTTTCTCATCGCAATATAAACAAGAAGTTTGATTGCTGCTGAGATTAATAACCACAATATCTATTAACCTACCCTACATTAACCTTATACCATTATTACACTATTAGCTAAAAACAAAGATGACCACTTCTCTCACGCGAACCCCACCAAATAAGTCAGCGAGTACCCTTTACGCTTCTGAACCTAACTTGTCAGTGAATGTCAAGGAGAACGTTAATGATAGTAATAAAAAAATTGCTCAGAGAAAACGAAAGCGTAGTGAGAACGACTGGGAACGGATGGAACAAATGATGAATGAGATGAAGGGCATGTTCTCTCAGTTAGTAATACAACAAAACCAGCAAAACGAGAAAATAGACTCTTTGCACTCTGCTCTTGATGAAATAAGATCTCAAAACTCTGTTATACGAAAACAGAATGTAGAAATTCGTCAGCAAAACGATGAAATCCAAAAGACTGTTATATTCTTGTCAGAAAGGTACGATGATGCCCTGTTGCAAATAAGTAACTTAAAAGAGGAGTGTAATAACAATAAAAAAACAGTAAAAGCATTGGAATCAAAGGTGGATTACTTGGAAAAACATATCAAATCTGCGTCCCTTGAATTTAAAAATCTACCGCCCTCAATACCTGAAACTCGTGAAACACTTACTGAGTCAATTAAAAAATTGGGTGACGTCATCAACCAGCCGGTAACTGACGCTAACATAAAGAACATATTTCGTTTGAAGGGAAAGATGGGCTCACCAGGAACAGTTATGGTGGAGTTCTCGACAGAAATGCTTAAGGAGCGCTTCCTGGGTTCGGCTAAGTACTACAACAAACAAAACAAAGATAATCGCCTTAACTCCTATCACCTGTCTGACGTAGGGCCTAGGCAACCGCTATACGTATCTGAGGCACTCACTGCTATGACAAAGCGCCTATACTACCTCGCGCGAGAATTTATTAAAAGCAGTGAATACGAACAATGTTGGACCGCCAACGGTAAAGTATATATACGGGAGAAGGAAGGTAGGCCTAAGTATCTTATAAGGACTGAGGAGGATTTTGTTGGGTTGCGAAGAAGAATGTGACTAGTTTTGCACTTTTCAGCTATTTTTTATTTTAAATTATTTTATTTTAATACTATTATTGTGACTATTCTAATTCACTGTAATGTTCAACTTACCTACACATTTACAACTATTTTACACATAAATATACAATGTTTTTATACTGATACTGATAAATATATACACTCCATATTACAAGTAACATTCATAAAACTGAATACACACTACACTCATTCCTTACTGACAATCTGCTCTGAAAACTTACTTGCACTTATTACATTTTGTGCGGTGAGAATTCACTGTCAACTATCATATGAGTATGCACCGTGTCGCCAAGTTTCAAATTTCTTTTTTTGGTTTTTGTACGTAATATTGAAATTTCGTGAAGGTTTAAAACCTAAATATAATATTATAAAAATTTTCTTTTTTAACATTCGATGGTTTACAAAATACAATAAGCAATATAGACTCTGTCTCTGTGTCTGAGTCGGCAACTTGCGATTTGGACCGCTGCGCCCCGTCTAACTTCGTGCCTCACCATTGTCTTAAAATACTTAATCAAAATATAAGAAGTATTACAAAGAATATGCCAGGATTTATCACCACACTTGCTCGAACCAATATTGACTGGGACATTCTGGTTTTGACTGAATGTTGGCTTCCTAATACACACAACATCCCCGACCTACCCGGCTACAACTACTTTTTCACTACCAACAACCTTACACAGAATGAAGGTGTGGTTGTTTACGTTCACAAAAACCTACAATGTACGGTGGTGGAACCCCCATTTTTAGATGCAAACTGTCTCCAAGTAACAATTAATAATAACACTAGTTTACTTGCCCTATATCGACCTCCAGGATATAGAGACGCTACCAACTTCTTGGCCTCTCTAAACGACATATTGACCAAGATTGATCATTTTAGCGATATAGTTGTTGCAGGAGATATTAACATTAATATTCACGAGCAATGCCAGGACCTAGTTAAACATAATTATCTGAACTTATTGGCATCACATGGCTTACTACCTGCGCATTCGCTACCCACCCGACAAAATGCTTGCCTTGATCACATTATATTGAAAACCCGTAAACCTGCTACAACTCTGGTCGCTAACTCATCTCTTACTGATCACGACACTGTCTTACTATATCTATCAACCAGAATATCAAAAATCAAAACAAAAAAGTTTGTAAATCGCATCAATTATGAGCAATTAGATGCAGACTTCAAACATCTAGACTTTAGTGAGGTATACAAGATGCTGGATCCTAATGATGCAGCAGAGATAATGATTAATTTAATTAAAAATACTATTGACTTGAACTCTAAAATCGTCAAAATTCCAAATCGCAAACAAACTATAAAGCCATGGATTACCCCAGGCTTACTTAGGTGTATTAGGCACAGAGACAACCTACATAAAAAAAGTAAATTGGCCCCTAATAATGATATCATAAAACTTACGTTCAAAAGATATAAAAACTATTGCAACAAACTTTTAAAAACTATTAAGATGGACTACGAAAAGAAACAGGTTGAGAAAGCAGGCAATGACACTAAGCAGGTGTGGTCAGTCATAAATAATATGACGGGCAGATCCAAGGGTAAAGTGAATGTTTCGACCCGGTTGTTGACTACCCTTACCTCACCAGAGGCCACTATAAACTTCGTAAATGACTATTTCTCAAACATCGGCAAACACCTAGCGGAAAAAAATATGACTGCTCAGAGCGGACCCGCTAAGCCAATTACTGCGAACAACAGTCCGCATTCTATGGTACTGTTGCCTGCTGATGAGGGTGAGGTTGCTAGGATCTTAAGGTCACTTCGTGATGGCTGTTCCACTGGCTGGGATGGAATATCGAGTGGAATTTTGAAAAAACACGAACTAGCTGTGGTGTCACCTTTAACGTACATTTGTAATCTTGTACTCTCTACAGGAAAATTCCCTAAGGCGTTTAAGAAAGCCATCATACACCCAATCTTCAAGGGTGGCGACGGAAGCCGTGTCAACAACTATAGACCGATTGCTGTACTGCCAGTCCTTTCAAAAATTATTGAGCGGGTAATGAATAACCGACTCATTACTTATCTAGAAGGAAACCAGCTTCTCTCATCTATACAGTTTGGTTTTCGAGCTGGTAAATCAACCTCAGACGCGGTACATGAACTCACCGACTATATAGTCACAGAAATGGATGGTGGACAAAAGGTTTTAGGCATCTTTTTAGATATTGCCAAAGCATTTGACACGGTTTCCGTACCCAACCTTATGTCAAAGATGGAAAGCCTAGGAATCAGAGGTGTACCACTGGATCTCTTTAAAGATTATTTAAGTGAGCGTACACAGAGAGTTAGGATAGGCGATTATCTCAGTGATGAGCGTGTACTCACATATGGCACGCCCCAGGGGAGTGTAATTGGCCCTACACTCTTCCTTATCTATGTCAATGATATAGGTATGCTCACTCTACCTAAGGGCAGGGCGGTAATGTTTGCTGACGACACTGCTCTTGTGTTTAGTGGTAATACGTGGAGTGAAGTCTACGAGCGTGCTCAATCGGGGTTCAATATTGTATCTAAATGGCTAAGAAGTAACCTATTGACCCTGAATAATGATAAAACACACTACATCACATTCTCTCTGAAAGGCAATCCTTCAACCTCAAAAGCCTCACCTTATACAATACGGGCCCACACGTGTCCTGAACCGCACAGAGGTCAGTGCCCTTGCACTCCTTTACATAAAGCACATTCCGTCAAATACTTGGGTGTGATCATAGATAAAAATTTAGGATTTCATGAACACATAGACGCCCTCAACAGTAGGTTACGTAAATTAATGTATATTTTTAAAACGATTAGATGCGTCTTAGACACTCAACGACTAAAAGCGGTTTACTTTGCCCTTGTTCAGTCAGTTCTCACCTATTGTATCACCATATGGGGTGGAGCGCCGAAAATTAGATTAATTGACCTTGAGAGAACGCAAAGGGCTATCTTGAAGGTGGCACTTTGTAAACCATATCGCTTTCCTACTGCATTGCTGTACAGGGAGGCTGAAGTTTTGACGGTGCGTCAGCTGTTCATTTTGTATACTCTGCTGAAACAGCATTCTTTACTGGTCTATAACCAAACTCCTTCCAGTGTCAAAAGAAGATTCAATCCTGTACAACGTCTTAAGCTTTTAACAAAACATTCCAAACGGTTCTTTTGCCACATGGGCAGCTTCCTGTACAATAAGGTCAACAGAGTTGTACCGATATTCCACCTCACAAAGGCCATGAGTAAGCGAACGCTTACTAATTACTTGAAGGGGTTAAACTATGACGATACTGAAGCGATGCTTTCGGTAATAGTTTAGAGTTTGCTAATGACACGAATGCACATGAACAAACCCATGCCCACAAGCTCACGCATCCACATACTCACGCCTACTCACACACACACACACACACACACACACACACACACACACACACACGCGCACATTCACATAAACACACACACACACGCACACTCACATAAACACACACACACAATTAATCACTCACACACATACACATACACACATAATCATTCACACGCAACACACAACAATAATTTATGTACCTCACTTAATATGCTATGCTACTAGAAATAAACTATTAAATATAGTAAAACATGCAACTTTGTAGTGCCGACTTGTGTAAAATAAATAAAAAAATATTAAAATGTAAATATACACGGGGTGGAGACCTGGTGTCCTGAAACACAGGCCTCGAGCCTAGCTTAGGCACCAGTCTCCCACAATATTCTGGAAATGATAATTTGTATTTTTTTTTTGTTTTATTCAAATGTAATGTATGCTATATTGTGGTGAGAAATTAAATTATTATTATTATTATTATTATTATAGACAAAGATAAATGGCATTAAAATCAATCAAAATTGATTTTATCGAAGATTACGATTATTATTTTTGGTGTTGGACCTTTCGCGAGTCTTGCGCTTGTGTAATAATAATAATATAATTAAAGTATAATTATGTACAATTAATAATACTCGTATAAATAAATAAAGCAAGTGGCGGTAGCCTAGTGGTTAAGGCGTTGGACTCGCGATCAAGAGGTCGTGGGTTCAAATCCTGACCAGTACACCTACCGACGTGAACCCACTCCTAACACAAACAATTTAACTTAGTTGGAGGGGTTGACGGGAATACTAGTAATTTCGGTTGCAAGTAAGCTTTTAAAAAAAAAAAAAAGTCGCAGTGGCTTTGTAAATCAGTCACAGGTGGGGCGCTATGATTTATCACATGTGATTGTGATTTTATTCCATCTCTAGCTAGTGACATTAACCAAGACAATTTTAATTAATTATTATTATAATCATACCTAATTGTCTCTGAATGCTGAATTGATAACAATGAAAACGACGCCTATTAACAATCACAATGTTGAAACTTTTCTGTTGGCAGCCCTTTGGTAGATAGTGTCAGGCTGGGGTTATTGCAACTGAGCAGTGTAGTATAAAATATAACCATTCAATGTGCTTTGCTATGTGATAGGAAATGTATCTCTCATCAACTGCGCGATACTTGCCGTTCCAAATTATGAAACTATATATATGAAACCTACAATAATTCCCGAGGTACAGATGTATTTTTTGTATTCTACGCGGACGAAGTCATCACTGAGTAAGGAAATTTTTTCATCCATTACTAAGACGATAGGACGTAACATCATGAGTCGATCTTGATTCATGCGAGCTCCATACCCTGACAAACAAAAAAAACATCTTGCTACGTACTACGCCTCTAACTGTTCGCAACCTCACTATCTAGGTTTTCTCGCACAATAATAGCTCTCGTTTGACTTGATGTCCTGGTACTACGGTACCAGGAAACACGTGGCTTTGGTGTTGTCTGTTTGTTTGTGACACTAATTCCACATTTCTAGTATTACTGGTATAAATGCAAAATAGTGTAGATTGTAGGATGTTTGTTACTTAGTCATCTTAGAATGGCTGAACCTAACTTGATGAAATTTGGCATAAAATAAAGCCTGGAATATATTATATTCCACAAAGGCTAATTTTATCCTGGAAAATTGTTTGGAAAAATTGATTCAACGCGAGCGAAACCAGTGCCATTATATTATTATTGCCCTTTTATCAACCAGCCTGATACATTAGAATGTAACTTAAACCTTGTTTCTAGGAATTTACTTTTTTAAGATATCTAAGATATAACGAGTTCTTGAGTGATATAACGAGACCGCGTGTCGGCAAACGTAGTGTAGGATGCCCACAGGCCAGGTGGAGTGACGATTTATGCAAGATGGCTGGCAGGAGCTGGATGCAAGAAGCCCAAAATCGATATAAATGGCGTGCAATGGGAGAGGCCAATGTCCAGCAGTGGACTGCGACAGCGACGATGAAGATATCTACTTAGTGTAGTTTCAAATACATTTATTTGAAATTTGTAGGTAAGAAAGAATATGATGCTTAAAGATGTGTAAAATATAGTGAATATTTTTTTCAGTATGGGAGTTGACTATTGGATATGAGATTAGAGGCCGACCAAAGAAAAGATGGATGGACTGCGTGACAGAGGATATGGCTCGGAAGGGAGTAAACAGTGAACTGACGAGTGACAAAGGAGAATGGAAGAAAAAATTAATTTAAAAATTATTTTGGGTCGGCGCAAAGATAACAATCTTTGCGCCGACCCAAAATAATTTGAAAAAGGGTAAGAAAATGATGTTGTAGGTAAGAATGTTTTTAGAAATAATAAGTATGTTTTTTTACAAATATTTGGTGCTTGACGAAAACAGGCTTGCTTTTACTATGTTAGTGGGACTCAAAGTATTCGGCAAAATGTGGGCGTTTTTTTGTCTTGCGGGGATAAAGATGTGAGTATGTTTATATAGGCCTCTCCTTAGAAAGGAGGTTTTGGCCTACTATACCACGCTGGCCAGAGAGAGGAGAGGCCTATGTCCAGCAGTGGACTAGTATAGGCTGTTGATGATGTTTATATATGCTACTCAGTGATTGCACTAGTACAGAAAGTTATGAAATGCTCGTATTTTCAGAATCATAAAATTTGCACAATTATTAAATTTTAAAATTAAAGGTATCGGGGTTCATAGGAAAAAAACTAGTAGGAGTACAGTTTTTGTAGGAAAACTACCAGGGATTCATATAAGCCAGAGAATTAATCCGTTGCTATGACAATAAGTTTCTGACAGAATTATATACATGTGTGCTGCATTCGTCTATGTGTGTACAGTGATTTCATGATATATTCTTTCCCTAACTTATCTATCTGAAGTAATTTAGCAAATTTTAAAGAAGTATTTATTTTGTTTTACTAATGTTCAGCAAACGCTAACGCAATTTATCAATTTTTTTTGTGATAATGCATCTAGAGCACTTTTATAGTAGTGTTTTAACTAGTTTGGTAACTTCAAGGAACTTAAAACATACATAAGTTATTGGATACTTCATATCCAAGGATATCTTGAAAAGGAGTTTAACGTTGTAGCACGCTCAAAGAAATCGTATTTTTGTTCCCGAAATCAGTCACAAAAAAATTTGGGAATCAATTTTACAACCAAGATTATTCCGACAAGTGGTCAACTTATGGCAGTACCATATTTCTAAGAGGCGGCTCTTTAACGGTAGTGTATATGTTTCTCTTCGGCTCTGGTGATGATATTTTTCATACCACGGTCCATTGGTACATGTTTGTAAATCTTTATCCTTATGTTTGTAAATCTTATCCTAGACTTGTTGGAGGAGTTTGCAATAACGACGAACTACTAGGCTGTTAGAAGAACGCGGAGATCATCAAGTAAGAATACCAATTTATTGTACTACATACAATATTGTAATAGTGAGTATGCCAGACGGTAGATGCAGTAGTGTGAAGCGTTTACCCCAACCCTGAAGCCTAAATCTAGGTGGTGCTTTAGGTGTTGCACGCCCATTACATATATTTATATCTATCTGTACCAAAATGTACATCTCTTCGCTTTACTGGTAGCCCAGTAGGACTACGTTGAAAACTGAAGACTCACATGGCGCTGTTCAGTATAAAATTGTATTACGTTTCTTCTCAGTTTCTTTTTAGTAAAGTGACGCATAAATAACTTATCTACAGATGGTTAAAATCAATTTATTTAGCTTTCGTGGAAATATTCAAAACTTTAATGAGTTTCTCACTTTGTTACAGGTGAGATAGAAGAATTGTTTTTCTAAATCAGAAGAGACGGACTTGAATGCTTCAGGGATAGTAATTTTTTTACATAAGCCCTACCAGACCAACCCTTAGGTAGGTAAAAAAGGCGTTAATAAGTTCTAACGTTACTTAATAACTTATACTTTATTTCAACAATTCATAAAGTACATCAGGTTCAGGTTCGGAGTCATCCAGCGGAAGTGTGGTTCTGATACCAGTCTGACTCCATAGAAAGATGAATGGATGAATATCAGAAGAGATCCTAAGACGGCGAGGTGACGATGGTATCCGCTGGTGTTTTTCTAAATCATTTCCGTCATCTGTCGTTTCATAGGCGGCCTAGTCTGCCATAGTCCAAACATACATTCAAATCACGGCACGGCAGATTTTTTTTATGGGTTATACCATAAAAAAAATCTATTTGTAAATATTTGTGACGTGCTCAAGAGTAACAATCCTTAAAAGATTTAAAAACCTAAACAAAACTAAAATAACAATTATTCTAGAAACTACCTATAGAGATTGCTAAAAGCACAAACAAAAAAATTAAATATTAATTTTACGCTAAAAGCACAAACAAAAAAATTAAATATTAATTTTACGCCAAATAACATATTATTATGTAAATAATTTATAACTTAAATCGAGACTTTTTGACCAGCTATGTGCCTTTTAAATCTAAAAGGGCAGATGAGGTCTCACATGTTTTACTTTCTATATCTTCTAGTAAAACAGTACAGTTTTTGAAAAATCCATTAAAAGTTCTGATCACCATGAAAGCTAAATAAATAATACGGAACGATAGATAAGTTAATTGTGCCTAACTGTGGTATTTCTTTGTTGTTAACTTTACAAGAAGTAAATAAAATCAGCATTGAAGAAGTGAATAAGAAATTCTATGAACAGCCACCGCGTGAATCATGAGTTTTCCGATGTAGTCCTACTGGGTTACCAGGCAAGCGAAGAGGTGTACATTTTGATGCAGGTGGAGATCCACACATGTATATAATGGGCACACAACACACTGACCTCCACTAGCCCCTCCTTTATCTAGACATATGTAGGTAAAGGGTTGGGGTAAATGCATCACACTACCGTATCTTCATGCATACTACTACTACACCGTAAATTGGTATTTTCTTCATTTGGCGATCTCCTCGTTTTTCTAGCCGCCTAGTACTTTGTCCTCATAGCAAACTCCCTCTACAAGACTGAGACAAGATTTTACAAGAGACACACCAATAAATAGGCAGCGTGATAACAAAATATTATCAGCTTCTGCCCTGTGCCTAATTTTATTTGGGGCCGATGCAATGTGTTAACATTTTAGAAGATTAAGGCTGAAATTTTACTATGACCGGATCCTACCTGACACCCCAACACCAGCGTATGCATTTTCTTGTCTTTTCAATCTCTCTTTCAATCAATCTTTCAAAGTAACATAGAGTTGCAATTAAAGGATAGACGCAAGATACCTCATAGTCCACCGTTCAACGACCATTAACTTAACAGTCAACGCGAATACTACTATTGCTAAACAATAGCAGTTGAGAACTTCCATAGACTATCGTTTTTTTTTAATTACCATCAGGCCGTATACTCGTTTAAAACGTGACACGTGATTTATAAGATGATTTTTGATGGAAGTTTTTTTAAAGAACTTTCTATTGTTGATATCCATATCGTTAAATAAATTCACTACATCTAAGTAATGTATTTATCGGCGCAAAACAGTATTCAACACTAGCAACACCAACAACGTCACTTACACGTGTTTCGAGCGCCGTAAACAAGTGACTCATAACAATCACCCCACTACTTCGCCTATAAAAACGAGCTGCATTGCGCATACTAGGTCATTCTCGCTTAAGACGTCAGGCTGTTCGGATCTACGCACAACTGCTTGTGAGACCTTGGAATACATCTAACTGTATTTACTGTTGTCTTTATTTACTACTGTACGGATGTATGTACGACTGTGTGTAACAACTTGGTAGACATCTTTAGTGGTATTTACTATTGTTGTGGTTATTTACTACTAATACTATTTGCTTTTAAAAGTGAAAACCATGACAATCTAAAGAATGACGTCGGCTTTGCTGATGTCACTCTATTTAAAAACAACCCTGACATCGGTACTCCGTTATATTAAATAGGATTAAAATTTAACTGAAATTATTAATAAATGCTATAATTTATAACTTCTGCAAGGCGTTTTATTCAGTTAAGTGTATCTTTTGGTACATATCTTATAGGTTTTAGAACTACTTGCTATCCTTGAAGTATGCACTGCCACCTATTCTTATCTCTGCTGTGATAAATTACAGTTATAAAAAACATTAAAGTTTTATCATTATATTTACAGAAGCTTTAATATCACCTATGATGGTGATGTCATTATATAGATAAGTTATTTACTGCCTGCACGGATGACGTAGTGGTTTAAGCGGTCGCCACGCCGCTTCCTACTGCGCTGAGTGTTGTTAGTTCGATCCCCACATGGGACAACACTTTATGTGATCCACAAAATGTTGTTCTGAGTCTGGGTGTTCGTTTCATGTATGTTTGTAAAGTCCCCCAGGACACAGGATTTATGTGTCCTAATGCGGGAGTTGTCTTTTTAAATATAATAAAATAATTATTTATACTTAGCTATGGTATGTATCTGTTGTCAAGGACGGAATCTAATAAAAGACTGGTTTGAAGATATACATGAATTACTTTAGTGAACAGTGAATTAGTGAAATCTTATTGTCCCGACGTAGTCCTACTAAATTTGAGATAAATATATAGAATGGGCGTCCATCATGCGAACCTTAACTAACTTCACCCTTATCTAGACATGTGTAGGTATGGGGTCGGAGTAAACGCATCACACTACTGCATCTACTGATAGATATACATACATATGTTGTAGTAGGAATTGGTATTTGTTATTTGACGATATCCTCGATCTTCTAACAGCCTAGTAGTACGTCGCCATTTCCACCTCCCTCACCAAGATAGATTTCACACACAGACAGCACCGCTGGCGTGTGTGGTAAGAAAATTTAATAGAACGTTTTAGTAGTAAAAGTATTTAAAACTCAAAGCGGTTTTTTTTTGTTTCCCCTTTCGGTTAAACCACCATGTAGTTTATTAGATTCTGGTACATTCTGTAATTTAACACAGAAATATTTGGAGTGTATTTCTGTCTGAATTTACGTTAATATATTGGAAAGCAACATTTGGAATACTTATTGACTTAAATATTACATAGGTGGATGCGAGGCAAAAATGCGATATTAGAACATTAATTACATTAGTTTAGTTAAAAGTATTGATTGCGTTATGACTCACAAAATCCTCATAGTTAACACACTCAAAGAATTTAATAACACAAAACGCACTCAAATACACACTTTTTTTTCCGTGCGGATATCCCCTCGGATACCATCTGTCGGTGGCATGTCGGACACAAACCGACTAAAACCGCACGCCGTCTCGGGTACTAATAGCCGGGGAACCAGGTATACCCTAGAAAGGAAGTCCCTGGTGCCCCGACATACCTCGGGCCATCTACAGACGAGTCCCCCCCCCCCGTGTTTGAACCCCATGTTCCCTCTGCTCCCTGGAAGCGAGCAAGCTTCGCAACGCGTTCGTCGCCACCCCGGCCTGCTTCTGCTAACTCAAATACACACTCATATGTTGTAATACACATAACCACAAAACTAAAAACGGTTACTGGTAGTGCTTTAAGTTCTACTTTTTGTTTCTGTCTGCTTGTCTGTTATTTTAAAGGCAAATTGTATAGAAACTACTAGTTCAAAAAAAGAAGGGTTCTGTATTTGTACGCGTATCACACACAAATTGCTACGTGTAGTTGGTCCAACTAGGAATCGGGCATATGTTGATAGTCCGTATAGAGGACGCTTTCACAGCTAAACCGCTGAACTGATTTCATGAAATTAGATTTTTGAGGAAGGATATAGTTTTATTTTTACCGCGATAACATATACGCGGGCAGAGCCGCCTAGTATTCTATAAAAGGAGTGTATCCATTATTAGAGACACAGGGCAACTGTATTTCGGTTAATTCCAGTTTTTTTTTTGACTAATTACAGATTTAAAGTATGAAAAAGAAGAATTTATTTACAAGTTACATAAATTAATTAAAGTTGCCATTCTGTTAAAGTACTACGAGCATATGAAATGTTGCTTACCTGCATTGAAATTAAACTATAAATTAATTTAATTTCATGTAGCTGATTAATTCGTGTTTTAAAATTTTCAACGATTAATTTGATTATTCAATAATTTATTGTCACTTTTTTTAAACTAAAGTTGAATGAAGTAATTTTGCGATGAACAGCGCCACGAATCACGTGTTTTCGACTTTGTTTTCACCAGGCTACCAGTCAAGCGAAGAGGTTTGGATGGAATAACAAGTATATGTAAACAAGCTCATGCCCGTGACTTCGACTTTGTAGATTTTTTTATGGTATAAGGGGGCAAAGGAGCAGATGGGCCACCTGATGGAAAGTGACCATCGCCGCCCATGAACGTCTGCAACTCAGGAGTCACAAACGCGTTGCTTCTTAGTCGCTTGTCGCTTTTTAGGAAGGAATACGCTTTTTTCTTGAAGATTTGAAGTTTATATCGGTCCGGAAATACCGCAGACGATAACCCGTTCCACTGATTGGTTGTGCGGGGCAAAAAGTGTCTCGAAAGTCGCACAGTAGTGGAGCGCCAACTATCCAGGTAATGAGGATGAAAATTTTGCCGAAATGTACGAAACTTTATAATATTGTATAAAATATTGATATTGTAGTAGATTCTTTATTCGACAATCTCCTCGTTCTTGTAATAGCCTAGTAATTTGTCGTAACTTCAAACTTGCCCTCACTCAAGACCCCTCCCCTTTACAAACAGACAGGAAACTACTAAAAAAATGTGAAAAAAAAATACAGCAATATTTTTCGTCAAAAATTACGAAAAATGTTATAAACAAACTTTTTTCTGAATAATAACCCAGAATAACCAAGTTATTAATAAATCCTATTTATTTATTTTTTATTTGCCTACGTTACGCACGTTTAAAAGCCCGTTACAAAAAACTACTAAGCCTATTTGGCTCAGTAAAATTTTAGTTTTCAACTTTTTAGAAATATATTTTTAAACTAAAGTTTTTTACAGTTATTCCTTATGCTGATGAGAGTTATATGAAACATAGCTATCAAACGTAATCTGACAAACGAAATATTCCACGGGATACTGTGGAATAGGACCACTTGACTTGTGGCTTGGGAGGTCTCGTTAGATTTGTCTTAATTTTGACAATGACTCTTTGTATATGAAAATTATAACCCCCTACCAATATGTGACCCTGCGCTGAGGGTATATGTACATATATAGATAGTACGTGAAGTCTGTTACCGGGAGACCTGGGGTGAGAGACGGAAAGAGACGGGAACAGGGTTTAGGAGATGATTTTCTCACTGCCGGTCGAGCAGGCTCACAAGACCGATCTACTGACGGCTAAAGGTGTCTTGGCCGCAGTGAGAGATTGGACAGGGTAATGAGTCAAAGTAGGATTAGACAAAATGACTGCCATATTTACATAAAATTACACCTTATATACTAATCTTATTCTAAGTACACATGGATGGCTATTTGCTTGTATGCCATCCGTGTGTTGTGTTGATGCAGCTAATCTCGGTCATGCCGAAATGTTGACAGTGACATAGATGCTGTTGCTGGGTGATGCAATTAAGTTCATGAATGAACACTTGGGATGTTGATGAAATGTCCATTAATATTTTACTTCAAAATTTCCACATAAAAAAATAAAATCATTAATAAAATTTCGTTTACGAACAGAGCCACCTTTCACAAGTTTTCGAAGCAGTTCTAGCAGGCTGACAAGCAAGAAGAAAGGTGTAATTCATAATACAGATATAAATAATATTCGTATAACCAATGAAGCTTCAATGGCTCCGCCTTGATCTGGACGTACTTGGTTCGGGGTTGGGGTAAATGCATCACACTAGTACAGCTGCTGGCAAGCACACATACTATAACAATGTTGGAGTATGTATTTATTAACGACCTCCTCGCTCCTCTAATAGCCTAGTAGTTCGTCGGCACGAAGCCTCCCCCAACAAGGGTATGAATTCTATAAACAGATCTTTTGAAAAAATTGCGATTGAATTATGTATTTTCTAAATACATTTGCCATGTACATGTACTTAAAATTTTCTGTATGTTCTTGTCTGTACGTAGGTTTATAAACGTATCACACAAATATTGTGTGGCATGAAGTTGGACGCGATTTTCACAGTTGTATATTTTCAGTTCCAACTTAGAATTAGGTACATAATATTAAAACTATGAAAAGCCGTAACACAAGCCGAATTATATTTTTATACAAAATTGTTACTGTGGTAACTGTGACTTACTATTTAAGTATTATGGGTAACTTGGAGTGCAGTTAAGTTTTATTTTTGAAATTATTCCCATCAAAACTAAAATTAAATGAGTGCGTATATGTAGGCGTGAGTATTTGCATGTGAGTAATGTTCAAAAAAATATATCTAAGGATGGATACGGAATGTTTATTAAGTACTCAATAATGTCAGAACACACACACAGCAAATTATTTAAGGAAAAATTGACGACGCAGGAGGAAACTGCTGGTAAAAACTAGTTTGAGACAATTTATTACAAACATAAATGATCAGCAGGCCAATTCTCGAAATAAAAGTTCTGTCAAAATTCAATTCCGATCAACTCTCGTTCTCACAACTGTTATTAAAGGTATTTTCGTAGTAAAGTATTACTAAGACTAGCAGATTACCGATTCAGTTTTCGGTTACAATCTATATATATAAGAGATTTCCAAGTATATAGTCACTCATCACGATATCTCTGGAACCATTAGAGCTAAAGACTTGAAATTTGGTACTAATATTCTTTTCACCGAGTAGAGGTCAGCTAAGAACGGATTTTACGAAATTAAAAAATATATATTTAAATAATGTAAAAACAACGTTTGCAGGGTCAGCTAGTACGATATAATTACATTTCAGTCAACGTTGGATGTTTATTAAAAAGTATTAAATGTTTTAATACTTTTAATACTTTACTACGAAAATATTTTTTGTAGTTGTGAGATCGACAGTAGATCGAAACTTAATTTTGTCTATCCTATCAGTGTGGTGACGGTTTAAGAATACGGAGTGTCACCACCTCTATTCATCCCGTGGGTGTCGTAACAGGCAACTAAAGAAGCAATCTACGCAGGACAACAGCACTGCAAAGAGAAGGAAAACCAGCAGATTACCGATTCAATGTTCGGGTAAAATACGATATAATCAAAATCATATTATGAGTTTAATTATCCGTGTTTTATTTAAATATCATTTCCTTGTTGTCAAAATTGTACAAAGCGCCACAACACATGTTTCCGACGCTGTCTCACACCAGGCTAGCAGCCAAACGAAGAAGTTTAAATAAAGAAGCAAATTTAGATAATCTAGCTTCTGCCCGCGACTTCGTCCGCGTTAAATTAGGATTTGGTGCAGAGAGAAACGAATAGAACAAAAAAAAAGAATAATTTGTTGTGTACTACTTCCTTTATTATCAAAATTGGTTCTGCGGTTTACGTGGTACACGATCTGGGTGTATCACGACCTTGTAATTATCACTAGTCACTAAACCATTTGTGTGGTATACTTGCCCTTGGATTGTGAAAGTCGGACATAATCCTGGCATCGATACAATATGATCCGTAAAAAATATGTCACATGGAAGCATGTATTGTATTTCCTTATGTTTTTTAGATATATGCGAGACTCAACTGTTTATTTATTTTTTCATTAAGTAGATTAATGAAGAAGAATTATGTTGATTTGTTTAATTTCAATGTTGTGTATATTATAACGAATATCTTTAAAATATCGATTGCCATTTTACAAGTAATTCATCCTTAGCATTTTTTCACTTCTATGCTATACGATAAATAAATTGACGTTAATGACTGATTTCGAAAAATCCTTGTATCTTTCGGAATATATTACAGAACCCGGGGCTGCCGCAGCTAGATATGCACGAGGATATGTGGACTCCACGGATTCCGCGTCTGCATGGACCCTGAAAGTCTGGAAAGACCCAGGTTCTGGCAGGGCAAAAAAAATGTAGATACGGGCACTTTTTGTCTCATACCGCACTGGCAGAAAGTTTAGTTCATATGCTGCCACAGCTAAAGTGTTAACAGAAATGAAAGAAATCCTTCCTACCTGAAACAGCGCCACACGAGCCATCAGTTTGCCGACGAAGTCCTACAAGGTTACCAGTGAAACGAAGAGGTGTGAATTTTAATACAAATTGAGATAAATATACGAATATAGAGACATGTATAATATGGGCGTGCAACACACGAACCTCCAATAGCCCCGCCTTTATCTAGACATGTAGGCACGGGGTTGGGGTGAACGCATCACACTACTGCATCCACCATCCATATACAACTACTGCAGTAATGTAGTAATATGAATGGATATTTTTATTCGATGATCTCCTCGTTATTCTAACAGCCTAGTAGTTCGTCGTCAGCGCAAACTCCCCCAACAAGACGAAGAGAAGAAAGATTGCACAAACATTGAGGAAGCACTAAAATGACGAGGATCTTGGTAAGAAAATATTACAATCATCATCTTCCAGGGCCTCAATTCCGCTATTTTAATATTGTATCAATAGACTGTCGATGGAATGTCGTCGGAATAGTTTTGCACTTTTCCTATTCAATTGTTGATACCACCATTGATGACCTTATATTACTATGTCGACAGTCTATTGACACTGGGAATTTATGTTAGTAGAATACTGTTATTTTGACCGATGTCAATGGCGTCTCAATGACATCTCAATAGCGTGTCAATGGAATGACAGTGGCTTGGCGTTAACATAAAATAGCAGAATTGAGGCCCAGTTCTGTGTCCAATTTTATGTGGATTCGGCACAATGTGGAATTTTATAATTACTATAGTAATGTCTATGGCGCAACTCAAGCCTCCCTTAGGATTGTAATCATAATTTAGATGGGACACAGGTAACTCAAAATTGTACGTTTTTGTTGCAAGCATAACTTGCTCGCAGAATGAGACGGCGGAGTTCCACGAACTCTCGCTCCGTACCATGGCGGCGATCATGTTACCGAGCGAGAAAATTCCCACTCCGATGGCTGCCACGAGGCAACGCCTCTGCTCCACCTCTGCGAACCTCGCATTCTGCCAGCGTGTGGTGCGCTGTGTCCACGGTCCAGCCATCGCAGTGGTGGCACTCAGGCGTTGGCTCCTTGCGGATCAGACACAGGTGATCTCCGAAGCATCCTTTCCCGGTGATCACCTGCGTCAACCGGTATGAGAGGGTTCCGTGATGCCTCTCGAGCCAATCCTCCATACCGGAAGACCCGTTACCGCCGAGATAACGGCGTGCCCAGCGCTCGGTTGCCCAAATCGTTCCTTCCACTCCTCCAAGAGGATCTGGCGGAGTTGGAATCCCATCGGTATCAGGTACCGGTCAGGTATCAGGTCTGTCTCTGGAGTCCTAACCACCGATATCTTGGTCCCTGCTGGACTCCAGAGACAGAAACCTCCAATACGTACCGTATCGAGAAGAACTGCTTTCTGGATCAGGCCCTTAATCCAACTACCTAAGGCGAGCCTCTGAAGATGTTGGTCGAGGCTCTTAGCAATTAATCCAGTGGCGATGCTCTATTATAATTATATATTTTTAATTTTTTTATTGTGCTAATATAAAGCTGACATAGACCAGTATTACTTATTGTGCATCTTATGTCCTTAAGTTGTTTTTTTTTATTTAATTATGCCCTTCAGTAGATGGCACTGCGTGTGATTTATCCATTGCTCACAAAACAGGTATGAAAATGGGTTTTATAAATACATAACTGTAATGTAGCTTGTTCCAAAATGCATATTGAAAATTAATGAAATGTTAAATGAGTGTAATTCATTATCATCGTCATATCCATTATGTGTCATTTCATATTAAAATAACAAAAGGTGAACAAATTAGTAAAGTGCTACCCAGCGCCACAAGTCATGAGTTTTAACGTAATCCTACTAGGCTACCAAGAAAGCGAGAAGGTGACATTTTTTACTCACACACATACAAACATAAAAGGGGCGTGCAACCAATAAAACATCATTACCCCGTCTTAATATAGACATACTTTGTTTGGGGTTGGGGTGAATGCGTCACACTACCGACAGCATACATAACAATAACAATATTGCAGTTACTGTTTATTGGCGATCTCCTCGTTCTTATAACAACCTAGTAGTTTGTCGGCAACGAAGCCTCTTTTTTTTTTTTTTTTTTTTTTATCGTGTGGAAATCCCCCCGGACCGTCACCCCTCCGGGGTTTGCGGCGGGGTGGTGTGTCGGACTCGGACCGACTAAAACCACACGGTGTGCCACTCTGCGCCTGTAACAGGCCCTCCTGTTACAGCCCTCCGGGAACAGCTGTTGTTAAGACATCCGGACCCCTCCTAGCGCCAGCCCGCTCCTGGTGCGGGCTCCGTCTCAGTGTTGTTCCTCTCTATAGGCGACGTCCGGCACACGCGGACGCCGCCCCCTCGCGGCTGGCCAACTAATGCGGGTGGAGGGGAAACCCACCCCGTCCACCCGCGGCCACACTCAGGGCGGCATGAGGCTGTGATAGCCGGGCCTCCGCCGCCCGGTTCGCCGGCGGCGGATCGGGTCCGAGTGGAGGTCGTCCTCCCGGGCCCTCTCCGCCGCCTCCTTCCGCGAGATTACTACCTCGCAGAAGGTTGCGACCGCGGTAAAACAACTGTCGCTACCGGCCATGGAGCGTACTACGGCCGGTAGCGAGAGATCCACTCCGATGACTGCAGTGAGGGCCCGGCGCTGCGCCGCCCATGCGGGGCAGACCGCCAGCGTGTGCTGGGCCGAGTCCTCACTGCAGTCGCAGTGGTGGCAGGCGGGACTCAGTTCCCTCCTAGCGACCGTGTGCAGGTACTTTCCGAAGCAACCATGCCCGGAAAGCACCTGCGTCAGCCGGAAGGAAAGGGTCCCGTGCTGCCGCCCTGCCCACTCGGCGATGACCGGCTGGAGAGCCTCCACGGCGGCAAAGCCAGCGCGTGGAGTCTCCAGCCGGAACGACCAACGAGCCATCGTGGCTCGGCGAGCGGCTTCGCGCCACTCGCGCACATCCTCGGGCGGAGGGCGAAATCCGCTCTCCGCCCGGTAGTCAGCCACTCGCCGATAAACTTCGGCGAGCACTTCCGCCTCCAAATCCCACGGGGGAGTTCCGGCCAATGCGCATGCCACCTCCGTCGAAACGGTGCGGTAACCGCGTATGGCTCTGACCGCCATTACCCTCTGAGGGCGCCAGAGGCGTACCCTATTCTGGGCGGTCAGAGCCGCCGCCCACACCGGTGCACCGTACAGTGCCATTGACCGGACAACCCCCGTGTACAGCCACCCATATTGGGCAAAAGTCGCCCTAGGGCAGACGCAGCGCCGACCAGCTTTGGAGCAAGCTGTCGGAAGTGCTCGTCGAAGAGCCACCTCCCGTCGAGGATCAGGCCCAGATATTTCATCTGGGCCCGAACCGGTACGAGGACCGAGTTGACCACGATTGAGGCGCCAGGGGGTGGACCACGACGGGGCCCATGGAATAACAGGGCCTCCGTCTTATCTAGGGCCACCCGTAAGCCCAGCGCCTCAATGCGCCCGACCACCAGGGAGACTCCCCCTGTGGCCAGGCGCGCCGCCTCTTGGAAGTTTGCCCCCCGGGCTGTCACGAGGGTATCGTCTGCATAACAGATTACACCCAGCCCGGGGGGGAAATCGGCGCGAAGGGCCCAGTCGTACCCTATGTTCCACAAGAGGGGTCCAAGAACAGACCCCTGTGGAACACCGCACGACATGGGCCGACACCTCAGATTACCTTCTCGGTCCTCGTACACGACGGTACGCTCCTCTGAATAGTCTGCCACCAGCCGCCTCAGGTACTTTGGCACCCCATGATAGTGGAGTGCTTCCCTGATGCAGCTGAATGGCAGACTATTGAATGCGTTGGCGATGTCCAGTGACACCGCCAACAGCACGCCGCCACAGCTCACGGCCTCTTCGGTCACGGCCCTCAGGCGCAACACGGCGTCGACCGTCGAACGCCCCGCCCGAAAACCAAATTGGGCGTCCGACAGATCGGGGCCCACCTCGCAGAGGTGCCGGACGATGCGGGCAGAAAGAACCCTCTCAAACAATTTGCCCGCCTCGTCCAGCAGCACGATGGGCCTATAGGCCGCGACCGAATCGGCAGGCCGTCCCGGTTTCCTTAGTAGGACCAGCTTCCCGCTCTTCCAGCACTCAGGGAAGCGTCCCGACGCCAAGCTAGCGTCGAACACCTCCCCGAGGCGGTCTGCCATGTGGTTGAGGGCCAGGGCCAGCACTCGGGCCGCTACCCCGTCTGGCCCAGGGGCGGTGTTCTTGGAACGGATCCGTAGAACAGCCGCCCCTACCTCCGATTCCCGGACGGGCGGAACATTATCCTCCCCGTGCTCCCCGTCGTCTCCGGCCAAGGAGGCCATCGACGGGGGAGTGTGTTCCGCCCGTTGTGGGAAAAGGCCCTCAACCACTTCTCGCAGGAAGCTGGGCTGGAGAGTCTCCGTAAGGGGGGGGCCCGACGCGCGGAGCTTTTGTCGCACCGCGCGGTAAGGGCGACCCCAGGGGTCACGATTAAGACCCTCCAGCATCTCCTGTCTTTTTTCTTCTTTGGCGCGGCTAATGGCCAGCTTCAGAGTTTTCCGCGCCCGTCGGTACTCCTCATGAAGCCGGTCCTCCTCACCGTCTCCACGGTGACGCCGCCGACTGCGCGTGTAGGACCTCCGGGCACGTGTACAGGCCGCACGGAGGTCCGCCAGCTCCTGGGACCACCAGTAGACCTCCTTCCTTGGAGGCCGACGACCTCGAACGCGGGGCATGGCCGCATCGCATACATGCGTAATCGCATCGCGAAAGCGGCCAGCCCCCACGTCGACCTCCTCGGTCGGAGCCTGAGGAGACAGCCACGAGTGAATTATGGCTGCCTCCTCTAGTAGGTCCCGGTTCAGCCTGGCAACAGCCCACCGCGGAAAGCGGGATAAACGCCGCGCCACGTGACCCCTACTGGAGTCCTGGGTCCGGGAGAGCTCAAATCGGATATACAGGTGATCCGAGAGCGTCTCAACCTCTTCCAGGACACGCCAGTTCCTTACTCGTGCGGCGAGGGCAGGGGTAGCGAACGAGAGGTCCACTATCGACCCCCCCTGCTGTCGCACGCACGTGTTGGTGGAGCCTCTGTTTAGAAGACAGAGGCCCACCGAGGCCGCCCACTCCTCTACGGCCTCGCCCCTGGCGTCCGTCCTGGGGGAACCCCACGCAATGGACTTTGCGTTGAAGTCCCCCAGCACAAGGACGTGCCCAGACGCTAGTCGCCGTATCGAGGTCTCCAAGCTGATTAGGAAAACCTCGAAGACGTTCAAACTCCGGTTGGGGGAGAAATAGACACCATATATGGTGATCCCCCCCCACTCGACGGCAAAATATCCAGTGCCCTTGTCTCTTAGCGACAAGGGCGGGGAATGAGCCGTCGTGGAACCGACGACTGCCACGGAGCCGTCCCAGTCACCCATCCAGTTTGGACGGGGAGGGACAGAATAGGGCTCCGCGACTACGGCAACACCTATCGACCACTGTGCCATGGTTTGCAGGAAGAGATCCTGCGCCGCGGCACAGTGGTTCAGGTTCGTCTGGACCAGGAGGTTGGAGACTTGATCCATTACTGGATCGTCTCTACAACCTCCTCCATGGGCGACGACGACGACGCACGTACTACATCAGAGGCAGCCTGGGTCGACTGGCTAGCCCCTGACGTCTGCCGAGAACTGCGGGGAGGCTTGCAGCCTCTCTGCCCCATCTGGTGATTGGCGGGCTTATTGCCCGCCGCACACACTGGGCAGTGAGGGGCGGCAGAGCATTCTGCCGCCTTATGCCCCGGTTGACCGCAGCGGAAGCACAGTCCACCGCAGTCGAAACAGCTGTCGCACTTGACGCGCGTGTGTCCCGATGCTAGGCATTTGTAGCACCTCATCGGTCTCGCCGCCAGGACTGTGATCCTGGCGCTCACGAAACCGATGAGCAGCCTGCCGGCGTCGGCCAATACTTTGGCCGACGCTACGGGACAGCTGACCCACACGGCGCCAAGCCCTCCTGGACCGGGGCGGATGGTGCCGACCCTGACGTTGTCCGCGCTGCACCCCGTCTTCTCCCGGATTACAGCGCGGACATCTTCGGCCGTTACGGAGTCGTCCAGGCCCGAGATGCGCAGCTCTGCGCACTTAGTAGGCCTGGCGATCTTTACACCATCCGTGGCTGTAAAGAGTCCCCGCAGCTTCTCGGCAAATGTGTCCGCCGTCTTAGCGCCTTCAGCCCCTGGGAACTCGAGGACTCGAGCTCCCGTCTGGGCGAGGCGCATCCTGACCCCCACCGTCCCAAAGTCGTTGGCGAGGCTGTCCCGGGCCTTTTTAAACACGGCCGCGTAGGACAGCCCGCCGTCAGCCGCCTCCGGGGACACGGTCACCACTACCGCCGCGGTTTTGGGCGGCTGCAGCTTCCGCGGCCTCTTTGCAGAGGCCGTTGCCACCGGTGGCGAAGGCAGGGCTTGGGCTGCTCTTTGGGCAGCCCTTCTGGCCCGCCTTCGGGACTTCTTGGATCCCCTCGCCTCCTGCCAACCCTCGTTGGAGGGGGCAGGTGCGGAGGGGCCCGGCAGGGGTGTCGGAGTGGGGAGCGGAGGGAATGCCACTCCGCTCCTCGGCGCCGTTTTAGGCCCCGTCTTGGCCGGCACTTTGGCCTGCGCCTTGGCCGGCGCCTGGGACGGTGCCTTGGCCGGCGCCTGGGCCGGTGCCTTGGCCCCCCTCCTCGGATTTTGGGGAGCCGATGGAGTCGGGGCAGACGCCGCCGCCGCGTAGGAGACGCGGCCTCCCACTACGGGGAGCGCGGTCGGAGCGGCGGCCTTAGGCCGCTGTGTCGACGCGAGCGGGGGGCGCACAACCGGCGCAGGGGGCAGTCTCGCCTCCAGGCCAGCCAGGCGTCCGTCCAGCATATTCCCAACTGCGATGAGGATTTCTCGCAGTTGGGAGTCAAATGCCCCTGAGTTGGTGGTAGGGGCATGCTGGGACGCGGACGGGGCTTCCCGCTCGGGGAGGTTCGCCTGGAAGCGGGCGAACTGAGCGCTCAGCTCGTTCACCCGCTCCGTCAGCCTCTCGTTGGCCACCTGCAGGCGAGACACATCGCCCACCAGGCCCTCAACGACCTCCGACAAAGCGGAGGAGGAGTCCTTAAGGGCCCTCACAAACGAGCCCTTAAGGTTCACGGACTTGGTGGCCACCTTGTGGATGACGGCCACCGCCGCTTTCGCCCTCTCCTGCACGGACACGGGAGCCTGGGGGGCATTTCCCCCCACCGGCTCCCGAACCTTGAGCAGGAGATCCGCGATCTCCTCCTCCGCTACGGCCTCGCCGTCCACTCGTACGCTCCTGTAGGACTCCGCGTTTGAGAACGCGGAGCCTGACGGGGTCGAGACCGAGGCCGAGGCCGGTTTACGCGCCCTCCCTCGGCGGCTGCTTGCCACCTTTGGTGTCATCATTTCGCCGGACGTGTCGGTTTCCACGTCCCCTGAGCGTCCGCGTTTTCGGCTGTCGCTGCGATGTTCCGCTTCCATGGCCTCCGCGCCATCCGACGACGCGGCGGATCCGGAACGCAGCCGATCCGATGCTCTTCGGCTCCCAGAGACCAGCGTCAGACTGACTTCTGGGAGCCCCACCGAGATAGGCGTTCCCGACGCTATCTCACCCTCCGTGGATGACCCATCCACTCCACTGCTCCTCTTCTCTTTCATTTCAGAGTCCGTTTTGCTTGCCTTTTTCTTTTGTGATTGGTTTTCCGATCGTTTTTTAATATTTTTGTTGATATTTTCCATGATAAATCCCACGAGTGGGGGAGAACTAAAGGTCCACCCGGGCAGAGATCCCCCATTACCCGGGCAAGCGTAAGTTTTTAACCCAACCGAGGGGTCCGCAGGTACCTCGGCTTGGAGTGCGCTCGCGACTGAACTTCCCATCAGCCATGCATCCCCTGGCCACGCACCAGAACACGGGATTCGGGGAATTTTTTAGAGAGGTTATCTTCCTCGCGGTCCGGGCGGTTAAGCCAAGACCCTCGCCCCCGATCAGAGCCGCGAGACTTAACCACAGCGCTCTTCTCGGGATTACGATATGCCGACGGTTGACAGGGAGACTACGTCCCCCTGCCTGCTCGGTGGTAGTGTCAGTACACGCCGAGCCCGTCCTCCTTTCTCCACCGCTATCAGCGGAGAAACTGTGGCCCCTATAGGGCCCCGCCATCAGGTTTTTTACCGAGGTTTCCTCCTCCATGCTCCGAAGAGCGAAGAGCCAGCAGGGCAACCGGCAGACACGCCCACCCTGCTGGACCAGGCCTTGCCCGAGAGCCGATGAACGGCTACCTCTTCTGCTAGAATATTGGCCGCTGGCGATAATCCTCTCCTCCAAGAGGACAAGGAGGAAACAGTGCCATCGCCAGCGTTTCCAGGGTGCACCACGGGGAGGTTTTCTAGCTAGCACCCCCGGCAACGAAGCCTCCCCCAACGAGAGAATGGATTAAAAATACTTTATTAGAAAACAATGATTAAAATTTAAAAACTTTTTATATTATTATAATCCGTGCACAATAAGTTGAGACTTGCGTGGGATGCGATTCCACGCCCGTTACTCCTTTTTTTTACCGTACGGAAATCCCCTCGGATACCACCTATCGGTGGCATGTCGGACTCGAACCGACTAAAACCGCACGCCGTCTCGGGTACTAATAGCCGGGGAACCAGGTGCTCCGACATACCTCGGGCCATCTACAACAACAGGTAGACAACCCCCCCCCCCCCCCCGTGTGGGAACCCCATGTTCCCTCTGCTCCCTGGCAGCGAGCGCGCTTCGCAACGCGCTCGCTGCCACCCCGGCCTGCTTCTGCTAGGGTGACAGATGGCCTCACCTGTCACCCCCAGGCCTGCGCTTATGGAGGACGGAGCTCGATCTGCGACCTCCGCCTGAGTCGCCTGCGGTACCTGGCCCGTTCCCGGGCCTGGCGGGCCGGTAGAGTCCTGAACCTCTCCCGGTCCCGCTCCGCCGTCTCCTTCGCGAGCATAACTTGCTCGCTGAAGGAGACGGCAGAGTTCCACGCACTCTCGCTCCGCACGATAGCCGCAATTAGGCTATCGAGCACGCCCGTTACCCTTTTTTTTTTTTTTTTTTTTTTTTTTTTTTTTCTGTGCGGAAATCCCCTCGGATACCACCTGTCGGTGGCATGTCGGACTCGAACCGACTAAAACCGCACGCCGTCTCGGGTACTAACAGCCGGGGAACCAGGTATACCCTAGAAAGGAAGTCCCTGGTACACGCCCGTTACCCCTATATACATACTTCCCTTCGAGCGCCCACGTTGTTATGGCAATAAGAGATTAATAAAGTGTCTTTGTTTTGACACTTTGTCTATGTTATTTTTGACATTAAAAAAATTAATTGTCTATGTTATTTTTGACATAAAAAAATAGCATAGACGAAGTCGCGTGCGGAAGCTTGTAGTTGTGTGTGTTTTAACGTTTAATGACATTAAATGAGTTAGATACAGTTACTGGCCTATGCAAGCTTCTAAAAATACAGAGTAATTATTTGCAGCAATAATATCCTGTATTGTATGTAAAGTACTAATTTTTATTGCTTGAGCTTTTATCATGAAGTCTCTCAAAGTCGTACTTTATACAACTATCGCACTCTCAAAATCCACGTATACGAAATTTTATAAGCATTCTTATAATCTATCCAGCATGTTGCCAGAATTCTGAGATTGGGACTGGTGTGGCGCTGACTACGTTAAACACTGCCATAAGTCATACGTTTTCGTCGTTGTCCTACTAGGCGATCAGGAAAGGGAAGAAGTGTATACTTTAAAACAAATGAAAATAAATACGAGTATATATAGAATAGCGAGCAACACAGGAATCTCCCAGTATATAGCCCCACCTTTATCGAGTCCTATGTAGATATGGGGTTGGGGTAAATGCCTCACACTATTACATTTACAGATAGATATACAACAATTACGATATTGTAGTAGTAAATTGTTATTCGACGATCTCCTCGTTCTTCTAATAGCCTAGTAATACATCGTCATTTCAACCACCCCCAACAAGACAGACGCTATTGGTGAGTGGCAACAAAAAATACCTTCAAATGTGTTTTGAGTGAATGAATGCGCTACTGCTACGTTCACCAAGCAAACTCACAAGCAAGTGGCATTAATAGACCACGATGTGACGACTACTCTGTCACGAATTCCCAAAAAGAAGAAGATTTGTAGGCATACTACAATTGTTTTATTTTTGAACTGAACATTCTCAGCCTGTACTAAATTTAAGTGACAGTTTTTAATCGTTTTCTTCTAAGCATGGACGTATAAAAAAAGTCGGAGGGAACTCTTGGTAAGACAAAACTGAATTTCATTCAATTCAATTTCAATATCATAGGCAGTCCGCGCATGACTGGAAGGATGGATCAAAACAAACTGCCACCCATTACTTATAACGGCACAGTCATTCCCTTCAGTCCCTCTGTTAAGAACCTAGGCCTATTTATAGACTCCAAACTCAGCTGGCAAACCCAGGTCACCAGCGTTAGCCAGAGAGTCACAGGTACGCTACGAGCCTTCTATCGGCTTAAAAACTTACTTCCTTTCGAGACTGAGATGAGATGCTAGTACAGATTCTTATTGCCCCTATCTTGGATTATGGTGATGTATGCTATTATGACCTGAATGCAGATCTCCTCAATAAATACGACCGCCTTTTGAATAACCGCATTCGATTCGTCTTTAACCTTCGCAAATACGACCATGTTTCTTCCTCTCGTCGTCAATTGAACTGGCTCACGATTCGTCAGCGCCGTCAGCTGCACGCCATCACCACCCTCTATTCCATACTCAACTCACCTATTTCCCCTTCCTACCATCCTAACATCCTCATTTCATTTTCTATGTGCCAATCACAACAAAACTCTCCGTTCATTAAACAATCCACTTCTGTTATGCGCCACTCATACTTCCGCATGTGTCCACTCTTCGTTCTTAATCCAATCTGTCCTCCTCTGGAACGCTCTGCCTTTGGAAATCAGGATAGCACCCAGCCGCCTCTCATTTATGACGAAAGTCCGAGCTTGAATTCTCGACACTCTAGCAGACTCATCATATCCCTAAAGTGTTTTATGTTATATGTATATATACGTATGTACTATATGTATGTATGTAACTCAGCAAGTATATATATGTATGTGTATCTCAGTATGTACGTAACCTAATTTTAATTTCATGCACCTACTCAGACATTTCCCCACCACCCAAAGGTAGACTGGGAGAAAATGCCTTTGGCATTGGGTCCGCCATTGTACAATGATTTGTTGTTTGTGCAAAAAGAAATCAATAAATAAATTTGTGGTTGCCAAGTTACCCAAATTTATTACTTAAAAACACAGTCAAGTAATAAAAATATATTATATTTATACTAAATTTTAATGTTTCTACTGTTTTATATGTACAATACATATAAAACAGTAGAAACAGTAAACTGTGCAGAGTGCTGAGTATTTTTTTTTTAAATCTTTTATTTTGAGAGGCTCTTGAAATTTCCTCTAATTTGGAGATGTGGTGAAACCGAAACGTTAAATATTTTTTCCGTTATATATTTAATAAGACTTATTTTGTGTTCTGTTCCGGCAAATCTTTGTTCGAATTCTAAGTTTAAAAAAACGCTTTCATTGTCAATAAACTTTTCTAGACTTTTTCTTTTCTTCCTTTTCTAATTATTTGAATCCAATATATTATGTATATATTGGATTCAAATACTCCATACTCCATTTTCCTTTTCTAATAAAAAGAATATGAAGTAAAATACCTAGTAGAAACTATTAAATAAATAACTTCAATAAATTGATTTTAATAATAACCAAAAATTGCCTGTATTTCGGGTAATTTGCACATGTGAAAATTGGCAACACTATAATATTTGTTCTATGTGTAAAATCTGGAAATAAGAGAATGAATTATTCAATTACCGTGATTTCTTATAAGTTCGTCCATGCTTATAAGTTTTTTTTCGGCACTAATGAGTTGTTCTCGTCTCGGCAATAATACGTTCATCATACGAGTATATCCAGTTATTAACAATGTGAAAAATTTTTAGACACAAAAACAAAACAAGTATCTTTGTGGTTTTCATTCCAATTGAGAATGCATTAAAATATAAATTAACCTTAAACTTTGTAAACCATTCAGTTTGTTGAGTATACTCACGAGAAGTATATTAAGTAGTGCCATCTATATCGTGGTTTGGTCATTAATCAGTTTTCTGTAGCGCTTTATTTTAAACTGCTACGAGAGTTTTCTGCCGTTAAGCACATTATATTCAATGTCAAAAAATGTTTCGAAACATAAAAATACTTAATCTCATCGATACCACTGAACAAGAACTTTATAAAGACGGTGTTGCTTCTGTGGTATTTAAAAGGTAATGGTGTGATATTTGTGTGATCTTCTATCTGTCCCGCAAATATTGCACTTAAAAAGAATGAAACGAGGTTGAATATTCAGTCTTTTAACTTATCTACATCATTAAATCTGCTTCAAAAATATAATTCATTGTTTCGGTAATTATCATTAAATAATGTATCTAAGTGATAATGATTAAGATTTCATTGGTCTTGACCACTGAATAGTTGGCACAGACTGCGTTGAACAGCGCCACAAGTCTTACGTTTTCGTTATTGCCTACTGGGCTACCAGGAAAACGAGGAGGTGTAGTTTAATACGTACGAGGTCGTACAACACTCGAACCTCCACTGGTGTAACTTTTATCTAGACATGTAGGGACTGCATCACACTGCTGCACTTCCGACGCATACCCACATATGTACTACAATAATATTGTAGGGAGTGTCTCTTCATTCTTATAGACGCCTAGTAGGTCATCAGCATGAAAAACGTGACGTAAGGAAAGTTACAGGAACAACCACACACAGTCAATATAGTCGGCTAAAGTAAGAAAAGAAATTTGCATATTTAATAAATAATTATCCATAGCTTGTTTGTTTGTAAATATCTTTATTATCAGGTATCTTCCAAATCCCTGGATTAATTTCGACAGTTATAGTATCATCATGTTGGTCTTAAAAACCTAAGTGTTCTTAGAAAGCTGTTAAACTAGTAAAAAAAAATTAACCAAACCTATCGAACAAGGTATCAAAATAAAGGAAATTAAAAGTGGATTATAAATATATAGAAAAGTTGTCTGTACTGAAGTGTTTAAGATTTTAATTATAATATATAATATACCTCACATATCTTACACACGCCCGTCTGATCCCAAACTAGGCAGATGCTGTGCTATGGTAATCAGACTGCTGATAAACATACTTATATATTTTAAAAACATACATATTATAGATAAATTACAGCCAGACACAACAAATGATCATGCTCATCACACAATATTTGTCCTGGGTGGGAATCGAACCCACGACCTCCGGCTTAGCAGTCAGGGGCACTAACCACCAGACCAACAGGTAGGTCAAATTGGTTTAAAAGTTTTTTATTGAGTAAATATGGGCCATGTTTGTGTCGGATCGCGTGCTATCATATGAAGTTGAGAATAGTTATAAATAATAGGTCTTTACCTATGAAATTGCCGTTTTGTATGCAATAAGTGAAAGTACTTATTTTTTCAAACTTTTTTATTTCTGTTATTCGAAGTAATCACCCATGCAATCGATGCATCTTTGCCAACGCATTGGCAGTTTATTGATGTCCTTCTTGTAAAAATCAGCTACAAACTCTTCAAAGGCATTTTGTACTGCCTCTCGGGAATTGAATTTTTTACCCACTAAAAAGTTGTCTAAATTTTGGAAAAAGTAATAGTCGGTAGGTGCAAGGTCTGGATCTAAAACTATTTTATTTTGAAAAAAATGCAGCTTACTTCGAGAACAATACAACCTTTCTAAGTCTCATAGTTTTTGAAAAATCCTTTAAAAATCTTTTACACAATATAATTAGTTCGACAGAACATAACATATGTGGTGCTGTATTACCCATACAGCGCCACATAACACTATGTTAGTGTTGTCGGTTTGATAATTAATTATTATAAATTAAAATTTTGGACAAGACTGACTCGACTTCTCCTCGTGTTTGTGAGTTTTATTTCTATTCATTCGTATTAGATTCAGATATCCAGGCATTTACTTTGTACTAGTTTGGTCTTTCACACAAGATAATATAAGCGTAATCCCTTATATTCCAATTTAGAATATATTATAGTTATAATGTATAGGCATTCAGTTTGTAAAGTTTCTCTTCTGTTTCTTCTGTTTCTTTAATTGTTTTGTGTGCTTCTGTCTGCTGTCATGCATATAATTCACAGAAGAATAATGAAATGTTTTCTATATTATTAATCTGTATTAAAAATATCATCTTTAAATCATCTGTCAATGATATAAAAGTTTATAAAAAACCCGGAAGGAATAAAACCGAAGAAATCTGTGACTGGTGGCGCTGACTGCGTTGAAGAGCGCCACAAGAATATTTTCGATATGTTCCTACTGGGCTACCAGGCAAGCGAAGAGGTGTACAGTTTGCAATAAATTTATTTAAAGGGGCGTGCAACATGAGCCTGCACTAGCCCCACCTTTATCCAGGCGTGTATAGGGATGGGGTGAACACTTCACTTTTCCATCTACCAACATGCATACCTACAAAGTTACTGCATCAGTATTGTAGTGAGTATTTATAGACTGTATCTTCATTCTTCTGGTAGCCTAGTAGTTCATTGGCACCAAAGACGTGACGTAAGAAATCTGGAACACAGTAGTCAAAGGTGGGTAGGTAAAACAAATAATTCTCCTCTCTAACACACTCATTAAGAGGGGGCAGGATCCTTCGTGCACATCACCGGCTACAGAAAAGGCTTGTACGTCGTGCAGTGCGGAAATAAGTTCAGCCAGGCATACTGACAGGTTGTAAGGTGCTATTAGACTTGGGTCATTATTCACGTCGCTATGATAGGTATAAGATGATAGGATACAAATCTTACCCAAAGCTATGAGTATATCGCTGGTGAGAGCGAAAAAAGGAATAACAACAAACATAAGAACTAACATCGCGTTTGTAAAGGAAGGTTCAACAAAAAAGACTTCACAAAAGCCGTACTCAATTATAAATACCGCCAGTGACTGGACATTATTAGTAGACACGTATGAAAATCGTTACAGTATACCGGATGATATCTGTGACCAGACATACGAGTATTTCGTTATGCAATTTCAATGAAGCGTGTAGTACTTAGTAGAACTCACAGTGCCGTGGGAAACGAACATATCACGCTTTAAGAAGAAACAAGTATGTTGACTTCACCAACGAAATAACTTAAAATGGTTATGTCGTTGCGTTGTATGCCGTGAAAGTGGGTGCGAGGGGTATACCAGCTAAATCCCTCTATAAAATGCTTAAAGACCTTGAATTGCAAAAAGCTTCAGTAAACACTTTTCTTGAACGAATATCCAAAGCGGCATTGCGAGACTCGTATCAAATATATTTAGGTACAGGTGACAGTGGAAGTGATCGCTGACGCGTCGCAAGGAGTCCTCCCTAAACCTATCCTGGGTCGCAAGTCCCAGGGGCTGGCGATTCGCATATGTTACCCCCATCTATCACGCGATGGACCTGGCACCCGCACGGTGAATCTCATCTTAGAAATAGGTATATTTATAAAATACGTGAGGCTCTGGCTCTAAGATCCGATCACAGCACACTGTGTAGTTCTAGTTGGTTTAAGTCCTATTAAATATCACCTTGGCATAAGACCCAGTGACCACCTGTGGCGGTTTATCATTTAGCTACACAGAAAATCATTTAGTTGTAAGACTGCCTTAAACTGAATAAAAGCAATTATCAACATTTGAAGACAGACACACGATCATCTTGAATTTACAAACCTGTATACGTAGGCTACCCATTACCTCGAAAAGAAATATCGTTCCCGAGGCTTAGTAACATACCTAACTACTTAGTTTTTTAGTGATTTGTCTTTAAAGAGACCCATAGTACGGACTGCCTTTAGAAACACGCTCTCGAGAATTGGTGTTAAGGCATTCAGTCAATTTTTTTCACCGAGTGACTAAGTTCACCCCTATTCATCCCGTGGGTGTCGTAAGAGCCGACTAAGGGAGCAAACTACGAAGGACAGCAATGCAAGGAAAAGGATAGCTTGAAACAAACCCTATATCAACCCGTCTGGCCAGCGTGGTATAGTAGGCCAAAACCTCCTTTCTAAGGAGAGGCCTATATCCAGCAGTGGACTGTTATAGGCTGTTGATGATGATGATGATGATGATGAGTAAGTTTGCAAGACCCCACAAACCCCTACTCTCCCTCCCTTTTATTTCTTACGTTTATCCCACCACATTCTTTTGAAATTTTCATATACCCAGATTACCCAGGGTCTGTCTCTCTTATAAATAAGACGAATCTAACGTCACCTCCCAAACCTAAATTCATCAAGCTGTTTAAACTACACAGCAGCGTGCTAAACAAACATACATACATAATATCAAACATATACTCCTTTTCCCGCAGTTGGGCAAAATATTGAAGTAAATGGTTTATTCAATTCATTCACATTAAATGGCGGTGAAAACATTGAACAGCGCCAGAAGTCACACGTTTTTGGTATTTTCTAATTAGGGCAGCAGGAAAGCAAGGAGGTGTAAAAAATTGAAATAATGGGCGTACAACTGATGGACTACCACTGGCCCACCTTTATCTAGACAGATGGGGTTGGGGTGCCACACTTCCAACGCATACACACTAATATTATTACAAAAATATTGTAGTGAGCGTTTATCGATTGTCTCTTCATTCTGATAGGAGCCTAGTAGTTCGTCGACATTAAAAACGTGACGTAGGAAAAGTTCGTTTGACGTAGAAGCCAAGTTATTTTAAATAAATATTTAGCATACTGCAAAGTTTTATAGCTATTTCAATTTATTAAATTACAGCACAAGGGTGAGTTGTCTTAGGTAGCATACAAACTAATCTTTATTAATAATAATTTCAATTGATTCATATCTCTAAGTTATCTAGACCCAAGAGCAAATCAAATGTCTTCATGATAGTTGAGTTGGATGATGTGTTTAGAATTTCAGGCAATATAAAGGGTGTAAGGGACGTCGTAACGAATACTGAAATAGGGTGTTCAGACCATCATTCTGAGTCTAAAACAACTGGAAATTAAATACCCGTAGATATTGCACAAACGTAATAACTATAATTGTATTCCTTGCAAACAGTCTACGCATACTATCACATGATGGCGGCCGGGGGGAAAGCCCCGCTCGCTTCGCCTGTTAGATTAATTACATTGTAGTTTTTAACCGTACCGATATTTGTTAAATTCTTTTGGGTGAAATGATCTGTTTACTCATTGTGATATAATTTTTCATCATTTTTAACCAAAAATATTAAAAAATAAATAAAAATTGATGCATTTTCCGGCAGAAAATTCTAATAATTTTCGACTCAGAATGATGGTCTGAATACTCTATTTCAGTATTCGTTACGAAGTCCCTTACACCCTGTATAATGTAAGTGTAATACCTATGTACACTACTCATAGTATATTAATAAGACATTAACTTTAACTAAACTGTATTAGTGGCTTAATCATTCATCAGTTTTAAGCGCCACAGCTGGTTAATTTTCTCCAATGTTTACTTGGCTGTTAAAAGAGATTTCAGTCGATGAACAGCTGTTTAGAAAGTGATAAAATATTTAAAAAAATTAACTTTTTTTCATCAATACCACTGAACAACAAGTCCGTGACGACGGTATCTCTTCTGTTGTAAGGTGAACTTCTGTCTACAGTCATACAGACTAATATAAACACGTATGTTCAGGGTGCTTACTTGCCACTTCACACTCTTACTCAATCATCACCAGCCTCTCCCATTGCACACCACTTAGATCGATTTTGGGCTTCTCGCATCCAGCTCCCGCCAGCCATCTCTCTCTCATCATCTCTTACTCAATACTTTATTGCTTCCATAACGTAAATACATACACCACTTCGTTCACAAAGTAAACAAACCTTGAATATTTAGTCATTTAATTTAAAAAATTGCTACAGCATTAATCCAATTTAGAAAAAATAGTTCATCCCCTCCGTATTTGTTTTAAAATCATTTGACAAAGTTACAATAATTTAGATATTTTGTGGTTTCAATAACATTTTTAAATATTTTTGTGTTGCATATGCGTTACATATGCGTACTACATGGACTTTTCATTTCCTGAAACGACACTACTGTTATATTTTAAATATATGAAGGCAATTTTGTATAAAAGTGTTATTTTATCATTCTAGATAACCAATAACAAACCATTGGAAAAGTAATAATTAATATGTCTTGTAATGTGTTTATTTTAAATAAATAAATTGGAATGTAGCTTTTAATAAAAAAATACAATAGAAATTATTTAATAATAATAATAAGATCGATGTCATCTAGAAAAATCCTTGAATAGAGTAAAACAGCACCCACAAGTCATGAGTTTTAATACTAGGTTACTAGGAAAACGAAGAGGTTTGTTTTATTTAACATAAATAGAGAGAGATATGACGAAGGGGATGCAGCCAATGAAAATTTAATGGTCCCGCCCAGATCTAGACATACTAGGTTTGGAGTTGGGGTGAATGCATCACACTACTGCAACTGTTGATAGACATACATACTACGAGTACAACAATATTGTTGACAACAGTGATTGTTTATTGGCGATCTTCTCGCTTTCCTAAAAGCCTAGTAGTTCGTTGGTATTGAAGCCTCCCCCACACAGATGACACAGCCGTGATTAAGTCAGGGCTTCAAATGGTAGGTAGGACTTCGTCCGTACACAAGCTGACAAGCTGAGTCGAGAACAATTACATTCTATGGTAGTCCCAGACCCAGCCACGGTAATATTATAATACAGTACTCCAACTTCATACAAACGGACGAAACGCGAGCTATACCTACGCGCCTCGATCTCGGGGTGCGCTCGGGGCGCAGACAGTCACGGCTGTACCGCAGTGTCGAACGGACGGTGTGTTGTTTTTTTTAACAATAACCGCGCGATTTTTTCTCTAAAAATCAGTTAATATGGCGAGTAGGAAATATTGTGCTGTTTTTGGTTGTATGAATTCGTCAATAACGCATCCAGACATTAGTTTTTTTAAATTAGCTGGAAACTCTGAAAGGTAAGACTATAAAATAATTTTACTTACTAGTAGGTAGGTACATAATGTGTGTCTTTTTAATGGATAAGTATTTCCTTTTATCTTACGAAAAAAAAGGTGTTTGGATTAATAAATAAAGCGAATAGAGTAACGGAAAGTTATTGAGACGAATGAAATAGGTAGTTATATGCGGTTCTGAATGAATCATGATACGGTAGGTACCTACCTACTTACGCTTGTGTTAAAATTTCGGTGCATGTGTGTTTTGTTACTTTGCATAAATCAAAGTAAAGACGTGATATTTTATTTTTAATAATATTTGTTTATTATCTGTGTGTATGAATAATACTAGAAATTTTTTTTTACCGTCTGTATGTCATTAGATAATGTGTGTTTTCGAAATTTTCACAAAGTGTTTCTGCTGCTACTATAACAACATATACCACTAAAAACTGGTTTCATTTTCTCGGTATTAACAACAACAGCTAGACTCATATATGATATTTAGATGTTTGAGGGTTGTGATTTTAAAACATTCGTAGTCAGCTGTTCAGCTTTTTAATAATTAATTAATTGGTGACCAAAGAGTTGTTGTTTTGAGTTGTAGGTAGGTACCTAATTTATAGAGACGTTAATAAGAGACGTTATAATAATAAATCTACCAATCAAAAAACAACACGCATTTTTATTGAACACTTCCTATTCAATATACAAAGTATTTCATTTACTTATATAAAAAGGATATTTATAATCACAAATCTAAATGATAACAGAAAGTAGGCAAATATAATTAAAATGCTGGAGACGGGCAGCCCTAACGCATGTTTACGTACCGCGCGGCTGTAGGTATTTATTTCTATCATGCGGCCGAGTTACACTACTGTATTATAATAGTACCGTGACCCAGCCATTTAAAGAGAGCAGGCGTTGGCCAAGGCAGTCCTTAAACATACATTATTGTCGCAACAATGATCATGAAAACTACATTAAACAAATCGAGAATATTGTGAGACACATCCAAACAATTTATTAGTTGACTCTTAATTGGTCTATTTATAAAACACACATATACGAAAGTCTGTTTAAATTATTTTGGTGTGAAGTTAAGGATTAACTTAATAAGCAGTGCCATCTATACCGCAGTTTAGTCATGATCAGTTTTCAGCGCTCTCGCTAACATATTTCCTAAAGTCGCTTACCAAGCTTCTTGGACAGTTTTATGTCGATAAATAATTTATTCAATGATAACATATGTCAAAAAAATCATATTCTGAAGTTATTTGTTTACGTAGTTTATATACTTACCGTACTAATAATATTCAAGTTTGGATTGTTTATAATTTTTAGTTAAGACAATTATTATATCGGAAGAAGTGAGATCTAAAAATCACCTTTAAGCCAAGTAAGGAAAATGACGTACTGAGAGTCAAATCTCGTAATCAATAAAGTTCAAAATTAAGTTCCGATCTACTCTTAATCTCACAAATGTCGTAGTAAAGTATTACTAATACTAGCAGATTACCGATTCAACCTTCGGTCAAATACGATATAACCACATTACAGTCAACTTGGATATTTAATACTTTAAAACGAAAATACCTTTTATGGACAATTATGCGATCGAGATTTTGAGAACATATTTTTGTCACGAGAATTGGTCTTCTGTTGGCGCTGACTAGTCAATCTTTTTCAACGTTGTTCTATTGCGATTCCAGGAAAGCGAAGAAGTATTTATTTATTGTACTAGCAATGGTAGTAAAACGGTAACTAAAACTAAATATCGTGTGAGATATTAATTTAAATTAATTCATATTTGACATTGTTTAAATGTAACGATTTAAGAAATTATTTAAGAGGTTATAACAGAGATTCGTTTAATTTTATATTAACGTAAAATAACAAATGCTGCACATAGTAAAATTCTGAACAGTGCCACTAGTTTTTACGACTTGTGATGATGTTTTATCGTTTGAAGAAATTACAACTGCCGCACTAGGAATAATACCTGTGTCGCGGGTGACCTTACAAAAATAAATAAAACGGACACAAAGTACACCCAGACTCAGAACAACAATTTCTGGATCACACAAAGTATTGTTCCATGTGGGGTTTGAACCCACAACACACGGCGTATTAGGAAGCGGCGTGGCGACTGCTAAAACCACTACGCCATCCGTGCAGTCTAGTATTTTGACATATTACTAATGTGCCCGAGCAGGTTTACCCAAGAAAAATGCTTCCAGGAACCCCTGCAAACCTTACCCGACCTTTTTTTTCAGAAGGCAGTTACATACGAGAAGTGTACATCATCACACATCAACAGCATTTAACAGTCCACTGCTGGACGTAAAGAAAGAAAGGCTTAGAAAGGAGGTTTTGGCCTACTATAACACGCTGGCCAGACGGGTTGGTATAGGGTTTGTGTCAAGTTTTCCTTCTCTCTGCAGTGCTCTTACGACATCCACGGTGGTGTGGTGACACTGTAATCTTAATCCGTCACCACACGGACCCGAAGTGTAGACGATGATGGACGGACGAGAAGTGTACACTCTACACCATCGTTTGACCTAAAAGCCTAGTTGTTGTAAAGATAAATACCGACTTTAACTTACTTTAACTTTAAAAATGTAATCCGTTCATATTACTAAGTACAGAAACAAGGTTTTTTTTATGAAAAAGGGGGCTAACGCCCATGAACGCCTGCAACTCGTATTGGTCCGGAAATACCGTAGACGATAAGTTGTTCCACAGATTGGTTGTGCGAGGCAGAATCAGAGGAGATCTTTTGGCTATCGACGATTCGAGTCGCTCTTCGTTGGATACGGTCCAGAGGGAGAAGCTGGTACTGAGGTGCCCAAGTATTTTCGTGATAGTTGAGTTGGTCAATAAGAATAGACTGACACAATATACTGTGTGTGTATGCCTGCGTACCCTACTTATAGAATATTAACAAAACATTAAGGAACCTATTAAATTTACCCTAACACTTACGGAAACTGTAATCCTATGCATCTATGCGTATTAGACGTTTCTTAATTGTCATCGCCATAGCTTTTTTTTATGGAATAGGGGTCACCAGATGGAAAACGACTAGCGCCCATGAACGCTTGCAACTCAGGAGTCAAATGCGCGTTGCCGGCCTTTGAGGAAGGAGTACGCTCTTTTCTTGAAGGTTCAAACCTTGGTCGTATCGGTCCGGACAAACCGCAGATGATAACTCCTTCCACAGATTGTTAGTGCGAGGCAAAAATTGTCTCGAAAAGCGCACAGTGGTAGAGTGCCAATTATCCAAGTGAAATAAAAATTTTGCCGTGTGGAACAATGGCGAAAAGTTGCGGCCGGTATTAGTCCATCTAACATGTAACACCATGTAGTACCCTCTTCTTATTAAAAAAAAGATCCTACAATACAATAAAGGTACCTAGGTACTTACTTGAAATAATCAAATATTTATCTATTGTACTCCTTGGGATATTTAAAGACACTTAATTTGGCGCGTCGACGATCACTTTTTTTTTAATATTTCATATATATTATAGTTGACGTATAAAAAGTGAAAGGAACTTAATTCCGACTGGGGGTCCATAGACCCTATACACGGTACAACAAAGAAACATATTACAGCGCCATCTATCGAAGACACACCGAACTACGGAGTAACTGCTAATTCTGTATCGCGATATTAACAATGCTCTCTCCGATTAGCATATATAAATATATACCTTCCCAACATCAACCGTTGGACCTCGGCCCGCAACGCATGATCATCTCGCCTGGTCGAAGGATCTTCCCTTTATGTTAGAGGGACATGACACCCGTTCCTAAACAGTGGCCTCACGCCGTTTTTGGAAATAAGTTCCTTATCGCGAGTTACACTCTCTGAGCAGATGGGAGCCAGATCGAAGAATGAGTAACAAGACTTTTTTCAACATTTCAGTTAGCGAGCACACATCTTTAACCGACTTCAAAAAAGGAGGAGGTTCTCAATTCGACTGTTTTTTTTTTATGTTTGTTACCTCATAACTTTCGACTGGGTGAACCGATTTTGATGATTCTTTTTTTATTGGAAAGCTGGTGCTTCCCGTGTGGTCCTATTTCAATTTGGTCTAGTTCTGACCATGGAATCCATGAAAAAACCATTGAAGTCGGTTTTTTTTGTTAAAATTTTACTTGTTTTCATAACTGCTTGAGTGCGTTCCGACCGATTTATAGAAAACCCCTCACCCACTTTGTGGAACGAAGTTCCTAATCGCGTGTTATACGCTCTGAGCGTAAAAAGGGTAATAAGACCTTTTAAACAAAGCAACAGATTTAAATGCGGTTTTCACCAATAGAGAGATTGATTAAAAAGAAAGGTTTATATGTATAATACAAGCACGATAAAGTAAAAAAATCCGAGAATTTCAAAAATTTGTCGTAAAAACATTTTCTTCGGCGCTTCCATCGCAGAATGCAGACGCTGGCTAAACCTTACAAGATATACCAAAATAATGTACTACGGCATTGTATAACTTAAAAAGAGCTACATAAAAGTGTAGTGTGGTTTTATGTAACCACGAAACCAAGTGAAACTTTTTTCGGATCGTAGGCATTTAACTGAAAAATTTCGGCAGATTATTCTATTAAAATCGCGTCAATTACGATCAAGTGAACAATAACATAAATTTTGAGAACCCTTTTAAGTTTGCCTACTACATAAGATCATGAATTATTAAGCTATTGCATAGCTTCTATCGAGGGCCTTGAGCGCGGGGACCGAATCCAGAAATTCCGTAACGAAAAAAAAACTCACGCTAAAAACAAAACAAAAAACAGTACCAAAATCAAATGCTGAACGTCAAAGGAAATTTCGTCAACATAATGCAGAAAAATCTTACATGGATATGTAATTTGATTTAATAATAATATTTTTTATTTATTTATTTAAAAACAAATTGTAATATATGCTTCAATATTTTTATTTAATAAAAGAAAAAAAAATGTTTTCTTATCGGTCACCACGCTCAAAAAGTGTAACTTAAATTAATATCAAAGAAAAAGAAATACTGCATAAATAAAATAAATAAATAATTATAATTGCATAAGTTGATACAAAATGCTATGCAATAGCTTTACCGCGGCAGTCCCCGAGTGCCACACGTCTTTTTTTATTCGTGTAGATAATTAATTTACTGAAAGAGTATATTCTCTCACTATCTTGAACAGCGCCACGAGTCATGAGTTTTGACGTAGTCCTACTAGGCTACTAGAAAAACGAAGAGGTGATCATTTTGATACCCTTAGAGATATAATATGACAAAGGGGGTGCAGCCAATGAAATTAAATGGCCCCGCCCAGATATAGACATACTCAGTTTAGGGTTGGGGGTGAATGCATCACACTGCTACACTTGCGACGCATACCTACATATTTATTACAAAAATATTAAAGTGACTATCTATCGATGGTCTCTTCATACTTATAGGAGCCTAGTAGTTCGTCGAGATTAAAAACGTGACGTAAGAAAGTTTATTATCTATCTATATATAATATATATATATATATATATATATATAAGAGATTTAAACGTATATAGTCACTCATCACGATATCTCTGGAACCATTACAGCTAAAGACTTGAAATTTGGTTGGAATATTCTTTTCACCGAGTAGAGGTCAGCTAAGAACGGATTTTAAGAAATTAAAAAAATAATTAAAATAATGTAAATAGCAAAACAACGTTTGCAGGGTCAGCTAGTAATGTATATAGAACTACACAGTTTGTAAGCTATTTCTATTAATTCAATTTTAGGACAAGGGTAAGTTCTCTCAGTTATCGAAAAAAATAACCTTTAACTTTTATTTTCATTAATTCTTTGATGTAAACTGTAATCGGTCCATATCTCTAAGTTATTTAGACACAAGAGTAAACCAATCTTCATGATAGTTTAGTTAGATGATAACTATGGAATTTCACACTATATACTGTTAGTATAATACCTACATTCGCTGTATACCAGCTGTGCCCTGGCTGCCACGTTCTGCTATGTCTGTGATAAGGAACAAAAGTGACGCGAAAAATCGATAAAAGGCATCCTTCCTTGAAGCGTGTTTTCTTTTGTATCAATATGTTACCTCAATCGGTGTAGAACTGTTTGAGTTTTTGAAGCGTACACAAAACAACCTAACATTTATATATTTTTATAGATAGCTTAACATAACATTAAGTTTGAGAACCCTATTAAGTATTCACTCTCCTATACTTCACCAACAGCCTTTTATAGTCCACTGCTGGACATAGGCCTCTCCTTAGAAAGGAGGCTTTGGCCCACTATACCACGCTGGCCAGGCGGGTTGGTATAGGGTTTATGTCAAGTTCGCGTCGTCGCCTAAGGCCGCTGCTCCGACTGCGCTCCCCGTAGTGGGAGGCCGCGTGTCCTACGCGGCGGCGGCGTCGACCCCGACTCCACCGGCTCCCCAGGGGCCGAGGAAGGGGGCCAAGGCACCGGCCCGGGCGCCAGCCAAGGCGCCGGCCCAGGCACCGGCCAAGGCGCCGGCCCAGGTGCCGGCCAAGACGGGGCCTAAAGCGGCGCCGAGGAGTGCAGCGGAGTTCCCTCCGCTCCCCACTCCGACATCCCTGCCGGGCCCCTCCGCACTTGCCCCCTCCAACGAGGGTTGGCAGGAGGCGAGGGGCTCAAAGAAGTCCCGAAGGCGGGCTAGAAGGGCTGCTCAGAAAGCAGCCCAAGCCCAGCCTTCGCCACCGGTGGCAACGGCCTCAAAAAAGAGGCCGCGGAAGCTGCAGCCGCCCAAAACCGCGGCTGTGGTAGTAGCGTCACTACCACAGCCGCGGTTGCGGGGGATTTTTGCCACCACGGACGGTGTGAAGATCGCCAGGCCCACCAAATGCGCAGAACTGCGCATCTCGGGCCTGGACGACTCCATCACGTCGGAGGATGTCCGCGATGCAGTCATGGAGAAGACTGGGTGCACCGCGGACACCATCAGAGTCGGCACCGTCCGTCCGGGTCCGGGAGGCCTCGGTGCGGTTTGGGTGAGCTGTCCCGTGGCGTCGGTCAAAGCGTTGGGCGACGCCGGAAGCATTCTCGTCGGCTTCGTGAATGCCAGAATCACGGTTCTGGCCGCGAGGCCGATGAGGTGCTTCAAGTGCCTAGCCGCGGGACACACTCGCACCAAGTGCGAGAGCTGTTTTGACTGCAGCGGATTATGCTTCCGCTGCGGTCAACCCGGGCACAAAGCGGCAGAGTGCTCTGCCGCCCCCCACTGCCCGGTGTGTGAGGCGGGTAAAAAGCCCGCCAATCACATGATGGGGCAGGGGGGCTGCAAGCCTCCACGCGCTTCTCGGCAAACGCCGGGGTCTAGCCTGCCGACCCAGGCTACCCCCGACGTCAATATTGCGTCGACGCCGACGCCCATGGAGGAGGTTGTAGAGACGATCCAGTAATGGATCACGTCTCCAACCTCCTGGTCCAGACGAATCTGAACCACTGTGCTGCGGCGCAGGATCTCTTCCTGCAAACCATGGCACAGTGGTCGATAGGTGTTGCCGTAGTCGCGGAGCCCTATTTTGTCCCTCCCCGTCCAAACTGGATGGGTGACCGGGACGGCTCCGTGGCAGTCGTCGGCTCCACGGCGGCTCATTCCCCGCCCTTGTCGCTAAGAGACAAGGGTACTGGATATGTTGCCGCCGATTGGGGGGGAATCACCATTTATGGTGTATATTTCTCCCCAACCGGAGTTTGAACGACTTCGAGGTCTTCCTTAACAACTTGGAGGCCTCGATGCGGCGATTAGTGTCTGGGCACGTCCTCGTGCCGGGGGACTTCAACGCAAAGTCCATTGCGTGGGGTTCCCCTGCGACGGACGCCAGGGGCGAAGCCGTCGAGGAGTGGGCGGCGTCGGTGGGCCTCTGTTTGCTGAACAGAGGCTCCACCAACACGTGCGTGCGACAGCAGGGGGGGTCGATAGTGGACCTTTCGTTTGCTACCCCTGCAGTCGCCGCACGAGTAAGGAACTGGTGTGTCCTGGAAGAGGTCGAGACGCTCTCGGATCATTTGTACATCCGATTCGAGCTCTCCCGGTCCCAGGACCCCAGTAGGGGTCACGCGGCGCGGCGCCCGTCCCGCTTCCCGCGGTGGGCTGTCGCCAAGCTCGACAGGGACCTACTAGAGGAGGCGGCCATTATTTACTCTTGGCTGTCTCCGCAGGCCCCGACCGAGGAGGTCGACATGGGGGCTGGTCGCTTCTGCGAAGCGATTACGCAGATTTGCGACGCGGCCATGCCCCGCGTTCGTGGTTGTCGGCCTCCAAGGAAGGAGGTCTACTGGTGGTCCCAGAGGTTGCGGACCTCCGTGCGGCCTGTGTACGTGCCCGGAGGTCCCTCACCCATAGTCGGCGACGTCACCGCGGGGTCGGTGAGGAGGTGGACCGGCTTCATGAGGAGTACCGAGAAGCTCGGAAAACTCTGAGGCTGGCCATCTGCCGCGCCAAGGATGCGTGTAGAGAGGAGATGCTGGAGACTCTCGAGCGTGACCCCTGGGGTCGCCCTTATCGTGCGGTGCGTCAAAAGCTCCGCACGTCGGGCCCCCCCCCTTACGGAGACTCTCCAGCCCAGCTTCCTGCAGGAAGTGGTCGAGGGCCTATTCCCGCAGCGGGCGGAGCACACACCCCCGTCGATGGCTGCATCAGCCGGAGACGACGGGGGCAGCGAGGCTGATGTTCCGCCCGTCAGGGAATCGGAGTTGGGGGCGGCTGTTCTACGAATTAGATCCAAGAACACTGCCCCCGGGCTGGACGGGGTTCCAGCCCGAGTGATGGCCCGAGCCCTCGACTACATGTCGGACCACCTCAGGGAAGTGTTGGACGCTAGCCTGGCGTCCGGACGCTTCCCTGAGCGCTGGAAGTGCGGGAAGCTGGTCCTGCTGAGGAAGCCGGGACGGCCTACCGATTCGGTCGCGGCCTATAGGCCTATCGTGTTGCTGGACGAGGCGGGTAAACTTTTCGAGAGGGTGCTCTCTGCCCGCATCGTCCGGCACCTGTGCGAGGTTGGCCCCGATCTGTCGGACGCCCAATTCGGTTTCCGAGAGGGGCGTTCGACGATCGATGCCGTGATGCGCCTTAGGGCCGTGACCGAGGAGGCCGTGAGCTGCGGCGGAGTGGTGTTGGCGGTGTCCTTGGACATCGTCAACGCCTTCAATAGTCTGCCATTCAGCTGCATCAGGGAAGCGCTCCGCTACCACGGAGTGCCGGAGTACCTGAGGCGGCTGGTGGCAGACTATCTTGAGGAGCGAACCGTCATGTACGAGGACCGAGATGGCGTCTTGAGACGCAGGGCCACGTCGTGCGGTGTTCCGCAGGGGTCTGTCCTAGGACCTCTCCTGTGGAACATCGGGTACGACTGGGCCCTACGAGGGCGTCTCCCCCCCGGGCTGGGTGTAATCTGCTACGCGGATGACACTTTTGCTTGATTACGAGTGGCCCTGGATAAGACGGAGGCCCTATTATTTCATGGGCCCCGTCGTGGTCCGCCCGCCGGCGCCTCAATCGAGGTCGGCTCGGTCTTCGTACCGGTCCGGGCCCAGATGAGGTACCTGGGTCTGGTCCTAGACGGTAGGTGGCTCTTCGACGAGCATTTCCGACAGCTTGGTCCAAAGCTGGTGGACACTGCCTCCGCCCTAGTGTTCCCACGAGGCGGCTGTACGCGGGGGTTGTCCGGTCCATGGCGCTTTATGGTGCACCGGTGTGGGTGGCGGTTCTGACCGCCCCGAATAGGGCGCGCCTCTGGCGCCCCCAGAGGATATTGGCGGTCAGAGCCATACGCGGATACCGCACGGTGTCCACCGAGGCGGCTTGCGCCTTGGCCGGAACACCCCCGTGGGATTTGGAGGCGGAGGTGCTCGCCGAAGTTTATCGGCGAGTGGCTGACTTCCGGGCGGAGAGCGGATTTCGCCCTCCGCCCGAAGACAGTTATCGGAGCAGATCTCTCGCTACCGGCCGTAATTCGCTCTTGGCCGGTACCATCCGCGGTCGCAACCTTCTGCGAGGAGGTAATCTCGCAGAAGGAGGCGGCGGAGAAGGCCCGGGAGGACGACCTCCACTCGGACCTGATCCGCCGCCGCCGCCGGCGGAGGCGCGCTTACCTGCGCCTCATGCCGCCCTGAGTGTGGCCGCGGGTAGACGGGATGGGTTCTCCCCTCCACCCGCATTAGTTGGTCAGCCGCGAGGGGGCGGCGTCCGCGTGTGCCGGACGCCGCCTAAAGAGAGGAAACTTTGAGACGGAGCCGCAACAGGAGCGGGCCGGCGCTGGGAGGGGTCCAGAAGGCGATAACTACCTGGACCCCTCCTAAACTGGAAGCGCAAAGAGGGCACACCGTGTGGTTTTAGTCGGTTCGAGTCCGACACACCGCCCCGCCGAACGAGAGCCCCGGCGGGGTGACGGTCCGAGGGGATTTCCACACGTAAAAAAAAAAAAAAAAGGGTTTATGTCAAGTTTCCTTCGCTTTGCAGTGTTGTTGTCCTGCGTAGTTTACTCCCTTAGTCGGCTCTTATGACACCCACAGGATGAATAGGGGTGGTGATACTCCGTAGTCTTAACCCGTCACCACACGGATCCTCTTATATACAGTGCCATCTACACTGCATCTGAGACATATATCAGTTTTAAGCGCCGTCGCTCATAAGTTTTCTCCAACGCCTCAGTCAGTCTTCTTCTTTAATTTGTTCTTCTTCTGCATTTTAGATTTGCTTCAAAATTTATCATATATGACAAAGTTACATTGATTGAGATACTTTAAGCGTGTATTGTAAACGACACCTTTGAACCACACCACTCGGGTGTCGTTTACAATTTTTTTGGTAACAACACTACTGCTGACTAGTGATGCATAACGTGAAATAAAACAAGTACAAGCGACCAGAGTTCACAGGGAATTCGTAAAACATAATAATTGTATCCCTCACATCAAAAAACAACTAAATTAATTTATAAAACTTGATCCGATATTATATAATAAATATTCATCATCATCATTTTCAACATATCTTTGATTCACTTCATCTGCTAAATTTAAAGCAACTTCTGGAAACTTCTGAAAAAGCCTTTTCAAAATGGTCATGGTCGTGATCGTGATCTTACGAATGAAAAATATTTGATATAGATAAATGCATAAGTTTTGTGTTAGAATTTCATTACGTAGGTAATAAACGTATTAATTTACCTTCAAGAAAAGAGCGTACTCCTTACTCAAAGGCTGACAACGCGCTTGTGACTCCTTAGTTGCAGGCGTTCATGGGCGGCGGGTAGTCGCTTTCTATCAGCTGACCCGTCTGGTCGTTTGCCCCCTATTCCATAAAAAAAAACAAAGGACTTGATACCAAAAAAAAAAATTGTGCGCCTTCCCAGTTTACAATTCATAACTTAAGGTTATATAAGATCGAAGAAATCTGTTTTAAGCCAAACACAGCCAACAATGAAAGTGGTCACAAGTCATACACTTTCGAAATTTTCGTACTAGGCTACCAGGAAAGCAAGGAGGTGTACATTTAATTACGAATTGAAATAATGGGCATATACACACGAACTTCCACTGGCCCCACCTTTTCTATACATGAATGGGGTTGGGGTTGAACTGTCACACTGCTGCACTTCCGACGCATACCTACATATTAACAAAATAATATTTTAGAAAGAGTTCATTGACGATCTCTTCATCCTTATAGAAGCCTGGTAGTTCGTCGGCATCAAAAACGTGACGTGAGGAAAGTTAGGTACACACTGTCTTTAAGGCGACTTGGACAACGTTTGACTTAAGTAGATACCAAACAAAATTAGTTATACGAGTAGTCTAGTGAGAGTTGTCCGTGTAGTGACGGATTAAGAATACGGAATGTCACTACCCCAATTCATCCCGTGGGTGTCGTAAGAGCGGACTAAGGGCGCAAAACAACGCAGGACACCAGCACTGCAAAAAGAAGGAAAACTTCACACAAACCCTTTTTTTTTTTTTTTTTTTTTTTTTTTTTAACGTGTGGAAATCCCCTCGGACCGTCACCCCTCCGGGGTTTGCGGCGGGGTGGTGTGTCGGACTCGGACCGACTAAAACCACACGGTGTGCCACTCTGCGCCTTTAACAGGAGGGATCCGGGAACAGCTGTTGTTAAGACATCCGGACCCCTCCTAGCGCCAGCCCGCTCCTGGTGCGGGCTCCGTCTCAATATAGATGTTCCTCTCTTTAGGCGACGTCCGGCACACGCGGACGCCGCCCCCTCGCGGCTGGCCAACTAATGCGGGTGGAGGGGAAACCCACCCCGTCCACCCGCGGCCACACTCAGGGCGGCATGAGGCTGTGGTAGGCGGGCCTCCGCCGCCCGGTTCGCCGGCGGCGGATCGGGTCCGAGTGGAGGTCGTCCTCCCGGGCCCTTTCCGCCGCCTCCTTCCGCGAGATTACTACCTCGCAGAAGGTTGCGACCGCGGTAAAACAACTGTCGCTACCGGCCATGGAGCGTACTACGGCCGGTAGCGAGAGATCCACTCCGATGACTGTAGTGAGGGCCCGGCGCTGCGCCGCCCATGCGGGGCAGACCGCCAGCGTGTGCTGGGCCGAGTCCTCACTGCAGTCGCAGTGGTGGCAGGCGGGACTCAGTTCCCTCCTAGCGACCGTGTGCAGGTACTTTCCGAAGCAACCGTGCCCGGAAAGCACCTGCGTCAGTCGGAAGGAAAGGGTCCCGTGCTGCCGCCCTGCCCACTCGGCGATGACCGGCTGGAGAGCCTCCACGGCGGCGAAGCCAGCGCGTGGAGTCTCCAGCCGGAACGACCAACGAGCCATCGTGGCTCGGCGAGCGGCTTCGCGCCACTCGCGCACATCCTCGGGCGGAGGGCGAAATCCGCTCTCCGCCCGGTAGTCAGCCACTCGCCGATAAACTTCGGCGAGCACTTCCGCCTCCAAATCCCACGGGGGAGTTCCGGCCAACGCGCACGCCACCTCCGTCGAAACGGTGCGGTAACCGCGTATGGCTCTGACCGCCATTACCCTCTGAGGGCGCCAGAGGCGTACCCTATTCTGGGCGGTCAGAGCCGCCGCCCACACCGGTGCACCGTACAGTGCCATTGACCGGACAACCCCCGTGTACAGCCGTCTTGTCGCGACGCTGGGTCCACCCATATTGGGCAAAAGTCGCCCTAGGGCAGACGCAGCGCCGACCAGCTTTGGAGCAAGCTGTCGGAAGTGCTCGTCGAAGAGCCACCTCCCGTCGAGGATCAGGCCCAGATATTTCATCTGGGCCCGAACCGGTACGAGGACCGAGTTGACCACGATGGAGGCGCCAGGGGGTGGACCACGACGGGGCCCATGAAATAACAGGGCCTCCGTCTTATCTAGGGCCACCCGTAAGCCCAGCGCCTCAATGCGCCCGACCACCAGGGAGACTCCCCCTGTGGCCAGGCGCGCCGCCTCTTGGAAGTTTGCCCCCCGGGCTGTCACCAGGGTATCGTCTGCGTAACAGATTACACCCAGCCCGGGGGGGAAATCGGCGCGAAGGGCCCAGTCGTACCCTATGTTCCACAAGAGGGGTCCAAGAACAGACCCCTGTGGAACACCGCACGACATGGGCCGACACCTCAAATTACCTTCTCGGTCCTCGTACACGACGGTACGCTCCTCTAAATAGTCTGCCACTAGCCGCCTCAGGTACTTTGGCACCCCATGATAGTGGAGTGCTTCCCTGATGCAGCTGAATGGCAGACTATTGAATGCGTTGGCGATGTCCAGTGACACCGCCAACAGCACGCCGCCACAGCTCACGGCCTCTTCGGTCACGGCCCTCAGGCGCAACACGGCGTCGACTGTCGAACGCCCCGCCCGAAAACCAAACTGGGCGTCCGACAGATCGGGGCCCACCTCGCAGAGGTGCCGGACGATGCGGGCAGAAAGAACCCTCTCAAACAATTTGCCCGCCTCGTCCAGCAGCACGATGGGCCTATAGGCCGCGACCGAATCGGCTGGCCGTCCCGGCTTCCTCAATAGGACCAGCTTCCCGCTTTTCCAGCACTCAGGGAAGCGTCCCGACGCCAAGCTAGCGTCGAACACCTCCCCGAGGCGGTCTGCCATGTGGTTGAGGGCCAGGGCCAGCACTCGGGCCGGTACCCCGTCTGGCCCAGGGGCGGTGTTCTTGGAACGGATCCGTAGAACAGCCGCCCCTACCTCCGAATCCCGGACGGGCGGAACATTGTCCTCCCCGTGCTCCCCGTCGTCTCCGGCCAGGGAGGCCATCGACGGGGGAGTGTGTTCCGCTCGTTGTGGGAAAAGGCCCTCAACCACTTCTCGCAGGAAGCTGGGCTGGAGAGTCTCCGTAAGGGGGGGGCCCGACGCGCGGAGCTTTTGTCGCACCGCGCGGTAAGGGCGACCCCAGGGGTCACAATTAAGACCCTCCAGCATCTCCTGTCTCTTTTCCTCTTTGGCGCGGCTAATGGCCAGCTTCAGAGTTTTCCGCGCCCGCCGGTACTCCTCATGAAGCCAGTCCTCCTCACCGTCTCCACGGTGACGCCGCCGACTGCGTGTGTAGGACCTCCGGGCACGTGTACAGGCCGCACGGAGGTCCGCCAGCTCCTGGGACCACCAGTAGACCTCCTTCCTTGGAGGCCGACGACCTCGAACGCGGGGCATGGCCGCATCGCATACATGCGTAATCGCATCGCGAAAGCGGCCAGCCCCCACGTCGACCTCCTCGGTCGGAGCCTGAGGAGACAGCCACGAGTGAATTATGGCTGCCTCCTCTAGTAGGTCCCGGTTCAGCCTGGCAACAGCCCACCGCGGAAAGCGGGATAAACGCCGCGCCACGTGACCCCTACTGGAGTCCTGGGTCCGGGAGAGCTCAAATCGGATATACAGGTGATCCGAGAGCGTCTCAACCTCTTCCAGGACACGCCAGTTCCTTACTCGTGCGGCGAGGGCAGGGGTAGCGAACGAGAGGTCCACTATCGACCCCCCCTGCTGTCGCACGCACGTGTTGGTGGAGCCTCTGTTTAGAAGACAGAGGCCCACCGAGGCCGCCCACTCCTCTACGGCCTCGCCCCTGGCGTCCGCCCTGGGGGAACCCCACGCAATGGACTTTGCGTTGAAGTCCCCCAGCACAAGGACGTGCCCAGACGCTAGTCGCCGTATCGAGGTCTCCAAGCTGATTAGGAAAACCTCGAAGTCGTTCAAACTCCGGTTGGGGGAGAAATAGACACCATATATGGTGATCCCCCCCCACTCGACGGCAACATATCCAGTGCCCTTGTCTCTTAGCGACAAGGGCGGGGAATGAGCCGTCGTGGAACCGACGACTGCCACGGAGCCGTCCCAGTCACCCATCCAGTTTGGACGGGGAGGGACAGAATAGGGCTCCGCGACTACGGCAACACCTATCGACCACTGTGCCATGGTTTGCAGGAAGAGATCCTGCGCCGCGGCACAGTGGTTCAGGTTCGTCTGGACCAGGAGGTTGGAGACTTGATCCATTACTGGATCGTCTCTACAACCTCCTCCATGGGCGACGACGTCGACGCACGAACTACATCGGAGGCAGCCTGGGCCGACTGGCTAACCCCCGACGTCTGCCGAGAACTGCGGGGAGGCTTGCAGCCTCTCTGCCCCATCTGGTGATTGGCGGGCTTATTGCCCGCCGCACACACTGGGCAGTGAGGGGCGGCAGAGCATTCTGCCGCCTTATGCCCCGGTTGACCGCAGCGGAAACACAGTCCGCCGCAGTCAAAACAACTGTCGCACTTGACGCGCGTGTGTCCCGATGCTAGGCATTTGTAGCATCTCATCGGTCTCGCCGCCAGGACTGTGATCCTGGCGCTCACGAAACCGACGAGCAGCCTGCCGGCGTCGGCCAATACTTTGGCCGACGCTACGGGACAGCTGACCCACACGGCGCCAAGCCCTCCTGGACCGGGGCGGATGGTGCCGACCCTGACGTTGTCCGCGCTGCACCCCGTCTTCTCCCGGATTACAGCGCGGACATCTTCGGCCGTCACTGAGTCGTCCAGGCCCGAGATGCGCAGTTCCGCGCACTTGGTAGGCCTGGCGACCCTGACACCATCTGTGGCTGCAAATATTCCCCGCAGCTTCTCAGCGAAGGAGTCCGCCGTCTTTGCACCTTCAGCCCCAGGGAACTCGAGAACTCGAGCTCCCGTCTGGGCGAGGCGCATCCTGACCCCCACCGTCCCAAACTCGTTGGCGAGGCTGTCCCGGGCCTTCTTGAAGACGGCCGCATAGGACAGCCCGCCGTCAGCCGCCTCCGGGGACACGGTCACAACTACAGCCGCGGTTTTGGGCGGCTGCAGCTTCCGCGGCCTCTTTGCAGAGGCCGTTGCCACCGGTGGCGAAGGCTGGGCTTGGGCTGCTTTTTGGGCAGCCTTTCTGGCCCGCCTTCGGGACTTTTTGGAGCCCCTCGCCTCCTGCCAACCCTCGTTGGAGGGGGCAGGTGCGGAGGGGCCCGGCAGGGGTGTCGGAGTGGGGAGCGGAGGGAATGCCACTCCGCTCCTCGGCGCCGTTTTAGGCCCCGTCTTGGCCGGCGCCTGGGGATGTGCCTTGGCCGGCGCCTTAGCCGGTGCCTTGGCCGGCGCCTGGGCCGGTGCCTTGGCCCCCCTCCTCGGCTTTTGGGGAGCCGATGGAGTCGGGGCAGACGCCGCCGCCGCGTAGGAGACGCGGCCTCCCACTACGGGGAGCGCGGTCGGAGCGGCGGCCTTAGGCCGCTGTGCCGACGCGAGCGGGGGGCGCATAATCGGCGCAGGAGGCAGTCTCGCCTCCAGGCCAGCCAGGCGTCCGTCCAGCATATTCCCAACTGCGATGAGGATTTCTCGCAGTTGGGAGTCAAATGCCCCTGGGTTGGTGGTAGGGGCAGGCTGGGACGCGGACGGGGCTTCCCGCTCGGGGAGGTTCGCCTGGAAGCGGGCGAACTGAGCACTCAGCTCATTCACCCGCTCCGTCAGCCTCTCGTTGGCCACCTGTAGGCGCGAAACGTCGCCCACTAGGCCCTCCACGACCTCCGACAAAGCGGAGGAGGAGTCCTTAAGGGCCCTCACAAACGAGCCCTTAAGGTTCACGGACTTGGTGGCCACCTTGTGAATGACGGCCACCGCCGCTTTCGCCCTCTCCTGCACGGACACGGGAGCCTGGGGGGCATTTCCGCCCACCGGCTCCCGAACCTTGAGCAGGAGATCCGCGATCTCCTCCTCCGCTACGGCCTCGCCGTCCACCCGTACACTTCTGTAGGACTCCGCGTTGGAGAACGCGGAGCCTGACGGGGTTAAGACCGGGGCCGAGGCCGGTTTGCGCGCCCTCCCTCGGCGGCTGCTTGCCACCTTTGCTGGCATCATTTCGCCGGACGTGTCGGTCCCCTCTTCCCTGGAGCGTCCGCGTTTCCGGCTGTCGCTCCGCTCCGCTTCCATGGCCTCCGCGCCATCCGACGAAGCGGCAGATCCGGAACGCAGCCGATTCGATGCTCTTCGGCTCCCAGAGATCAGAGTCAGACTGACTTCTGGGAGCCCCATCGAGATGGGCGTTCCTGACACCATCTCACCCTCAGTGGATGACCCATCCACTCCACTGTTCCTCTTCTCTTGCATTTCAGAGTCCGTTTTGCTTGCCTGTTTCTGTTTGTTTTGTGTTGGTTGCCGTTTCTTTATATTTTTGTCAGAATTCATATTCATAAATAATCCCACGAGTGGGGGAGAACTAAAAGGTCCACCCGGGCAGAGATCCCCCATTACCCGGGCAAGCGTAAGTTTTTAACCCAACCGAGGGGTCCGCAGGTACCTCGGCTTGGAGTGCGCTCGCGACTGAACTTCCCATCAGCCATGCATCCCCTGGCCACGCACCAGAACACGGGATTCGGGGAATTTTTTTAGAGAGGTTATCTTCCTCGCGGTCCGGGCGGTTAAGCCAAGACCCTCGCCCCCGATCAGAGCCGCGAGACTTAACCACAGCGCTCTTCTCGGGATTACGATATGCCGACGGTTGACAGGGAGACTACGTCCCCCTGCCTGCTCGGTGGTAGTGTGAGTACACGCCGAGCCCGTCCTCCTTTCTCCACCGCTGTCAGCGGAGAAACTGTGGCCCCTACAGGGCCCCGCCATCAGGTTTTTTACCGAGGTTTCCTCCTCCATGCTCCGAAGAGCGAAGAGCCAGCAGGGCAACCGGCAGACACGCCCACCCTGCTGGACCAGGCCTTGCCCGAGAGCCGATGAACGGCTGCCTCTTCTGCTAGAATATTGGCCGCTGGCGATAATCCTCTCCTCCAAGAGGACAAGGAGGGAACAGTACCATCGCCAGCGTTTCCAGGGTGCACCACGAGGAGGTTTTCTAGCCCAGCACCCCAAACCCTATACCAACCCGTCTGGCCAGCGTGGTAGAGTAGGCCAAAACCTTCTTTCTAAGGAGAGGCCGATATACAGCAGTCGACTATTAATTCTGTTGATGATGTTGATGAGTAGTCTAAAAGGTGCATTTTGAGAGTTGATGTTTAGGGTTGGGTGTACATACATAATAATATGGCATACCACAAATATAGCTATAACAAGGATCGCGAGTGTGTTTCTCAGATTAGGCTTAATTTATTGGTGGTTATTGTGGATATGGAATGGAACCGCGCATGCAAACTGGCGACTTTAATTTTATTTTACTTTTGTTTCGGTTACACTTGGATTCCTCTGATGCAGGGAACTAGGTACCTTTCATTATAAATAGCTAATATCAGTTGGAGGGGTGGGAGAATAAGTATTCTACGCAGTTACTACCACAAACGATTCTTTTTTTACGGTTCTGAACATTGTCATTAATAATGCACTACAGTTTATATGTGTAAAACAAAGCAATATATTCTTGATGTAAGGGCAATATATCTTGTTTCAAAGTTTCTTTGGTTTGATAACAATTTATGAATATTTATACAATTTTCATTGTAAAAAGATATACAAGTGAATTAGGACTAGGGGCGCAAAATGTATAAGTTTGTACTCACAAAATATTTAAGCCCTATATAAATATTATTAAGTGTAAGAAGACCGACTCGCAAAAAAATTATCGATTTGCTTAAACAAAATCTGCGTACAAATTTATCTTCAGAGAGTTTAATAAACAGGTAGGTAAAAATATTGCTTCGTTTTTTGTTTATTTTGGACAACAACAAAGCATACTCATATCCTGACACATTTTACACCAGGACGTTTGGCTTAAACTAAATAATTTAAACTAGGCAGAGCCTGTACTGTGGTAACCAGTCAGCAGATAAACAGACATATGTTTATTCCTAAATACATTCATATTTTAGATAAATTACAATTACAACAAATTATCGTATTCGTAGAAACAATTTCGTTAACAGCGCCACTAGTTACAGGATTTGCCTACCTGGTTACCAGACAAGGGAAGAGGTGATATTTTTAATGCAAATATGGATTTATATAACTTAAGGGCGTGCACCCGAGAAAAACTTCTAAGGCCCCGCCTAGATCTAGAAATACTTGGTTTAGTGTAAGGGGTTGAATGCAGCACACTACTGCGACTACCGTTATATGTACATACCTACTACAATATTTTTGCAGTGACGGTTTATTGACGACCTTCTCGCTCCTCTAATAGCCTAGTAGTTCATTCGCATCGAAGCCTCCCCCAACAAGAGTTTAGACGCCAGACCCTTTAAGAATCCAATGATTTAAAACAAAAAAATGTATTTACAAGGTAAACGTTTTTTAAACTATAATACTATAATTTAAACTATATTTATTTTTGCTGTTTAGTAATTAATGATGATTAATTTCTATGTAAGACTATGAAGTCACATATGCTTTTGCACACGCCTCTTAGTACCTAGCAAAAGACACTACCGTATTTTAGGTATGGAAAATTAATCCGTTAATCCTGAAGATCCTGATTTGGATAATCGTCAAAATTTCTCTAATTATTGTATTGTCACCAGTCAATCATGTTCGAAGATTCCGTTACATACTTACCAAGCTAATAAAAGCGTGTTAAAAAGCCAGTTTCATGATCAAGCTGTGTAACGTTTCTTCAGGGTAAGCCTCTTGGTGCCACCGACAGGTGGTATCCGAGGGGATTTCCGCACGGAAAAAAAAAAAAAAGGGTAAGCCTCTTGGATGTCAGTCCATGAAGACATATTATTATTGTAACACAGAATTACCAAATCCACACTCCTTACATCGACAATATTGTGAGACAAATCCAAATATTTTTATATTTTCTTCTGTCATAAGGTGTTCGTCATCATCAACAGCGCCATCTACAGCGCGGTTTAGGCATAAATCCGTTTACAGCGCCTGCTGACATATTTTCAGTTGTGGCTTACCAAACTTCGTGAACAGTTTTCGGTCAATGAGTTAATTATTAAATGGTGAAATATGTCAAAGAATAACATTACTCAGGTTCTTTTGATCGTTACCACACAACACCAGATGTAAAATTATTCTTAGCTTGTATATGTGTATTCTTCACATAATATAACATCTCTGAAACACGTGACAAAGTTACAATGTACAAATTAAAATCGGTAGAAAGAAGTAAGATCTAAGAAATAGCCTAATAATCCTTTCTTAGCATACAGGTGTATGCTAAGAAAGGAAAACGACGAAGTGGTGGCGCTGACTACGTGGAACAGCGCCACAAGTCCACCGTTTTCAACGTTGTGCTACTAGGCTACCAGAAAAGCAGGGAAGTGAACATTTTATTACAAATAGAGATAACTAAATGTGATAGGCGTGCAATACGCGCACCTCCAGTAGCCCCACCCTTATGTAGACCTGTGTGGGGTTTAGGACGAAAACATCACACTATTGTGTCTACCGACAAGCACACCTAGATCGTGACTACAACAACATAGTAGTGTAGTGAGTGTTTACTACCTCTTCATTCTTCTCCTAGCCTAGTAGTAGAACTCCGACAACAGGTCATGGAAATCTTGAAGTAACATAGTCACAAAAGTTCCACAGTTAAGATAGAAAACAAGGCTTCCAAAACCAAAATATAATTTGCAATTTACTAGCTTTTGCCCGCGGCTCCGCTCGCGTGTATGGTGGTTATCGTGGTAAAAAGTAGCTTATGTTACTCGCTGACAATGTAGCTTCCCACTGGTGTTTTTCTTTGCTGATTGATCTGTTTAGTGGTTTATGCGTGAAAGCGTAACAAACAAACAAATGAACTTTTACATTTATAATATAAGTATGGATTGTATACGTGTGTGCAACCTCCTTTCTAAGGAGAGGCCTATGTCCAGCAGTGTTGATGATGAAGTTTATGTTTTTAGGGTTCCGTACCTCAAAAGTTAAAAAAGGAACCCTTATAAGATCACTTTCTTGTCCGTCTGTCCGTATGTCTGTCTGTCCGTCTATCCATCTGTCCGTCTTACCGTCTGTTCGTGGGTCACCACCAATTTTCTCAGGAACAGGTAGAACTTTTTTTTTTTTGACGGAGTGGAAAATCCCTTTGGATCTCCTGCTCCTCGGGGACTCAGGAGCCAGGAGTATGTGGTGATTCCACTAAAAACCACCCCCCCCCCGGCCGGCCTTAGGTCTCCTCTGGGGAGGACCCGGATCATGTTATTTCAGGTCCTCCCCGAATTGACACCATGCCTAATCAGGCCCTATCCAGGGGGGGAGAACACTTCCCCCTTCAATCGCGGCATGGCGGCCCGATCGCATCTTAATGCAATCAGGCCGGCCATTACATCCCCTACCGCAGAAATCAATCTGCCACCAGAGGGCGCCAACGTCCTCTACGTTCGAGATCGGCCCTCTCCCGATCCCGTTCAGCGGTCTCTTTCTGGAGCATTACAGCTTCACAGAAAGAGACCACTGCGCCCCAGCCCTCCTCACCTGCCAGCATGGCAGCAATGATTGCTGGCGGGGACAGGTCTCGTCCGATTTGGTCGACCAGGACCTCACGTTCAGACGCCCACGCGGGGCAATCTTCCAGCGTATGCTGAGCGGAGTCCCAGTCGGCTGCGCAGTGCTGGCATTGTGCTGTCACCTCGCGTCCAATCCGATTCAGGTACTCCCCGAAGCAACTGTGCCCAGTGAGTACCTGCGTCAGTCGGTAGGTGACGCGACCTCTCTCCCTACCTACCCAAGCTTCAAGGTTAGGCAGAACGGCACCGACAGCGCGTTGGCGCGCATTAGAAACAGGTAGACCTAGCAAGTTAAAATTTATACCAGATACTGAGGTCTATGGTCCCTATTAGCTGTATAAAAGTCAAGGTCTTGAGTCAACAACATCAAACTTGTAAGTACCAAAATTTTCCTTTTTTTTTTTCAGAATTTCCACTTTACTTGTACTGTAAGACCTTGCTGTTAACCAAAATTCACAATTCTAGGTCAACCGGAAGTACCCTATAGGTTTTGGGTCGAAAACCTATATGGTAGTTCCCGTTGACCTAGAATCGCGAAACTTGGCAAAAAGAAACGTTTACAGCACAAATAAAGGAATAATTCAAAAAAATAAAAAAGTTGAAAATTAAGATACATTTTGGTACTTACAAAATTTCTCGAAAATCTACGTAAAATCTGGGTAGGTACGGAACCCTTGACACACGAGTTCGACTCGTACCTGACCGGTTTTTTTTATATACGTATGCAAATTTCAAAAAATCTATGTCTCGATGGAAGGCGCCTCTCTAAATAGGTGGGGACTGTCATAAATAAGACTAAGGCCCCAGCCATTTTGTGTATGGCACTTTATGTAATGCTCTCAGTATTGATGTTAGTGCGATTTCCAGGTAAGTTCTCCGTCTATCCTGGAAAACAGACAAATGAATTTTTCGTCGACGAATTGGTATTTTCTCAATGTATTTCTCAAAGAAAACATTTTTTTCCTAAATATAGTTAAAAAATCTCGCGTTTTTTAAGATGCACGCAAAGCAAAATTCGTTCGATACGTTTACTTGTGTGTGTGTGTGTGTGTGTGTATTTGTTAGTTGCAATAAAACTGTAGTGTGTATCGTATTTATTAAGACACACTACGATGTACCAAATAGGGGTGGGAATTTGATGCGCCCTACCCATTCATCGATTTTCTCCTGCAATGATACCTCCGTGTTTTCCTGTTAGCCTAGTACAACGGGGTCAAAAACGTGTGACTTCGGTGCTGTCGGTCATTTAAGGAATGAAGTTTGAACGTATCTTACGTTAATATCTGTATAGGTGTTTTTATATATAAAAATTTAATTTATTTATTAAGATTTAAATTATCTTTTAGAGAAAAATATTTAAATCAGTGCCCCGAGCACGAACTTGCGAAAAAAGTATTCGTATCGTCTTAAACAAAAATTTGTATGAGATTTGTGCAGCGCCCCCTATCTACGTAAATGTAACTAATTTGGGCAGCACGAACGTTTTCAATTTAATTTCGTATCGTAATTGTATCGTCAAGCAATCGATACGTAACACTTTATAAAGTAAATTGAAAGCAGCACGAAAAAAACAGCACGAATGCAATTTTGACGTACGTTAGAAAGCTGGCGCGCACCAGTCGAGCTTAGTCGAATGTTTATTCACTTAAGAATTGGCCGTGAGAAAAGTTACAAAACAATAAATTTCTTTCAAAACTATTACTTTCAAGTATTCAACTGTTTATTTTCTTGTGGAAATAAAATGCAAAGACCGCCACTTTAGTCCTATGTATGTTCGGATGTATGGTGAACAAAAAAAAGCGCTGAAAAGAGATCACAATAATCTTTAGTCTCTAAAAATAAAAAGGTACTTAAATATACTAGGAATCGTCTAGAGGTTGTCCAATATTGATTTTAAATTTTTGAAAAATATATATTCCTGAAATTATTTATTTATTTATTTATTTTTACACTTCCTGCATTACAGTTTGCACGAGGCGGACTTAATGCCACATGGCATTATCTACCAGTCAACCTTAAGATGGTTCAGTAAGGGGCATGGCAGGTGCACATATATTATGTAATAAGAAGAGAAGCTATGAAAATATAACATTAATTTGATAATACTATTTGAAAGAGATAGACGAATACATAGATAACTATTAATATATTATACATACGGAATATAATAAATACAATAAAGTTTGGGTGACGATATCATGAGGATATTTCTGCTAGCTGTTTCCTGTACAATTCGCGGACTTTAGCTTTGAACGTGTCACGACTTCCTGACATCCTGATCTCAAGCGGGAGCGCATTCCATAGTAGGATAGACTGGACAGCAAATGAAGAATGAACAAGAGAAGAAGTGTGGATTGGATTCAAGAGTAAATGATTATTAGTGGACCGAAGATCTCTGTCATGGTTGGAGCATAGCGGTTTAAGCTGTGAAGTGAGATAAGTGGGAGCTGTAGGATTATTAAGAAGAGAATAAAGGGTAGCCAAGGCGCGCAAGCTACGGCGCTGACGTATAGGTAACCATGACAGCTGGCATCGATAGGCAGACACATGGTCATACTTGCGGAGGTTGAAGATGAATCGAATGCAATTATTGAGAAGTCGATCAAGTTTGTTGAGTAGATCTGCATTCAGGTCGAGATAGCATACATCACCATAATCGATGATTGGAAAGATCAAAGCCTGTACAAGCATTAACTTAGTAGTATGTGGAAGAAAGTTTTTTAGCCGATACAGTGATCGCAAGGTTCCAGTGACTTTTTGACTTACGTTTGCAACCTGCTGTTGCCAAGTGAGGCTGGAGTCAATCCATAAGCCAAGATCTTTGACAAATGGACTGATCGGCATGTCGGATCCGTTGTAAACGATCGCCGGCAGGTTTGATGTGTTTAATCTGCTCATCATTCTGGGGCTACCTATAATTATGGACTGACACTTGGAGGGATTCACACTTACGCCGAAACGCTCAGACCATTATTCAAGTTATTAAACTTATGTATATACAAGCTAAAGTGTCATGGTATTGGTCAAATCAAAATATTGTGCTGTAGACGTGTAGCTTCATAAAGCCGGTTTGACATAATTTTTTAATTTAGAAATCAACATTTTTTAATGAGGGAGGTAAGATAAGGAAAACCACAAGTTTAGAATAGATGAAGGGGCTGAAAAGACAGTAACTCGAATTGGCCCACCTCATATTGGTCTAAGATACATGTGTAAACTCAATTATACACAGAATACATAGAAAAACCCCCACCAATGACAAAGAGACATGTGTCGTGATCATGAACGTCCAACCCGCTACCTCTAGTACTCTGATACTATTATTTTTTTATCATTTCAATTTAGTTATTCGAGTGACCAGACTCATTAGTTTAGTAATACTTACTAGTACGTCTATGCTAGTAAATTTAATTATAGAGTATGTGGATTACCGCTGTTCTATCCCGGCAGAGACAGCACAGCAGCGACTCACATACGTACAATCTAGCCTAGCTACCTAAGATGCTGTTAGAGCTGGCTCGGACCCTGCGCACCAGCGATGCTCACCTCTTTCGTATCATTGCGTAGCAGTCTACGTGTGTGTCCACGATCGAAGCGAAGCGAGGCAGCCCAACCAGCATCCTGAACGCATTGTTATATTTTAATCTGAGGGCGTTACAGGCTTTTGAGTGAATCTATGCCTTCAAATTGATAAGAAAACAATTTTCTTGTGTTGTTGTTGTTTTTTTTTCAATCCTAAGCTGAGGGAATAATAAGCTATGTCGCGCACTTACACAGGCCCTTAGTCATCCGAGGAGATATATTCAGAGGAAACTATTTGTAATGAATCAGCTGACGTAGTGTGTATTACTCATTGTGCAATTTGATTCGATTGCAACCCCTCTCTAGGGTGGGTATTTAATACACTCGTTCCATTAAAAACATCCCCACGTCAAAAACTTTCTACAAGTCTTCTATACACTTCTGGTAGCCTAGTACTCGAAGTCCAAAAACATGTATCTTGAGATAGCGCTAAGAGCGTCTTAAGGAAGTTAACTTTAAGTTATCTTTTATCTCAAGCAGCAACGTACTTGTGACTCTTGACTTGCAGATGTCCGTGGGCGGTTGTAATCACTTACCATGGTGACCAGTCTGCTAGTTTGCCCCCAATATCATAAAGAAAACTAAGGTACCCTAATTCTAGACTTCAAGAACAAGGGCAGTAACGTAATCGAACTGCAATTACACATCGATATAATTATCGATATATTTATATGTTTATCAGTATATTTAAATATACCCAAAGCAAAATACAGCTAAAAAATTAATTACGATAGATGAAGTTTTAATTAAATTTGAAAAAAAAAGATCTAAACAGCTTCTTGTTTTTTTGTTTCTATATGAAATATTTCAAATAATAATTTAATTAACTATGTTACAGTCGCATTCCTAACAGTGAAGCTCCTGGTTACAGTTTGTAATAAGTTCTTCATAATATGTACTGAACCAACAACGCCTTAAAAATCTAGAAGATTTCAATTTCAAATATCCTTTGTCCTTAAACTTAACGATTTAAATAAACAGCGCCGCCAGTCACGTGTTCTCGACATTGTACTGTACTAGAGAAGCAGGTAACGTGAAGAGGTAATTTTCAAAAGTAACTTGGCACAACGGGGTTCCGTTAAACCATACACACAACTAACGCCATCTTCTGGTCTTTTTTAAACTAAATAGCGTAGCAGTCTGTCGACGTAGCTGTTTCTACCCTCGTAGACCTTGTAGCTATTTTAACCGTGCTGTTCATATCTGCCATCTAGCGCTCATTTTAAGAAATATTTTAGCTGTGTATGCGATTAAAAGTGTTTTACATTGAACTTGCTTGTTGACAGATGGCAGAAAGAGTGTTAAATTTGTAAATATTTTTTATGTATCTGTCAGAAACTTCCTGATCATTACATTTTATTATTAATACATGATAGATTCACGCGGAATAGAGCCTTTTCGAGTCCCCTGAGGCTTGTAGTTACGGTGGTTTTTATTATAGTGAGATGCAAAGGAAGTCCTTCCACCCCGTCACCAAACAAAAAAAACTTGATAGACTACATTATTTTAAATCATAAATCGGTTCAGCGGTTTAAGCGTGAAGAGGTAACATACAGACAGACATACTTTATTATGGATTGTTATACTGTGCTTTAATTTGCCACCTTTAGGGATGTGGTAGGTGGTATATTTCTTTATATCTCAATGGCACCAAATGGGAAGCGTATGATCCCAATCAGACAAGAAATGTTCTAAAGGTGGTTACGCACTTTTGACTCTTGAGTGCAGGTGTCAATGGACGACGGTAGTCACTTACCATCAGGATTCCAGTCTGCTCGTAAGCCTATGATATCATAAAGAAAAAGTCTTCTAATTATCTCTTAGCTGGTTCATCGGCGATGTACTTGCCTCGTAAGATATTGTCGACCTGCAGACCCAGCAGGGTTACTCTCTACGAAACCTTCTGAAGGAACCCGAAATTCTCTAATTAGGCCTATGGTACAGCGCTTTTTTTATAACCGGTGGAAACCCTCTCGGGCCGTCACCCAGCCGGGGTTTTGCAATAAGGAGCCGAGTCCTCACTGCAATCGCAGTAGTGACAGATGGGACTCAATTCCCTCCTAGCGACAGAGTACAGGTACTTTCCAAAGCAGCCGTGTAGTGCAGTGCCTGGAAAGAACCTGCGTCAGCTGAAAGGAAAGGGTCCCGTGCTGCCGCCCTGCCCACTCCCAAATCCAGCACGTGAATCCCCCAACCGGGACGACCAACGAGCCATCATGGCTCGGCGAGCTTAGCTAGTTATTAGTAGTCCATTGCTAGACATATGCCTCTCCATAGAAAGAAGGTTTTTGCCTACTATACTACGCTGGCATGACGGGTTGGTATAATAATAATAATATTCTAACACATTCACACAACGCCATCTAGCCCCAAACTAAGCAGAGCTTGTACTATGGCTACTAGACAACTGATATAAATACATATATACTTTTTTTTTGTAAATACATACATATTATACATAGAAACACCCAGACCAAATCAAACATTAAATGTTCAAGCACACAAATGTTTGACTTGAGCGGGAATCGAACCCGCGACCTTTGGAATAGCAGTCCGTTACACAAACCACTATGCCATCCGGTCGTCAAAAGGGTATAGGGTTTGCTGTCAAGTTTTCCTTCTCTTTGCAGTGCTGTTGTCCTGCGTAATACATACCAATAACCGATAAATTTAATAAATATTTAGGACATCAAACACACAACGCCATCTAGTTTCAAACTGAACTTGTACTATGAAAGCTACATTGGCTGATAGAATACTTATATACATTTCTTTTGTAAATACATACATATTATACATAAAAATACCCAGACCAAATCAAACATTAAATGTTCAAGCACTCAAATGTTTGACTTGAGCGGGAATCGAACCCGCGACCTTTGGAATAGCAGTCCGTTACACAAACCACCATGCCATCCGGTCGTCAAAAGGGTATAGGGTTTGCTGTCAAGTTTTCCTTCTCTTTGCAGTGCTGTTGTCCTGCGTAATACATACCAATAACCGATAAATTTAATAAATATTTAGGACATCAAACACACAACGCCATCTAGTTTCAAACTGAACTTGTACTATGAAAGCTACATTGGCTGATAAAATACTTATATACATTTCTTTTGTAAATACATACATATTATACATAAAAATACCCAAACTACGAAACAAATATATTTCCAGATCATACTTACTAACAGAAAGAATATTTGTATATGTATGCTTAGTCAGATTTCCATACAAATACGTATTGTGAGGAGGGGTAGGGCTATATAACAAAACCATTACTGAATTTCTTTACCATTTACTACAATAACATATTTAAATTAGTATAAAATGCAAGATATTGTAAAAAGTATCTTCAATCAATCAAACTTCTCCATTCTACGATTCTCTCGCACTCCACGTCGTAACTTCTGATCTCGTCCAACTCCAAGACAATCACATCCACGTCATCCGGACATATTGACGCGTCGAAATCCGGTGTTTCGTCATAGTACTCTATAGAACTAAACATATACTCACCCCTTCTACTCTTGGAATTCTGTCCTTTCTCAACGTCTTCTTCTTTACTTCTATCTTCTTTATCTATTACTTTCATAGTTGGAGTGGTCGCTTGATGATACTCTGTGTTACTTAGAGTAGATGTAGCGTCGCTTGTATTTTGGACCGCAGAAGAATTTTGACCTGACTGCTCATTTTGAATTTTGACTGTTTGCTCTTTTGTAACTTCTAGCTTATCTTCTGCCTTTGCTAAAACCATTATTTCTTTAGTTTTCGGTAATGCTTTTGGAACTTCTAAATCAACATTGCAAGTCTCATCATCAACTATTTCGGATACATTAAATGGTATAGGATCGGAAGATACAAAGTTTACTAGGGCGCCATCACTCTTAAGAGCCTTTCTGTATCTTCGGGCTCTGTCTTCGAAAGTGTCTCCAACACAATGTCTTCTGCCTTCAAGACTGAGATGTGCCACGTGCCACTGCTCGTCATCCAAATCTTTAGCAAACCTGTCATCGTCAATTTTACTCTCTTGTTCGTTGGTATTGTCAGCTAAATCATTTAATGTTTCACATTTAACTACAGGTAATATTAAAATAACTAATACTTTCAATTGGACGTTCATTTTTAAGGAAACAATCACATTTATCAATTACTTGGTAAAAAACACAATCTTATTTTTTGATATCTATGTTTTGAAATGGCCGATAGGGCGTGAAGTTGATAATATGTACATTGCCTATTTTGTACTTTTATTTCGGCTGAGATTTACGGAGGTGCAAGAGTTTTATATAACATCCTTTAGAAGCTTCATTCCAGTAGTGGTAGAAAGTAAGGCGGTTCTTATAAAATGTGTTTATTCAGCAAAGGTAAAAATGTTTGTTAATGATAATCGGTGGGTTGTGAAATTAACTTGCAAATAGGCAACACGTGCACAGGATATGAATTATTTTTTGAAATAGAGACTGAACAAGGAGACAGTTCTCCTGATGGGAAGTGACGTTAACCGCTTATGGACATCTGCAACTCGAGAGGTTTAGGGGCAAGGAGGTAACTGGAGACCCAACTCGGGGCGAGTTGGCCCTTAACCTCATTGACTAGGCGAAAAGCTACGATAGAATTGCTTGACACCGGCTTTCCATGAGGCCAGAGCCTAAATCCCGCATCCCCCTAGTTCTGGAGTGGAGTCTCACAAACGAATTTGTGACTCTTAAGTTGTATGTGTCCATGGGCGGCGATAGTCACTTACCATCTCAAGTGACCCGTCACCGTGTTCGGATTGAAGTTCCTTTTGCTTTTTGGTAGATCTGGGATAATTAAGTCAATAAGAAATAAAAAAAAAATATACACGTCTGTAACTATAGCAAGAAGTGTCGGGCAAAAGTCTTGTTACACCTTTTTCGGTCTCGCTCCCATCCGCTCAGAGCGTGTCTCGCGCGATAAGGAACTTCGATACAAAAACTGAGTATAACAAAGAAATAACAAAGAATTAATGTTGATAAAATTAAATACAGTAATGATCGCATTGATTCCCACAGATTATACACACGCCAACGCACAGACACAAACATAATCTGTGCAAATAATTCCTAACAAAAGTATACAAGTGAACCCGCCCATTATAAAGGCATCATTGACAGATCGTTATCTGCGTGCTAACTAATCCATTCAACCTCGGGTAGCATAACTACCCTCCAAACGTCGGGAAAATACTTAAATTACCCTCCCATCCCTCTCGCTCGTAACACTCCCCACTGCGAGATCAAAACAGCCCAATTACGCAGCCCACCCTTTAATAAACCCTCGTTTGCTCAAATCTAAAATAAAGACGGATAAATAATCAACAATTTTGAAACGAAAAGCTACAAATTAGCATTCGTTTGAATAAATTGAACAGTTAATGCGACTCTGAGACCCGGTCAAAGTTGTCCGTGGTTAAAACAGAGTTTTAAAGCATTGCCACGCTTTAAAGCAGGTTGTTATTCTAAGTATACAATTTGTACGATTACGTCGGCACCGCTGCAGCTGCTAGGAAATCATTTCAAATGGTAACAACTCACTAAAGAGATGTAAATTGGGAGCGGTTGGCAGCCATGATTCAGAATGGCGCCAAAACATTTGCATAATTTGAAGAGAATAGAATGGCGTGTCGTGAAATGGAGCTTGATTGAAAAGTCGTAAGTGATTTTAAGATCATTTTACTTGATATCAACGATTGAAAGTGTTTTTTAAGTTCAAGCTATCTACAAGTACTCGTACATATCATTATTTTGTCAAAGAAGGTGTTGTTGGTAACCGTAAAAAATTCACTACTATTTTTTACATAGGTTTTAATTTGACGTAACTAAGAGACGTAGCGATGATAAAATCGAACTAAAAGATATCGATTGCACAATTAAAACTAGTTCGTTTATACTGAAAATACAATCGATTTGCTATCAATAACTTACTGACAAAAAGATGGATTGTTAAAATTATTTGAGATCGTATTAGTATCAAAACTATCCATTTTTGTTACTTCTCTAATTGAGTACAGAGCAAGATAGGTCCAATTCCATCAAAACGTCATGTAAAGAAAAAAGTATTGTATCTTATGTATGCATTAGTCCTGAGTTATACATCTATCTAATACATACACACTCATATGAGGTTATCGTGAGTTTGGATGAAAATATTGCATTTTTTACATAGCTTGACAGACATGAAAATTCTGGTAACTTATTGATTTCTCTTTGAATTGCATATCATTGAAATAATCTTATTTGTTGAGAAATTCAAAACCATTTCCATAATGATTATTATTAATGTTAAATAAAAGTTTACTCGATTTAACTTGATTTCTCTGTGAAGTCTCGGTATCAAATCATTTAATACTTATAAAACGAACCTGCGCTCAAATAACGTCACTACTCAAAAAATATGTTCCACTTTTATGTTTCACTTTTGGGTTTTAGTTTAAAGGATTAACAAAACGGTTTGGGGTAATTTAGAAGCTTGCTTGGAGCCTTAGTTGTGAAGTTATTCAAACAGAGGTGTGACGTTGTTTTTTTTGTAAGTCTATATGAAATAACTATTTTTAGTTGGATAGACTGTTAACTCTAGTAGGCCAAAATCTCCTTTCTAAGGAGAGGCCTACGTACTATTAAAGGCTGTTGATGTGTGATATGACGTGGTCTGCACTTCTTCTGCCTATAAACATTAGGTATTCTAAATATTATACATATATGTTTCCATGCGCCATATTTGAGTAACCAGGGGTACAAAGTATTTTATTGACGTATTTATATATACATAGATAATAAAAGACAGAGGCTTATGTGGTTCTTAATCATTTTAATACAAGGACTTTATACATATCTTACAGAGTAATAATTAATTTATAATATTTTCTAATTTTACTATTAAAATTTGGAATGAAATTTCCTAATGCTGACGACCGTAATAACGTCAGGAAAAAAACATACAAATAAAACAGTTGTATGGAAATTTTCAACCTGCCTTCTAACGGCGAACATTTCGTAAAGTGAATTAAAACAAACTAAAAAATCATAATATTCTTTGGTCTATCACGCATAACATTACAATCCAAAAACTAAACATCGCTTGTAAAAAGTTCTAGAGCACATATATTATAAACAAAATAATATATACACTTCTTTAGAAATACAATCATTTTTTACATATAAAACACAATTCGTGCGTACAAATATTTGCACTTGCACAAAACCTAAATATTATTTTTAAACAACTTAGTTAAAATAAATATTGCCGAACAGTTTTTACCACCAACTCTAGAGATGTTAATAATCAATATAAAGCTTACGCTCTCAGTGCTAATTCGCGCGAAGTTCTTCTGTAGTTCTACTTCTAGATTAAAATTTCTACAACTCTATCTCCTACAGAAAATACTTCTAGAGACCTTTTTACTTCTTGTAAATCACTAAAGTTACACACATTATATACTTATCTTTCAATCAACGGCATTGGCAAAAAAGAAAAGACTTTACTCTCATTTTTTTAAATACATCTTTCATTTCTTCTACTTATAGAATAGAAGAAATTAATTAAATAAATCTTATATATAAAATTCTCGTGTCACAATGTTCGTTCCCGTACTCCTTCGAAACGGCTTGACCGATTCTCATGAAATTTTGTGTGCACATCGGGTAGGTCTGAGAATCGGCCAACATCTATTTTTCATACCCCTAAATGGTAAGGGTGACCCATCCCTAATTTTTTTTGTTTTGCAATACAACGTTTGCCGGGTCAGCTAGTAATATAAATAAACCTCTGTTACGTCACACTGTTAATAACAGAGTGATCGAACTCTTATTTTTTATTGGACAACATATTAATTAATATACCTAAACGCAACTAATCTAGTTGTTCTATAGCTACTTTCTAAATGTCTTAACATACCTTAACAGGGCCTCAATTCTGCTATTACGCCAAGCCAGTGTCATACCACTGACACGCTATTGAGATGCCATCGAGTGGCCATTGGCATTGGTATAAATATCGGTAGTTGAAAATATGTTACGTTTTTTGAGGAAATGATTTATTTGTTTTTAATAAATTATTAAAAGAAATAAATAAATTAAAATAACTTATTAAAAAAAATTAAAAAAAAAGGAAATAAATAAATTAAAATAATTATTAAAGAATAAAATATAAAAATTATAAAAAAGAAATAAATAAATTATTAAAATAAATAAATAAATTATTAAAAAAAAAATTAAAGAAAGATAAATAATATTTATTAAAATAAAAAAAATATTAAAATTAATAAGTCATTTCCTTATAATTTGAAAATATATTACGTTTTTTTAAGGAAATTATTTTTTATTTTTATTATAGTAAATTATTAAAAAAATAAAATTATAAAAAAAAAGAATTAAACAAATTATGAAATAAAAAAATTAAAATTAAAAACAATTTAAATAAACAAATAATTTCCTTATAATTTGAAAATATATTTATTTTAATATTATTTTTACTTTTTTTGTTAATAATTTATTTATCTTTGTTTTATAATTTTTATTTTTTAAATAATTTATTTTTATTTATTTCTTTCTTTTAATAATTTATTATAATAAAAATAAAAAAAATCATTTCATCAAAAACGTAATATATTTTTAACTACCGATATTTATACCGATGCCAATGGCCACTCGATGGCATCTCAATAGCGTGTCAGTGGTATGACACTGGCTTGTCGTAAACATAAAATAGCAGAATTGAGGCCCAGGTAACAATTCGGTTATTTGATGGGATTAGGGGATGAGTCGATAGGACAAGTAAAAAAATTTATGGGACCTTTCACTATTATGTGTTTATACAAAAACAAAACATAAGTTAAACAAGTCCAAATAAACTGAGATGCATAAATTTATTTATTGAAAATGGGATACAGTTGATTTATGAGAACAAATATTTGCAAATACAGAAACTTTGCATGAGAGTTTTATAAAATCGTAGTAGGTAATCATAACATGTTTTATTCTATTACATACGACGTTGTTTAAATGTTAAAAATATAAATAATAATAACAATATAAACAAAACTTTTTAGTGCGCTGAATCATTCATAAAAATATACAGTGATATACATTGTAATCTCAGACAATGTAGTTTGATCCCAAACTAGACAGAGCCTGTACTATAGTAACCAGACTGCTGAGAAACATACTTATATATTACTAAACTTTCTAACTAAACTAATTATACATGATGATTATGATGATGAGCTATACAAATTACACCCGGACATAAAACAAATGATTGTGTTCACACAATTATTTAAACAACAAATTACAAAAATCGAACTCACGACCTCTGGTTCAGCAGTCAGACTAACTAACCACAAAACCAACAGGCTATTCGAATATCAAACATAAAAATAACATTTAACACATGTTTTAAAATCAACCTTGAATGTTTTAAGTTTAAATTACCAGACTAGTACGATATCCGGTCAATTGCATGTTTCAGAAAAGTCCTTGGACCTGACATGGGCTGTTTATCAAGGACCAAAGTAAAATGTGGCGTCGAGGTCAGATGCAAATTAGTTGGTCTTCTAAGAAACACACAAATAAGTACAACCGTATGATTATTCTTATAAATGTATGTTAAATAACTGTTATTATTATAATGCTCACTATTAGCAGTACGGTATTAAAGGTGGCAGTGCATGTAGGTGGGGTACGGCGGCAGTAACGCACAAGCGAGCGGCAGTGCGTGCGCTGCCAACTCACGCTCACCGCTCGCCGCCTGCGCACGCAGCTGCTCCAAGCGCAACTGGTTCTGGCGCTTCCATTTTGTCCTGATGTAAACGTATTTTATTTCTTTTATAACAATATCTCACATATCTAACACACGGCCGTCTGATTCCAAACTAAGCAGAGCCTGTGCTATGATAATCAGACTGCTGATAAACATACTTACATATTTCTAAATACATAGATATATAATATAGGTAAATTACACCCAGACACAGAACAAATTACTTTGCTCTTGTGCTCATCAGACAATTATTTATCGTGGTTGGGAATCAAACCCACGACCTCTGGCTTAGCAGTCATGATCACTAACCACTAGACCAACAGGGCCATCATTTATATATTTTTTTATTTACGACTTACATATATCAGACATCAGAATTCCTATTTCTATATTTGGCGCCCAACTTGGTGTAATTTTTATTACTCTTTCTAATTTACTCCACTTACTTTAGTAATAAGTATTAGGATCAGAAAGTACTTCTATATTAGGAGACACCTGTTATAAACGAATACAACAAATATATTATATTGCTAATAATATAATATTCCATTCTGCTCGTGTTTTTTTTTTCAAAGATTCGCAACAGCTGTATTAAAACATGGAAGAGCGTTAAATGACAATGTCCTTTAAATTGTACAATGTAGTAAGATTTTAAAGTAATTATACCAGTTCACTTGTAGCAAACTTACCTTCTATTCTGATACCAAGTCTTGACTTGCGTCTCGCTGAGACTAAGAGCCTCAGCCACGTCTCCTCGGTCGGCTACGCTTAAGTACTTCTGGCAGCGAAACTTGCGTTCCAAGTAGGCAAGTTGTGCGTGGGTGAAAGCAGTGCGACGTCTTCGTGGCTTGCGGCTCGAGGTGGAAGCTCCGGTGGGTCGACTTGACTGGCGATCTGGACAAGGATTTTTATTTTTATATCTTCCTGACGTTCTATGTCTTCAGGACGTTAAAATGACTTTCAATTTCTTACGTTCTTTAATCATCATAGTTTAATAGTCCCCTGCTGGACATAGGCATAGTCCAGCAGGGGACTATTAAAGGCTCAGATCTTACCCGGTATCTAAAGACATGAACTAACTTCTAACAATTTTTTTAAACTTGTTTTGGGTAGTTCATAAGAATCAATATTATTAGACTGAACGGATTTGCGTACTTCCTACGGCGTTGAGCGTTGTTAGTTCGATGGGACACCCACATGGGACACCACTTTGTGTGATCCACAAATTGTTCTTCTGAGTCTGGGTGGTAAGAGTCGCGAGACACGGGATATATTCCCAATGCGGAACGCCCCGAGAATAAAGTTGTCTTCCTTTTAAAAATATCTCTTTAGCAATATATCTTCAAGATCATCCGAAGATATATAAGAATACGTTGCTGCATATTTCAAGTCATGGTAAGGAGAAACAAACTACTATATACTACAACATACGACTACATACTGGAAATAACAAGGATACTCAATATAGCGCTAAACATTGCATAAAACATTTAGTTAAATACACAAAGAACTCTCGAAATAAACAAACACACATGTAAGCGCGTCTTGATTGAATGGCTACTAAAACAAGATTACGTCAGTACCAAGTCATTGCTCACCTTAAACACACTTTTACTTACGACCGCGCACACACACAAGCACACACACACAGGCATACACACACACGCATACACTTCATAGTACCATAGCATGCAAGTTTAAAAATAATACACAAAGCAATCACAACTGCTCTCAATTAGAAAAGTAATATCTAATATTGTATAAATGTATGGGCAAACAATGTCTTTTAAGATACAGTTGTCACCTAGTTTAAACAGGTTTTTCACCAATTGAACATGGATGTTATTATTATTATAGTTAATTCACTACATAGCAATAGTTATTATGACTGTTTTACCGTTTGAATCTTGAGACTCCCGTTGTGTGCTTCCAGCAATTACTGATGCAAATCCAGCCAATAGCTGTGACTGGAATGAGCTCTTCGACAAATCCATAGACCTTCCATAGATACTATCTGATAAGGGTCCGCCTAAATGCTCATAGCTTTCGTTTGTTTCATTTTTCTTGCTGTCTCCCTCTGGTCTGTACAGATGAAAGAGACTTGTATCGTACAATTTCATTCGTTCTTCAGATCTGTTTTCATACTCATTCTCATCTCTTTTGAAAGGTGAACTGTAATTTGTTTGATTATACTCTAAGGGTGACGAAGGTCTTGTCTCCTCTCCATCGAATTTATTTTTGTAGTCATTGGCTTCCAATGAAAATTGAGAATTTTTGGGTGTGGATGTGTCACTTCTGTTATCGCCCACGGAAATCTCATCTTCAGCATCTGAAGGCTCTGGATTTTGACTGGCAGTTGAATTGCACCGTTGTGACTCTTGATCGTCGTCGGTCTGGATAATACCTAGGGACAAAGATGAAACTGGATGAATTACTTAAAACATTAATCTAACAGTACAAATAAGATATCTAAGACATATTTATACATAAGTTTCCAAACTTATTTGTTTCTGGATATCTGTCCCACCCACGTCCTTAACATGTTGGCAAGTCAACTGAACCAGTTGTAAAAACATGATTTCAGTAACTTGAGTTGAGAAATAATATAAATAAGGCAAAACCTGCAAGTTGTCTATAATAAACAAAAACGTAACAGCTAATTCACTAGCTTCTTATCCTTCTCTTAATTATATTCAAAAGGTGTTGACTTATTTCTTTAATGACCTTCTGACGCCCTACTGCCAACTGTCTTTAGAAAATAATCATTTTCAGGTGGGACAAAAGAAGAAAGTAAAGGTTAGGGAAAGCAATCAAGTATTTGACTGCACGGATGGCGTAGTGGTTTAAGCGGTCGCCACGCCGCTTCCTACTACGCCGAGTGTTGTGGGTTCAAACCCCACATGGGACGACACTTTGTGTGATCCACAAATTGTTGTTCTGAGTCTGGGTGTCCTTTGTGTCCGTTTCATGTATGTTTGTAAAGTCCCCCGCGACACAGGATTTTTTCCTAATGCGGGCGTTGTCTTTAAAAAAAAGAAAGAAAGAAAGATATCTAGAGAGCTAAGATAAAGGATATCGTAAGTCTGGGATGAAATTAGGGAAACCGGACTATCCCTGCAGAAACGCGAATTATGTTATGATTGGACTTGGACTTTAACTGACCAACAATTTTAAAACATTATTTAAGTTTACAGTTTCCTGCTCAAGCGTATAAAAACAAAGCCTCTTCTTAATAAAGAAATGAAATTGTGTTTACTATATTTTGGTATGTTTTTGTAGAAAGGAGTTTTGATAGCAGGTGTAAAATGAGGTTTTCTTACTAAACAAATTACAGTCAACAATGCGGTTAAAGCATCGCTTGACATTAAGACAACACTTAACAGTGAGCACAAATGGATCTCGCACAAAGGCGGGGCTCGCATAAAGACTCCAGTTTTTAAAAAGAAACTGCCATAGACACGAGTTTCTGCTCTAATTAATGCCTCGGGGCGTTCTGTTTCACTCTCGAGCAATTGAATACGACCTCTGTGAATGGTGTTTTAGCGCGCGGGAAAATACTTGTCTATGGTTGCGTTCGTGTCTTTTAATTTGCGTGAAAATGGTGAGGCGTGCGCGTCCAGTATTCAGGCCTTTCATGACTTTTCTTTCGCTAAACTTTTGTATGGCCACGTTGATAATGGGGAGGCCGCATCCCGATTACTTGTTACTCAGCGGGGGAGCGAGGGCTTCTCGAGTGTTTCTCTCGTTATAATATCGCATAAATATGTTTAGCGTGTACTCTTGCTCGTGCCACGAGTGGGTCTTAATGCTTCCGCATGAGTATCTTCAACGAAAACATCGTTACTAAAATCATTTTATACATATTTACTGATATATAATATGAACTTATGTAAATATTCCGATTTCAATATATGTTTCACATTCTTTGTAGGGTCAGGCATGACAAGTTTTTTTTTCATGGATTTTAATTACGCTCGAATTTCTCGGCCCAGTGGTTGAAATTATAAGTGTAACAGTTATGTTCACTTTTAATTTCAACAACCACCACAAACACGTTACGTGTATGTAACTACCCAATTTTTTCAAATATCTACTTAATATCCGTATTAAAGTTGTCTGTAAGAGATCGCCGTGAGCGACAAGACCGCCGATTGTTACGTCTATATATTTGTAAGTAACTTATGTGTTAACTGTATACTATGAAGATGTAAATAAATACATAAAAAACCGGCAACGCGCTTGTGACTATCTGAGTTGCAGACGTTCATGGGCGGCGGTAGTCGGTAGTCTGCTCGTTTGCCCCTCTTCCAATAAAAAACTTAAATGGGCCGACTTGTAGGTAAGTAGGTAATATTACTACCTTACAGAAAACCGGTATTAAAGAATTCTTTCAAAAATAAGTATCTAGGAATATTTGTAAACTAATATTATAGACAATGACGAATGACGACCGGATAGCGTAGTGGTTTGTGTAACAGACTGCTATTCCAAAGGTCGCGGGTTCGATTCCCGCTCAAGTCAAAAATTTGGTCTGGGTGTTTCTATGTATAATATGTATGTAATTACAAAAAAAGAAGTATATATGTATTTATATCAGTTGTCTAGTACTCATAGTACAGCTCTGCTTAGTTTGGTACTAGATGGCGTTGTGTGAATGTGGAAAAAAAAGTACGCAACATGTTATTTACCTACTAATAACGTAATAGTTGTAGAAAGGGTCGCCGTAACATGCTGAAGAAGTAACAACACAAACGATGTAAAGCAAACAAGCTATTATTTAGTAACAAACATGTATTTTGTATATTTTTATAAATATCATGGTAAAAAATTTAGATAGCATATTTCAATTTTCATAATTATAAAAACACTACCTTTGCCCCGACCCTTCACTTTCCATAGCAATTATTTTGCATAAGTTCGCGCTCCATAGTCGTGAGAATACTTACTGTAGCATGTCCGATTCGATTTTTCAGCTCTAATTTCCTATCTAGCAGGTTTGTACATACATAAATACATTCACTCACGCCTATATTGCCGAGAAGACGTATTAAGCGCTCACATATTTTTTTAAAGACAACTCCCGCACTAGGAATATTTCCTGTGTCGCAGAGGACTTTACAAGAAACGAATAAAAAAAAACACCCAGACTGAGAACAACAATTTGTGGATCACACAAAGTGTTATCCCATGTGGGGATCACAACACTCACGTGGTCGCTTAAACCACTACGCCAACTGTACAGTCGTATTTTTTTCCAACCATAATTTTAGTTCCAACTTTCGTAATAGGTGGCAAGCCTGAGATGAGTAAAGTAGAATATTTTGAAAGGACAAGTAGATAAGAAGAAAAAACATAGTTCGGAAAGAAATGCTTCTAAAACGGGTGGATTGATGTAAGGAAAGCTCGAACAGCTCTGGGTCGCATACTTTCGAATTTAACTGGCTATTGCTGGAAAGTCCGATCCCTCTAACCGAAAGTTCTACAGTTATAATACAGTTTTATTAGTCTATGGTTACCGGTCTGGTCAGTGTGAAATAGACCGTATGCTGTTACACGACGAAGCTTAAAAAATATTCCACTTTTTAAAAAGTATCACTGACTTCAATCATTTTGAATTGCAATCTACATTCCTTCACTTTCTACCCTTAGGGGTGATATATATATATATATATATATATATATATTTTTTATTTAATGAAACCGAACTGGAAGTATATCCTCCTAAATAAAACAAGAACAATAATATTCTAAATCAGTTTACAAAAGACGGCGTTCATTAACAAACCTTTAAAAATTAAATCGAATTAAGGACATTCTCCATTTTTGAAGTCGATTAAAAATGTCCAATCCACAGATATTAAAAAATTCATAGATAACAGAGGTCCCCTTTTTTTCTGTGCGGAAATCCCCTCGGATATCACCTATCGGTGGCATGTCGGACTCGAACCGACTAAAGCTACGGGTACTAATAGCCGGGGAACCAGGTATACCCTAGAAAGGAAGTCCCTGGTGCCCCGACATAAACAGAGGTCCCCTAAAATCAACACTAAATTGTGTCGACACCCTTTAACATCTCACACACTCCTCTAGTTTGTGTAAACCCATTATATTCGTGAGTCGCGCCCCTACAACAATGTAAATAGCACGCGTGACAAATTAGCGATGTCCCGCTGTGCTCTTTAGGACTGACACCCCTGTGGTATTGCGAGTCACGGATGGTATATATTTGATACTTGATAAGGCCAAAAGGTTCCGTTATAAGCACGCAGATCTACTAATATAACAAACCGACCAAACAACTGACCTAACTCATCATGAATAAACTGTGTATGTATATAATACTTTTCTAATTTGAAATTAACTATCTTTTCACCAATAAAAAAACATTCAAATGTCATTGATCAAGACACCGGAGCAGGACTTTGAAGAACAATTTCATCGATAATATTAGTCTGAGCACATAACGTTATTTTCAAATCAAATCAAATCCACAAAGTCCACTGTTGGACATATGCCTCTTCTTAAAAAGGAGGTTTTGGCCAGACGGGTTGGTATAGGGTTTGTGTGAAGTTTTCCTTTTCTTTGTAGTACTGAGTAGTTTGCTCTTTGAGTCGGCTCTTACGACACCCACGGGATGAATGTGGATGGTGACACTCTGTATTCTTAATCCATCACCACATGGTGTGAAGAAAACAATGATGATGAGTTACCATGTGTGCACCTTGCCGACGTATCTAGGATAAAAGCTGCACGCGGATGTGAAACTACAATTGTAGAATAAATATTAATAAACAAGTATCAAGCATCGTCAGTCTTGGTTCTATCATTGTTGTAATTACAAGGGTTGTCCAGATCAATCGTGCTGCGTAATTGTGGCAATCATTGTTAAACATTTTGTTCATTGTAAACCGTGATTAAAGGACAACCTAACGTTTTTTTGACGTGACAACGTCTTATAATTCGATGGAGCCGGCTGCACGCACGAAAAAACATGACTCATGCGGCGTTACCTCGCTCTGAGGCGTTCCATTTAAGGCTTGAAGTGCAAGCGAGAGCGCGCAACGAGCGACAAAGAGGCACAATCGGCCTCCGCCTTCGGCAGCGTTTGACATCTCTCTCTCTCCTACTTGAGTGAGCGATGCGTCCGCGTGGACAGCTGCTATACAATAATACATTTACATGTTTTCGTAAAATGCAACCATTCCATCAGTATTTTCTTATGACGTTGTCACGTTCAACTATCGTCAGTAAACCGACTTTACAGACAACCGATTTTTTTATAGTGTAAAGGACAAATGAGGTGATGGGTCAACTGAGCATAAGTGACTTCCGGAGCCCATGGTCTCAAGTGTATGAATGAATGATCATAAATTAAGTTTCGGCCTCTGGTAATCTCGCTCATTCCGACGGGCCTGTTGGTCTAGTGGTTAGTGACCCTGACTGCTAAGCCGGAGGTCGTGGGTTCGATTCCCAACCAGGACAAATATTGTGTGATGAGCACAGTCATTTGTTCTGTGTCTGGGTGTAATTTATTTATAATATTTATGTATTTAAAAATATATAAGTATGTTTATCAGCATTCTGGTTACCATCGTACAGGCTCTGCCTAGTTTGGGATCAGAGGGCTCTGTGTGTGAGATGTGTGTGAAATATTATTCATTGAAATTTCATTTCTTTTTTTATTTTATATTTCTCTCACAATGTGGACTTAGATATAAAAAAAATAATGTCAAATGTACAAAAATGCAACACCAACAATATTATATACAAACAAGAGATAGATACGCCACCTACACACAAACCGCGTGGTTCCTAATTTTTTTATAAAGATAACTCCCGCAGTAGGAATATATCCTGTGTCGCTGGGACTTTACAGACATTCATGAAACGGACACAAAGAACACCCAGACTCAGAACAACAATTTGTGGGTCACACAAACAGTTGTCCCATGTGGGGATCAAGCCCCACAACACTCACCGCAGTGGGAATCGGCGAGGTGACCGCTTAAACCACTGCGTCATCCGCACTGCACTCAAAAGATCACTGCGTGCGAGCACACGCATTAATTAATAATTTTAATTCATAATTTTTCTTTACATCCTTTAGTTATATAGAAGAAATAGCAAACGGCGATAATGTGGACCTCATTGTGTTATTTATATGTATAAACTATATGTATGTATCCCTAGTACTTATATATCTGTAGGATATTTTCTCTTCTGCCACTGTAACATTTCCTAATTCAGTCTCATCTTTACCTGTCACAAAAATACTCCTGCCACACACAGTTTTGCAACACCCAAAGGTTTGACTGAAAGAAAATGCCTGAGACATTCAGTCCACCTTATGCAATATGTTTGTAGGAAGACTCAATAAATAAATAAATAAAATAATTAAGTGGTTAGACATTTTTTATTCATCTATTTATAGAAAAAAACCAAACACACATATTTTGTGCCCTAATTATACCAATATTACATAATAATATTGAGGCACTACTGACCTAAATACATTATTGGTTTCTGGGAAAGATAAAGAGCTTTTACCCGTTTCCGAATGGAGCAAAATATTATATATATTGCATACAGAATCACAGTAATCATACCACATGCTGAGCGCACAAACATATGAGCTAATCAAGTAATAACTTGACCGACATTAAGACAAATAACAGCCGAGCTTCCACTGCGAGCGGAACGAATTCTAGTAATTTTAATCTGTTTTTTTCCGCCCAGCCTTTTTCCGAAACTGGGGGGGGTTTCACTATCCCACTCCGTCCACTGGTACCGACCTGGAAAATCCCCACTCCGATAGCTGTCACGAGGCCCCATCTCTGCTCCACCCACGCCGGGCATTCTGCCTTTGTGGGGCGCCGTGTTCACGCTCTGGCCATCGTAGTGGTGGCACCTAGGCGTTGTCTCCTTTCGGATCAGATCAGGGGATCTCTGAAGCATCCTTTCCCAATGATCACATTAAATTCAAATTCAAAATCCAAATTCTTGGAAATTCACGCATTTTCCATTTAATAGTAAAAACTATTTTCGAATGTATATCCGAAATTGTTTTTACTATTCTCATAGAAAAATGCGTGAATTTTGCGAGTTTCTCTACAGGATCAAACGGCCGAATATGTGTAGTAAGTAGTTTAATATTCCGATTCATAAATAAGCTTTATTGGCAAAGGTTTTTAAAATATAATAAAATTGAGTATTCAATATCCATAGACAATTAAAAGTCGTTAATTTGAATGTGGAACAAACGGAGTCAATCGGTGCTCGACAGAGACGCGTGGCGGACGCGTGCGTGCACGAGAGGTGCCGTGCTGCGTTCGAGAGCATATGCAATGGCTTTGTACAAATTAATATTTCAGTGGTGATTGCAACTCACAAACACTTATACTTTTATTGAAATAATATAGAAAAGTCAAAATAGAATCCTACTGTAGATAAATCAGGTAAAAGAATAAAACAATAGACCATATGCTATATGCACTACATACTTATTTATAAAGATTTTGTATCGGAAATAGATATTATTTTTAATTATTTTTCTTTTTCTTTTGGTTCTGTAGCAAAACAGTTTCCGAATCTTTAAATACAAGCAGATTGGATTTTTTAATTTTTTGAGTCAAATTCATTGAATTAATATTTAAAAAATCATAAACATTATATATAAAAATACCATCAACGGTACTCATGTTTCTTGAAACAGACATCAATATTTTATTTAGGTTATTGGTATTTTTCAAATAAAATATTTTCCGGCAGTCCAGTAAAATAAAAAACAATACTTGTCAAGTGGTCACTCTTGAGTAGGCACTCGTTAGGTGCCTACAAAGTTTACAAGAAATAGTGGAAAAGGACTTGAGGCACCCCGCGGAGAGAACTTACCAGAGGTCACGTTCGAACTATCTCAACGAATCATTTTTTAAATTATAAGATGCTACAAGTTTCCTACAGTTCCATCTGCGTTAATGGTCACTGCTCAACTCCCGAGGCCCCTCCAAGAGGCTCCCTTAATAGCCTTCAACATTGTCGATTAACATATTTGTGACTTGTCAAGCCACATAAAAAAAAAACGAAGTATAAAAGGTTCTCGCGCATAAATGTGTAACTAAATAATGACAGATAAACTTTTTAACCTTTCATTTTTATTTAGATTAAATTAATATTGATTGATTAGATATTATTAATATTATTAATTACGCAAATTTATTTAATATAGAAATTTATTTAAAAAAAACTTTATACGGGAAACTTCGTCATATCTTCGCCGATCCCGCAAGGCAGACTGATAGTCGCTGCAACATATGCAAGAATAAAAATCGCAATTAGGCAACCGGCGCCCTGCGGAACTATGGACTGATGACTTGAGGAAAATGGCTGGCAGCGAATGAATGCGGACTGCCCAAAACCGGGATGGTTGGCACTTTTTAGGGAATGCCTTCGTTAAGCAACGGACAGCAATAGGCTGAAGTAGTAGTGATTACCATAGTACAGGCTCTGCTTAGTTGGGGGATCAGACAGCCATGTGTGAGATGTGTGAGGTTATTGTTATATTATGAAGTTATTAGTCAATCATCCTCAGGAATTGTAAAAACAAATGTCAAAAAGAATTTTTCTTTTTTTTCATGATATAGCGGCAAACGTGCAGTCTCCTGATGTATGGTGGATGAAATGTAAGTTAAAGCCAGTGTTTATTGCTTTCTTATTCATTCATTATCAAATCATTTTATAAATAATTTTGATAAATATTCAACTAAAACCTTTTTTGTTTCTTAATAAACGGCCGCCTGTCTGCTATCGACCTTCCTTGTGAATGGAATCATTTACAGACGGGACAAGGAAAGAAGGTACATGTGACTTTTTTTTACGTGTGGGAACCCCCTCGGCTCTTACAGCACAGGGGTTTGAGGCGGGGCAGTGTGTAGAAGTCGAACCGACTAAAACCACACGATGTACCACTTCGCGCCTGTGATAGAACTGATCCGGGTACAGCTGATATTAAAACTTCCAGACCCAAGGTACATATGACTGTAGTATGGTTACGGATACCGCATGTTTTGATTGTTGTAACAAAATATTGTTATGAACAGATGCATAGTATCATAATCTTTTGTAAGTAAAATACTAAAGATAATTATAATAAAAAAGGTACATCGTAGAGGCGTAAAAGTATTTTTAGAAGAAAACTTACAGTTCACTTGTGCGTATGTTTCAACGATAGTTTCGAATTTTCTTCAACAAAGAACTGCTTTATTAATTAACTTATAAGCTTAATAATGAAGGCCGGTTTCACTCACGGCGGCCCACATGTGTCGAAAAAGGACCACGAAAAAATACCTGAATATGTCTTTAAATGTCAAATTCAATGATTTTGTTTCATTTCAACTCATTAATCGATCGCAAATAATGACTACAACTGATGATAGGAATAATAATTGGCAGACCGGCAACGAACTGAATGTAGCATTGCACGGATTCCTTGTACATGAACCTTTTGCCTCGCACAACCATTTTGTGGAACAAATTACCATCTGCTATATTTCCGGACTGATACGACCATCAAACCTTCAAGGAAAGAGTCTACTAGTTCCTCAAAGGCCGGCAACGTGCTTGTGACTCACGCTGGTAACACCTGAGTTGCAGGCGTTCATTGGCGGCGGTAGTCACTTTCCATCAGGTGACACGTCTGCTCGTTTGCTCTTTCATAAAAAAAAGCCAAGAACTATACTATATTTCATTTTAAAAAAGATTTCTCGTTATATTTTAACGTTATTATCCCTATACATTGATGCGAGAAGCCCAAAATCGATCTAAGTGGCGTGCAATGGGAGAGGCCTATGTCCAGCAGTGGACTGCGATAGGCTGATGATGATGATGATGATGATCCCTATACATTAAATAATCGCAGTCTAAATATTTCACATTAACTCCTTGAAATTTATGATAGTTCAAAGACGACACTTAAAATATACTTAAGAACATTAGTTGGAATAACTTAGCTGTGAGTGACCCTTGAGAAGTAAGCATATACGTGTACGATCCCTAATTAGCCAGAGCTCTCTCAACTCCAACTTAAATTTAAATATTCCACATATGAGCGAAAATAATCGCATATTTAGCGTCATCGCACGTGTTTAAGTGTTGACGTCGCGACAGTAATAAGCCGCTAATTTGCAAGTGTGCGCGCACCCTAACCGCCACCTGCATGAATTAGGACATAATTTCCAATCTCATCCCAACGTACAACGTAGGTGATGAATTTTTCATTTTTCCTACCATTTTCAAGCTTACAACTACTCGGTGCGTAGAGGGCTTTTCTTGACGAGTGGAAAATCGTGGACTCAGGAGCCACGAGTGTGTGGTGTTTCCACTAAAAACCACCAAGACGGCCGCTCTCAGGCGCCCTGTTCTGGGGAGGTCCCGGACCAAGTTATAACAGGTCCCCCCGGGTCGAAAGCCTAGCCAGCCCTCTATCCCTGGGCGTAGAAAGCTAATAAGGCAGTAATGTGCATTAGTTGTGTTGTGTCTATCGTGGTATAAATAATTTAATATAGGTACAATAATATTAATAACTTGTCTCAGCTCACACACTGCGGCATGATCCCAAACCTGGCAGAGCCTGTGACTATGGAAACACTCCTATATATATATATAGGAGTGTTTATCATCAGTATGAGATATAGAGACTCAGGCACAGAATACAATACATAATCATTACACAATATTTGTCAAGAAAGACAAAACAATTGTTTGGAGTTGAACTTAGCACTAATGTTCACTATCCATTGAACTAACAAGATAGTCCGATAGATAGATAGATAGACCGACTAACCCGGAGTATACCAGGGTCTCACAGAAAAAAAACGGGTGTTCAGAAATTCTTTGGTTGCTTTTTAGCGATTGAATGAGGTAACCAGAAGGGTAAAAGTTCGGTCTTAATTCAGTTCCGATCAACTTTCGATCTCCCAACTGTCATAAAAGGTATTTTCGTAGTAAAGTATTAAACATCCAACGTTGACTATAACGTGATTATCATCATCATCATCATCATCAGCCTATCGCAGCCTATAGCTGGATGCGAGAAGCCCAAAATCGATCTAAGTGGCGTGCAATGGGAGAGGCCTATGTCCAGCAGTGGACGTGATTATATGGTATTGTAAATAAAAATTGAATCGATAATATAATCTACTAGTCTTAGTAATACTTTACTATTTTACTACAAAATTACATTTTATGATAGTTGTGAGATCTAAATTTGATCAGAACTGAATTGAGACCGAACTGTTTTAACCAGAATTGGTCTTCTAAGCTCCATCAGTTACTATCAAGTAATCTCTCTGTTCGCTTGGCCCCCATTGCCATAAAAAAATTAACGGCTGTAAGTAGCATTTAAAAGTATGCAAAGGAACCTGCATTGTCTTTGTAAGCAATTCATAAACATTCATGTTATAGAAATCAGGTAATTTTTGCACATTATCTGTATAAAGGTGATGGGCAGATACGAATTGATTGATGACACAATCATCTCATCAAAATAACAGTTATTTACGCTTGAGATAATTCTGTCATCTTATAGCTAATATAAGCTTATAGCTTATGCGGTTTTAACTAAAAGTACGGCAATTACCGCCATAAATAGCCTACATTTTGAATTGCCTGACGTTTCAACCAACTTGCACTGGCCGTGGGTCACCAGAAGGAAGGCAAAAGTCAGTAGGACTCACATTATTATTAAACTGAAAAAATGAGTTTCATCAGAATAATAAATCTCATCTGAGCCTGTATTCTAGAATTTTACAATTTTACCACTGAAGAGTTAAATTATCCTCCTCTTGGGTCATTGCCAAATCATATTTTATTAGGCGTAGCCTGGCGTGAGTCTTGCCGTCGGGGTGGTTTTTAGTGGCAACAACTCAAACTCCGGATCCTACACCGCCGCGGCGCCGCGATGGCGTCCCTCGGGAGCTCATTTCGTTACGACACTAAGGAATACGTTATAATTGACATCCAATTTTTGTTCACATAATAATAATAACTTAACACATCTCACACACGGCCGTCTGATCCCAAACTAGGCAGAGCCTGTGCTATGGTAACCAGACTGCTGATTACTTATATATTTTTAAATACATACATATTATAGATAAATTACACCCAGACACAGAACAAATAACCGTGCTCATCACAGAATATTTGTCCTGGGTGGGAATCGAACCCACGACCGCCGGCTTAGCAGTCAGGGCCACTAACCACTAGACTCGGCAACATAATTAGTTACTTAAATGTAAATGTTTTAAACAATGGATATGCAGGCATATTGTTGAACGGGCACGCCGTTATTGCGGCGGTAAGACCGCGGTAGATTGCCCCAGGTACGTCGGGGCACCAGGGATTTCCTTTCCAGGGTACACCTGGTTCCGGGGCTACTGGTACCCGAGACGGCGTGCGGTTTTAGTCGCTTCGAGTCCGACATAGCCACCGGTGGATGGTATCCGAGGGGATTTCCGCACAGGAAAAAAAAGTGATATTTTTAAATAATTGTTTTCTTTTTCGATCAGCTCACCCTCAGATCAGCTCCAAGCAACAATTAGAATTAAGTTAGTTGAAATCAAGATTTGATAACATGGTTAGTTTTAAGTGAAACGAATATAAATGTGATAAAAGTACCTAAAAACATGGTCTATTAATAGATCAGCCATTTTGAGTTAGTGTTGCCCACGTATGATAGTTTCTGTGAAATAAGTAATTTAATAATGAGTGGTCGATTAGTACTGTTTACAAATAATATTTTTGTAAACATAAGAAATCGGAAACGGTTCGACTCGGAGATAGTTGATTGTCCTCTACAAGATTCTTACTATACAGTATGAAGTTTATCAACTGAAGGTCGGGACAAATTCTTTGCTTTTTGGAGCGCTTGGACACCTTCTGAGCGGGTGGGAACGAGACCGAAAAATGTGTAACAAGCCTTTTTTTCCGACACTTCTTGTCCCAGATCATTCAGTGTTTAATTTATCATAATTTTTTTATACATAATTAATATATTTTATAATTGTTTTTTTTAATTTAAATCTATTTTTATAATATAAATTGTAATGACTGTACAGCAAACGTCTACCAAGAAGCGCAACTGAGGGTCCATAGACCCCTCACGCGGTTTTTTAATAAAAAAATATTTTGGAATTTTATAGTATCAATGAAATAGTCATAAAAACGAACCGATGAGAACTGCTCGCCGTCATTTATCAAGTAAGATAGCGAGCGCTTTCCCGGCTTTCTGATAGACACTTCTTTCTTCTTAATTTTTTAATCTCACTTCCACAGATTGCAGAAAAGCGAGAGGAAAGACGTTACAGATATATAAATCAGTTCAGAAACAGCGATTTATATATAGACTAGCTGCGTTCCCGTGGAATTTAGTGCTATCTTTTCCCTTTCAGATTTTTTGCTTTCCATTCAATGGACAGAAAGACCGGCTTCTGCAAGTTTTAATAAACATATTGCCTAAACGAACAGGGCCTCATTTCTTATATTTTAATATTGTATCAATAGACTGTCGATGGACTATCCATGGACTATCGTCGGAATAGTTTTACACTTTCTGGATTCTACCATGGCGTCCCGATGACTTGTAACTGATAAAAATGTCGGCGACTATACATTTTAAAATCGTAAGGAAAATATATATTTAATTTTGGGAGATATGGCAATGCTGTTAATATCACCATTGATGCGCCATTGTTACTACATGGACAGTCTATTGACACTGTGAATTTATCTTAATAGCGTGTCAATGGAACGACAGTGGCTTGTACATTAACATAAAACAGCGGCATTCAGGCCCGAAAGTGTAATAAGAAATTATATTTAACTAACTTTTCCCGACGGCTTCGCTCCCATTGATGCCCAAATTTTTCAGGACAATAATTCTATTTACTATTCCAGACTTTAAACTATCTCGGTGCTAAATTTTATCCAGATCTGTCAAGCCGTTATGAGCCGTTAATAACAAACATCCACCTGTACATTAAATGTCAAATTAATAAAACCGGTGCAACAACATTTCGCTTTGATGAATAAAAGTCATGAACAAATATGATCATGCGTTATTTGCCGTCGCCTACCAAGAGAAGGTGGCATGAAGTATTTTGTTTTATTTCTAATTATTTCGTCTGTAAACTGTCAGTTGTCAGTGTCAAACAACCATGAGCAAATGGAGGACAAAAACGCGGGAAAATCAAATAAGTCCGCGGCATCCGCGCGCTTTCCTGCGCCATATGTTTCGTTTGACGGTAACTTGTGTGCTGGCAAAAACATGGTTCGTGTTGGAGCAGTGTGTGTACAAGTTGATGAATAAATTGTTTTAGTGATTTTTATCTGTTTTATTTGAAATAGTAAAATAAAATGTAATAAAATAGACCCTATCCTAGGAGAAGCTAGAGGCTTTTTTTTTTCATTTTGGTTCGATCAGGTCGCTAAACCTACCGTAGTTATTAATTTGCCACTAAGTAGAGGTCCCCACTATCTGGCGACCCGCGGTCAATGCCATAATGGACGTCAAGATGTATAAAAGCAAATATCAAGTAGGCAAGATTACATTTTGCTGTATGTAATAAGATTTAAACTGTTACCTTGGTATTAAGAACAAGTTCGAACCTTTCACTGTTATTCAATTTATTTAAGTTAACTTTAGGATTACGGAACAGAATAAAACGTTCAAAATGTGATTTGACTAAGATTACAAAAAAAAACGCTCCTGGAACTAACTTCAGTCACTTTTTAAAGGGTTTAAAAATAGATGATTCTCTATTCGCTTGTAATTTTTGTATGATTGTCAGAACTGTGAAACTGATTTTCGTACTAAATTGGGCATTCTCCTTTGATGAAGATGTACATCTCTTTGATATTTCTACTAAATACTACTATATTTATGTATGTACATTTTTTTTGTGACGGGGTGAAAAATCCTCGAGGATACAGGAGCCAGGAGAATGTGGTGTTTTCACTAAAAACACCCCGACGGTCAAACGTACTAATCACGACAAAGTGGTAAAATAAAATCTTGAAAAATATGTTTTTAGGGTAACGCTAGTACCCTTAAAGTGGGGTTTATATTCATCCATCCCATGACGTAGGGTATCATTGGATAGGTATCCCCCTCCTAGCCATAGGCCAGTATGCCAGATATAAGCATTTGCCGCCGAAAAATACGCAAAATGCGATCGGGCCATAACACACATTGATTAGGCTGATAGGCGTGGGGAAGCTTGCTTTCCCCGGGATAGGGCTTAGCTAGATGCGGCGTCGATCCGGGTTGGGGCTGAAATAACATGGTCTAGGTCCTCCCCAGAGCAGTGCGCCTGAGACCGGCTGTCGGGGTTTTAGTGGAAACACCACATACTCTGGCTCCTGCGTCCCCGAGGAGCCGGAGATCCGAAGGGAATAATCCGTTAATGTGAGATGTTCATAAATAACTACGGAAACCTACATTGGGTGTGACTCGACACGCACTGGGCTGGTTTTTTCTTTGGTATCTGTACTCAAATGATGAAATAAATCTTCGCTCTTCAAATAACCTTCTCCTCTTAATTCTCCTTTTATAACGACGATTTCATCAACTTGTCAATCAACTCTGGTATAAACTCCCACCGAGATCAGAATGTAAACTGGATAATTGTTTTCTTTTTAAGAAGAGAGTACATAATCTCCTCCACTACATTAAAAAAAGTGAGGCAATGCTAACACCTCTGTGTCTTGACGTTTTTAGTGTAAATGAGTGCAGATATATATAAAAAATTCTCATTATTAATATATATTAATTGACGTACGTATATACGTACAAGTAAGTATTTTAAATGTTATATTATGAATACCACGAAATTTTATATATTTAATTAACTACTTTATGAGTTAACGAAACAACGCCTGTCGTATTTCCGGAACAATACAACCTCCAAATTGTCAAGACAAGAGTACTCTCACCTTGAAGGCCGGCAACGTGCTTGTGACTCCAGGGCCTCTTTCATGGATAGCGGAAGTCTTTTACTTTCCATCAGGTGACCCGTATGTTTATTTGCTCTTTATATCATAAGAAAGCAATACAAACATGTAGTTTTTTTTAAATATATTGGAAGAGCACCGGCACGATGTCAACATAGTATTTATATTTGCAGCAAACCCTCGTAATAAAGTACCATAAATATAAATAACTTAAGTAAACTAATCGTGCAGTATTAATGTCTATTAACTGGCGGACTTTTCTTAAAGTATACTTAGGTGTGCTGCAGAACAGAAAGCGGAGTAAGGGTCCAATGACTGACTTGATTTGACTGCATCGGTGGTGCAGTGGTAACGTATGCGACTCCTGTGCTGAGGTCTCTTGATCCTGGGTCGGATCAAACGTTTGTATGATCCGCAAATATTTTTTTCGGAGTTTGGGTGTAGAATATTTATGTATTTACAAACAAATAAAAAGTATGTAAGTATTCTATCAGTTAATCTAGCTTTCATAATACAAGCTCTGCTTAGTTTGAAACTAGATGGCGTTGTGTCAATGTCCAAAAATATTATTATTATTAATGGTTATCTCGAATTTACAGAATTCCCAAGGAAACAATATTTAGGTATTACTAATATTATAAGTGTACGTAACGTATACGTGTAAGGTATACTAATGTTACATTTATAAAGCTGTCAGGCTTAAGTTTATTTGTTTGGTTAAACGCACTACTCTCTGGAACGACTAGTTCGTTAGTTAGTACGAGAAATATATGAGTGTTAATTAGCCCAATACGAGCATCAGTCAATGGAAAATGTTGCTAAACGGTTTTTTTTTTTAAACGCATACGAAAAAAAAAACAGTTGTGCGGATCAGCTAATCAATTCAAAACTATATTTGTTGCTTATTAAAAAATGTCACATTCACTATGTCTAACGTTGGGCAAAAATAATTATTGCACGGATGGCGCATTCTACTACGCTGAGTGTTGTGGGACGACACTTTGTGTGATCCACAAATTGTTGTTCTGAGTCTGGGTGTTCTTTGTGTCCGTTTCATGTATGCTTGTAAAGTACACTCGCGACACAGGATATATGTTCCTAATGCGGGCAGTGTCTTTTTTAAAGGAAAAACGAAAAAAATACTAGCAGTAAAACAATCATTTACTTTTTTTTTCTCTCCATGATGAACTATATTAAAACCTATACATGCCTTCATATACATATACTCGTAGAAGAGAAGTTAACGATGCTGCTTGCAGCATAAGAATACCGAAGAAGTAATGGCCTGGCCACATCTGCCGGAGGACCGACGGCCGTTGGAGCAAACGTATGCATGGCGGAGATCTCTACAGGACTTAAGAGGAATCGGTAAATGAAATCTTCGATACGACAGGACCGGTATCTTCAAACATCATTTTCACTTCACTCACGGCATTTGAATAATTTCTAACGGCACCCGCGGCACTTGATTCTGTATCAAGCATCAAGACCATTAAATTGACCATTTCATAGTTCAATTTCTTTAAAAATCTTTTTTTTTTAAGATTCCGTCTATCAAAATGACAAAAAAGAATCCATGGACGATCGCTCCGTTGTTGTTCTGTCTTATATTAAAGTTGTCTAAATCTTAGAGTTGATAATTTTTAGTTTTATTTATTACATAAGTGTTAACCGTGTGGTGACGGATTAAGAATACAGAGTGTCACCACCCCTATTCATCCCGTGGGTGTCGTAGGAGCCCACTAAGGGAAAAAACTACGCAGAACAACAGCACTGCAGAGAGAAGTAAAACTTGACACAAACCCTATATCAACCCGTCTGGCCAGCGTGGTATAGTAGGCCATTTACTATCTATTTATTATTATTTATTAGGCCTCTGCCTATGTCCAGCAGTAGACTGTTAAAAGCTTTTGATGATTACATAAGTAAATAAATATTTTTTTCCAATTTAAAACGTACTTACCTAAAGTATATTTTCGTGAAAAATTGTTATTAGTACCTAATCGATGTCCCTATGACATTTTTTTACAAAGTTTGTAATTTTTTGTTAATGCTGTCAACTTTTAGTAGAAGAAACTTTATCGTAGTTAGATATTAGTTATAAATCGAAATCGGCTCCGAACTTATGAACCTATATTTTTCACCTAGTTTTAAGTAATTTTTTATCGCAAATGTTATTAATATTCCACGTAAGTATATAATTAGATTAAGCTAATCAAACCTACCCAATGCAGGAGCTGCGCCAGGCCTCAACACATCACCAAGAAGATCTTTTATAAGAAACGATTTGTGACTGTCCTGCATTCTAGAATCCATCAGCAGCACCATACAAAAAATTGTACCGTCTTAAATTTTAATTAACTTTCACATTTCACCAAATAACATAACTATTATATCATTATTATTGCCAAATAAATTGAATCATAGACAGTATTGATTTGAAAAGTCTATACTCAATTGCAGTATTCTAAAAAAAACTTTTAAACAATGTGCACTTTCCCGCGCATCCGAGACAACTGTCCGCCATGTTCGCAAAATAGTCGTTCAATCGAGAAAATCTTTTCATTTAGCTACGCCCTACTCCTAACCGATGTTACATACATTTTCTTGCGGTTTTGGGCCAAAATACCGCTTAAACGGGATTTAAAACGCGTTTAGCATGCGCGGTGGGCACCAGGCGTGGCCACAGACTCCACCCAGCGTATTCCCGCCAATGGCGGCACGTGAACAAAGTTTTACAGCCGAATGATTTCTAAAGTACGCGTCCAAACGAGGGTTTAGATTTGTAGTTATTGAGTTGGATTTTTTAAAAGACCGTTTTGAATGTAAATCGAAAAGTTAAGCGGGGTAAAGAGGCTGCCCGTGGATTTCCAATTAAATTGATAGTTTTTTGTCTAGTGGAAAGTGGGGACGCCTCAATTGGTCTCGAGCAAAGATTTAAATCGTTAGTATACAACATTTCTATTACGTCAAAATTGTGTATAGGTTTGTATGTCAACGTAAGAAGGTGAACTATTAGCGTTCGTTGCACTAGTCGGCACTTATCAGAGGCTTGCTTATTTAGGTAATCAGGTGCCAATTTTTACCACCACAGACACCAACTTAACCCTTAAGGATATATTCTTACAATGTAAGAAACCCAATATAGATAAGTACTTATAGATGTTGTCTTTTTAAGGAATGTATGTAAGCCTGTCGCCTCAGGGCGGCTACACCTAAGTATTTGTCTATTATTTTTTTATCTAAGTAAGTAGTTTTTGTTGTCAATGATGATAAATGATATTAATTTAATTATAAATTATATTTATTTCTGTAAGTAAATCTTTTCAAAAGTTAAATAGTAGGCTAAAACGTCATTTCTAAAGAGGCCTATGTTCAGCAGTGGACTATTAAAGGCTGTTGATGTGATGATGAAGTGAATCTTTTCAGATATTATATACCAGACCAGATATAAACACACTTTTGTAACTAGCTGAACCAAAAAAGTAGAAAATAATTTTCTATAACTTCAAAAAGCAAAATCATTCTATCGTAGAATGCGTGGGATGCTAGATGTCAATTCTTGTAAATATTTTTATCATTATCATTAATAGTCTTTAACAGTCAACTGCTGGACTGCAGGTCTCTCCTTAGAAAGAAGGTTTTGGGCAATTTTTGATTGAAATAAATATATTTTTTCATAAGACATCTACCGCATAAGGAATATAACTATCGTGTGCCGCGGGAGACTTTACAAACATACTTACACGAAACCTACGAAATCCCTTCGGATACCACCTACCGGTGGTTATGTCGGACATGAAGCGACCAAAACCGCACGCCGTCTCGGGTACCAGTAGCCGGAGAACCAGGTGTACCCAAGGAAGGAAATCCCTGGAACCCCGAAACCCGAACCCCTGAGTCTGAGTGTTCTTTGTGTCCGTTTCATGTAGGTTTGTAAAGTCCCCCGCGACATAGGATATATTCCAAATGCGGCGTTCTCTTTAAAAAAAAAAGTTTTTTCTGGCTGGCAGACTGAGTCGGTGTTTCTTTACGACACTTTCTACCCATTGTTCGCTGGCCTGTTTCTTTTCTGGATTGAATCCATGATCAATATTATCTTTCTCGGCCAGATCGTAGGCTAGTCTTCCTAATTCTTTCTTTATTAACCCATAGAAACATGCATGTAATTCTCGGCAATGATCTGCCAAGTTTTTTTTTTATCGGAGATCAATACGCTCTTAAATCTGGCGAGGGACTCGGGAACGGTGTCCGCTTTTAGTCTTTTTCTTAGTGATGCTTTCGGAATATTTAATGCTTCCACAAATGATCTCTCACTTTGACCTCTTGCTTTTTTTCTTTTACTTCTTTGAGGATGCTTTGAGCTGCTAATTGTACAATAAATATACATATACCTATGTATACTTTATATTCGTACACTGTAAATAGGGAGGTATACTATTGAATAGGTAAGTCCGCTAACTTAAGAAGGTAGTTATGTACCTACATTCTTTTTACATGTGTACTTTTTTACATGGGTTCAAATTTATATCTAACAATTTTAACAATTATTATGGGGGTTTTTCATGTATCTACATACATTAGACAATACAGTACTGCTCATAGAATTGTGCAATAAATTGTACCGCCGAAAATTCGCCAGTCGACCTCCTCCGAGGTTCACGCACACAGACAAAACGTCGCGACGTCACGGCTATTATGTTATTATTTAAATTATCTTTTATACCTACTTAAATTCTTTCACATTTTTTTGAACGCATTATACCTACCTATTGGTAAAGATGTAAATCCGTTAGGTATTTCCATTAAAAAATATTTGTTATATTACAGAACATAGAACACATACTTCATACTGTAACACCTCACATTTCATTGTAATTCTACCTACCTACCTATGTTTACAAATAAAGCTTTCTGCTTCTGAATGTTATATTCATTCTATTTGCGAAGCACAGTTGTACAGCAACCGGGCAGCTGCTACACTAAGAGGATTTTATGAACTGTGTCACGTCTCAGGTTCTGTCCATTGTTTTCGCCTCATTTTGCAAATAAGTAATATTGGCCAAAAAAGCAGAAGACAGGAGATGGAAGAGGATTAGTAATGTCATCTCTCGATGGAGGTAAGAAAAGTTCTTAACTATTAGAGTTAACCACCGCCCTACCAGAAAAAAGTGTAAGACGACGGCGCTAATTGTATCATCTGAAGGGGCAAAGGAGTCTCTGAGGGAGTCAAGCCCCCGTCCGAGTTGACCTGAGTCTCCGGTAGAAAGCAGTTGGTACATACATGACCTTTAAGAAAAAATTGACAATCGTCTTTGCCCAAATTATACACACGTTGGTCATGGAAGGTTGCTAAAACGCACAAAATGTTAATCAATCATTTATTATTCTGGTAGATAATTCTAGGAATAACATTTCAATAGAAATTTATATGTAGACTAGATTTTGCCCGCGGCTACGTCTCCGTGTATGTCGATTATCGCGATAAAAAGTGACCTGTCTCTAATAGTATTACTGTACTCCACTGGCCGATTCCTAAGGCAAAGTAGGCACGTGCCTAGCTGTGCGAGGTTACTAAGGAGCGCGCGCTCAGATTTTTTTTAAGAAAAAATGCCTCACATAATAAGAACTGTGTCAGTAACTATGCAAATACTTACACAATTTAAAGAATATTTTAATTCTATAGAAATGTTTAATATTTACATTAAGGGTTTATATTACGTAATTGCCACTACTTCTTTGCTTTCCTCTTCTGATACCTTGGAAGATTGCGTGCGTGTACAGAAAAATGCAGTTGCTGTAAGTGCAGCTGTAGTTCAGATTACTCTATGAGTTGTAGTAATAGACCAGGGTTGTCCAGTCAATGGCACTATACGGTGCACCGGTGTGGGCGGAAGTTCTGACGGCCCAGAATAAGGCCGCGCCTCTGGCATCCTCAAAGGATGGGAGCGGAACTCACACATGTGATTTAGAGGCGAGCGAGAGTCGAGTGGACGTGGTGGCAGCAAGGAACCTTTTCCTTCCGACTGACGCAAGTCTTTTCTGAGAACGTCTGCTAGGTGAAGTACCTACCAGCAGTCGATAGCTAGGAATGAATTGCGAGTCACCACTGAGACTACAGTGAGTACTTGGCTCAGCACACACTGGTAGCAGAGAGGATTTCGTGCTACCAGCCGTTACCCGCTCCATGGCTGGCGCGCCTTCCAGCGCCTCATGCACCCCTGAGTGTGGTCAACGTAGCCTCCACTCGT